>CM060934.1:33372232-33973232 GCA_030765085.1 Allium cepa | reverse complement strand
ATGCATTGATTTCTCCAACTTAAATGACGCTTGCCCGAAAGACTGCTTCCCGCTCCCCCGAATCGATCAGCTTGTGGACAGCACTGCCGGGCACGAACTTTTATCTTTTATGGATGCATACTCCGGATACAACCGGATTCCCATGCACGCTCCCGATCAAGACCACACTAGCTTCATCACTGACCGAGGATTATATTGTTACAAAGTCATGCCTTTTGGACTCAAAAATGCCGGAGCTACCTATCAGCGCCTTGTCAACAAGATGTTCGCGGAATTAATAGGACGAACTATGGAAGTATATGTGGATGACATGTTGGTAAAGTCCAGGAGAGCCGATGATCATGTAAGCCACCTGAGCGAGATGTTTCAGGTACTTCGCCGATATGGAATGAAGCTGAATCCTCTAAAGTGCTCCTTCGGAGTGTCATTGGGAAAATTCTTAGGATTCATTGTCCATGCCAGAGGAATTGAAGCAAACACTGAACAAATCCGGGCTCTAAAAGAAATAAGGATACCTTCCACTCGAAAAGAAATGCAGAGCCTAAACGGAAAGGTGGCCGCCCTAAGCAGATTCATTTCCAAAGCAACTGACAAGTGCGTCCCTTTCTTCGAAGCTCTCAAGAAAGACAAAGGAAAGTTCGAGTGGACCAATGAATGCTTAAAAGCCTTCCTTAACCTGATCGAACACCTTCAGAAACCACCAGTACTCTCAACTCCAAACGAAGGCGAAGAGCTATACCTATACCTCGTTGTATCATCTCATGCTCTAAGCGCTGCCCTGGTAAGAGAAGAAGACCGCACACAATGCCCGGTGTACTTTATAAGTAAGAGATTTACAGGGGCAGAAGCCAGATATCCTAAACTTGAGAAATTGGCATATTTTTTATTGATCGCGTCACGAAAACTGCGACACTACTTCCAATCTCACTCCATCAGAGTTCTAATCGATCAGCCACTAAGACAGGTGCTCCATCGTCCCGACACTTCTGGACGACTCCTCAAATGGTGCATTGAACTAAGTCAGTATGACGTCACCTACCATCCTCGCACCGCTATCAAGGGGCAAGCCATGGCCGACTTCATTGCCGAATTCACTACCAACGAAGGCAAGGATCAGTTTGAAATAGCAAAAAATATCAAGTGGAACCTCTTTGTAGATGGAGCATCGAACGAACAAGGCTCGGGGGCAGGTATTGTGATAATCACCCCCAGGGGAAGAAAGATGTACTATGCATTAAGGTTAGAATTCGCGGCCACTAATAACGATGCGGAGTATGAGGCAGTAATAGCGGGATTGGAGCTTGCCTTAGAAATTGGAGTCAATTCTTTATGTCTTCATAGTGATTCTCAACTTATCGTAAACCAAGTACTAGGAGAATTCCAGACACGAGGAGAACGACTCACAGCATATCTAAAGAAAACCAAACTGCTGCTCGATCAATTGGACCATTATCTAATCAAACACATTCCTCGAGAAGATAACCAAGAGGCCGATGAACTAGCAAAGCAAGCTAGTATGAAGAATAGCACCATTTCCAGAGCATTAGCCATCTCAAGGCAGCTAGCCCCAAGTTTCGAACAAGTGAATCTGATAACTGCAATCGAAGAAGGAACTTGGACGACTCCTATCCGGAAATATTTGCAGGATGGCACGCTACCAGACAAACGTGATGAAGTAAGGAGAATTTTGAGGAAAGCTCCCCACTACATAATACAAGAAGGCATCCTCTACCGGCGTGGCTTCTCTAGCCCCTTACTCAGATGCGTCGCTGGAAGGGAAACCAAGGAAATCTTATTCAACATCCATCAAGGAAGTTGCGGATATCACACTGGAGGGCAGACTCTGGCGAAAAAGATACTCCGATATGGATATTACTGGCCCACACTAAACAAAGACGCCTTAGACTTCGTCAAGAGATGCGACAGATGTCAGAAATTTGCCAAGATTACTCGACTACCCGCAAATGAGATTACTCAAATGATCAGCCCTTGGCCCTTTGCTGTATGGGGAATTGATTTAATTGGCGAACTGCCAACGGGCCGAGGCGGAGCCAATTATGCTATAGTGGCAGTCGATTATTTCACCAAATGGGTGGAAGCGGAACCCCTAAATAAAATATCTTCAGCAAAAGCTATCAACTTCTTGATCAAAAATATTCTGTGCAGGTACGGAGTACCACTCAAGATCATATCAGACAACGGACTCCAATTTGACAGCGCAGAATTCGCCGACTGGTGCCAAGAGCATGGAATTCATAAAAGATTCTCATCAGTAGCTTATCCTCAGGCAAACGGACAAGTCGAAGCTGCCAACAAAATTCTCAAAACCCTAATAAAGAAGAAATTTGAAAAGTCAAAAGGCGCTTGGGTGGACGAACTTCCTACGGCACTTTGGGCCTACCGCACATCTTTCAGAACATCAATGGGACATACTCCTTTCTCTTTGGCATACGGATCGGAGGCAATGCTCCCTGTTGAGACTATTGTTCCTTCCCACCGTAGGATCCACTACAATCCAGAAGAAAACGAAGAACTCCTCATGTCTTTGGATCTGATTGAGGAAAGGAGAAATGATGCAGCACTTAAAGCAGCGGCTCACAAACAAAAAGTGGCAGCACTATACAACTCCAAAGTCAAGCATCGCATCTTACAAGAAGGAGAGCTTGTCCTCAGGCGAATCTTTCCGCGCCCCGAGGCACTGGACCCCATCTGGAACGGACCATATGTAATTCATAAAGATATCCACAACGGAGCTTATATTTTGTCAACAGTGGACGGAGAGGTGTTCCAGAGGGCATGGAACATCCGACACCTCCGTCGATACTTTTCTTAACTTGTATTGCCCATATGAAGTGAATTAACAAAGAGAATCAGTGGACGTAGGCATTTTCATGCCGAACCACTTTAAAAAATCTTGTCTCTTTTTAACTTGTTCCTTTATATCTTGGCTGCTTGTTAAGCTTTATCCTTTTCTGTTGAACAAAATCTTATGGCATCTCCACTCAAGACATACCACGGCCTCATCTGGACAAGGCCTAACAGGTACGCTACGATTCTATGCACTCGCCAATGAGACTCTTTTGCTCCAGCATCCCTCTGCTGCGGGTTAACTCATTGCTCGCGCCTGCCCTCAAAGCCAACTGTGATGAGACGATTATAAGTCATCATAAAGGACGACTATAGCCGACGGAAGCTCATTACGGCATTCGGCTCGCCGGCAACTGTGAACCTACTTTAAGCCCCAACATAAGGTGTGGCCAGCCAGGGGTAGTTCACGGCCAACGGCACCCACGCTAGCCGGACACGGTAAATCGAATAATACCCATGATTACGGACCATAATGGTTCGGGTAGTTACCGTGCGCGATCTCGGCTCCGATGTGTCTTAAGTGCGGCTGTGGTAAAAAAGAAAACTCCCCGCGGAGGCGTAAGATGGGTGACAAATGTCTCCAAGACCCACAGTTAGGGAAAGTGACTACAAAACCCGTTTGCCACGAACTTAAGCACATCGACGGCCTTCCGTGACTGGAAGTTTTACTTTTTCTATATTTCCATTTCATTTATATACTTTTCTCCTATCCTGTATAACAAACTCTAAAGTACAGGAAACCAAATAGGGAGCATTCACTCGTGAGAATCTAAGCCTGCGTACTGGGTGGCAAGGTACTCAGATATATCCATGATCAGTTACACAAGAAGCTCAAAGCTACCGCCTGCAAATAAAACATGAAGGGCGGTACTCTCTTCTCTTGTACATAAATACATAACTATAGCTTATTCATATGTCACACTAACATTGCAAAACATGAAATTATATTTCAAGCAAAGGCTTAACGTCAAACACAACTAAAATCACAGGCATACACATAGTTATACTTCTCACGCAGCACATCAAAATGACAACAACGTTTAAACATAACAAAATCAGCTTATATTATAAAATCACACCAAGTTATTCTCTGCAAATAATATTATTACAGTCACATCAATGTTTTGGACTAACGTAAACAACAGTAAAAAGAAATAAAAAGCGGCCGAATCCAGACAAGTAACCAGCTGCGTCCACACTCCATCACCAACTTCCCAAGCCTGCTTGGCCGCAGGGCCGGAACCCCCAGCATGTTGATCGGAAGTTCCACCTGTCCAATTCAGAAAAGGAATCCATTAAACAAACGATAAACGATCAAGTTATGGAAACCCAGAAAGAAAAGGAAAAGAGAAGAATAACTCACCAGCGTCCGCCGCTTGATCCTCATCCTCCAGTTGCACACCCGCTTCCTCCGCAGCAAGCAACCGCATCCCCTCCTTCACCGCCACTTGCTCCTCTTTCGAGAACTGAGCAGTGACCACATCCAGACTAAAAGCCACTCCACCTTCCTTACCCGCATTGACCCTGGCCTCCTCTAAAGCCCGAAGATTTATTTTGGTCATGACCCGGGGATAGTCATCCATCCAAGACAAGCTGCCCTCCTTCCAAGTGCGCAAGTACATGTCCTGCAGCATCTCATCCATCATCCCCTCATTCTCCTCGAACTCCCTCACCCGGGCCTCGGAAGCCTGCAACTTGGCGACAGCGACATCCCTCTCTGATCGGTATCTCAAGCAGTCAGCCTGGAGAGACCTCCTCATCTCCTCCATCCCCTCCTTTAGCTTGACTTGAGCCATCTCCGCGGCCTCAAGCCTTCCAGACAACTCCTCTACCTGCTCGAGATCCGCTTTCCGAACCTCATCCACTGTCGCAATGGCCATGTCGATCCGCTCCTTACAGGCGGCCTCCATCTTCCGTAATTCCGCCCAACTAGCCTTTTCCATGGTCTCTTTCAGCCGCCTGGAGGCTTCCTCGTGCTGAGAAATCTGAACGGCTTGACCGGCAAGCTGTTCGGCCTGATCCGCAACCTTCAGCCGCAACCGAATATTAGCACTCCCAATCTCCTCCCCGGCCTTGACCAATTGAGCATGATACTTCATTAACTTCTTGGTCTCTTCAGCCACCCGATCGATATTAGCATTGGCCTCATCTCCCATGGTAACTACCCGAGTGGTAAGCAGATCAAGATCTAGGGACTTAGCCTCGTCTAACACTCGTACCATGGGGTTGCGGGGAAGGAGGTGTTCACCCGTGGCCTCATCAAATGAAATATCCCGAGAGCTTGGATCTAAATCAGGATGACCGGCAAAGGGGTCACGAGGCACGTCAGGACGCCTTATACGGATAACAGTGGGATTCTTAGAAGGAGGAGGAGGGGGGATAAACTCCGTGCTCTCCTCCGTGGTATCACGAGGAGGCTGAACAGGAAGCTGCGGACCAGAGGAAGGCTCAAATAAGGAACGTCTCCTCTTCTTTTTCTGAATGCTCTCTTCAATGACCCCAAGAAGAGGACGGTATTTGACCACGTCCCCAGGACGACCAGTAAGAGGCTTCGGCTTATCAGAAGCTCTCATCAACTTGAATTGTTCAAGGCGGTGTCGAACGTCTGACGTTTTAACCACCTGGCATGCCCCTGGAATAAAAGATAAGTGTTACGAACATACAATGGTCCACAATTCAAGAAACATGTTAAGTTAAAAAGAAAGAAAAGTGAGAAGGCACGTCTATTATACAAACCCTGCGGAGGAGTGGGATACTGCAATAAGTCCTGAATCTCATTCCAGGACGGAAGTGAACCATAAAATATTCCTAAGTCCTTATCGAAAATGAAATCGGCGGAAGTCAAAAGTTCACCTTGCACCGCCGAAGTTACCCTAGTCGAGGAGCCTTTAGGGGATGGATCGGCACCAGCCATAGCCTTGCCCGCCTCCTTTGCCTTTTCCGCTTCCGATTCTTCCTCCGATTCCCCGAAGGCCTGACGGAGAGCCTCATCCAGTTCAGGATCTTGCCCAGAGGTTAAGGCACCAGCATCACCATCTCCATCGCCATCTCCTCCGCCTCATGACTCTCCCCCCATATCACCTCCTTCGCCCTCTTCCACACCTTCCTCCTCCGGGATGGTCAGGCGAGTACTAGGAGAGGGGCCATCAGACTCCTTAAGCTTCTTACCTCCCACGACTGGGTGTTGTGCAAAGGGCTTCCTCTTGCCACTCTTCACCGTGGCCCCCTCCTTAGCTTTAGCGGCCTTCTCCTCAACCGTGTCCCTCTGCTTAACCACGGACTGGTGCGGCAGGATCAAGTTGTACTCCAGGAGGGTAGCGTTCCTGATTAGGAAAGAAGCCGACCTGTCCCGTGCCGGAATGGCCTTTATTTCAGCAGCCATCCGCGTCAAAGAATCATCTTCCACGACTGCAATGCCACCTGTCGCTAGCAAGAAATAGAAGCGTGTCAGAAGAAGCACTACAGTTAGAACATGGAAAATATAAATGAAATTCATCTTACAGCCGGAAGTGAAAAGGCGGAAAGAGACAGAATCGTCCTTGATAAAAAACCATTCTTTCTTGAACATGGTAAACTTTGAATATAGGTCCAAGACTGGCTTGAAGGGCACGGCCGCCTCTAGACTAATATATGGAGACCCCTTCTTATAGCCTCTCAGGTTATATAAATATCGAATTTCCCGGTTAGAAGGAGGGCGCCCGTACCTCCTCTGGAAGATAACAAAAAGGCTCACCAGAATGGCATAAGAGTTCGGCTGGAGCTGGAATGGAGCCACCTTCAAATATGTGGTAAAACTAACTATCCAGGCATTGATAGGAGGGATAGCACCACACATGCAATGATATCTGCTGTAAGCAAATTAGCCTTCGGGGGGATTATACGACATCACTCCATCTCCCGGCAACAGCATGCGAGCCCTGTCTATCCCGAAGGAGCGGGATATAACATCAAGTTGCTCCTCCTTTAGGGAGCTAGGAAAGCAATCGGGAGGGGAGACCAGAAGTTCCTGGGGACCGTACCCGTCCGCTAACGACCTCGGAACAGGTCGATGTTGCCCGGATCCTGGTTGAGCTGGGGGCACGGAAGAAGACTCTCCTCCATCCTTGGATTTCCGTCTGTTTGATAGTGTTTCCGCCTTGCGAGACATTTATCTGCATACACAAAAGTAAAAAACATGACGCTAGAACAGAAGTATAAGAAAGCAAGCAAACGTAAGTCCAGAGTTCCACTCAGAATCCGAATGCGAGGTTCATTCGGCAGTACGAGTCCTAAGTTCATTCGGTGGTACATGTCCAAGTTCATTCAGCACTAAGGCCTTAAGCTCATTCGGCGAACTAAGACACCTCGCGTGCATTCGGCATAATTCCATTCGGTAATAAAAATCATTCGGCAGAAGAACATATACCTGGTTCGGTACGAAGTGATTCGGTATAGGCTTGGCAGAAGGTTGGATCGGCTAAGAATTGGCTAGGCTATCTCTGGTTCGGCAAGAAGAAACAAAGGTAGGTGAAGCCTCTATATATAGGCGAGCTCAGGATTGCCGAACCAACTGGTTCGGCCCACCGGACCAGAACACCGGACCAACACTCATATACCGGACCAACCAGAAGCCGAATGAGAACATACCGGACCAACCAAAAGCCGAACGAAACTTCTTCTACCAACAAGAACCAAAACCAGGGGGCACGCGAAGCACCTCACTCAGATAAGTACCGAACTCTAGGACCTACTAATAAAGTAGAGAATATGATAACAATGAATGAGTCGTAAATCTCTCACCAACGTGGGTTAATCATTCACACGTGTACGCGACCACGAACGGTCCATAGGCACGCTCTGATGGCTATTAACCCTATCGTCGTGAGAATTTGCACTTTGACATCCTTTTTAAGCTCATCGGTTAAATGGATATTTGATTCTGATAATTATGAAATGGCTAAGCTACTTACACATGTACGGGGTCGCGAACGATCCCTAGGCATGCTCCGAGCTGGCGATGAACCACCTTGACAAACGATCCAGGGACCCACTCTAACGTGAACCTGACATCGATAATGCTAAACCCCCTCAGGACACACCCTCTCGCCCCAAACGGCACGATTCGCTCTATCTCAAAAAAATTTGATCCCGAGCGATCGTTATCTGAAGTCACACTAAAACTGTAATTTCCTTTGTAGAACATCAACAGAATACGAACATCCAGCCCATGGCATTACAAAACAAGCCTTCCTACCACAGGGAAACAAAGCGCGACACATGCAAGCACGTGCCCCACTTTGGGGGGCAAATGTTGGGCAGATTCTCACCCAGAAGATCTCGAGACCGAGAAGTCACAGTTTCACCCGGGCTCGCAACCTCCACCTCGTTCGATGAACACAAGGCTCAATATAAGCATAGAAGTCCATCTGGCATTCTCAATATACCAGTACATTCGGCAGAGGATCCATTCGGCATCTCCAATTCATGCCGAACCAAAGGCCATTCAGTCAGCCCCCATCCGGTCCAACCATAACCGAACCAAAGTCCAAGCAACTACCGAACCAAACCTATTTCCATCAGTACCGGACCAGTCACTACCGGTCCACCCCTATGCCGGACCAAAAGACCTACCGAACCAACCCCACAACCGGTCCAAACAAGCACCGAACCGCCGGTCCACACTCACAACCGGTCCACACCTACCACCGGTCCAAGCTCCATGCCGAATGAGACCTCGCCGAACCAAACAGTTGCCAGTCCAGATTGCTTCAGCCCGGGCCAACCAGCAGCTATATACATCCAAGACCCCTGCCCTCTACCTCATTCTATAAATAGAGGGGCAGGGGTACAACAATGGCAGACAAGTTTGAGAGATCAAGCACGGAAGGAACTTTCAAACTACTTTCATATACTTGTACACAAAGCATTGTACTTGTAATCTGAATGAAAGAAGATAATAACATATAAAGTGGACGTAGGCACGTTCTGGCCGAACCACTATAAATCTGTGTGTCTTTTACATTTCAGCCCCTGCTTTTTTCATATTTACATAACCCATCTAAATCATTAAGAATCACATAAAACCAATTAAATCTCACAACTTGGAGGTGTTTGCCCATTTTTTGCGCAAACATACGACACTGTTTCGCCATTTCGGACGGATGTTGCACCTTGCACCGTGGATGTTGCACCCCATAGATATCGATTATTCGGACGGCCATAACTTCTGGCTCGTTTAGAGTTACGGGAGCCATAACCTGCCAAAACGAAGGCCTCGATGAGTTCTACGGCTTTGAAAACTTTCAGCCGTCAACGGATAGATTAATGCCCAAAAAGGACAACGCGGATCTCAATCGGGTCTCGTAAGTTTTTTACCCTTCGTTTTTTCGACACGTGGATTTTTACGGTAAAACAGGATTACCGTGGCTGGCCTTCGATTTACCATCGCTGGAGAGTGGTGCACCATGGTACTGTTCCGTTTCAAATCCATGCACGCATTTCTAAAAGTCGTACGACACTGTTTCACCATTTCGGACGGATGTTGCACCTTGCACCGTGGATGTTGCACCCTGTAGATATCGATTATTCGGACGGCCATAACTTCTGGCTCGTTTAGAGTTACGGGAGCCATAAATTGTCAAAACGAAGGCCTCGATGAGTTCTACGGCTTTGACAGCTTTCAGCCGTCAACGGATAAATTAATGCCCAAAAAGGACAACCCGAATCTCAATCCGGTCTCGTAAGTTTTTTACCCTTCGTTTTTTCGACACATGGATTTTTACGGTAAAACGGGATTACCGTGGCCCGTCTTCGACTTCCCATCGCTGGAGAGTGGTGCACCATGGTAGTGTTCCGTTTCATATCCGTGCACGCATTTCTAAAAGTCGTACGGCACTGTTTCGCCATTTCGGACGGATGTTGCACCTTGCACCGTGGATGTTGCACCCTATAGATATCGATTATTCGGACGGCCATAACTTCTGGCTCGTTTAGAGTTACGGGATCCATAACCTGTCAAAACGAAGGCCTCGATGAGTTCTACGGCTATGACAGCTTTCAGCCGTCAAAGGATACATTAATGCCCAAAAAGGACAACCTGAATCTCAATCGGGTCTCGTAAGTTTTTTACCCTTCGTTTTTTCGACACGTGGATTTTTACGGTAAAACAGGATTACCGTGGCCCGTCTTCGACTTCACATCGCTGGAGAGTGGTGCAGCATGGTACTGTTCCGTTTCAAATCCATGCACGCATTTCTAAAAGTCGTACGGCACTGTTTCGCCATTTCGGACGGATGTTGCACCTTGCACCGTGGATGTTGCACACTGTAGATATCGATTATTCGGACGGCCATAACTTCTGGCTCGTTTAGAGTTACGGGAGCCATAACCTGTCAAAACAAAGGCCTCGATGTATTCTACGGCTTTGACAGCTTTCAGCCGTCAACGGATAGATTAATTCCCAAAAAGGACAACCCGAATCTCAATCGGGTCTCGTAAGTTTTTTACCATTCGTTTTTTCGACACGTGGATTTTTACGGTAAAACGGGATTACCGTGGCCCGTCTTCGACTTCCCATCGCTGGAGAGTGGTGCACCACGGTAGTGTTCCATTTCAAATCCATGCACGCATTTCTAAAAGTCGTACGGCACTGTTTCGCCATTTCGGACGGATGTTGCACCATGCACCGTGGATGTTGCACCCTGTAGATATCGATTATTCGGACGGCCACAACTTCTGGCTCGTTTAGAGTTACGGGAGCCATAGCCTGTCAAAATGATGGCCTCGATGAGTTCTATGGCTTTGACAGCTTTCAGCCGTGAACGGATAGATTAATGGCCAAAAAGGACAACCCGAATCTCGATCGGGTCTCGTAAGTTTTTTACCCTTCGTTTTTTCGACACGTGGATTTTTAAGGTAAAACGGGGTTACCGTGGCCCGTCTTCGACTTCCCATCGCTGGAGAGTGGTGCACCAAGGTACTGTTCCGTTTCAAATCCATATACACATTTCTAAAAGTCGTACGACACTGTTTCGCCATTTCGGATGGATGTTGCACCTTGCACCGTGGATGTTGCACCGTGTAGATATCGATTATTCGGACGGCCATAACTTCTGGCTCGTTTAGAGTTACGAGAGCCACAACCTGTCAAAACAAAGGCCTCGATGAGTTCTACGGCTTTGACTGCTTTCAGCCGTCAACGGATAGATTAATGCCCAAAAGGACAACCCGAATCTCGATCAGGTCTCGTAAGTTTTTTACCCTTCGTTTTTTCGACACGTGGATTTTTACGGTAAAACAGGATTACCGTGGCCCGTCTTCGACTTCCCATCGCTGGAGAGTGGAGCACCATGGTACTGTTCCGTTTCAAATCCATGCACGCATTTCTAATAGTCGTACGACACTGTTTCGCTATTTCGGACGGATGTTGCACCTTGCACCGTGGATGTTGCACCCTGTAGATATCGATTATTCGGACGGCCATAACTTCTGGCTCGTTTAGAGTTACGGGAGCCATAACTTGTCAAAACGAAGGCCTCGATGAGTTCTACGGCTTAGACAACTTTCAGCCGTCAACGGATAAATTAATGCCCAAAAAGTACAACCCGAATCTCAATCGGGTCTCGTAAGTTTTTTACCCTTCGTTTTTTCGACACGTGGATTTTTACGGTAAAACGGGATTACCGTGGCCCGTCTTCGACTTCCCATCGCTGGAGAGTGGTGCACCATGGTAGTGTTCCGTTTCATATCCGTGCACGCATTTCTAAAAGTCGTACGGCACTGTTTCGCCATTTCGGACGGATGTTGCACCTTGCACCGTGGATGTTGCACCCTGTAGATATCGATTATTCGGACGGCCATAAGTTCTGGCTCGTTTAGAGTTACGGGAGCCATAACCTGTAAAAACGAAGGCCTCGTTGACTTCTACGGCTTTGACTGCTTTCAGCCGTCAACGGATAGATTAATGCCCAAAAAGGACAAGCCGAATCTCGATCGGGTCTCGTAGGTTTTTTACCCTCCGTTTTTTCGACACTTGGATTTTTACGGTAAAACGGGATTGCCGTGGCCCGTCTTCGACTTCCCATCGCTGGAGAGTGGTGCACCATGGTACTGTTCCGTTTCAATTTCTTGCACGCATTTCTAAAAGTCGTACGACACTGTTTCGCCATTTCGGACGGATGTTGCACCTTGCACCGTGGATGTTGCACCCTGTAGATATCGATTATTCGGACGGCCATAACTTCTGGCTCGTTTGGAGTTACGGGAGCCATAACTTGTCAAAAAGAAGGCCTCGATGAGTTCTACGGCTTTGACAGCTTTCAGCCATCAACGGGTAAATTAATGCCCAAAAAGGACAACCCGAATCTCAATCGGGTCTCGTAAGTTTTTTACCCTTCGTTTTTTCGACACGTGGATTTTTACGGTAAAATGGGATTACCATGGCCCGTCTTCGACTTCCCATCACTGGAGAGTGGTGCACCATGGTAGTGTTCCGTTTCATATCCATGCACACATTTCTAAAAGTCGTACGGCACTGTTTCGCCATTTCGGACGGATGTTGCACCTTGCACCGTGGATGTTGCACCCTGTAGATATCGATTATTCGGACGGCCATAACTTCTGGCTCGTTTAGAGTTACGGGAGCCATAACCTGTCAAAACGAAGGCCTCGTTGAGTTCAACGGCTTTGACTGCTTTCAGCCGTCAACGGATAGATTAATGCCCAAAAAGGACAACCCGAATCTCGATCGAGTCTCGTAAGTTTTTTATCCTCCGTTTTTTCGACACGTGGATTTTTACGGTGAAACGGGATTACCGTGGCCCGTCTTCGACTTCCCATCGCTGGAGAGTGGTGCACCATGGTACTGTTCCGTTTCAAATTCATGCACGCATTTCTAAAAGTCGTACGGCACTGTTTCGCCATTTCGGACGGATGTTGCACCTTGCACCGTGGATGTTGCACCCTGTAGATATCGATTATTCGGACGGCCATAACTTATGGCTCGTTTAGAGTTACGGGAGCCATAACCTGACAAAACGACGGCCTCGATGAGTTCTACGGCTCTGAGCTGGCGATGAACCACTTGACAAACGATCCAGGGACCCACTCTAACGTGAACCTGACATCGATAATGCTAAACCCCCTCAGGACACACCCTTTCGCCCCAAACGGCACGATTCGCTCTATCTCAAAAAATTTCGATCCCGAGCGATCGTTATCTGAAGTCACACTAAAACTGTAATTTCCTTCGTAGAACATCAACAGAACACGAACATCCAGCCCATGGCATTACAAAGCAAGCCTTCCTACCACAGGGAAACAAAGCGCGACACATGCAAGCACGTGCCCCACTTTGGGGGGCAAATGTTGGGCGGATTCTCACCCAGAAGATCTCGAGACCGAGAAGTCACTGTTTCACCCGGGCTTGCAACCTCCACCTCGTTCGACGAACACAAGGCTCAATATAAGCATAGAAGTCCATCTGGCATTCTCAATATACCAGTACATTCGGCAGAGGATCCATTCGGCATATCCAATTCATGCCGAACCAAAGGCCATTCGGTCAGCCCCCATCCGGTCCAACCATAACCGAACCAAAGTCCAAGCAACTACCGAACCAAACCTATTTCCATCAGTACCGGACCAGTCACTACCGGTCCACCCCTAGACCTACCGAACCAACCCCACAACCGGTCCAAACAAGCACCGAACTGCCGGTCCACACTCACAACCGGTCCACACCTACCACCGGTCCAAGCTCCATGCCGAATGAGACCTCGCCGAACCAAACAGTTGCCAGTCCAGATTGCTTCAGCCCGGGTCCACCAGCAGCTATATGCATCCAAGACCCCTGCCCTCTACCTCATTCTATAAATAGAGGGGCTGGGGTACAACAATGGCAGACAAGTTTGAGAGCTCAAGCACGGAAGGAACTTTCAAACTACTTTCATATACTTGTACACAAAGCATTGTACTTGTAATCTGAAAGAAAGAAGATAATAACATATAAAGTGGACGTAGGCACGTTCTGGCCGAACCACTATAAATCTGTGTGTCTTTTACATTTCAGCCCCTGCTTTTTTCATATTTACATAACTCATCTAAATCATTAAGAATCACATAAAACCAATTAAATCTCACGACTTGGAGGTGTTTGCCCATTTTTTGCGCAAACATACGACACTGTTTCGCCATTTCGGACGAATGTTGCACCTTGCACCGTGGATGTTGCACCCTATAGATATCGATTATTCGAACGGCCATAACTTCTGGCTCGTTTAGAGTTACGGGAGCCATAACCTGTTAAAACGAAGGCCTCGATGAGTTCTACGTTTTGACAGCTTTCAACCGTCAACGGATAGATTAATGCCCAAAAAGGACAACCCGAACCTCAATCGGGTCTCGTAAGTTTTTTACCCTTCGTTTTTTCGACACATGGATTTTTACGGTAAAACAGGATTACCATGGCCCGTCTTCGACTTCCTATCGCTGGAGAGTGGTGCACTATGGTACTGTTCCGTTTCAATTCCATGCACGCATTTCTAAAAGTCGTACGTCACTGTTTCGCCATTTCGGACGGATGTTGCACCTTGCACCGTGGATGTTGCACCCTGTAGATATCGATTATCCGGACAGCTATAACTTCTGAATAGTTTAGAGTTACGGGAGCCATAACCTGCCAAAACGAAGGCCTCGATGAGTTCTACGGCTTTGACAGCTTTCAGCCGTCAACGGATAGATTAATGCCCAAAAAGGACAACGCGAATCACAATCGGGTCTCGTAAGTTTTTTACCCTTCGTTTTTTCGACACGTGGATTTTTACGGTAAAACAGGATTACCGTGGCTGGCCTTCGATTTACCATCGCTGGAGAGTGGTGCACCATGGTACTGTTCCGTTTCAAATCCATGCACGCATTTCTAAAAGTCGTACGACACTGTTTCGCCATTTCGGACGGATGTTGCACCTTGCACCGTGGATGTTGCACCCTGTAGATATCGATTATTCGGACGGCCATAACTTCTGGCTCGTTTAGAGTTACGGGAGCCATAACTTGTCAAAACGAAGGCCTCGATGAGTTCTACGGCTTTGACAGCTTTCAGCCGTCAACGGATAAATTAATGCCCAAAAAGGACAACCCGAATCTCAATCGGGTCTCGTAAGTTTTTTACCCTTCGTTTTTTCGATACGTGGATTTTTACGGTAAAACGGGATTACCGTGGCCCGTCTTCGACTTCCCATCGCTGGAGAGTGGTGCACCATGGTAGTGTTCCGTTTCATATCCGTGCACGCATTTCTAAAAGTCGTACGGCACTGTTCCGCCATTTCGGACGGATGTTGCACCTTGCACCGTGGATGTTGCACCCTGTAGATATCGATTATTCGGACGGCCATAACTTCTGGCTCGTTTAGAATTACGGGAGCCATAACCTTTCAAAACGAAGGCCTCGATGAGTTCTACGGCTTTGACAGCTTTCAGCCGTCAACGAATACATTAATGCCCAAAAAGGACAACCCGAATCTCAATCGGGTCTCGTAAGTTTTTTACCCTTCGTTTTTTCGACACGTGGATTTTTCGGTAAAACAGGATTACCGTGGCCCGTCTTCGACTTCACATCGCTGGAGAGTGGTGCACCATGGTACTGTTCCGTTTCAAATCCATGCACGCATTTCTAAAAGTCGTACGGCACTGTTTCGCCATTTCGGACGGATGTTGCACCTTGCACCGTGGATGTTGCACACTGTAGATATCGATTATTCGGACAGCCATAACTTCTGGCTCGTTTAGAGTTACGGGAGCCATAACCTGTCAAAACAAAGGCCTCGATGAGTTCTACGGCTTTGACAGCTTTCAGCTGTCAACGGATAGATTAATGCCCAAAAAGGACAACCCGAATCTCAATCGGGTCTCGTAAGTTTTTTACCTTTCGTTTTTTCGACACGTGGATTTTTACGGTAAAACGGGATAAACGTGGCCCGTCTTCGACTTCCAATCGCTGGAGAGTGGTGCACCACGGTAGTGTTCCTTTTCAAATTCATGCACGCATTTCTAAAAGTCGTACAGCACTGTTTCTCCATTTCGGACGGATGTTGCACCTTGCACCGTGGATGTTGCACCCTGTAGATATCGATTATTCGGACGGCCACAAATTCTGGCTCGTTTAGAGTTACGGGAGCCATAACCTGTCAAAATGATGGCCTCGATGAGTTCTATGGCTTTGACGGCTTTCAGCCGTGAACGGATAGATTAATGCCCAAAAAGGACAACCCGAATCTCGATCGGGTCTCGTAAGTTTTTTACCCTTCGTTTTTTCAACACGTGGATTTTTACGGTAAAACGGGATTACCGTGGCCCGTCTTCGACTTCCCATCGCTGGAGTGTGGTGCACCAAGGTACTGTTCCGTTTCAAATCCATATACACATTTCTAAAAGTCGTACGACACTGTTTCGCCATTTCGGATGGATGTTGCACCTTGCACCGTGGATGTTGCATCGTGTAGATATCGATTATTTGGACGGCCATAACTTCTGGCTCGTTTAGAGTTACGAGAGCCATAACCTGTCAAAACGAAGGCCTCGATGAGTTCTACGGCTTTGACTGCTTTCAGCCATCAACGGATAGATTAATGCCCAAAAAGGACAACCCGAATCTCGATCGGGTCTCTTAAGTTTTTTACCCCTCGTTTTTTCGACACGTGGATTTTTACGGTAAAACAGGATTACTGTGGCCCGTCTTCGACTTCCCATCACTGGAGAGTGGAGCACCATGGTACTGTTCCGTTTCAAATCCATGCACGCATTTCTAAAAGTCGTACGACACTGTTTCGCTATTTCGGACGGATGTTGCACCTTGCACCGTGGATGTTGCACCCTGTAGATATCGATTATTCGGACGGCCATAACTTCTGGCTCGTTTAGAGTTACGGGAGCCATAACTTGTCAAAACGAAGGCCTCGATGAGTTCTACGGCTTTGACAGCTTTCAGCCGTCAACGGATAAATTAATGCCCAAAAAGGACAACCCGAATCTCAATCGGGTCTCGTAAGTTTTTTACCCTTCGTTTTTTCGACACGTGGATTTTTACGGTAAAACGGGATTACCGTGGCCCGTCTTCGACTTCCCATCGCTGGAGAGTGGTGCACCATGGTAGTGTTCCGTTTCATATCCGTGCACACATTTCTAAAAGTCGTATGGCACTGTTTCGCCATTTCGGACGGATGTTGCACCTTGCACCGTGGATGTTGCACCCTGTAGATATCGATTATTCGGACGGCCATAACATCTGGCTTGTTTAGAGTTACGGGAGCCATAACTTATCAAAACGAAGGCCACGATGAGTTCTACGGCTTTTACAGCTTTCAGCCGTCAACGGATAAATTAATGACCAAAAAGGACACCCGAATCTCAATCGGGTCTCATAAGTTTTTTACCCTTCGTTTTTTCGACACGTGGATTTTTACGGTAAAACGGGATTACCGTGGCCCGTCTTCGATTTCCCATCGCTGGAGAGTGGTGCACCATGGTAGTGTTTCATTTCATATCCATGCACGCATTTCTAAAAGTCGTACGGCACTGTTTCGCCATTTCGGACGGATGTTGCACCTTGCACCGTGGATGTTGCACCCTGTAGATATCGATTATTCGGACGGCCATAACTTCTGGCTCGTTCAGAGTTACGGGAGCCATAACCTGTCAAAACGAAGGCCTCGTTGAGTTCTACGTCTTTGACTGTTTTCAGCCGTCAACGGAGAGATTAATGCCCAAAAAGGACAACCCGAATCTCGATCGAGTCTCGTAAGTTTTTTACCGTCCGTTTTTTCGACACGTGGATTTTTACGGTAAAACGGGATTACCGTGGCCCGTATTCGACTTCCCATCGCTGGAGAGTGGTGCACCATGGTAATGTTCCGTTTCAAATTCATGCACGCATTTCTAAAAGTCGTACGGCACTGTTTCGCCATTTCGGACGGATGTTGCACCTTGCACCGTGGATGTTGCACCCTGTAGATATCGATTATTCGGACGGCCATAACTTCTGGCTCGTCTAGATTTACAGGAGCCATAACTTGTCAAAACGAAGGCCTCGATGAGTTCTACGGCTTTGACAGCTTTCAGCCGTCAACCGATAAATTAATGCCCAAAAAGGACAACCCAAATCTCAATCGGGTCTCCTAAGTTTTTTACCCTTCGTTTTTTCGACACGTAGATTTTTACGGTAAAACAGGATTACCGTGGCCCATCTTCGACTTCACATCGCTAGAGAGTGGTGCACCATGGTACTGTTCCGTTTCAAATCCATGCACGCATTTCTAAAAGTCATACGACCCTGTTTCGCCATTTCGGACGGATGATGCACCTTGCACCGTGGATGTTGCACGTTGTAGATATCGATTATTCGGACGACCATAACTTCTGGCTCGTTTAGAGTTACGGGAGCCATAACCTGTCAAAATGATGGCCTCGATGAGTTCTATGGCTTTGACAGCTTTCAGCCGTGAACGGATAGATTAATGCCCAAAAAGGACAACCCGAATCTCGATCGGGTCTCGTAAGTTTTTTACCCTTCGTTTTTTCGACACGTGGATTCTTACGGTAAAACGGGATTGCCGTGGCCCGTCTTCGACTTCCCATCGCTGGAGAGTGGTGCACAAAGGTACTGTTCCGTTTCCAATCCATATACACATTTCTAAAGGTCGTACGACACTGTTTCGCCATTTCGGATGGATGTTGCACCTTGCACCGTGGATGTTGCACCGTGTAGATATCGATTATTCGGACGGCCATAACTTCTGGCTCGTTTAGAGTTACGGGAGCCATAACCTGTCAAAACGAAGGCCTCGATGAGTTCTACGGCTTTGACTGCTTTCAGCCGTCAACGGATAGATTAATTCCCAAAAAGGACAACCCGAATCTCGATCGGGTCTCGTAAGTTTTTTGCCCTTCGTTTTTTCGACATGTGGATTTTTACGGTAAAACAGGACTACCGTGGCCCGTCTTCGACTTCCCATCGCTGGAGAGCGGTGCACCATGGTAGTGTTCCGTTTCAAATCCATGCATGCATTTCAAAAAGTCGTACGGCACTGTTTCGCCATTTCGGACGGATGTTGCACCTTGCACCGTGGATGTTGCACCCTGTAGATATCGATTATTCGGACGGCCATAACTTCTGGCTCGTTTAGAGTTACGGGAGCCATAACTTGTCAAAACGAAGGCCTCGATGAGTACTACGGCTTTGACAGCTTTCAGCCGTCAACGGATAAATTAATGCCCAAAAAGGACAACCCGAATCTCAATCGGGTCTCGTAAGTTTTTTACCCTTCGTTTTTTCGACACGTGGATTTTTACGGTAAAACGGGATTACCGTGGCCCGTCTTCGTCTTCCCATCGCTGGAGAGTGGTGCACCATGGTAGTCTTCCGTTTCATATCCATGCACGCATTTCTAAAAGTCGTACGACACTGTTTCGCCATTTCGGACGGATGTTGCACCTTGCACCGTGGATGCTGCACCCTGTAGATATCGATTATTCGGACGGCCATAACTTCTGGCTCGTTTAGAGTTACGGGAGCCATAACCTGTCAAAACGAAGGCCTCGTTGAGTTCTACGGCTTTGACTGCTTTCAGCCGTCAACGGATAGATTAATGCCCAAAAAGGACAACCCGAATCTCGATCGGGTCTCGTAAGTTTTTTACCCTACGTTTTTTCGACACGTGGATTTTTACGGTAAAACGGGATTACCGTGGCCCGTCTTCGACTTCCCATCGCTGGAGAGTGGTGCACCATGGTACTGTTCCGTTTCAAATCCATGCACGCGTTTCTAAAAGTCGTACGGCGCTGTTTCGCCATTTCGGACGGATGTTGCATCGTGCACCGTGGATGTTGCACCCTGTAGATATCGATTATTCGGACGGCCATAACTTCTGGCTCGTTTAGAGTTACGGGAGCCATTACTTGTCAAAACAAAGGCCTCGATGAGTTCTACGGCTTTGACACCGTCAACGGATATATTAATGCACAAAAAGGACAACCCGAATCTCAATCGGGTCTCGTAAGTTTTTTACCCATCGTTTTTTCGACACGTGGATTTTTACGGTAAAACGGGATTACCGTGGCCCGTCTTCGACTTCCCATCGCTGGAGAGTGGTGCACCATGGTACTGTTCCGTTTCAAATCCATGCACGCATTTCTAAAAGTCGTATGGCACTGTTTCGCCATTTCGGACGGATGTTGCAACTAGCACCGTGGATGTTGCACCCTGTAGATATCGATTATTCGGACGGCCATAACTTCTGCCTCGTTTAGAGTTACGGGAGCCATAACCTGTCAAAACGAAGGCCTCGTTGAGTTCTACGGCTTTGACTGCTTGCAGCCGTCAACGGATAGATTAATGCCCAAAAAGGACAACCCGAATCTCGATCGGGTCTCGTAAGTTTTTTACCCTCCGTTTTTTCGACACGTGAATTTTTACGGTAAAACGAGATTACCGTGGCCCGTCTTCAACTTCCCATCGCTGGAGAGTGGTGCACCATGGCACTGTTCCGTTTCAAATTCATGCACGCATTTCTAAAAGTTGTACGGCACTGTTTCGCCATTTCGGATGGATGTTGCACCTTGCACCGTGGATGTTGCACCCTGTAGATATCGATTGTTCGGACAACCATAACTTCTGGCTCGTTTAGAGTTACGGGAGCCATAACCTGTCAAAACGAAGGCCAAGTTGAGTTCTACGGCTTTGACGGCTTTCAGCCGTCAACGGATAGATTAATGCCCAAAAAGGACAACCCGAATCTCGATCGGGTCTCGTAAATTTTTTACCCTTCGTTTTTTCGACACGTGGATTTTTACGGTAAAACGGGATTACCGTGGCCCGTCTTCGACTTCCCAACGCTGGAGAGTGGTGCACCATGGTACTGTTCCGTTTCAAATCCATGCACGCATTTCTAAAAGTCGTACGGCACTGTTTCGCCATTTCGGACGGATGTTGCACCTTGCACCGTGGATGTTGCACCTTGTAGATATCGATTATTCGGACGGACATAACTTCTGGCTCGTTTAGAGTTACGGGAGACATAACCTGTCAAAACGAAGGCCTCGATGAGTTCTATGGCTTTGACAGCTTTCATCCGTGAACGGATAGATTAATGCCCAAAAAGGACAACGCGAATCTCAATCGGGTCTCGTAAGTTTTTTACCCTTCGTTTTTTCGACACGTGGATTTTTACGGTAAAACAGGATTACCGTGGCCCGTCTTCGACTTCCCATCGCTGGAGAGTGGTGCACCATGGTACTGTTCCATTTCAAATCCATGCATGCATTTCTAAAAGTCATACGGCACAGTTTCGCCATTTCGGACTGATGTTGCACCTTGCACCGTGGATGTTGCACCCTGTAGATATCGATTGTTCGGGCGGCAATAACTTCTGGCTCGTTTAGAGTTACGGGAGCCATAACCTGTCAAAACAAAGGCCTCATTGAGTTCTACGGCTTTGACAGCTTTCAGCCGTCAACGGATAGATTAATGCCCAAAAAGGACAACCCGAATCTCGATCGGGTCTCGTAAGTTTTTTACCCTTCGTTTTTTCGACATGTGGATTTTTACGGTAAAACAGGATTACCGTGGCCCGTCTTCAACTTCCCATCGTTGGAGATTGGTGCACCATGGTACTGTTTCGTTTCAAATCCATGCACGCATTTTTAAAAGTCGTACGGCACTGTTTCGCCATTTCGGACGGATGTTGCACCTTGCACCGTGGATGTTGCACCCTGTAGATATCGATTATTCGGACGGTCATAACTTTGGCTCGTTTAGAGTTACGGGAGCCATTACCTGTCAAAACGAAGGCCTCGATGAGTTCTACGGGTTTGACAGCTTTCAGCCGTCAACGGATAAATTAATGCCCAAAAAGGACAACCCGAATCTCAATCGGGTCTCGTAAGTTTTTTACCCTTCGTTTTTTCGACACGTGGATTTTTACGGTAAAACAGGATTACCATGGCCCGTCTTCGACTTCCCATCACTAGAGAGTGGTGCACCATGGTACTATTCCATTTCAAATCCATGCACGTATTTCTAAAAGTCGTACGGCACTGTTTCTCCATTTCGGAAGGATGTTGCACCTTGCACCGTGGATGTTGCACCCTGTAGATATCGATTATTCGGACGGCCATAACTTCTGGCTCGTTTAGAGTTACAGGAGCCATAACCTGTCAAAACGAAGGCCTCGATGAGTTCTACGGCTTTGACAGCTTTCAGCCGTGAATGGATAGATTAATGCCCAAAAAGGACAACCCGAATCTCGATCGGGTCTCGTAAGTTTTTTACCCTTCGTTTTTTCGACACGTGGATTTTTACGGTAAAAGGGGATTACCGTGGCCCGTCTTCGACTTTCCATCGCTGGAGAGTGGTGCACCATGGTACTGTTACGTTTCAAATCCATGCACACATTTCTAAAAGTCGTACGGCACTGTTTCGCCATTTCGGACGGATGTTGCACCTTGCACCGTGGATGTTGCACCGTGTAGATATCGATTATTCGGACGGCCGTAACTTCTGGCTCGTTTAGAGTTACGGGAGCCATAACCTGTCAAAACGAAGGCCTCGATGAGTTCTACGGCGTTGACTGCTTTCAGCCATCAACGGATAGATTAATGCCCAAAAAGGACAACCCGAATCTCAATCGGGTCTCGTAAGTTTTTTCCCTTCGTTTTTTCGACACGTGGATTTTTTCGGTAAAACAGGATTACCGTGGCTGGCCTTCGATTAACCATCGCTGGAGAGTGGTGCACCATGGTACTGTTCCGTTTCAAATCCATGCACACGTTTTTAAAAGTCGTACGGCACTGTTTCGCCATTTCAGACGGATGCTGCACCTTGCACCGTGGAAGTTGCACCCTGTAGATATCGATGTAGATATCGATTATTCGGACGGCCACAACTTCTGGCTCGTTTAGAATCATAGGAGCCATAACCTATCAAAACAAAGGCCTCGATGAGTTCTACGGCTTTGACAGCTTTCAGCCATCAACGGATAGATTAATGCCCAAAAAGGACAACCCGAATGTCAATCGGGTCTCGTATGTTTTTTACCCTTCGTTTTTTCAACACGTGGATTTTTACGGTAAAACGGGATTACCGTGGCCCGTCTTCGACTTCCCATCGCGGGAGAGCGGTGCACCATGGTACTGTTCCGTTTCAAATCCATGCACGCATTTATAAAAGTCGTACAACACTGTTTCACCATTTCGGACGGTTGTTGCACCTTGCACCGTGGATGTTGCACCCTGTAGATATCGATTATTCAAACGGCCATAACTTCTGGCTCGTTTAGAGTTACGAGAGACATAACCTGTCAAAACGAAGGCCTTGATGAGTTCTACGGCTTTGATAGCTTTCAGCCGTCAACGGTTAGATTAATGCCCAAAAAGGACAACCCGAATCTCAATCGGGTCTCGTAAGTTTTTTATACTTCGTTTTTTCGACATGTGGATTTTTACGGTAAAACAGGATTACGGTTGCTGGCCTTTGATTTACCATCGCTGGACAGTGGTGCAACATGGTACTGTTCCGTTTCAAATCCATGCATGCATTTCTAAAAGTCGTACGGCACTGTTTCGCCATTTCGGACGGATGTTGCACCTTGCACCGTGCATGTTGCACCCTGTAGATATCGATTATTCGGACGGCCATAACTTCTGGCTTGTTTAGAGTTACGGGGGCCACAACCTGTCAAAACGAAGGCCTCGATGAGTTCTACGGCTTTGACAGCTTTCAGCCGTCAACTGATTGATTAATGCCCAAAAAGGACAACCCGAATCTCAATCGGGCCTCGTAAGTTTTTTACCCTTCGTTTTTTCGACACGTGGATTTTTACGTTAAAATAGGATTACCGTGGTTGGCCTTCGGTTTACCATCTTTAGAGAGTGGTGCACCATGGTACTGTTCCGTTTCAAATCCATGCATGCATTTCTAAAATTCGTACGGCTCTGTTTCGCCATTTCGGACGGATGTTGCACCTTGCACCGTGGATGTTGCACCCTGTAGATATCGATTATTTGGACGACCATAACTTCTGCCTCGTTTAGAGTTACGGGAGCCATAACCTGTCAAAACGAAGGCCTCGATGAGTTCTACGGCTTTGATAGCTTTCAGCCGTCACCAGATAGATTAATGCCCAAAAAGGACAACCCGAATCTCAATCGGGTCTCGTATGTTTTTTACCCTTCGTTTTTTCGACACGTGGATTTTTACGGTAAAACAGGATTACTGTGGCCCATCTTCGATTTACCATCGCTGGAGAGTGGTGCACCATGGTACTGTTCCGTTTCAAATCCATGCACGCATTTCTAAAAGTCGTACGGCACTGTTTTGCCATTTCGGACGGATGTTGCACCATGCACCGTGGATGTTGCACCCTGTAGATATCGATTATTCGGACGGCCATAACTTCTGGCTCGTTTAGAGTTACGGGAGCCATAACCTGTCAAAACGAAGGCCTCGATGAGTTCTACGGCTTTGACAGCTTTCGGCCATCAATGGATAGATTAATACCCAAAAAGGACGACCCGAATCTCAATCGGGTCTCGTAAGTTTTTTACCCTTCGTTTTTTTGACACGTGGATTTTTACGGTAAAACAGGATTACGGTTGCTGGCTTTCGATTTACCATCGCTAGACAGTGGTGCACCATGGTACTGTTCCGTTTCAAATCCATGCACGCATTTCTGAAAGTCGTACGGCACTGTTTCGCCATTTCGGACGGATGTTGCACCTTGCGCCGTGGATGTTGCACCCTGTAGATATCGATTATTCGGACGGCCATAACTTCTGGCTCGTTTAGAGTTACGGAAGCCATAACCAGTCAAAACGAAGGACTCGATGAGTTCTACGGATTTGGCAGCTTTCAGCCGTCAACGGATTAATTAATGCCTAAAAAGGACAACCCGAATCTCAATCGGGTCTCGTAATTTTTTTACCCTTCGTTTTTTCGACACGTGGATTTTTACGGTAAAACAGGATTACCATGGTTGGCCTTCGATTTACCATCGCTGGAGAGTGGTGCACCATGGTACTGTTCCGTTTCAAATCCATGCATGCATTTCTAAAAGTCGTACGGCACCGTTTCGCCATTTCGGATGGATGTTGCACCTTGCACCGTGATGTTGCACCCAGTAGATATCGATTATTCGGACATCCATAACTTCTGGTTCGTTTAGAGTTACGGGAGCCATAACCTGTCAAAACGAAGGCCTCCATAAGTTCTATGGCTTTGACATTCTTTCAGCCATCAACGGATAGATTAATGCCCAAAAAGGACAACCGGAATCTCAATCGGGTCTCGTAAGTTTTTAACCCTTCGTTTTTTCGACACATGGATTTTTATGGTAAAACGGGATACCGTGGCCCGTCTTCGACTTCCCATCGCTGGAGAGTGGTGTACCATCATACTGTTCCATTTCAAATCCATGCACGCATTTCTAAAAGTCGTACGATACTGTTTCACCATTTTGGACGGATGTTGCACCTTGCACCGTGGATGTTGCACCCTGTATATATCGATTATTCAAACGACAATAACTTCTGGCTCGTTTAGATTATGGGAGCCATAACCTGTCAAAACGAAGGCCTCGATGAGATCTACGGCTTTGACAGCTTTCAGCCGTCAACGGATTGATTAATGCCCAAAAAGGACAACCCGAATCTCAATCGTGTCTCGTAAGTTTTTTACCCTTCGTTTTTTCGACACGTGGATTTTTGCAGTAAAACAGGATTACCGTGGCCCGTCTTCGATTTACCATCGCTGGACAGTGGTGCACCATGGTACTGTTCCTTTTCAAATCCATGCACGCATTTCTAAAAGTCATACGTCACTGTTTCGCCATTTCGGACGGATGTTGCACCTTGCACCGTGGATGTTGCACCCTGTAGATATCGATTATTCGGACGGCCACAACTTCTGGCTCGTTTAGAGTTACGGGAGCCATAACCTGTCAAAACGAAGGCCTCGATGAGTTTTACGGCTTTGACGGCTTTCAGTCGTCAACGGATAGATTAATGCCCAAAAAGGACAACCCGAATCTCAATTGGGTCTCGTTAGTTTTTTACCCTTCGTTTTTTCGACACATGGATTTTTACGGTAAAACGGGATTACCGTGGCCCGTCTTCGACTTTCCATCGCTAGAGAGCGGTGCACCATGGTACTGTTCCGTTTCAAATCCATGCACGCATTTCTAAAAGTCATACGGCACTGTTTTGCCATTTCGGACGGATGTTGCACCTTGCACCGTGGATGTTGCACCCTGTAGATATCGATTATTCGGACGGCCATAACTTCTGGCTCGTTTAGAGTTACGGGAGCCATAACCTGTCAAAACGAAGGCCTCGATGAGTTCTACGGCTTTGACTGCTTTCAGCCATCAACGGATAGATTAATGCCCAAAAAGGACAACCCGAATCTCAATCGGGTCTCGTAAGTTTTTTCCCTTCGTTTTTTCGACACGTGGATTTTTGCGGTAAAACAGGATTACCGTGGCTGGCCTTCGATTAACCATCGCTGGAGAGTGGTGCGCCATGGTATTGTTCCATTTCAAATCCATGCACGCGTTTTTAAAAGTCGTACGGCACTGTTTCGCCATTTCAGACGGATGTTGCACCTTGCACCGTGGAAGTTGCACCCTGTAGATATCGACGTAGATATCGATTATTCGGACGGCCACAACTTCTGGCTCGTTTAGAGTTATGGGAGCCATAACCTGTCAAAACGAAGGCCTCGATGAGTTCTACGGCTTTGACAGCTTTCAGCCATCGACGGATAGATTAATGCCCAAAAAGGACAACCCGAATCTCAATCGGGTCTCGTATGTTTTTTACCCTTCGTTTTTTCAACACGTGGATTTTTACGGTAAAACGGGATTACCGTGGCCCGTCTTCGACTTCCCATCGCGGGAGAGCGGTGCACCATGGTACTGTTCCGTTTCAAATCTATGCACGCATTTCTAAAAGTCGTACAACACTGTTTCACCACTTCGGACGGATGTTGCACCTTGCACCGTGGATGTTGCACCCTATAGATATCGATTATTCAAACGGCCATAACTTCTGGCTCGTTTAGAGTTACGAGAGACATAACCTGTCAAAACGAAGGCCTCGATGAGTTCTACGGCTTTGACAGCTTTCAGCCGTCAATGGTTAGATTAATGCCCAAAAAGGACAACACGAATCTCAATCGGGTCTCGTAAGTTTTTTATACTTCGTTTTTTCGACATGTGGATTTTTACGGTAAAACAGGATTACGGTTGCTGGCCTTTGATTTACCATCGCTGGACAGTGGTGCACCATGGTACTGTTCCATTTCAAATCCATGCATGCATTTCTAAAAGTCGTACGGCACTGTTTCGCCATTTCGGACGGATGTTGCACCTTGCACCGTGGATGTTGCACCCTGTAGATATCGATTATTCGGACGGCCATAACTTTTGGCTTGTTTAGAGTTACGGGAGCCACAACCTGTCAAAACGAAGGCCTCGATGAGTTCTACGGCTTTGACAGCTTTTAGCCGTCAACGGATAGATTAATGCCGAAAAAGGAAGACCCGAATCTCAATCGGGCCTCGTAAGTTTTTTACCCTTCGTTTTTTCGACACGTGGATTTTTACGGTAAAATAGGATTACCGTGGTTGGCCTTCGATTTACCATCGTTGGAGAGTGGTGCACCATGGTACTGTTCCGTTTCAAATCCATGCACGCATTTCTAAAAGTCGTACGGCTCTGTTTCGCCATTTCGGACGGATGTTGCACCTTGCACCGTGGATGTTGCACCCTGTAGATATCGATTATTTGGACGACCATAACTTCTGCCTCGTTTAGAGTTACGGGATCCATAACCTGTCAAAACGAAGGCCTCGATGAGTTCTACGGCCTTGACAGCTTTCACCCGTCAACGGATAGATTAATGCCCAAAAAGGACAACCTGAATCTCAATCGGGTCTCGTTAGTTTTTTACCCTTCGTTTTTTCGACACGTGGATTTTTACGGTAAAACGGGATTACCGTGGCCCGTCTTCGACTTTCCATCGCTGGAGAGCGGTGCACCATGGTACTGTTCCGTTTCAAATCCATGCACGCATTACGAAAAGTCGTACGTCACTGTTTCGCCATTTCGGACGGATGTTGCACCTTGCACCGTGGATGTTGCACGCTGTAGATATCGATTATTCAAACGGCCATAACTTCTGGCTCGTTTGGAGTTACGAGAGCCATAACTTGTCAAAACGAAGGCCTCGATGAGTTCTACGGCTTTGACAGCTTTCAGCCGTCAACGGATAGATTAATGCCCAAAAAGGACAACCCGAATCTCAATCGGGTCTCGTAAGTTTTTTATCCTTCGTTTTTTCGACACGTGGATTTTTACGGTAAAACAGGATTACGTTTGCTGTTCTTCGATTTACCATCGCTGGACAGTGGTGCACCATGGTCCTGTTCCGTTTCATATCCATGCATGCATTTCTAAAAGTCGTACGGCACTGTTTCGCCATTTCGGACGGATGTTGCACCTTGTACCGTGGATGTTGCACCCTGTAGATATCGATTGTTCGGACGGCCATAACTTCTGGCTTGTTTAGAGTTACGGGAGCCACAACCTGTCAAAACGAAGGCCTCGATGAGTTCTACGGCTTTGACAGCTTTCAGCCATCAACGGATAGATTAATGCCCAAAAAGGACAACCCGAATCTCAATCGGGCCTCGTAAGTTTTTTACCCTTCGTTTTTTCGACACGTGTATTTTTACGGTAAAATAGGATTACCGTGGCTGGCCTTCGATTTGCCATCGCTGGATAGTGGTGCACCATGGTACTGTTCCGTTTCAAATCCATGCACGCATTTCTAAAAGTCGTACGGCTCTGTTTCGCCATTTCGGATGGATGTTGCACCTTGCACCGTGGATGTTGCACCCTGTAGATATCGATTATTTGGACGGCCATAACTTCTGCCTCGTTTAGAGGTACGGGAGCCATAACCTGTCAAAACGAAGGCCTCAATGAGTTCTACGGCTTTGACAACTTTCAGCCGTCAACGGATAGATTAATGCCCAAAAAGGACAACCCGAATCTCAATCGGGTCTCGTAAGTTTTTTACCCTTCGTTTTTTCGACACGTGGATTTTTACGGTAAAATAGGATTACCGTGGCCCGTCTTCGATTTACCATCGCTGGAGAGTGGTGCACCACGGTACTGTTCCATTTCAAATCCATGCACGCATTTCTAAAAGTCATACGACACTGTTTCGCCATTTCGGACGGATGTTGCACCATGCACCGTGGATGTTCCACCCTGTAGATATCGATTATTCGGACGGCCATAACTTCTGGCTCGTTTAGAGTTATGGGAGCTATAATCTGTCAAAACGAAGGCCTCGATGAGTTTTACGGCTTTGACAGCTTTCATGCATCCACGGATAGATTAATGCCCAAAAAGGACAACCCGAATCTCAATCGGGTCTCGTAAGTTTTTTACCCTTCGTTTTTTCGACACGTGGATTTTTACGGTAAAACAGGATTACGGTGGCTGGCCTTCGATTTACCATCGCTAGACAGTGGTTCACCATGGTACTGTTCCGTTTCAAATCCATGCACGCATTTCTAAAAGTCGTAAGGCACTGTTTCGCCATTTCGGACGGATGTTGCACCTTGCGCCGTGGATGTTGCACCCTGTAGATATCGATTATTCGGACGGCCATAACTTCTGGATCGTTTAGAGTTACGGGAGTCATAACCTGTCAAAACGAAGGCCTCGATGAGTTCTACCGCTTTGACAGCTTTCAGCCGTCAACGGATAGATTAATGCCCAAAAAGGACAACCCGAATCTCAATCGGGTCTCGTAAGTTTTTTACCCTTCGTTTTTTCGACACATGGATTTTTACGGTAAAACAGTATTACCGTGGTTGGCCTTCGATTTACCATCGCTGGAGAGTGGTGCACCATGGTACTGTTCCGTTTCAAATCCATGCACGCATTTCTAAAAGTCGTAGGGCACTTTTTCGCCATTTCGGACGGATGTTGCACCTTGCACCGTGGATGTTGGACCCTGTAGATATCGATTATTCGGACGGCCACAACTTCTGGCTCGTTTAGAGTTACGGAAGCCATAACCTGTCAAAACGAAGGCCTCGATGAGTTCTACGGCTTTGACAGCTTTCAGCCATCGACGGATAGATTAATGCCCAAAAAGGACAACCCGAATCTCAATCGGGTCTCGTATGTTTTTTACCCTTCGTTTTTTCAACACGTGGATTTTTACGGTAAAACGGGATTACCGTGGCCCGTCTTCGACTTTCCATCGCGGGAGAGCGGTGCACCATGGTACTGTTCCGTTTCAAATCCATGCACGCATTTCTAAAAGTCGTACAACACTGTTTCACCACTTCGGACGGATGTTGCACCTTGCACCGTGGATGTCGCACCCTGTAGATATCGATTATTCAAACGGCCATAACTTCTGGCTCGTTTAGAGTTACTGGAGCCATAACCTGTCAAAACGAAGGCCTCGATGAGTTCTACGGCTTTGACCGCTTTCAGCCGTCAACGGATAGATTAATGCCCAAAAAGGACAACCCGAATATCAATCGGGTCTCGTAAGTTTTTTATCCTTCGTTTTTTCGACACGTGGATTTTTACGAAAAACAGGATTACGGTTGCCGGCCTTCGATTTACCATCGTTGGACAGTTGTGCACCATGGTACTGTTCCGTTTCAAATCCATGCATGCATTTCTAAAAGTCGTACGGCACTGTTTCGCCATTTCGGACGGATGTTGCACCTTGCACCGTGGATGTTGCACCCTGTAGATATCGATTATTCGGACGGCCATAACTTCTGGCTTGTTTAGAGTTACAGGAGGCACAACCTGTCAAAACGAAGGTCTCGATGAGTTCTATGGCTTTGACAGCTTTCAGCCGTCAACGGATAGATTAATGCCCAAAAAGGACAACCCAAATCTCAATCGGGCCTCGTAAATTTTTTACCCTTCGTTTTTTCGACACGTGGATTTTTACGGTAAAAAGGATTACCATGGCTGGCCTTCGATTTACCATCGCTGGAGCGTGGTGCACCATGGTACTGTTCCATTTCAAATCCATGCACGCATTTCTAAAAGTCGTACGCTCTGTTTCGCCATTTCGGACGGATGTTGCACCTTGCACCGTGGATGTTGCACCCTGTAGATATCGATTATTTTGACGGCCATAACTTCTGCCTCGTTTAGAGTTACGAGAGCCATAACCTGTCAAAACAAAGACCTCGATGAGTTCTACGGGTTTGACAGCTTTTAGCCGTCAACGGATAGATTAATGCCCAAAAAGGACAACCCGAATCTCAATCGGGTCTCGTAAGTTTTTTACCCTTCGTTTTTTCGACACGTGGATTTTTACGGTAAAACAGGATTACCGTGGCCCGTCTTCGATTTACCATCGCTGGAGAGTGGTGCACCATGGCATTGTTCCGTTTCAAATCCATGCACGCATTTCTAAAAGTCGTACGGCACTGTTTCGCCATTTCGGACGGATGTTGCACCATGCACGTGGATGTTGCACCCTGTAGATATCGATTATTCGGACGGCCATAACTTCTGGCTCGTTTAGAGTTACGGGAGCCATAACCTGTCAAAACGAAGGCCTCGATGAGTTCTACGGCTTTGAAAGCTTTTGGCCATCAACGGATAGATTAATGCCCAAAAAGGACAACCTGAATCTCAATCGGGTCTCGTAAGTTTTTTAACCTTTGTTTTTTCGACACGTGGATTTTTACGGTAAAACAGAATTACCGTGGCTGGCCTTCGATTTACCATCGTTGGACAGTGCTGCACCATGGTACTGTTCCGTTTCAAATTCATGCACGCATTTCTAAAAGTCGTACGACACTGTTTCGCCATTTCAGACGGATGTTGCACCTTGCGCCGTGGATGTTGCACCCTGTAGATATCGATTATTCGGACGACCATAACTTCTGGCTCGTTTAGAGTTACGGGAGTCATAACCTGTCAAAACGAAGGCCTCGATGAGTTCTACGGCTTGACAGCTTTCGGCCGTCAACGGATAGACTAATGCCCAAAAAGGACAACCCGAATCTCAATCGGGTCTCGTAAGTTTTTTACCCTTCGTTTTTTCGACACATGGATTTTTATGGTAAAACGGGATTACCGTGGTTGGCCATCGATTTACCATCGCTGGAGAGTGGTGCGCCAAGGTACTATTCCGTTTCAAATCCATGCACGCATTTCCAAAAGTCGTACGGCACTTTTTCGCCATTTCGGACGGATGTTGCACCCTGTAGATATCGATTATTCGGACGGCCATGACTTCTGGCTCGTTTAGAGTTACGGGAGCCATAACCTTTCAAAACGAAGACCTCGATGAGTTCTATGGCTTTGACAGCTTTCAACCGTCAACGGATAGATTAATGCCCAAAAAGGACAACCCGAATCTCAATCGGGTCTCGTAAGTTTTTTACCCTTCGTTTTTTCGACACGTTTATTTTTATGGTAAAACGGGATACCATGGCCCGTCTTCGACTTCCCATCGCTGGAGAGTGGTGCACCATGGTACTGTTCCGTTTCAAATCCATGCACACATTTCTAAAAGTCGTACGACACTGTTTCACCATTTCGGACGGATGTTGCACCTTGCACCGTGGATGTTGCACCCTGTAAATATCGATTATTCAAACGGCAATAACTTCTGGCTCGTTTAGAGTTACGGGAGCCATAACCTGTCAAAACGAAGGCCTCGATGAGATCTACGGCTTTGACAGCTTTCAGCCGTCAACGTATAGATTAATGCCCAAAAAGGACAACCCGAATCTCAATCGGGTCTCGTAAGTTTTTTACCCTTCGTTTTTTCGACACGTGGATTTTTACGGTAAAACAGGATTATCGTGGCCCGTCTTTGACTTTCCATTGCTGGAGAGTGGTGCACCATGGTTCTGTTCCGTTTCAAATCCATGCACGCATTTCTAAAAGTTGTACGACACCGTTTCGCCATTTCGGACGGATGTTGCACCTTGCACCGTGGATGTTGCACCCTGTAAATATCGATTATTCGGACGGCAATAACTTCTGGCTCGTTTAGAGTTATGGGAGCCATAACCTGTCAAAACGTAGGTCTCGATGAGTTCTACGGCTTTGACAGCTTTCAGCCGTCAACGGAGTGATTAATGCCCAAAAAGGACAACCCGAATCTCAATCGGGTCTCGTAAGTTTTTTACCCTTCGTTTTTTTGACACGTGGATTTTTATTGTAAAACGGGATACCGTGGCCCGTCTTCGACTTCCCATCGTTGGAGAGTGGTGCACCATGGTAGTGTTCCGTTTCAAATCCATGCACGCATTTCTAAAAGTCGTAAGACACTGTTACACCATTTCGGACGGATGTTGCACCTTGCACCGTGGATGTTGCACCCTGTAAATATCGATTATTCAAACGGCAATAACTTCTGGCTCGTCTAGAGTTACGGGAGCCAAAACCTATCAAAACGAAGGCCTCGATGAGATCTACGGCTTTGACAGCTTTCAGCCGTCAACGGATAGATTAATGCCCAAAAAGGACAACCCGAATCTCAATCGGGTCTCGTAAGTTTTTTACCCTTCGTTTTTCGACACGTGGATTTTTACGGTGAAACAGAATTACGGTGGCTGGCCTTCGATTTACCATCTGGACAAAGGTGCACCATGGTACTATTCCGTTTGAAATCCATGCACGCATTTCTAAAAGTCGTACGGCACTGTTTCGCCGTTTCGGACGGATGTTACACCCTGTAGATATCGATTATTCGGACGGCCACAACTTCTGGCTCGTTTAGAGTTACGGGAGCCATGACCTGTAAAAACGAAGGCCTCGATGAGTTCTACGGCTTTGACAGCTTTCAGCCGTCAATGGATAGATTAATGCCCAAAAAGGACAAACCGAATCTCAATCGGGTCTCCTAAGTTTTTTACCCTTCGTTTTTTCGACACGTGGATTTTTACGGTAAAACGGGATTACCGTGGCCCGTCTTTGACTTCCCATCCCTGGAGAGCGGTGCACCATGGTACTGTTCCGTTTCAAATCCATGCACGCATTTCTAAAAGTCGTACGACGCTGTTTCACCATTTCGGACGGATGTTGCACCTTGCACCGTGGATGTTGCACCCTGTAGATATCGATTATTCAAACGGCAATAACTTCTGGCTCGTTTAGAGTTACGGGAGCCATAACCTGTCAAAACGAAGGCCTCGATGAGTTCTACGGCTTTGTCAGCTTTCAGCCGTCAACGGATAGATTAATGCCCAAAAAGGACAACCTGAATCTCAATCGGGTCTCGTAAGTTTTTTATCCTTCATTTTTTCGACACGTGGATTTTTACGGTAAAACAGGATTACGGTTGCTGGCCTTCGATTTAACATGGCTGGACAGTGGTGCACCATAGTACTGTTCCGTTTCAAATCCATGCATGCATTTCTAAAAGTCGTACGGCACTGTTTCGCCATTTCGGACGGATGTTGCACCTTGCACCGTGGAAGTTGCACCCTGTAGATATCGATTATTCGGACGGCCACAACTTCTGGCTCGTTTAGAGTTACGGGAGCCATAACCTGTCAAAACGAAGACCTCGATGAGTTCTACGGCTTTGACAGCTTTCAGCCGTCAACGGATAGATTAATGCCCAAAGAGGACAAACCGAATCTCAATCGGGTCTCGAAAGTTTTTTATCCTTCGTTTTTTCGACACGTGGATTTTTATGGTAAAATAGGATTACGGTTGCTGGCCTTCGATTTACCATCGCTGGACAGTGGTGCACCATGGTGCTGTTCCGTTTCAAATCCATGCATGCATTTCTAAAAGTCGTACGGCGCTGTTTCGCCATTTCGGACGTATGTTGCACCTTGCACCGTGGATGTTGCACCCTGTAGATATCGATTATTCGGACGGCCATAACTTCTGGCTTGTTTAGAGTTACGGGAGCCACAACCTGTCAAAACGAAGGCCTCGATGAGTTCTACGGCTTTGACAGCTTTCAGCCATCAACGGATAGATTAATGCCCAAAAAGGACAACCCGAATCTCAATCGGGCCTCGTAAGTTTTTTTACCCCTCGTTTTTTCGACACGTGGATTTTTACGGTAAAATAGGATTACCGTGGATGGCCTTCGATTTACGATCGCTGGAGAGTGGTGCACCATGGTACTGTTCCGTTTCAAATCCATGCACGCATTTCTAAAAGTAGTACGGCTCTGTTTCGCCATTTCGGACGGATGTTGCACCTTGCACCGTGGATGTTGCGCCCTGTAGATATCGATTATTTGGACGGCCATAACTTCTGCCTCGTTTAGAGTTACGGGAGCAGTAACCTGTCAAAACGAAGGCCTCGATGAGTTCTACGGCTTTGACAACTTTCAGCCGTCAACGGATAGATTAATGCCCAAAAAGGACAACCCGAATCTCAATCGGGTCTCGTAAGTTTTTTACCCTTCGTTTTTTCGACACGTGGATTTTTACGGTAAAACAGGATTACAGTGGCCCGTCTTCGACTTCCCATCGCTGGAGAGTGGCGCACCATGGTACTGTTCCGTTTCAAATCCATGCACGCATTTCTAAAAGTCGTACGACACTGTTTCGCCATTTCGGACGGATGTTGCACCATGCACCGTGGATGTTGCACCATGTAGATATCGATTATTCGGACGGCCATAACTTCTGGCTCGTTTAGAGTTACGGGAGCTATAACCTGTCAAAACGAAGGCCTCGATGAGTTCTACGGCTTTGACAGCTTTCATGCATCAACGGATTGATTAATGCCCAAAAAGGCCAACCCGAATCTCAATCGGGTCTCGTAAGTTTTTTACCCTTCGTTTTTTCGACACGTGGATTTTTACGGTAAAACAGGATTACGGTGGTTGGCCTTCGATTTACCATCGCTGGATAGTGGTGCACCATGCTACTATTCCGTTTCAAATCCATGCACGCATTTCTAAAAGTCGTAAGGCACTGTTTCGTTTAGAGTTACGGGAGCCATAACCTGTCAAAACGAAGGCCTCGATGAGTTCTACCGCTTTGATAGCTTTCAGCCGTCAACGGATAGATTAATGCCCAAAAAGGACAACCCGAATCACTATCGGGTCTCGTAAGTTTTTTACCCTTCGTTTTTTCGACACGTGGATTTTTACGGTAAAACAGTATTACCGTGGTTGGCCTTCGATTTACCATCGCTGGAGAGTGGTGCACCATGGTACTTTTCCATTTCAAATCCATGCATGCATTTCTAAAAGTCGTACGGCACTTTTTCGCCATTTCCGACGGATGTTGCACCTTGCACCGTGGATGTTGCACCCTGTAGATATCGATTATTCGGACGGCCACAACTTCTGCCTCGTTTAGATATACGGGAGCCATAACCTGTCAAAACGAAGGCCTCGATGAGTTCTACGGCTTTGACAGCTTTCAGCCGTCAACGGATAGATTAATGCCCAAAAAGGACAACCCCAATCTCAATCGGGTCTCGTAAGTTTTTTACCCTTCGTTTTTTCGACACGTGTATTTTTACGGTAAAACAGGATTACGGTGGCCCGTCTTCGACTTCCCATCGCTGGACAGCGGTGCACCATGGTACTGTTCCGTTTCAAATCCATGCACGCATTTCTAAAAGTCGTACAACACTGTTTCACCATTTCGGACGGATGCTGCACCTTGCACCGTGGATGTTGCACCCTGTAGATATCGATTATTCAAACGGCAATAACTTCTGGCTCGTTTAGAGTTACTGGAGCCATAACTGTCAAAACGAAGGCCTCGATGAGTTCTACGGCTTTGATAGCTTTCAGCCGTCAACGGATAGATTAATGCCCAAAAAGGACAACCCGAATCTCAATCGGGTCTCGTAAGTTTTTTATCCTTCGTTTTTTCGACACGTGGATTTTTACGGTAAAATAGGATTATCGTGGCCCGTCTTCGACTTCCCATCGCTGGAGAGTGGTGCACCATGGTACTGTTCCGTTTCAAATCCATGCACGCATTTCTAAAAGTCGTACGGCACTGTTTCGCCATTTCGGACGGATGTTGCACCTTGCACCGTGGATGTTGCACCCTGTAGATATCGATTATTCAAACCGCCATAACTTCTGGCTCGTTTAGAGTTACGGGAGCCATAACCTGTCAAAACGAAGGCCTCGATGAGTTCTACGGCTTTGACAACTTTCAACCGTCAACGGATAGATTAATGCCCAAAAAGGACAACCCGAATCTCAATCGGGTCTCGTAAGTTTTTTACCCTTCGTTTTTTCGACACGTGCATTTTTATGGTAAAACGGGATACCGTGGCCCATCTTCGACTTCCTCGCTGGAGGGTGGTGCACCATGGTACTGTTCTGTTTCAAATCCATGCACGCATTTGTAAAAGTCATACGACACTGTTTCACCATTTCGGACGGATGTTGCACCTTGCACCGTGGATGTTGCACCCTGTAAATATCGATTATTCAAACAGCAATAACTTCTAGCTCGTTTAGAGTTACGGGAGACATAATCTGTCAAAACGAAAGCTTCGATGAGATCTACGGCTTTGACAGCTTTCAGCCGTCAACGGATAGATTAATGCCCAAAAAGGACAACCCGAATCTCAATCGGGTCTCGTAAGATTTTTACCCTTCGTTTTTTCGACACGTGGATTTTTACGGTAAAACAGGATTACGGTGGCTGGCCTTCGATTTACCATCGCTGGATAGTGGTGCACCATGGTACGGTTCCGTTTCAAATCCATGCATGCATTTCTAAAAATCGTACGGCTCTATTTCGCCATTTCGGACGGATGTTGCACCTTGCACCGTGGATGTTGCACCTTGTAGATATCGATTATTTGGACGGCATAACTTCTGCCTCGTTTAGAGTTACGGGAGCCATAACCTGTCAAAACGAAGGCCTCGATGAGTTCTACGGCTTTGACTGCTTTCAGCCGTCAACGGATAGATTAATGCCCAAAAAGGACAACCCGAATCTCAATCGGGTCTCGTAAGTTTTTTACCCTTCATTTTTTCGACACGTGGATTTTTACGGTAAAACATGATTACCGTGGCTGGCCTTCGATTTACCATCGCTGGACAGTGGTGCACCATGGTACTGTTCCGTTTCAAATCCATGCACGCATTTCTAAAAGTCGTACGGCTCTGTTTCGCCATTTCGGACGGATGTTGCACCTTGCACCGTGGATGTTGCACCCTGTACATATCGATTATTCGGACGTCCATAACTTCTGGCTCGTTTAGAGTTACGGGAGCCATAACCTGTCAAAACGAAGACCTCGATGAGTTCTATGGCTTTGACAGCTTTCAACTGTCAACGGATAGATAAATGCCCAAAAAGGACAACCCGAATCTCAATCGGGTCTCGTAAGTTTTTTACCCTTCGTTTTTTCGACACGTGTATTTTTATGGTAAAACGGGATACCGTGGCCCGTCTTCGACTTTCCATCGCTGGAGAGTGGTGCACCATGGTACTGTTCCGTTTCAAATCCATGCATGCATTTCTAAAAGTCGTACGACACAGTTTCACCATTTCGAACGGATGTTGCACCTTGCACCGTGGATGTTGCACCCTGTAAATATCGATTATTCAAACGGCAATAACTTCTGGCTCGTTTAGAGTTTCGGGAGCCATAACCTGTCAAAACGAAGGCCTCGATGAGATATACGGCTTTGACAGCTTTCAGCCGTCAACGGATAGATTAATGCCCAAAAAGGACAACCCGAATCTCAATCGGGTCTCGTAAGTTTTTTACCCTTCGTTTTTTCGACACGTGGATTTTTACGGTAAAACAGGATTATCGTGGCCCGTCTTCGACTTCCCATCGCTGGAGAGTGGTGCACCATGGTACTGTTCCGTTTCAAATCCATGCACGCATTTCTAAAAGTCGTACGGCACTGTTACGCCATTTCGGACGGATGTTGCACCTTGCACCATGGATGTTGCACCCTGTAGATATCGATTATTCGGACGGCCATAACTTCTGGCTCGTTTAGAGCTACAGGAGCCATAACCTGTCAAAACGAAGGCCTCGATGAGTTCTACGGCTTTGACGGCTTTCAGCCGTCAACGGATAGATTAATGCCCAAAAAGGGCAACCCGAATCTCAATCGGGCCTCGTAAGTTTTTGCCCTTCGATTTTCCGACACGTGGATTTTACGGTAAAACAGGATTATCGTGGCCCGTCTTCGACTTCCCATCGCTGGAGAGTGGTGCACCATGGTACTGTTCCGTTTCAAATCCATGCACGCATTTCTAAAAGTCGTATGGCACTGTTTCGCCATTTCGGACGGATGTTGCACCTTGCACCGTGGATGTTGCACCCTGTAGATATCGATTATTCGGACGGCCATAACTTCTGGCTCGTTTAAAGTTACGGGAGCCATAACCTGTCAAAACGAAGGCCTCGATGAGTCCTACTGCTTTGACGGCTTTCGGCCGTCAACGGATAGATTAATGCCCAAAATGGGCAACCCGAATCTCAATCGGGCCTCGTAAGTTTTTTACCCTTCGTTTTTTCGACACATGGCTTTTTATGGTAAAACAGGATTACCGTGGTTGGCCTTCGATTTACCATTGCTGGAGAGTGGTGTACCATGGTACTGTTCCGTTTCAAATCCATGCACGCATTTCTAAAAGCCGTACGGCACTGTTTCGCCATTTCAGACGGATGTTGCACCTTGTACCGTGGATGTTGCACCCCGTAGGTATCGATTATTCAAACGGCCATAACTTCTGGCTCGTTTAGAGTTACGGGAGCCATAACCTGTCAAAACGAAGGCCTCGATGAGTTCTACGGCTTTGACAGCTTTCTGCCGTCAACGGATAGATTAATGCCCAAAAAGGACAACTCGAATCTCAATCGGGTCTCGTAAGTTTTTTACCCTTCGTTTTTTCGACACGTGGATTTTTATGGTAAAATAGGATTACGGTGGCTAGCCTTCGATTTACCATCGCTGGACAGTGGTGCACCATGGTATTGTTCCGTTTCAAATCCATGCACGCATTTCTAAAGTCGTATGGCACTGTTTCGCCATTTCGGACGGATGTTGCACCTTGCACCGTGGATGTTGCACCCTGTAGATATCGATTATTCGGACGGCCACGACTTCTGGCTCGTTTAGAGTTACGGGAGCCATAACCTGTCAAAACGAAGGCCTCGATGAGTTCTACGGCTTTGACAGCTTTCAGCCGTCAATGGATAGATTAATGCCCAAAAAGGACAACCCGAATCTCAATCGGGTCTCGTAAGTTTTTTACCCTTTGTTTTTTCGACACGTGGATTTTTACGGTAAAACGGGATTACCGTGGCCCGTCTTCGACTTCCATCACTGGAGAGCGGTGCACCATGGTACTGTTCCGTTTCAAATCCATGCACGTATTTCTAAAAGTCGTACAACACTGTTTCACCATTTCGGACGGATGTTGCACCTTGCACCGTGGATGTTGCTCCCTGTAGATATCGATTATTCAAACGGCCATAACTTCTAGCTCGTTTAGAGTTACGGGAGCCATAACCTGTCAAAACGAAGGCCTCGATGAGTTTTACGGCTTTGACAGCTTTCAACCGTCAACGGATAGATTAATGACCAAAAAGGACAACCCGAATCTCAATCGGGTCTCGTAAGTTTTTTATCCTTCGTTTTTTCAACACGTGGATTTTTACGGTAAAACAGGATAACGGTTGCGAGCCTTCGATTTACCATTGCTGGACAGTGGTGCACCATGGTACTGTTCCGTTTCAAATCCATGCATGCATTTCTAAAAGTCGTACGGCACTGTTTCGCCATTTCGGACGGATGTTGCACCTTGCACCGTGGATGTTGCACCCTGTAGATATCGATTATTCGGACGGGCATAACTTCTGGCTCGTTTAGAGTTACGGGAGCCACAACCAGTCAAAACGAAGGCCTCGATGAGTTCTACGGCTTTGACAGCTTTCAGCCGTCAACGGATAGATTAATGCCCAAAAAGGACAACCCGAATCTCAATCGGGCCTCGTATGTTTTTTACCCTTCGTTTTTTCGACACGTAGATTTTTACGGTAAAATAGGATTACCGTGGCTGGCCTTCGATTTACCATCGCTGGAGAGTGGTGCACCATGGTACTGTTCTGTTTAAAATCCATGGACGCATTTTTAAAAGTCGTACGGCTCTGTTTCGCCATTTCGGACGGATGTTGCACCTTGCACCGTGGATGTTGCACCCTGTAGATATCGATTATTTTGACGGCCGTAACTTCTCCCTCGTTTAGAGTTACGGGAGCCATAACCTGTCAAAACAAAGGCCTCGATGATTTCTACGGCTTTGACAGCTTTCAGCCATCAACGGATAGATTAATGCCCAAAAAGGACAACCTGAATCTCAATCGGGTCTCGAAAGTTTTTTACCCTTCGTTTTTTCGACACGTGGATTTTTACGGTAAAACAGGATTACCGTGGCCCGTCTTCGATTTACCATCGCTGGAGAGTGGTGCACCATGGTACTGTTCCGTTTCAAATCCATGCACGCATTTCAAAAAGTCGTACGGCATTGGTTTGCCATTTCGGACGAATGTTGCACCTTGCACCGTGGATGTGGCACCATGTAGATATCGATTATTCGGACGGCCATAACGTCTGGCTCGTTTAGAGTTACGGGAGCCATAATCTGTCAAAATGAAGGCCTCGATGAGTTATACGGCTTTGACAACTTTCGGCCGTCAGCGGATAGATTAATGCCCAAAAAGGACAACCCGAATCTCAATCGGGTCTCGTAAATTTTTTACCCTTCGTTTTTTCGAAACGTGGATTTTTACGGTAAAACAGGATTACGGTGGTTGGCCTCGATTTACCATCGCTGGACAGTGGTGCACCATGGTACTGTCCTGTTTCAAATCCATGCACGCATTTCTAAAAGTCGTACGGCACTGTTTCGCCATTTCGGACGGATGTTGCACCTTGCGCCGTGGATGTTGCACCCTGTAGATATCGATTATTCGGACGGCCATAACTTCTGGCTCGTTTCGAGTTACGGAGTCATAACCTGTCAAAACGAAGGCCTCGATGAGTTCTACGGCTTTGACAGCTTTCAGCCGTCAACGGATAGAGTAATGCCCAAAAAGGACAACCCGAATCTCAATCGGGTCTCGTAAGTTTTTTACCCTTCGTTTTTTCGACACGTGGATTTTTACGGTAAAACAGGATTACCGTGGTTGGCCTTCGATTTACCATCACTGGAGAGTGGTGCGCCATGTTACTGTTCCGTTTCAAATCCATGCACGCATTTCTAAAAGTCGTATGGCAATGTTTTGCCATTTCGGACGGATGTTGCACTTTCCACCGTGGATGTTGCACCCTGTAGATATGGATTATTCGGACGGCCATAACTTCTGGCTCGTTTAGAGTTACGGGAGCCATAACCTGTCAAAACGTAGGTCTCGATAAGTTCTACGGCTTTGACAGCTTTCAGCCATCAACGGATAGATTAATGCCCAAAAAGGACAACCCTAATCTCAATCGGTCCTCGTAAGTTTTTTACCCTTTGTTTTTTCGACACGTGAATTTTTACGGTAAAACAGGATTACCGTTGTTGGCCTTCGATTTACCATCGCTGGAGAGTGGTGCACCATGGTACTGTTCCGTTTCAAATCCATTCACGCATTTCTAAAAGTCGTATGGCACTGTTTCGCCATTTCGGACGGATGTTGCACCTTGCACCGTGGATGTTGCACCCTGTAGATATCGATTATTCGGACGGCCATAACTTCTGGCTCGTTTAGAGTTACGGGAGCCATAACCTGTCAAAACGAAGGCCTCGATGAGTTCTACGGCTTTGACAGCTTTCATCCGTCAACGGATAGATTAATTCCCAAAAAGGACAATCCGAATCTCAATCGGGTCTCGTAAGTTTTTTACCCTTCGTTTTTTCGACACGTGGATTTTTACGGTAAAACAGGATTACGGTGGCTGGCCTTCGATTTACCATCGCTGGACAGTGGTGCACCATGGTACTGTTCCGTTTCAAATTCATGCACGCATTTCTAAAAGTCGTACGGCACTATTTCGCCATTTCGGACGGATGTTGCCCCTTGCACCGTGGATGTTGCACCCTGTAGATATCGATTATTCGGACGAACATAACTTCTGGCTCGTTTAGAGTTACGGGAGCCATAACCTGTCAAAACGAAGGCCTCGATGAGTTATACGGCATTGACAGCTTTCAGCCATCAACGGATAGATTAATGCCTAAAAAGGACAACCCGAATCTCCATCGGGTCTCGTAAGTTTTTTACCCTTCGTTTTTTCGACACGTGGATTTTTACGGTAAAACAGGATTACGGTGGCTGGCCTTCGATTTACCATCGCTGGACAGTGCTGAACCATGGTACTGTTCCGTTTCAAATCCAAGCACGCATTTCTAAAAGTCGTACGCCACTATTTCGCCATTTCGGACGGATGTTGCACCTTGCACCGTGGATGTTGCACACTGTAGATATCGATTATTCGGACGGCCATAACTTCTGGCTCGTTTAGAGTTATGGGAGCCATAACCTGTCAAAACGAAGGCCTCGATGAGTTCTACAGCTTGACAGCTTTCAGCCATCAACGGATAGATTAATGCCCAAAAAGGACAACCCGAATCTCAATCGGGTCTCGTAAGTTTTTTACCCTTCGTTTTTTCGACACGTGGAATTTTACGGTAAAACGGGATTACGGTGGCTGGTCTTCGATTTACCATCGTTGGAGAGTGGTGCACCATGGTACTGTTCCTCTTCAAATCCATTCATGCATTTTTAAAAGTCGTACGGCACTGTTTCGCCATTTCGGACGGATGTTGCACCTTGCACCGTGGATGTTGCACCCTGTAGATATCGATTATTCGGACGGGAACAACTTCTGGCTCGTTTAGAGTTACGGGAGCCATAACCTGACAAAATGAAGGCCTCGATGAGTTCAACGGCTTTGACGGCATTCAGCCGTCAACGGATAGATTAATGCCCAAAAAGGACAACCCGAATCTCAATCGGGTCTCGTAAGTTTTTTATCCTTCGTTTTTTCGACACGCGGATTTTCACGGTAAAACAGGATTATGGTTGCTGGCCTTCGATTTACCATCGCTGGACAGTGGTGCACCATGGTACTGTTCCGTTTCAAATCCATGCATGCATTTCTAAAAATTGTACGACATTGTTTCGCCATTTCGGACGAATGTTGCACCTTGCACCGTGGATGTTGCACCCTGTAGATATCGATTATTCGGACGGCCATAACTTCTGGCTCGTTTAGAGTTACTGGAGCCACAACCTGTCAAAACGAAGGCCTCGATGAGTTCTACGGCTTTGACGGCTTTCAGCCGTCAACGGATAGATTAATGCCCAAAAAGGACAACCCGAATCTCAATCGGGTCTCGTAAGTTTTTTAACCTTCGTTTTTTCGACACGTGGATTTTTACGGTAAAAAAGGATTACCGTGGCTGACCTTCGATTTACCATCGCTGGAGAGTGGTGCACCATGGTACTGTTCCGTTTCAAATCCATGCACGCATTTCTAAAAGTCGTACGGCTCTGTTTCGCCATTTCGGACGGATGTTGCACCTTGCACCGTGGATGTTGCACACTGTAGATATCGATTATTTGGACGGCAATAACTTCTGCCTCGTTTAGAGTTACGGGAGCCATAACCTGTCAAAATGAAGGCCTCGATGAGTTCTACGGCTATGACAGCTTTCAGCCATCAACGGCTAGATTAATCCCCAAAAAGGACAACCCGAATCTCAATCGGGTCTCGTAAGTTTTTTACCCTTCGTTTTTTCGACACGTGGATTTTTACGGTAAAACAGGATTACCGTGGTTGGCCTTCGATTTCCCATCGCAGGAGAGTGGTGCACCATGGTACTGATCCGTTTCAAATCCATGCACGCATTTCTAAAAGTCGTACGGCACTGTTTCGCCATTTCGGACGGATGTTGCACCTTGCACCGTGGATGTTGCACCCTGTAGATATCGATTATTCGGACGGCCATAACTTCTGGCTCGTTCAGAGTTACGGGAGCCATAACCTGTCAAAACGAAGGCCTCGATGATTTCTATTGCTTTGACAGCTTTCAGCCGTCAACGGATAGATTAATTCCCAAAAGGGACAACCCGAATCTCTATCGGGTCTCGTAAGTTTTTTACCCTTCGTTTTTTCGACACGTGGATTTTTATGGTAAAACGGGATACCGTGGCCCGTCTTCGACTTCCCATCGCTGGAGAGTGGTGCACCATGGTACTGTTCCTTTTCAAATCCATGCATGCATTTCTAAAAGTCGTACGGCACTGTTTCGCCATTTCGGACGGATGTTGCACCTTTCACCATGGATGTTGCACCCTGTAGATATCGATTATTCGGACAGCCATAACTTCTGTCTCGTTTAGAGTTACGGGAGCCGTAACCTGTCAAAACGAAGGCCTCGATGAGTTCTACGGCTTTGACAGCTTTCAGCCATCAACGGATAGATTAAAGCCCAAAAAGGACAACCCGAATCTCATTCGGGTCTCGTAAGTTTTTTACCCTTCGTTTTTTCGACACGCAGATTTTTACGGTAAAACAGTATTACGGTTGCTGGCCTTCGATTTACCATCCCCATTTCGAACGGATGTTGCACCTTGCACCGTGGATGTTGCACCCTGTAGATATCGATTATTTGGACGGCCATAACTTCTGGCTCGTTTAGAGTTACGGGAGCCATAACCTGTCAAAACGAAGGCCTCGATGAGTTCTACGGCTATGACAGCTTTCAACCATCAACGGATAGATTAATGCCCAAAAAGGACAACCCGAATCTCAATCGGGTCTCGTAAGTTTTTTACCCTTCGTTTTTTCGACACGTGGATTTTTACGGTAAAACAGGATTACCGTGGCCCATCTTCGATTTACCATCACTGGAGAGTGGTGCACCATGTTACTGTTCCGTTTCAAATCCATGCACGCATTTCTAAAAGTCGTACGGCACTGTTTCGCCATTTCGGACGGATGTTGCACCTTGCATCGTGGATGTGGCACCCTGTAGATATCGATTATTCGGACGACCATAACTTCTGGCTCGTTTAGAGTTACGGGAGCCGTAACCTGTCAAAACGAAGGCCTCGATGAGATCTACGGCTTTGACAGCTTTCAGCCATCAACGGATAGATTAATGCCCAAAAAGGACAACCCGACTCTCAATCGGGTCTCGTAAGTTTTTTACCCTTCGTTTTTTCGACACGTGGATTTTTATGGTAAAACAGGATTACGATGGCTGGCCTTCGATTTACCATCGCTGGACAGTGGTGCACCATGGTACTGTTCTGTTTCAAATCCATGCATGCATTTCTAAAAGTCGTACGACACTGTTTCGACATTTCGGACGGATGTTGCACCTTGCGCCGTGGATGTTGCACCCTGTAGATATCGATTATTCGGACGGCCATAACTTCTGGCCCGTTTAGAGTTACGGGAGCCATAACCTGTCAAAACGAAGACCTCGATGAGTTCTATGGCTTTGACAGCTTTCAGCCATCAAAGGATAGATTAATGCCCGAAAAGGACAACCCGAATCTCAATCGGGTCTCGTAAGTTTTTTACCCTTCGTTTTTTCGAGACGTGGATTTTTACGGTAAAACATGATTACCGTGGTTGGCCTTCGATTTACCATCGCTGGAGAGTGGTGCACCATGGTACTGTTCCGTTTCAAATCCATGCACGCATTTCTAAAAGTAGTATGGCACTGTTTCGCCATTTCGGACGGATGTTGCACCTTGCACCGTGGATGTTGCACCCTGTAGATATCGATTATTCGGACGACCATAGCTTCTGGCTCGTTTAGAGTTACGGGAGCCATAACCTGTCAAAATGAAGGCCTCGATGAGTTCTACGGCTTTGACAGCTTTCAGCCGTCAACGGATAGATTAATTCCCAAAAAGGACAACCCGAATCTCAATCGGTCTCGTAAGTTTTTTACCCTTCGTTTTTTTGACATGTGGATTTTTACGTAAAACAGGATTACGGTGGCTGGCCTTCGATTTACCATTGCTGGACAGTGGTGCACCATGGGACTGTTCCGTTTCAAATCCATGCACGCATTTCTAAAAGTCGTACGGCACTGTTTTGCCATTTCGGACGGATGTTGCACCTTGCACCGTGGATGTTGCACCCTGTAGATATCGATTATTCGGACGGCCATAACTTCTGGCTCGTTTAGAGTTACGGGAGCCATAACCTGTCAAAACGAAGGACTCGATGAGTTCTACGGCTTTGACAGCTTTCAGCCGTCAACGGATAGATTAATGCCCAAAAAGGACAACCCGAATCTCAATCGGGTCTCGTAAGTTTTTTACTCTTCGTTTTTTCGACACGTGGATTTTTACGGTAAAACAGGATTACCGAGGCTGGCCTTCGATTTACCATCGCTGGAGAGTGGTGCACCATGGTACTGTTCCATTTCAAATCCATGCACGCATTTCTAAAAGTCGTATGGCACTGTTTCGCCATTTCGGACGGATGTTGCACCTTGCACCGTGGATGTTGCACCCTGTAGATATCGATTATTCGGACGACCATAACTTCTGGCTCGTTAGAGTTACGGTAGCCATAACCTGTCAAAATGAAGGCCTCGATGAGTTCTACGACTTTGACAGCTTTCAGCCGTCAACGGATAGATTAATGCCCAAAAAGGACAACCCGAATCTCAATCGGGTCTCGTAAGTTTTTTACCCTTCGTTTTTTCGACACGTGGATTTTTACGATAAAACGGGATTACCGTGGCCCGTCTTCGACTTCCCATTGCTGGAGAGCGGTGCACCATGGTACTGTTCCATTTCAAATCCATGCCCACATTTCTAAAAGTCGTACAACACTGTTTCACCATTTCGGACGGATGTTGCACCTTGCACCGTAGATGTTGCACCCTGTAGATATCGATTATTCAAACGGCCATAACTTCTGGCTCGTTTAGAGTTACGGGAGCCATAACCTGTCAAAACGAAGGCCTCGATGAGTTCTACGGCTTTGATAGCTTTCAGCCGTCAATGGATAGATTAATGCCCAAAAAGGACAACCCGAATCTCAATCGGGTCTCGTAAGTTTTTTACCCTTCGTCTTTTCGACACATGGATTTTTACGGTAAAACAGGATTACGGTGGCTGGCCTTCGATTTACCATCGCTGGACAGTGGTGCACCATGGTACTGTTCCGTTTCAAATCCATGCACGCATTTCTAAAAGTCGTACGGCACTGTTTCGCCATTTCGGACGGATGTTGCACCTTGCGCCGTGGATGTTGCACCCTGTAGATATCGATTATTCGGACGGCCATAACTTTTGGCCCGTTTAGAGTTACGGTAGCCGTAACCTGTCAAAACAAAGGCCTCGATGAGTTCTATGGCTTTGACAGCTTTCAGCCATCAAAGGATAGATTAATGCCCAAAAAGGACAACCCGAATCTCAATCGGGTCTCGTAAGTTTTTTACCCTTCGTTTTTTCGACACGTGGATTTTTACGTTAAAACAGGATTACCGTGGTTGGCCTTCGATTTACCATCGCTGGAGAGTGGTGCACCATGGTACTGTTCCGTTTCAAATCCATGCACGCATTTCTAAAAGTCGTATGGCACTGTTTCGCCATTTCGGACGGATGTTGCACCTTGCACCGTGGATGTTGCACCCTGTAGATATTGATTATTCGGGCGACCATAACTTCTGGCTCGTTTAGAGTTACGGGAGCCATAACCTGTCAAAATGAAGGCCTCGATGAGTTCTACGGCTTTGACAGCTTTCAGCCGTCGACAGATAGATTAATTCCGAAAAAGGACAACTCGAATCTCAATCGTGTCTCGTAAGTTTTTTACCCTTCGTTTTTTTCGACACGTGGATTTTTACGGTAAAACAGGATTACCGGGGCCCGTCTTCGACTTCCCATCGCTGGAGAGTGGTGCACCATGGTACTGATCCGTTTCAAATCCATGCACGAATTTCTAAAATTCGTACGGCACTGTTTCGCCATTTCGGACGGATGTTGCACCTTGCACCGTGGATGTTGCACCCTGTAGATATCGATTATTCAAACGGCCAAGACTTCTGGCTCGTTTAGAGTTACGGGAGCCATAACCTGTCAAAATGAAGGCCTCGATGAGTTCTACGTTTTGACAGCTTTCAGCCGTCAACGGATAGATTAATGCCCAAAAAGGACAACCCGAATCTCAATCGGGTCTCGTAAGTTTTTTACCCTTCGTTTTTTCAACACATGGATTTTTACGGTAAAACAGGATTACGGTTGCTGGCCTTCGATTTACCATCGCTGGACAGTGGTGCACCATGGTACTGTTCCGTTTCAAATCCATGCATGCATTTCTAGAAGTCGTACGGCACTGTTTCGCCATTTCGGACGGATGTTGCACCTTGCACCGTGGATGTTGCACCCTGTAGATATCGATTATTTGGACGGCCATAACTTCTGGCTCGTTTAGAGTTACGGAGTCATAACCTGTCAAAACGAAGGCCTCGATGAGTTCTACGGCTTTGACAGCTTTCAGCCGTCAACGGATAGATTAATGCCCAAAAAGGACAACCCGAATCTCAATCGGGTCTCGTAAGTTTTTTACCCTTCGTTTTTCGACTCGTGGATTTTTACGGTAAAACAGGATTACGGTAGCTGGCCCTCGGTTTACCATCACTGGACAGTGGTGCACCATGGTACTGTTCTGTTTCAAATCCAGGCACGCATTTCTAAAAGTCGTACGGCACTGTTTCGCCATTTCGGACGGATGTTGCACCTTGCACCGTGGATGTTGCACCCTGTAGATATCGATTATTCAAACGGCCATAACTTCTGGCTCGTTTAGAGTTACGGGAGCCATAACCTGTCAAAATGAAGGCCTCGATGAGTTCTACGGCTTTGACAGCTTTCATCCGTCAATGGATAGATTAATGACCAAAAAGGACAACCCAAATCTCAATCGGGTCTCGTAAGTTTTTTACCCTTCGTTTTTTCGACACGTGGATTTTTACGGTAAAACAGGATTACCATGGCCCGTCTTCGACTTCCCATCGCTGGAGAGCGGTTCACCATGGTACTGTTCCGTTTCAAATCCATGCACGCATTTCTAAAAGTCGTGCGGCACTGTTTCTCCATTTCGGACGGATGTTGCACCTTGCACCGTGGATGTTGCACCCTATAGATATCGATTATTCGGACGACCATAACTTCTGGCTCGTTTAGAGTTACGGGAGCCATAACCTATCAAAACGAAGGCCTCGACGAGTTCTACTGCTTTGTCAGCTTTCAGCCGTCAACGGATAGATTAATGCCCAAGAAGGACAACCCGAATCAAAATCGGGTCTCGTAAGTTTTTTACCCTTCGTTTTTTCGGCACGTGGATTTTTACGGTAAAACGGGATTACCGTGGCCCATCTTCGACTTCCCATCGCTGGAGAGCGGTGCACCATGGTACTGTTTCGTTTCAAATCCATGCACACATTTCTAATAGTCGTACGACACTGTTTCACCATTTCGGACGGATGTTGCACCTTGCACCGTGGATGTTGCACCCTGTAGATATCGATTATTCAAACGGCCATAACTTCTGGTTCGTTTAGATTTACGGGAGCCATAACCTGTCAAAATGAAGGCCTCGATGAGTTCTACGGCTTTGACAGCTTTCAGCCGTCAACGGATAGATTAATGCCCAAAAAGGACAACCCGAATCTCAATCGGGTCTCGTAAGTTTTTTACCCTTCGTTTTTTCGACACGTGGATTTTTACGTAAAACAGGATTACGGTGGCTGGCCTTTGATTTAACATCGCTGGATAGTGGTGCACCATGGTACTGTTCCGTTTCAAATCCATGCACGCATTTCTAAAAGTCGTACGGCACTGTTTCGCCATTTCGGACGGATGTTGCACCTTGCACCGTGGATGTTGCACCTTGTAGATATCGATTATTCGGACGGCCATAACTTCTGGCTCGTTTAGAGTTACGAGAGCCACAACCTGTCAAAAAGAAGGCCTCGATGAGTTCTACGGCTTTGACAGCTTTCAGCCGTCAACGGATAGATTAATGCCCAAAAAGGACAACCCGAATCTCAATCGGGTCTCGTAAGTTTTTTACCCTTCGTTTTTTCGACACGTGGATTTTTACGGTAAAACAGGATTACCAAGGCTGGCCTTCGATTTACCATCGCTGGAGAGTGGTGCACCATGGTACTGTTCCGTTTCAAATCCATGCACGTATTTCTAAAAGTCGTACGGCGCTGTTTCGCCATTTCGGACGGATGTTGCACCTTGCACCGTGGATGTTGCACCCTGTAGATGTCGATTATTCGGATGGCCATAACTTCTGGCTCGTTTAGAGTTACGGGAGCCATAACCTGTCAAAACGAAGGCCTTGATGAGTTCTACGGCTTAGACATCTTTCAGCCGTCAACGGATTGATTAATGCCCAAAAAGGACAACCCGAAATCTCAATCGGGTCTCGTAAGTTTTTTACCCTTTGTTTTTTCGACACGTGGATTTTTACGGTAAAACAGGATTACCGTGGCCCGTCTTCGACTTCCCATCGCTGGAGAGTGGTGCACCATGGTACTGTTCCGTTTCGAATCCATGCAGGCAATTCTAAAAGTCGTATGGCACTGTTTCGCCATTTCGGATGGATGTTGCACCTTGCACCGTGGATGTTGCACCCTGTAGACATCGACTATTCGGACGGCCATAACTTCTGGCTCGTTTAGAGTTACGGGAGCCATAACCTGTCAAAACGAAGGCCTCGATGACTTCTACGGCTTTGACAGCTTTCAGTCGTCAACGGATAGATTAATGCCCAAAAAGGTCAACCCGAATCTCAATCGGATCTCGTAAGTTTTTTACCCTTCGTTTTTTCGACATGCGGATTTTTACGGTAAAACAGGGTTACCGTGGCCCGTCTTCGACTTCCCATCGCTGGAGAGCGGTTCACCATGGTACTGTTTCGTTTCAAATCCATGCACGCATTTCTAAAAGTCGTACGGCACTGTTTCGCCATTTTGGACGGATGTTGCACCTTGCACCGTGGATGTTGCACCCTGTAGATATCGATTATTCAGACGGCCATAACTTCTGGCTCGTTTAGAGTTACGGGAGCCATAACCTATCAAAACGAAGGCCTCGATGAGTTCTACGGCTTTGACAGCTTTCAGCCGTCAACGGATAGATTAATGCCCAAAAAGGACAACCCGAATCTAAATCGGGTCTCGTAAGTTTTTTATGCTTCGTTTTTTCGACACGTGGATTTTTACGGTAAAACAGGATTACGGTTGCTGGCCTTCGATTTACCATCGCTGGATAGTGGTGCACCATGGTACTGTTCCGTTTCAAATCCATGCATGCATTTCTAAAATTCGTACGGCACTGTTTCGCCATTTCGGACGGATGTTGCACCTTGCACCGTGGATGTTGCACCCTGTATATATCGATTATTCGCACGGCCATAACTTCGGGCTCGTTTAGAGTTACGAGAGCCACAACCTGTCAAAAAGAAGGCCTCGATGAGTTCTACGGCTTTGACAGCTTTCAGCCGTCAACGGATAGATTAATGCCCAAAAAGGACAACCCGAATCTCAATCGGGTCTCGTAAGTTTTTTACCCTTCGTTTTTTCGACACGTGGATTTTTACGGTAAAACAGGATTACCGAGGCTGGCCTTCGATTTACCATCGCTGGAGAGTGGTGCACCATGGTACTGTTCCGTTTCAAATCCATGCACGTATTTCTAAAAGTCGTACGGCACTGTTTCGCCATTTCGGACGGATTTTGCACCTTGCACCGTGGATGTTGCACCCTGTAGATATCGATTATTCGGACGGCCATAACTTCTGGCTCGTTTAGAGTTACGGGAGCCATAACCTGTCAAAACGAAGGCCTTGATGAGTTCTACGGCTTAGACATCTTTCAGCCGTCAACGGATTGATTAATGCCCAAAAAGGACAACCCGAAATCTCAATCGGGTCTCGTAAGTTTTTTACCCTTCGTTTTTTCGACACGTGGATTTTTACGGTAAAACAGGATTACCGTGGCCCGTCTTCGACTTCCCATCGCTGGAGAGTGGTGCACCATGGTACTGTTCCATTTCGAATCCATGCATGCATTTCTAAAAGTCGTACGGCACTGTTTCGCCATTTCGGATGGATGTTGCACCTTGCACCGTGGATGTTGCACCCTGTAGACATCGACTATTCGGACGGCCATAACTTCTTGCTCGTTTAGAGTTACGGGAGCCATAACCTGTCAAAACGAAGGCCTCGATGAGTTCTACGGCTTTGACAGCTTTCAGTCGTCAACGGATAGATTGAGGCCCAAAAAGGTCAACCCGAATCTCAATCGGGTCTCGTAAGTTTTTTACCCTTCGTTTTTTCGACATGTGGATTTTTACGGTAAAACAGGATTACCGTGGCCCGTCTTCGACTTCCCATCGCTGGAGAGCGGTGCACCGTGGTACTGTTTCGTTTCAAATCCATGCACGCATTTCTAAAAGTCGTACGGCACTGTTTCGCCATTTCGGACTGATGTTGCACCTTGCACCGTGGATGTTGCACCCTGTAGATATCGATTATTCGGACGGCCATAACTTCTGGCTCATTTAGAGTTACGGGAGCCATAACCTATCAAAACGAAGGCCTCAATGAGTTATACGGCTTTGACAGCTTTCAGCCGTCAATGGATAGATTAATGCCCAAAAAGGACAACCCGAATCTCAATCGGGTCTCGTAAGTTTTTTACCCTTCATTTTTCGACACGTGGATTTTTACGGTAAAACGGGATTACCGTGGCCCGTCTTCGACTTTCCATCGCTGGAGAGCGGTGCACCATGGTACTGTTCCGTTTCAAATCCATGCACGCATTTCTAAAAGTCGTACGACACTGTTTCACCATTTCGGACGGATGTTGCACCTTGCACCGTGGATGTTGCACCCTGTAGATATCGATTATTCAAACGGCCATAACTTCTGGTTCATTTAGAGTTACGGGAGCCATAACCTGTCAAAACGAAGGCCTCGATGAGTTCTACGGCTTTGACGGCTTTCAGCCGTCAACGGATAGATTAATGCCCAAAAAGGACAATCCGAATCTCAATCGGGTCTCGTAAGTTTTTTATGCTTCGTTTTTTCGACGCGTGGATTTTTACGGTAAAACAGGATTACGGTTGCTGGCCTTCGATTTACCATCGCTGGACAGTGGTGCACCATGGTACTGTTCCGTTTCAAATCCATGCATGCATTTCTAAAAGTCGTACGGCACTGTTTCGCCATTTCGGACGGATGTTGCACCTTGCACCGTGGATGTTGCACCCTGTAGATATCGATTATTCGCACGGCCATAACTTCTGGCTCGTTTAGAGTTACGAGAGCCACAACCTGTCAAAAAGAAGGCCTCGATGAGTTCTACGGCTTTGACAGCTTTCAGCCGTCAACGGATAGATTAATGCCCAAAAAGGACAACCCGAATCTCAATCGGGTCTCGTAAGTTTTTTACCCTTCGTTTTTTCGACACGTGGATTTTTACGGTAAAACAGGATTACCGAGGCTGGCCTTCGATTTACCATCGCTGGAGAGTGGTGCACCATGGTACTGTTCCGTTTCAAATCCATGCACGTATTTCTAAAAGTCGTACGGCACTGTTTCGCCATTTCGGACGGATGTTGCACCTTGCACCGTGGATGTTGCACCCTGTAGATATCGATTATTCGGACGGCCATAACTTCTGGCTCGTTTAGAGTTACGGGAGCCATAACCTGTCAAAACGAAGGCCTTGATGAGTTCTACGGCTTAGACATCTTTCAGCCGTCAACGGATTGATTAATGCCCAAAAAGGACAACCCGAAATCTCAATCGGGTCTCGTCAGTTTTTTACCCTTCGTTTTTTCGACACGTGGATTTTTACGGTAAAACAGGATTACCGTGGCCCGTCATCGACTTCCCATCGCTGGAGAGTGGTGCACCATGGTACTGTTCCGTTTCGAATCCATGCAGGCATTTCTAAAAGTCGTACGGCACTGTTTCTCCATTTCGGATGGATGTTGCACCTTGCACCGTGGATGTTGCACCTGTAGACATCGACTATTCGGACGGCCATAACTTCTGGCTCGTTTAGAGTTACGGGAGCCATAACCTGTCAAAACGAAGGCCTCAATGAGTTCTACGGCTTTGACAGCTTTCAGTCGTCAACGGATAGATTAAGGCCCAAAAAGGTCAACCCGAATCTCAATCGGGTCTCGTAAGTTTTTTGCCCTTCGTTTTTTCGACATGTGGATTTTTACGGTAAAACAGGATTACCGTGGCCCGTCTTCGACTTCCCATCGCTGGAGAGCGGTGCACCGTGGTACTGTTTCGTTTCAAATCCATGCACGCATTTCTAAAAGTCGTACGGCACTGTTTCGCCATTTCGGACGGATGTTGCACCTTGCACCGTGGATGTTGCACCCTGTAGATATCGATTATTCGGACGGCCATAACTTCTGGCTCATTTAGAGTTACGGGAGCCATAACCTATCAAAACGAAGGCCTCAATGAGTTCTACGGCTTTGACAGCTTTCAGCCGTCAATGGATAGATTAATGCCCAAAAAGGACAACCCGAATCTCAATCGGGTCTCGTAAGTTTTTTACCCTTCATTTTTCGACACGTGGATTTTTACGGTAAAACGGGATTACCGTGGCCCGTCTTCGACTTTCCATCGCTGGAGAGCGGTGCACCATGGTACTGTTCCGTTTCAAATCCATGCACGCATTTCTAAAAGTCGTACGACACTGTTTCACCATTTCGGACGGATGTTGCACCTTGCACCGTGGATGTTGCAACCTGTAGATATCGATTATTCAAACGGCCATAACTTCTGGCTCGTTTAGAGTTACGGGAGCCATAACCTGTCAAAACGAAGGCCTCGATGAGTTCTACGGCTTTGACGGCTTTCAGCCGTCAACGGATAGATTAATGCCCAAAAAGGACAATCCGAATCTCAATCGGGTCTCGTAAGTTTTTTATGCTTCGTTTTTTCGACACGTGGATTTTTACGGTAAAACAGGATTACGGTTGCTGGCCTTCGATTTACCATCGCTGGACAGTGGTGCACCATGGTACTGTTCCGTTTCAAATCCATGCATGCATTTCTAAAAGTCGTACGGCACTGTTTCGCCATTTCGGACGGATGTTGCACCTTGCACCGTGGATGTTGCACCCTGTAGATATCGATTATTCGCACGGCCATAACTTCTGGCTCGTTTAGAGTTACGAGAGCCACAACCTGTCAAAAAGAAGGCCTCGATGAGTTCTACGGCTTTGATAGCTTTCAGCCGTCAACGGATAGATTAATGCCCAAAAAGGACAACCCGAATCTCAATCGGGTCTCGTAAGTTTTTTACCCTTCGTTTTTTCGACACGTGGATTTTTACGGTAAAACAGGATTACCGAGGCTGGCCTTCGATTTACCATCGCTGGAGAGTGGTGCACCATGGTACTGTTCCGTTTCAAATCCATGCACGTATTTCTAAAAGTCGTACGGCACTGTTTCGCCATTTCGGACGGATGTTGCACCTTGCACCGTGGATGTTGCACCCTGTAGATATCGATTATTCGGACGGCCATAACTTCTGGCTCGTTTAGAGTTACGGGAGCCATAACCTGTCAAAACGAAGGCCTTGATGAGTTCTACGGCTTAGACATCTTTCATCCGTCAACGGATTGATTAATGCCCAAAAAGGACAACCCGAAATCTCAATCGGGTCTCGTAAGTTTTTTACCCTTCGTTTTTTCGACACGTGGATTTTTACGGTAAAACAGGATTACCGTGGCCCGTCTTCGACTTCCCATCGCTGGAGAGTGGTGCACCATGGTACTGTTCCGTTTCGAATCCATGCAGGCATTTCTAAAAGTCGTACGGCACTGTTTCGCCATTTCGGATGGATGTTGCACCTTGCACCGTGGATGTTGCACCTGTAGACATCGACTATTCGGACGGCCATAACTTCTGGCTCGTTTAGAGTTACGGGAGCCATAACCTGTCAAAACGAAGGCCTCGATGAGTTCTACGGCTTTGACAGCTTTCATTCGTCAACGGATAGATTAAGGCCCAAAAAGGTCAACCCGAATCTCAATCGGGTCTCGTAAGTTTTTTGCCCTTCGTTTTTTCGACATGTGGATTTTTACGGTAAAACAGGATTACCGTGGCCCATCTTCGACTTCCCATCGCTGGAGAGCGGTGCACCGTGGTACTGTTTCGTTTCAAATCCATGCACGCATTTCTAAAAGTCGTACGGCACTGTTTCGCCATTTCGGACGGATGTTGCACCTTGCACCGTGGATGTTGCACCCTGTAGATATCGATTATTCGGACGGGCATAACTTCTGGCTCGTTTAGAGTTACGGGAGCCATAACCTATCATAACGAAGGCCTCAATGAGTTCTACGGCTTTGACAGCTTTCAGCCGTCAATGGATAGATTAATGCCCAAAAAGGACAACCCGAATCTCAATCGGGTCTCGTAAGTTTTTTACCCTTCATTTTTCGACACGTGGATTTTTACGGTAAAACGGGATTACCGTGGCCCGTCTTCGACTTTCCATCGCTGGAAAGCGGTGCACCATGGTACTGTTCCGTTTCAAATCCATGCACGCATTTCTAAAAGTCGTACGACACTGTCTCACCATTTCGGACGGATGTTGCACCTTGCACCGTGGATGTTGCACCCTGTAGATATCGATTATTCAAACGGCCATAACTTCTGGCTCGTTTAGAGTTACGGGAGCCATAACCTGTCAAAACGAAGGCCTCGATGAGTTCTACGGCTTTGACAGCTTCCAGCCGTCAACGGATAGATTAATGCCCAAAAAGGACAACCCGAATCTCAATCGGGAATCGTAAGTTTTTTATGCTTCGTTTTTTCGACACGTGGATTTTTACGGTAAAACAGGATTACGGTTGCTGGCCTTCGATTTACCATCGCTGGACAGTGGTGCACCATGGTACTGTTCCGTTTCAAATCCATGCATGCATTTCTAAAAGTCGTACGGCACTGTTTCGCCATTTCGGACGGATGTTGCACCTTGCACCGTGGATGTTGCACCCTGTAGATATCGATTATTCGCACGGCCATAACTTCTGGCTCGTTTAGAGTTACGAGAGCCACAAGCTGTCAAAAAGAAGGCCTCGATGAGTTCTACGGCTTTGACAGCTTTCATCCGTCAACGGATAGATTTATGCCCAAAAAGGACAACCCGAATCTCAATCGGGTCTCGTAAGTTTTTTACCCTTCGTTTTTTCGACACGTGGATTTTTACGGTAAAACAGGATTACCGAGGCTGGCCTTCGATTTACCATCGCTGGAGAGTGGTGCACCATGGTACTGTTCTATTTCAAATCCATGCACGTATTTCTAAAAGTCGTACGGCACTGTTTCGCCATTTTGGACGGATGTTGCACCTTGCACCGTGGATGTTGCTCCCTGTAGATATCGATTATTCGGACGGCCATAACTTCTGGCTCGTTTAGAGTTACGGGAGCCATAACCTATCAAAACGAAGGCCTTGATGATTTCTACGGCTTAGACATCTTTCAGCCATCAACGGATTGATTAATGCCCAAAAAGGACAACCCGAAATCTCAATCGGGTCTCGTAAGTTTTTTACCCTTCGTTTTTTCGACACGTGGATTTTTACGGTAAAACAGGATTACCGTGGCCCGTCTTCGACTTCCCATCGCTGGAGAGTGGTGCACCATGGTACTGTTCCGTTTCGAATCCATGCAGGCATTTCTAAAAGTCGTACGGCACTGTTTCGCCATTTCGGATGGATGTTGCACCTTGCACCGTGGATGTTGCACCCTGTAGACATAGACTATTCGGACGGCCATAACTTCTGGCTCGTTTAGAGTTACGGGAGCGATAACCTGTCAAAACGAAGGCCTCGATGAGTTCTCCGGGTTTGACAGCTTTCAGTCGTCAATGGATAGATTAATGCCCAAAAAGGTCAACCCGAATCTCAATCGGGTCTCGTAAGTTTTTTACCCTTCGTTTTTTCGACATGTGGATTTTTACGGTAAAACAGGATTACCGTGGCCCGTCTTCGACTTCCCATCGCTGGAGAGCAGTGCACCGTGGTACTGTTTCGTTTCAAATCCATGCACGCATTTCTAAAAGTAGTACGGCACTGTTTCGCCATTTCGGACGGATGTTGCACCTTGCACCGTGGATGTTGCACCCTGTAGATATCGATTATTCGGACGGGCATAACTTCTGGCACGTTTAGAGTTACGGGAGCCATAACCAATCAAAACGAAGGCCTCAATGAGTTCTACGGCTTTGACAGCTTTCAGCCGTCAATGGATAGATTAATGCCCAAAAAGGACAACCCGAATCTCAATCGGGTCTCGTAAGTTTTTTACCCTTCATTTTTCGACACGTGGATTTTTACGGTAAAACGGGATTACCGTGGCCCGTCTTCGACTTTCCATCGCTGGAGAGCGGTGCACCATGGTATTGTTCCGTTTCAAATCCATGCACGCATTTCTAAAAGTCGTACGACACTGTTTCACCATTTCGGGCGGATGTTGCACCTTGCACCGTGGATGTTGCACCCTGTAGATATCGATTATTCAAACGGCCATAACTTCTGGCTCGTTTAGAGTTACGGGAGCCATAACCTGTCAAAACGAAGGCCTCGATGAGTTCTACGGCTTTGACAGCTTTCAGCCGTCAACGGATAGATTAATGCCCAAAAAGGACAACCCGAATCTCAATCGGGTCTCGTAAGTTTTTTATGCTTCGTTTTTTTGACACGTGGATTTTTACGGTAAAACAGGATTACGGTTGCTGGCCTTCGATTTACCATCGCTGGACAGTGGTGCACCATGGTACTGTTCCGTTTCAAATCCATGCATGCATTTCTAAAAGTCGTACGGCACTGTTTCGCCATTTCGGACGGATGTTGCACCTTGCACCGTGGATGTTGCACCCTGTAGATATCGATTATTCGCACGGCCATAACTTCTGGCTCGTTTAGAGTTACGAGAGCCACAACCTGTCAAAAAGAAGGCCTCGATGAGTTCTATGGCTTTGACAGCTTTCAGCCGTCAACGGATAGATTAATGCCCAAAAAGGACAACCCGAATCTCAATCGGGTCTCGTAAGTTTTTTACCCTTCGTTTTTTCGACACGTGGATTTTTACGGTAAAACAGGATTACCGAGGCTGGCCTTCGATTTACCATCGCTGGAGAGTGGTGCACCATGGTACTGTTCTGTTTCAAATCCATGCACGTATTTCTAAAAGTCGTACGGCACTGTTTCGCCATTTCGGACGGATATTGCACCTTGCACCGTGGATGTTGAACCCTGTAGATATCGATTATTCGGACGGCCATAACTTCTGGCTCGTTTAGAGTTACGGGAGCCAAAACCTGTCAAAACGAAGGCCTTGATGAGTTCTACGGCTTAGACATCTTTCAGCCGTCAAAGGATTGATTAATGCCCAAAAAGGACAACCCGAAATCTCAATCGGGTCTCGTAAGTTTTTTACCCTTCGTTTTTTCGACACGTGGATTTTTACAGTAAAAAAGGATTACCGTGGCCCGTCTTCGACTTCCCATCGCTGGAGAGTGGTGCACCATGGTACTATTCCGTTTCGAATCCATGCACGCATTTCTAAAAGTCGTACGACACTGTTTCGCCATTTCGGATGGATGTTGCACCTTGCACCGTGGATGTTGCACCCTGTAGACATCGACTATTCGGACGGCCATAACTTCTGGCTCGTTTAGAGTTACGGGAGCCATAACCTGTCAAAACGAAGGCCTCGATGAGTTCTACGGCTTTGACAGCTTTTAGTCATCAACGGATAGATTAATGCCCAAAAAGGTCAACCCGAATCTCAATCGGGTCTCGTAAGTTTTTTACCCTTCGTTTTTTCGACATGTGGATTTTTACGGTAAAACAGGATTACCGTGGCCCGTCTTCGACTTCCCATCGCTGGAGAGCGGTGCACCATGGTACTGTTCCGTTTCAAATCCATGCACGCATTTCTAAAAGTCGTACGGCACTGTTTCGCCATTTCGGACGGATGTTGCAACTTGCACCGTGGATGTTGCACCCTGTAGATATCGATTATTCGGACGGCCATAACTTCTGGCTCGTTTAGAGTTACGGGAGGCATAACCTATCAAAACGAAGGCCTCGATGAGTTATACGGCTTTGACAGCTTTCAGCCGTCCATGGATAGATTGATGCCCAAAAAGGACAACCCGAATCTCAATCGGGTCTCGTAAGTTTTTTACCCTTCATTTTTCGACACGTGGATTTTTACGGTAAAACGGGATTACCGTGGCCCGTCTTCGACTTCCCATCGCTGGAGAGTGGTGCATCATGGTACTGTTCCGTTTCAAATCCATGCACGCATTTCTAAAAGTCGTACGACACTGTTTCACCATTTTGGACGGATGTTGCACCTTGCACCGTGGATGTTGCACCCTGTAGATATCGATTATTCAAACGGCCATAACTTCTGGCTCGTTTAGAGTTACGGGAGCCATAACCTGTCAAAACGAAGGCCTCGATGAGTTCTACGGCTTTGACAGCTTTCAACCGTCAACGGAAACATTAATGTCCAAAAAGGACAACCCGAATCTCAATCGGGCCTCGTAAGTTTTTTACCCTTCGTTTTTTCGACACGTGGATTTTTACGGTAAAACAGGATTACCGTGGCCCGTCTTCGACTTCCCATCGCTGGAGAGTGGTGCACCATGGTAGTGTTCCATTTCAAATCCATGCACGCATTTCTAAAAGTCATACGACACTGTTTCACCATTTCGGACGGATGTTGCACCTTGCACCGTGGATGTTGCACCCTGTAGATATCGATTATTCGGACGGCCATAACTTCTGGCTCGTTTAGAGTTACGTGAGCCATAACCTGTCAAAACGAAGGCCTCGATGAGTTCTACGGCTTTGATAGCTTTCAGCCGTCAACGGATAGATTAATGCCCAAAAAGGACAACCCGAATCTCAATCGGGTCTCGTAAGTTTTTTATCCTTCGTTTTTTCGACACGTGGATTTTTACGGTAAAACAGGATTACGGTTGCTGGCCTTCGATTTACCATCGTTGGACAGTGGTGCACCATGGTACTGTTCCGTTTCAAATCCATGCATGCATTTTTAAAATTTGTACGGCACTGTTTCGACATTTCGGACGGATGTTGCACCTTTCACCATGGATGTTGCACCCTGTAGATATCGATTATTCGCACGGCCATAAGTTCTGGCTCATTTAGAGTTACGGGAGCCACAACCTGTCAAAACGAAGGTCTCGATGAGTTCTACGGCTTTGACAGCTTTCAGCCGTCAACGGATAGATTAATGCCCAAAAAGGACAACTCGAATCTCAATCGGGTCTCGTAAGTTTTTTACCCTTCGTTTTTTCGACACGTGGATTTTTACGGTAAAACAGGATTACCGAGGCTGTCCTTCGATTTACCATCGCTGGAGAGTGGTGCACCATGGTACTGTTCCATTTCAAATCCATGCATGCATTTGAAAAAGTCGTACGGCACTGTTTCGCCATTTCGGACGGATGTCGCACCTTGCACCGTGGATGTTGCACCCTGTAGATATCGATTATTCAAACGGCCAAGACTTCTGGCTCGTTTAGAGTTACGGGAGCCATAACCTGTCAAAATGTAGGCCTCGATGAGTTCTACGGCTTTGACAGCTTTCAGCCGTCAACGGACAGATTAATGCCGAAAAAGGACAACCCGAATCTCAATCGGGTCTCGTAAGTTTTTTACCCTTCGTTTTTTCGACACGTGGATTTTTACGGTAAAACAGGATTACCGTGGCCCGTCTTCGATTTACCATCGCTGGACAGTGTTGCACTATGGTACTGTTCCTTTTCAAATCCATGCACGCATTTCTAAAAGTCGTACGGTACTGTTTCGCCATTTCGGACGGATGTTGCACCTTGCACCGTGGATGTTGCACCCTGTAGATATCGATTATTCGGACGGCCATAACTTCTGGCTCGTTTAGAGTTACGGGAGCCATAACCTGTCAAACGAAGGCCTCAATGAGTTCTACGGCTATGACCGCTTTCAGCCGTCAACGGATAGATTAATGCCCAAAAAGGACAACTCGAATCTCAATCGGGTCTCGTAAGTTTTTCACCCTTCGTTTTTTCAACACGTGGATTTTTACGGTAAAACGGGATTACAGTGGCCCGTCTTCGACTTCCCATTGCTGGAGAGCAGTGCACCATGGTACTGTTCTGTTTCAAATCCATGCAGGCATTTCTAAAAGTCGTACAACACTGTTTCACCATTTCGGACGGATGTTGCACCTTGCACCGTGGATGTTGCATCCTGTAGATATCGATTATTCAAACGGCCATAACTTCTGGCTCGTTTATAGTTACGGGAGCCATAACCTGTCAAAACGAAGGCCTCGATGAGTTCTACGGCTTTGACAGCTTTCAGCCGTCAACGGATAGATTAATGCCCAAAAAGGACAACCCGAATCTCAATCGGGTCTCGTAAGTTTTTTATCCTTCGTTTTTTCGACACGTGGATTTTTACATTAAAACAGGATTACGGTTGCTTGCCTTCGATTTACCATCGCTGGACAGTGGTGCACCATGGTACTGTTCCGTTTCAAATCCATGCATGCATTTTTAAAAATTGTACGGCACTGTTTCGCCATTTCGGACGGATGTTGCACCTTGCACCGTGGATGTTGCACCCTGTAGATATCGATTATTCGGACGGCCATAACTTCTGGCTCGTTCAGAGTTACGGGAGCCACAACCTGTCAAAACGAAGGTCTCGATGAGTTCTACGGCTTTGACAGCTATCAGCCGTCAACGGATAGATTAATGCCCAAAAAGGACAACCCGAATCTCAATCGGGTCTCGTAAGTTTTTTACCCTTCGTTTTTTCGACACGTGGATTTTTACGGTAAAACAGGATTACCGAGGCTGGCCTTCGATTTACCATCGCTGGAGAGTGGTGCACCATGGTACTGTTCAGTTTCAAATCCATGCACGCATTTCAAAAAGTCGTACGACACTGTTTCGCCATTTCGGACGGATGTTGCACCCTGCACCGTGGATGTTGCACCCTGTAGATATCGATTATTCAAACGGCCAAGACTTCTGGCTCGTTTAGAGTTACGGGAGCCATAACCTGTCAAAATGAAGGCCTCGATGAGTTCTACGGCTTTGACAGCTTTCAGCCATCAACGGATAGATTAATGCCCAAAAAGGACAACCCGAATCTCAATCGTGTCTCGTAAGTTTTTTACCCTTTGTTTTTTCGACACGTGGATTTTTACGGTAAAACAGGATTACCGTGGCCCGTCTTCGACTTCCCATCGCTGGAGAGTGGTGCACCATGGTACTGATCCGTTTCAAATCCATGCACGCATTTCTAAAAGTCCTACGGCACTGTTTCGCCATTTCGGACGGATGTTGCACCTTGCACCGTGGATGTTGCACCCTGTAGATATCGATTATTCGGACGGCCATAACTTCTGGCTCGTTTAGGGTTACGGGAGCCATAACCTGTCAAAACGAAGGCCTCGATGAGTTCTATGGCTTTGACAGCTTTCAACCGTGAACGGATAGAGTAATGCCCAAAAAGGACAACCCGAATCTCAATCGGGCCTCGTAAGTTTTTTACCCTTCGTTTTTTCGACACGTGGATTTTTACGGTAAAACGGGATACCGTGGCCCGTCTTCGACTTCCCATCGCTGGAGAGTGGTCCACCATGGTACTGTTCCGTTTCAAATACGTGCACGCATTTCAAAAAGTCGTACGGCACTGTTTCGCCATTTCGGACGGATGTTGCACCTTGCACCGTGGATGTTGCACCCTGTAGATATCGATTATTCGGATGGCCATAACTTCGGGCTCGTTTAGAGTTACGGGAGCCATAACCTGTCAAAATGAAGGCCTCGATGAGTTCTACGGCTTCGACAGCTTTCAGCCGTCAACGGATAGATTAATGCCCAAAAAGGACAACCCGAATCTCAATCGGGTCTCGTAAGTTTTTTACCCTTCTTTTTTTCGACACGTGGATTTTTACGGTAAAACAGAATTACGGTGGCTGGCCTTCGATTTACCATCGCTGGACAGTGGTGCAACATGGTACTATTCCGTTTCAAATTCATGCACGCATTTCTAAAAGTCGTACGGCACTGTTTCGCCATTTCGGAGGGATGTTGCACCTTGCACCGTGGATGTTGCACCCTGTAGATATCGATTATTCGGACGGCCACAACTTCTGGCTCGTTTAGAGTTACGGGAGCCATAACCTGTCAAAACGAAGGCCTCGATGAGTTCAACGGCTTTGACAGCTTTCAACCGTCAACGGACAGATTAATGCCCGAAAAGGACAACCCGAATCTCAATTGGGTCTCATAAGTTTTTTACCCTTCGTTTTTTCGACACGTGGATTCTAACGGTAAAACGGGATTACCGTGGCCCGTCTTCGACTACCCAGCGCTGGAGAGCGGTGCGCCATGGTACTGTTCCGTTTCAAATCCATGCACGCATTTCTAAAAGTCGTACAACACTGTTTCACCATTTCGTACGGATGTTGCACCTTGCACCGTGGATGTTGCACCCTGTAGATATAGATTATTCAAACGGCCACAACTTCTGGCTCGTTTAGAGTTACGGGAGCCATAACCTGTCAAAACGAAGGCCTCGATGAGTTCTACGGCTTTGACAGCTTTCAGCTGTCAACGGATAGATTAATGCCCAAAAAGGACAACCCGAATCTCAATCGGGTCTCGTAAGTTTTTTATCCTTCGTTTTTTCGACACGTAGATTTTTACGGTAAAACAGGATTACGGTTACTGGCCTTCGATTTACCAACGTTGGACAGTGGTGCACCATGGTACTGTTCCGTTTCAAATCCATGCATGCATTTCTAAAAGTCGTACGGCACTGTTTCGCCATTTCGGACGAATGTTGCACCTTGCACCGTGGATGTTGCACCCTGTAGATATCGATTATTCGGACGGCCATAACTTCTGGCTCGTTTAGAGTTACGGGAGCCACAACCGGTCAAAACGAAGGCCTCGATGAGTTCTATGGCTTTGACAGCTTTCAGCCGTCAACGGATAGATTAATGCCCAAAAGGACAAACCGAATCTCATTCGGGCCTCGTAAGTTTTTTACCCTTCGTTTTTTCGACCCGTGAATATTTACGGTAAAATAGGATTACCGTGGCTAGCCTTCGATTTACCATCGCTGGAGAGTGGTGCACCATGGTACTGTTTCGTTTCAAATCCATGCACGCATTTCTAAAAGTGGTACGGCTCTGTTTCGCCATTTCGGACGGATGTTGCACCTTGCACCGTGGATGTTGCACCCTATAGATATCGATTATTTGGACGGCCATAACTTCTGCCTCGTTTAGAGTTACGGGAGCCATAACCTGTCAAAATGAAGGCCTCGATGAGTTCAACGGCTTTGACAGATTTCAGCCGTCAACATATAGTTTCATGCCCAAAAAGGACAACCCGAATCTCAATCGGGTATCGTAAGTTTTTTACCCTTCGTTTTTTCGACACGTGGATTTTTATTGTAAAATAGGATTACGGTGGCTGGCCTTCGATTTACCATCGCTGGACAGTGGTGCACCATGGTACTGTTCCGTTTCAAATACTTGCACGCATTTCTAAAAGTCGTACGGCACTATTTCGCCATTTCGGACGGATGTTGCACCTTGCACCGTGGATGTTGCACCCTGTAGATATCGATTATTCAAACGGCCATAACTTCTGGCTCGTTTAGAGTTACGGGAGCCATAACCTGTCAAAATGAAGGCCTCGATGAGTTCTACGGCTTTGACAGCTTTCAGCCGTCAACGGATAGATTAATGCCCAAAAAGGACAACCCGAAATCTCAATCGGGTCTCGTAAGTTTTTTACCCTTCGTTTTTTCGACACGTGGATTTTTACGGTAAAACAGGATTACCGTGGCCCGTCTTCGACTTCCCATCGCTGGAGAGTGGTGCACCATGGTACTGTTCCGTTTCAAATTCATGCACGCATTTCTAAAAGTCGTACGGCACTGTTTCACCATTTCGGACGGATGTTGCACCTTGCACCGTGGATGTTGCACCCTGTAGATATCGATTATTCAAACGACCATAACTTCTGGCTCGTTTAGAGTTACGGGAGCCATAACCTGTCAAAATGAAGGCCTCGATGAGTTCTACGGCTTTGACATCTTTCAGCCGTCAACGGATAGATTAATGCCCAAAAAGGACAACCCGAATCTCAATCGGGTCTCGTAAGTTTTTTACCCTTCGTTTTTTCGACACGTGGATTTTTACGGTAAAACAGGATTACCGCGGCCCGTCTTCGACTTCCCATCGCTGGAGAGTGGTGCACCATGGTACTGTTCCGTTTCAAATCCATGCACGCATTTCTAAAAGTCGTACGACACTGTTTCGCCATTTCGGACGGATGTTGCACCTTGCGCCGTGGATGTTGCACCCTGTAGATATCGATTATTCGGACGGCCATAACTTCTGGCTCGTTTTGAGTTACGGGAGCCATAACCTGTCAAAACGAAGGCCTCGATGAGTTCTACAGCTTTGACAGCTTTCAGCCGTCAATGGATAGATTAATGCCCAAAAAGGACAACCCGAATCTCAATTGGGTCTCGTAAGTTTTTTACCCTTCTTTTTTTGCCACGTGGATTTTTACGGTAAAACAGGATTACCGTGGCCCGTCTTCGACTTCCCATTGCTGGACAGTGGTGCACCATGGTACTGTTCCCTTTCAAATCCATGCACGCATTTCTAAAAGTCGTACGGCACTGTTTCGCCATTTCGGACGGATGTTGCACCTTGCACCGTGGATGTTGCACCCTGTAGACAACGATTATTCGGACGGCCATAACTTCTGGCTCGTTTAGAGTTACGGGAGCTATAACATGTCAAAATGAAGGCCTCGATGAGTTCTACGGCTTTGACAGCTTTCAGCAGTCGACGGATAGATTAATGCCCAAAAAGGACAACCCGAATCTCAATCGGGTCTCGTAAGTTTTTTACCCTTCGTTTTTTCGACACGTGGATTTTTACGGTAAAACAGGATTACTGTGGCCCTTCTTCGACTTCCCATCGCCGGAGAGCGGTGCGCCATGGTACAGTTCCGTTTCAAATCCTTGCATGCATTTCTAAAAGTCGTACGGCACTATTTCGCCATTTCGGACGGATGTTGCACCTTGGATGTTGCACCCTGTAGATATCGATTATTCGGATGGCCATAACTTCTGGCTCGTTAAGAATTACGGGAGCCATAACCTATCAAAACGAAGGCCTCGATGAGTTCTACGGCTTTGATAGCTTTCAGCCGTCAACGGATAGATTAATGCCCAAAAAGGACAACCCGAATCTCAATCGGGTCTCGTAAGTTTTTTACCCTTCGTTTTTTCGACACGTGGATTTTTATGGTAAAATAGGATTACAGTGGCTGGCCTTCGATTTACCATCGCTGGACAGTGGTACACCATGGTACTGTTCCGTTTCAAATACATGCACGCATTTCTAAAAGTCGTACGGCACTGTTTCGCCATTTCGGACGGATGTTGCACCTTGCACCGTGGATGCTGCACCCTGTAGATATCGATTATTTGGACGGCCATAACTTCTGGCTCGTTTAGAGTTACGGGAGCCATAACCTGTAAAAACAAAGGCCTCGATGAGTTCTACGGCTTTGACGGCTTTCAGCCGTCAACGGATAGATTAATGTCCAAAAAGGACAACCCGAATCTCAATCGGGTCTCGTAAGTTTTTTACCCTTCGTTTTATCGACACGTGGATTTTTACGGTAAAACATGATTAAGGTTGCTGGCCTTCGATTTACCATCGCTGGACAGTGGTGCACCATGGTACTGTTTCGTTTCAAATCCATGCATGCATTTCTAAAAGTCGTACGGCACTGTTTCGCCATTTCGGACGGATGTTGCACCTTGCCCCGTGGATGTTGCACCCTGTAGATATCGATTATTCAGATGGCCATAACTGTTATCCCGCTTTTTGGCAAAGTCGTGATACCAAAAGATTGATCGAAAATAAAAGACGGTCCGTCTCAGAGATTGGTTATACTTCACTTTGCTATGGATATCGATGAATCTTGTCCGAGTCCGAAACGGGCCAAAATTGATAGGACATGACAAGAAAGATCAAAGGAGTCGTCATTTAAAATTTCAGGTCAATCCGAGTCCGTACGCTCAAGATATGATGGATTCAATTTGAGAGAGGTAGTCATTGTCCGGTTCGAAACCATCACCTTCGAACCCATCCAATACCCCTACCTCGAAACCATCCAGTTCGAACCCATCCGGCATCCTTCCTTCGAACCCATCTTGTTCGAATCCATCAACCAGTGCCTGCCTCACAACCATTAACTTCGACTCCATCACATTCGAAACCATCATCTTCGGACCCATTCAAGCCCACCAGCTTCGAATCCAAGTCGCTTCTAATCGATCTTGTTCGAATCGATCGAGTTCGAACCCACGAGTACACCTTGTTTCGAAACGGTCGCATTCGAACCCAGGGACATTCACTTGTTCGTACCCACCAAGTCAGCTAACTTGGATGACGTGTCGCCCCACGATACGAACGAGGCGAAATCCATGGGTGCGAAGCGGTCAACTCGGAGACAAAACATGATCGATTCGAGGAGCACGCGCCACGTCACTGCAGAATCACGTGTGTCCATGGATTCGAAGTCATGGTTTCGAAGTGATGGGTTCGAACTCCACAGCCAACCGAGAAACACCATTTTGAACCGATCATATCTCCTCAACCACACATCCAAATGCAACCAAATTTTCACAGTAGCTTCCATACGAGGTAAAGATTGTTCCTGCCAAGTTTCAGCTCGATTGGACAATTTCTTGATGGGTTCGAAATGAATTTGAATCAATGTCAGATCGAGACGAAACTTGGTGGGGTCGGTGCGTGGGCCCACTCACGTGCCAGAAGAGGTCTCCCGAAGTTTCAGCAAGATCTGGGCCTCCAACGCCTATAAATAGCACCCTGTAGCCTTCAGGAGAAGGAGCTGGAGAGAACTCCTGCCATTGAACGCTGAGACTCTGCCGGATTCAAATCTATTCACCAGAATCACTGTTGTATTCAGATTTCAAAGCTATTACCAATTGTAATCCGTTGTAATCGATTGAATCGAGAAAAGCAATAAAGAGAAATCCTTCAAAGTGGACGTAGGCACGAACGCCGAACCACTATAAATCCTGCGTTTGTGATTGTTGTTTGTGAATTACTGTGCTTTATTACCTAGAGCTGAATTCTATATTGATTGTTGCTGAGTTCTGTGTTGATTATTATCAAGTTGAATACGCAAACGGGTGCTTTCGTGATATTGGGTGTTTGTGACCAATTTTGGCGCAAACAATAACTTCTGGCTCGTTTAGAGTTACGGGAGCCATAACCTGTCAAAACGAAGGCCTCGATGAGTTCTACGGCTTTGACAGTTTTCAGCCGTCAACGGATAGATTAATTCCCAAAAAGGACAACCCGAATCCCTTCGTTTTTTCGACACGTGGATTTTTACGGTAAAACGGGATTACCGTGGCCCGTCTTCGACTTTCCATCGCTGGAGAGCGGTGCACCATGGTACTGTTCCGTTTCAAATCCATGCACGCATTTCTAAAAGTCGTACGGCACTGTTTCGCCATTTCGGACGGATGTTGCACCTTGCACCGTGGATGTTGCACCCTGTAGATATCGATTATTCAAACGGCCATAACTTCTGGCTCGTTTAGAGTTACGGGAGCCATAACCTGTCAAAACGAAGGCCTCGGTGAGTTCTACGGCTTTGACAGCTTTCAGCCGTCAACGGATAGATTAATGCCCAAAAAGGACAACCCGAATCTCAATCGGGTCTCGTAAGTTTTTTACCCTTCGTTTTTTCGACACGTGGCTTTTTATGGTAAAACAGGATTACGGTGGCTGGCCTTCTATTTACCATCGCTGGACAGTGGTGCACCATGGTGCTGTTCCGTTTCAAATACATGCACGCATTTCTAAAAGTCGTACGGCACTGTTTCGCCATTTCGGACGGATGTTGCACCTTGCGCCGTGGATGTTGCACCCTGTAGATATCGATTATTTGGACGGCCATAACTTCTGGCTCGTTTAGAGTTACGGGAGCCATAACCTGTCAAAACGAAAAGTTTTTTACCCTTCGTATTTTCGACACGTGGATTTTTACGGTAAAACAGGATTACCGTGGCTGGCCTTCGATTTACCATCGCTGGAGAGTGGTGCACCATGGTACTGTTCCGTTTCAAATCCATGCACGCATTTCTAAAAGTCGTATGACACTGTTTCGCCATTTCAGACGGATGCTGCACCTTGCACCGTGGAAGTTGCACCCTATAGATATCGATTATTCGGACGGCCATAGATTCTGGCTCGTTTAGAGTTACGGGAGCGATAACCTATCAAAACGAAGGCCTCGATGAATTCTACGGCTTTGACAGCTTTCAGCCGTCAACGGACAGATTAATGCCCAAAAAGGACAACCCGAATCTCAATCGAGTCTCGTAAGTTTTTTACCCTTCGTTTTTTCGACACGTGGATTTTTACGGTAAAACAGGATTTCCGTGGCCCGTCTTCGACTTCCCACCGCTGGAGAGTGGTGCACCATGGTACTGTTTCATTTCAAATCCATGCACGCATTTCTAAAAGTCGTACGGCACTGTTTCGCCATTTCGAACGGATGTTGCACCTTGCACCGTGGATGTTGCACCCTGTAGATATCGATTTTTCGGACGGCCATAACTTCTTGCTCGTTTAGAGTTACGGGAGCCATAAGCTGTCAAAACGAAGGCGTCGATGAGTTCTATGGCTTTGACAGCTTTTAGCCATCAACGGATAGATTAATGCCCAAAAAGTACAACCTGAATCTCAATCGGGTCTCGTAAGTTTTTTATCGTTCGTTTTTCGACACGTGGATTTTTACGGTAAAACGGGATTACCGTGGCCCGTCTTCGACTTCCCATCGCTGGAGAGTGGTGCACCATGGTAGTGTTCCGTTTCAAATCCATGCACGCATTTCTAAAAGTCGTACGGCACTGTTTCGCCATTTCGGACGGGTGTTGCACCTTGCACAGTGGATGTTGCACCCTGTAGATTTCGATTATTCGGACGGCCATATCTTCTGGCTCGTTTAGATTTACAGGAGCCATAACCTATCAAAACGAAGGGCTCGATGAGTTCTACGGCATTGACAGTTTTCAACTGTCAACAGATAGATTAATGCCCAAAAAGGACAACCCGAATCTCAATCGGGTCTCGTAAGTTTTTTATCCTTCGTTTTTTCGACACGTGGATTTTTACGGTAAAACGGGATTACCGTGGCCCGTCTTCGACTTCCCATCGCTGAAAAGTGGTGCACCATGGTACTGTTCCGTTTCAAATCCATGCACGCATTTCTAAAATTCGTACAGCACTGTTTCGCCATTTCGAACGGATGTTGCACCTTGCACCGTGGATGTTGCACCCTGTAGATATCGATTATTCGGATGACCATAACTTTTGGCTCGTTTAGAGTTACGGGAGCCACAACCTGTCAAAACGAAGGCCTCGATGAGTTCTATGGCTTTGATAGCTTTAAGCCGTCAACGGATAGATTAATTCCCAAAAAGGACAAACCAAATCTCAATCGGGTCTCGTAAGTTTTTTTATCCTTCGTTTTTTCGACACGTGGATTTTTACAGTAAAACTGGATTACCGTGGCTGGCCTTCGATTTACCATCGCTGGAGAGTGGTGCACCATGGTACTATTCCGTTTCAAATCCATGCATGCATTTCTAAAAGTCGTACGGCACTGTTTCGCCATTTCGGACGGATGTTGCACCTTGCACCGTGGATGTTGCACCCTATAGATATCGATTATTCGGACGGCCATAACTTCTGGCTCGTTATGAGTTACGGGAGCCATAACCTGTCAAAATGAAGGCCTAGATGAGTTCTACGGCTTTGACAGCTTTCAGCCGTCAACGGATAGATTAATGCCCAAAAAGGACAACCCGAATCTCAATCGGGTCTCGTAAGTTTTTTACCCTTCGTTTTTTCGACACGTGTATTTTTACGGTAAAACGGGATTACCGTGGCCCGTCTTCCACTTCCCATCACTGGAGAGTGTTACACCATGGTACTGTTCCGTTTCAAATCCATGCACGCATTTCTAAAAGTCGTACGGCACTATTTCGCCATTTCGGACGGATGTTGCACCTTGCACCGTGGATGTTGCACCCCGTAGATATCGATTATTCAAACGGCCATAACTTCTGGCTCGTTTAGAGTTACGGGAGCCATAACCTGTCAAAATGAAGGCCTCGATGAGTTCTACGGGTTTGACAGCTTTCTGTCGTAAACGGATAGATTAATTCCCAAAAAGGACAACCCGAATCTCAATCAGGTCTCGTGAGTTTTTTACCCTTCGTTTTTTCGACACGTGGATTTTTACGGTAAAACAGGATTACCGTGGCCCATCTTCGAATTCCCATCGCTGGAGAGTGGTGCACCGTGGTACTGTTCCGTTTCAAATCCATGCACGCATTTCTAAAGGATGTACGGCACTGTTTCGCCATTTCGGGCGGATGTGGCACCTTGCACCGTGGATGTTGCACCCTGTAGATATCGATTATTCGGACGGCCATAACTTCTGGCTCGTTTAGAGTAACGGGAGCCATAACCTGTCAAAACGAAGGCCTCGATGAGTTCTATGGCTTTGATAGCTTTCAGCCATCAACGGATAGAGTAATGCCCAAAAAGGACAACCCGAATCTCAATCGGGTCTCGTAAGTTTTTTACCCTTCGTTTTTTCGACACGTGGATTTTTACGGTAAAACAGGATTACCGTGGCCCGTCTTCGAATTCCCATCGCTGGAGAGTGGTGCACTATGGTATTGTTCCTTTTCAAATCCATGCACTCATTTCTAAAAGTCATACGACACTGTTTCGCCGTTTCAGACGGATGTTGCACCTTGCACCGTGGATGTTGCACCCTGTAGATATCGATTATTCGTACGGCAATAACTTCTGACTCGTTTATATTTACGGGAGCCATAACCTGTCAAAACGAAGGCCTCGATGAGTTCTATGGCTTTGACAGCTTTCAGCCGTCAACAGATAGATTAATGCCCAAAAAGGACATCCCGAATCTCAATCGGGTCTCGTAAGTTTTTTACCCTTCGTTTTTTCGACACGTGGATTTTAACGGTAAAACGGGATTACCGTGGCCCGCTTTCGACTTCCCATCGCTGGAGAGTGGTGCACTATGGTACTGTTCCGTTTCAAATCCATGCACGCATTTCTAAAAGTCGTACGACACTGTTTCACCATTTCGGACGGATGTTGCACCTTGCACCGTGGATGTTGCCCCCTGTAGATATCGATTATTCAAACGGCCATAACTTCTGGCTCGTTTAGAGTTGCGGGAGCCATAACCTGTCAAAATGATGGCCTTGATGAGTTCTACGGCTTTGACAGCTTTCTGCCGTCAACGGATAGATTAATGCCCAAAAAGGACAACCGGAATCTTAATCGGGTGTCGTAAGTTTTTTACCTTCGTTTTTTCGACACGTGGATTTTTACGGTAAAACAGGATTACCGCGGCCCGTCTTTGACTTCCCATCGCTGGAGAGTGGTGCACGATGGTACTGTTCCGTTCCAAATCCATGCACGCATTTCTAAAAGTCGTACGACAGTGTTTCACCATTTCGGACGGATGTTGCACCTTGCACCGTGGATGTCGCACCCTGTAGATATCGATTATTCAAACGGCCATCACTTCTGGCTCGTTTAGAGTTACGGGAGGCATAACCTGTCAAAACGAAGGACTCGATGAGTTCTACGGCTTTGACAGCTTTCAGCCGTCAACGGATAGATTAATGCCCAAAAAGGACAACCCGAATCTCAATCGGGTCTCGTAAGTTTTTAACCCTTCGTTTTTTCGACACGTGGATTTTTACGGTAAAACGGGATTACGGTGGCTGGTCTTCGATTTACGATCGCTGGAGAGTGGTGCACACGGTACTGTTCCGTTTCGAATCCATGCACGCATTTCTAAAAGTCGTACGACACGGTTTCACCATTTCGGACGGATGTTGCACCTTGCACCGTGGATGTTGCACCCTGTAGATATCGATTATTCGGACGGCCATAACTTCTGGCTCGTTTAGAGTTACGGGAGCCATAACCTGTCAAAACGAAGGCCTCGATGAATTCTGCGGCACTGATAGCTTTCAGCCGTCAACGGATAGATTAATGCCCAAAAGGACAACCGGAATCTCAATCGGGTCTCGTAAGTTTTTTACCCTTCGTTTTTTCGACACGTGGATTTTTACGGTAAAACAGGATTACCGTGGCCCATCTTCGACTTCCCATCGCTGGAGAGTGGTGCACTATGGTACTGTTCCGTTTCAAATCCATACATGCATTTCTAAAAGTTGTACGACACTGTTTCACCATTTCGGACGGATTTTGCACCTTGCACCGTGGATGTTGCACCCTGTAGATATCGATTATTCAAACGGCCATAACTTTTGGCTCGTTTAGAGTTACGGGAGCCATAACCTGTCAAAACGAAGGACTCGATGAGTTCTACGGCTTTGACAGCTTTCAGCCTTCAACGGATAGATTAATGCCCAAAAAGGACAACCCGAATCTCAAACGGGTCTCGTAAGTTTTTAACCCTTCGTTTTTTCGACACGTGGATTTTTACGGTAAAACGGGATTACGGTGGCTGGTCTTCGATTTACCATCGCTGCAGAGTGGTGCATATGGTACTGTTCTGTTTCAAATCCATGCACGCATTTCTAAAAGTCGTACGGCACTGTTTCGCCATTTCGGACGGATGTTGCACCTTGCACCGTGGATGTTGCCCCTGTAGATATCGATTATTCGGACGGCATAACTTCTGGCTCGTTTAGAGTTACGGGAGCCATATCCTGCCAAAACGAAGGCCTCGATGAGTTCTATGGCTTTGACAGTTTTCAGCCGTCAACGGATAGATTAATTCCTAAAAAGGACGACCGTAATTTCAATTGGGTCTCGTAAGTTTTTTACCCTTCGTTTTTTCGACACGTGGATTTTTACGGTAAAACAGGATTACCGTGGCCCGTCTTCGACTTTCGATCGCTGGAGAGTGGTGCACATGGTACTGTTCCGTTTCAAATCCATGCACGCAATTCTAAAAGTCGTACGGCACTGATTCGCCATTTCGGACGGATGTTGCACCTTGCACCGTGGATGTTGCACCCTGTAGATATCGATTATTCAGACGGCCATAACTTCTGGCTCGTTTAGAGTTACGGGAGCCATAACCTGTCAAAACGAAGGCCTCCATGAATTCTACGACATTGACTGCTTTCAGCCATCAACGGATAGATTAATGCCCAAAAAGGACATCCCCAATCTCAATCGGGTCTCGTAAGTTTTTTACCTTTCGTTTTTTCGACACGTGGACTTTTACGGTAAAACGGGATTACTGTGGCCCGTCTTCAACTTTCCATTGGCAGAGAGTGGTGCACCATGGTAGTGTTCCGTTTCAAATCCATGCACGCATTTCTAAAAGTCGTACGACACTGTTTCTCCATTTCGGACGGATGCTGCACCTTGCACCGTGGAAGTTGCACCCTGTAGATATCGATTATTTGGACGGCCATAGATTCTGGCTCGTTTAGAGTTACGGGAGGCATAACCTATCAAAACGAAGGGCTCGATGAATTCTACGGGTTTGACAGCTTTCAGCCGTCAACGGATAGATTAATGCCCAAAAAGGACAACCCGAATCTCAATCCGGTCTCGTAAGTTTTTTACCCTTCGTTTTTTCGACACGTGGATTTTTACGGTAAAACAGGATTACAGTGGCTGGTCTTTGATTTACCATCACTGGAGAGTGGTGCACCATGGTACTGTTCTTTTTCAAATTCATGCACGCATTTCTAAAAGTCGTACGGCACTGTTTCACCATTTCGGACGGATGTTGCACCTTGCACCGTGGATGTTGCACCCTGTAGATATCGATTATTCGGACGGCCATAATTTCTGGCTCGTTTAGAGAAATGGGAGCCATAACCTGTCAAAACGAAGGCCTTGATGAGTTCTACGGGTTCTACAGCTTTCAGCCGTCAACAGATAGATTAATGCCCAAAAAGGACAACCCGAATCTCAATCGGATCTCGTAAGTTTTTTATCCTTCGTTTTTTCGACACGTGGATTTCTACGGTAAAACGGGATTACCGTGGCCCGTCTTCGACTTCCCATCGCTGGAGAGTGGTGCACCATGGTAGTGTTCCGTTTCAAATCCATGCACGCATTTCTAAAAGTCGTACGGCACTGTTTCGCCATTTCGGACGGATGTTGCACCTTGCACCGTGGATGTTGCACCATGTAGATATCGATTATTCGGACGGCCATAACTTCTGGCTCGTTTAGAGTTACGGAAGCCAAAACCTGTCAAAACGAAGGCCTCGATGAGTTCTACGGCTTTGACAGCTTTCAGCCATCAACGGATAGATTAATGCCCAAAAAGGACAACCCGAATCTCAATCGGGTCTCGTAAGTTTTTTACCCTTCATTTTTTCGACACGTGGATTTTTACGGTAAAGCAGGATTACCGTGGCTGGCCTTCGATTTACCATCGCTGGAGAGTGGTGCACCATGGTACTGTTCCGTTTCAAATCCATGCACGCATTTCTAAAAGTCGTATGGCACTGTTTCGCCATTTCGGACGGATGTTGCACCTTGCACCGTGCATGTTGCACCCTGTAGATATCGATTATACGGACGACCATAACTTTTGGCTCGTTTAGAGTTACGGGAGCCACAACCTGTCAAAACGAAGGCCTCGATGAGTTCTACGGCTTTGATAGCTTTAAGCCGTCAACGGAAAGATTAATGCCCAAAAAGGACAACCCGAATCTCAATCGGGTCTCGTAAGTTTTTTTATCATTCGTTTTTTCGACACGTGGATTTTTACGGTTAAACAGGATTACCGTGGCTGGCCTTCGATTTACCATCGCTGGAGAGTGGTGCACCATGGTACTGTTCCATTTCAAATCCATGCATGCATTTCTAAAAGTCGTACGGCACTGTTTCGCCATTTCGGACGGATGTTGCACCTTGCACCGTGGATGTTGCACCCTGTAGATATCGATTATTCGGACGGCCATAACTTCTGGCTCGTTATGAGTTACGGGAGCCATAACCTGTCGAAATGAAGGCCTCGATGAGTTCTACGGCTTTGATAGCTTTCAGCCGTCAACGGATAGATTAATGCCCAAAAAGGACAACCCGAATCTCAATCGGGTCTCGTAAGTTTTTTAACCTTCGTTTTTTCGACACGTGGATTTTTACGGTAAAACAGGATTACAGTGGCCCGTCTTCCACTTCCCATCACTGGAGAGTGGTGCACCATGGTACTGTTCCGTTTCAAATCCATGCACGCATTTCTAAAAGTCGTACGGCACTGTTTCACCATTTCGGACGGATGTTGCACCTTGCACCGTGGATTTGCACCCCGTAGATATCCATTATTCAAACGGCCATAACTTCTGGCTCGTTCAGAGTTACGGGAGCCATAACCTGTCAAAATGAAGGCCTCGATGATTTCTACGGCTTTGACAGCTTTCTACCGTCAACAGATAGATTAATGCCCAAAAAGGACAACCCGAATCTCAATCGGGTCTCGTAAGTTTTTTACCCTTCGTTTTTTCGACACGTGGATTTTTACGGTAAAACAGGATTACTGTGGCCCGTCTTCGACTTCCCATCGCTGGAGAGTGGTGCACCGTGGTACTGTTCCGTTTCAAATCCATGCACGCATTTCTAAAAGTCGTACGGCACTGTTTCGCCATTTCGGACGGATGTGGCACCTTGCACCGTGGATGTTGCACTTTGTAGATGTCGATTATTCGGACGGCCATAACTTCTGGCTCGATTAGAGTTACAGGAGCCATAACCTGTCAAAACGAAGGCCTCGATGAGTTCTATGGCTTTGACAGCTTTCAGCCATCAACGGATAGAGTAATGCCCAAAAAGGACAACCCAAATCTCAGTCGGGTCTCGTAAGTTTTTTACCCTTCGTTTTTTCGACACGTGGATTTTTACGGTAAAACAGGATTACCGTGGCCCGTCTTCGAATTCCCATCGCTGGAGAGTGGTGCACTATGGTATTGTTCCTTTTCAAATCCATGCACGCATTTCTAAAAGTCATACGGCACTGTTTCGCCATTTCGGACGGATGTTGCACCTTGCACCGTGGATGTTGCACCCTGTAGATATCGATTATTCGGACGGTCATAACTTCTGACTCGTTTAGATTTACGGGAGCCATAACCTGTCAAAACGAAGGCCTCGATGAGTTCTATGGCTTTGACAGCTTTCAGCCGTCAACAAATAGATTAATGCCCAAAAAGGACAACCCGAATCTCAATCGGGTCTCGTAAGTTTTTTACCCTTCGTTTTTTCGACACGTGGATTTTAATGGTAAAACGGGATTACCGTGGCCCGTCTTCGACCTCCCATCGCTGAAGAGTGGTGCACCATGGTACTATTCCGTTTCAAATCCATGCACGCATTTCTAAAAGTCGTACGACACCGTTTCACCATTTCGGACGGATGTTGCACCTTGCACCGTGGATGTTGCACCCTGTAGCTATCGATTATTCAAACGGCCATAACTTCTGGCTCGTTTAGAGTTACGGGAGCCATAACTTGTCAAAATGAAGGCCTCGATGAGTTCTACGGCTTTGACAGCTTTCTGCCGTCAACGGATAGATTAATGCCCAAAAAGGACAACCGGAATCTTAATCGGGTCTCGTAAGTTTTTTACCCTTCGTTTTTTCGACACGTGGATTTTTACGGTAAAACAGGATTACCGTGGCCCGTCTTTGACTTTCCATCGCTGGAGAGCGGTGCACCATGGTACTGTTCCGTTTCAAATCCATGCACGCATTTCTAAAAGTCGTATGACACTGTTTCAACATTTCGGACGGATGTTGCACGTTCCACCGTGGATGTTGCACCCTGTAGATATCGATTATTCAAACGGCCATAACTTCTGGCTTGTTTAGAGTTACGGGAGCCATACCCTGTCAAAACGAAGGACTCGATGAGTTCTACGGCTTTGACAGCTTTCAGCCGTCAACGGATAGATTAATGCCCAAAAAGGACAACCCTTCGTTTTTTCGACACGTGGATTTTTACGGTAAAACGGGATTACGGTGGCTGGTCTTCGATTTACCACTGCTGGAGAGTGGTGCACATGGTACTGTTCCATTTCAAATCCATGCACGCATTTCTAAAAGTCGTACGACACTGTTTCACCATTTCGGACGGATGTTGTACCTTGCATCGTGGATGTTGCACCCTGTAGATATCGATTATTCGAACGGCCATAACTTCTGGCTAGTTTAGAGTTACGGGAGCCATAACCTGTCAAAACGAAGGCTTCGATGAATTCTACTGCACTGACAGCTTTCAGCCGTCAACAGATAGATTAATGCCCAAAAAGGACAGCTGCAATCTCTACCGGGTCTCGTAAGTTTTTTACCCTTCGTTTTTTCGACACGTGGATTTTACGGTAAAACAGGATTACCGTGGCCCGTCTTCGACTTCCCATCGCTGGAGAGTGGTGCACGATGGTACTGTTCCGTTTCAAATCCGTACACGCATTTCTAAAAGTCGTACGACACTGTTTCACCATTTTGGACGGATTTTGCACCTTGCACCGTGGATGTTGCACCCTGTAGATATCGATTATTCAAACGGCCATAACTTCTGGCTCGTTTAGAGTTACGGGAGCCATAATGAGTTCTACGGCTTTGACAGCTTTCAGCCGTCAATGGATAGATTAATGCCCAAAAAGGACAACCCGAATCTCAATCGGGTCTCGTAAGTTTTTTACCCTTCGTTTTTTCGACACGTGGATTTTTACGGTAAAACAGGATTACCGTGGCTGGCCTTCGATTTACCATCCCTAGAGAGTGGTCCACCATGGTACTGTTCCGTTTCAAATCGATGAATGCATTTCTAAAAGTCGTACGGCACTATTTCGCCATTTCGGACGGATGTTGCACCTTGCACCGTGGATGTTGCACCTTGTAGATATCGATTATACGGACGACCATAACTTCTGGCTCGTTTAGAGTTATGGGAGCCACAACCTGTCAAAACGAAGGCCTCGATGAGTTCTACGGCTTGGACTGCTTTCAGCCGTCAACGGATAGATTAATGCCCAAAAAGGACAACCCGAATCTCAATCGGGTCTCGTAAGTTTTTTACCCTTCGTTTTTTCGACACGTGGATTTTTACGGTAAAACAGGATTACGGTGGCTGGTCTTCGATTTACCATCGCTGGAGTGTGGTGCACCATGGTACTGTTCCGTTTCAAATCCATGCACGCATTTCTAAAAGTCGTACGGCACTGTTTCTCCATTTCGTACGGATGTTGCACCTTGCACCGTGGATGTTGCACCCTGTAGATATCGATTATTCGGACGGCCATAACTTCTGGCTCGTTTAGAGTTACGGAAGCCATATCCTATCAATACGAAGGCCACGATGAGTTCTACGGATTTGACAGCTTTCAGCCGTCAACGAATAGATTAATGCCCAAAAAGGACAACCTGAATCTCAATCGCGTCTCGTAAGTTTTTTACCCTTCGTTTTTTCGACAAAGGATTTTTGCGGTAAAACGGGATTATCGTGCCTCGCCTTCGATTTTACATCGCTGGAAAGTGGTGCACCATGGTACTGTTCCGTTTCAAATCCATGCACGCATTTCTAAAAGTCGTACGGCACTGTTTCGCCATTTCAAACGGATGTTGAACCTTGCACCGCGGATGTTGCACCATGTAGATATCGATTATTCGGACGGCCATAACTTCTGGCTCGTTTAGAGTTACGGGAGCCGTAACCTGTGAAAACGAAGGCCTCGATGAGTTTTACGGCTTTGACAGCTTTCAGCCGTCAACTTATAGATTAATGCCCAAAAAGGACAACCCGAATCTCAATCGGGTCTCGTAAGTTTTTTACCCTTCGTTTTTTCGACACGTGGAATTTTACGGTAAAACGGGATTACAGTGGCTGGTCTTCGATTTACCATCGTTGGAGAGTGGTGCACCATGGTACTGTTCCGCTTCAAATCCATTCATGCAATTCTAAAAGTCGTACGGCACCGTTTCGCCATTTCGGACGGATGTTGCACCATGCACCGTGGATGTTGCACCCTGTAGATATCGATTATTCGGACGGCCATAACTTCTGGCTCGTTTAGAGTTACAGGAGCCATAACCTGTCAAAACGAAGGTTTCGATGAGTTCTACGGCTTTGACAGCTTTCAGCCGTCAACGAATAGACTAATGCCCATAAAGGACAACCCGAATCTCAATCGCGTCTCGTAAGTTTTTTACCCTTCGTTTTTTCGACTCGTGGATTTTTACGGTAAAACGGGATTACCGTGGTCCGTCTTCGACTTTCCATCGCTGGCGAGTGGTGCACCATGGTACTGTTCTGTTTCAAATCCATGCACGCATTTCTAAAAGTCGTACGGCACTGTTTCTCCATTTCGGACGGATGTTGCACCTTGCACCGTGGATGTTGCACCCTGTAGATATCGATTATTCGGACGGTCATAACTTCTGGCTCGTTTAGAGTTACAAAAGCCATAACCTGTCAAAACGAAGGCCTCGATGAGTTCTACGGCTTTGACAGCTTTCAGCCGTCAACGGATAGATTAATGCCCAAAAAGGACAACCCGAATCTCAATCGGGTCTCGTAAGTTTTTTACCCTTTGTTTTTTCGACACGTGGATTTTTACGGTAAAACAGGATTACCGTGGCTGGCCTTCGATTTACCATCGCTGGAGAGTGGTACACCATGGTACTGTTCCGTTTCAAATCCATGCACGTATTTCTAAAAGTCGTACGACACTGTTTCGCCATTTCGGACGGATGTTGCACCTTGCACCGTGGATGTTGTACCCTATAGATATCGATTATTCGGACGGACATAACTTCTGGCTCGTTTAGAGTCACGGGAGCCATAACCTGTCAAAACGAAGGCCTCGATTAGTTCTACGGCTTTGACAGCTTTCAGCCGTCAACGGATAGATTAATGCCCAGAAAGGACAACCCGAATCTCAATCGGGTCTCGTAAGTTTTTTACCCTTCGTTTTTTCGACACGTGCATTTTTACAGTAAAACGAGATTACCGTGGCCCGTCTTCGACTTCCCATCGCTGGAGAGTGGTGCACCATGGTACTGTTCCGTTTCAAATCCATGCACGCATTTCTAAAAGTCGTACGGCACTGTTTCTCCATTTCGTACGGATGTTGCACCTTGCACCGTGGATGTTGCACCCTGTAGATATCGATTATTCGGACGGCCATAACTTCTGGCTCGTTTAGAGTTACAAAAGCCATAACCTGTCAAAACGAAGGCCTCAATGAGTTCTACGGTTTTGACAGCTTTCAGCCGTCAACGGATAGATTAATGCCCAAAAAGGACAACCCGAATCTCAATCGAGTCTCGTAAGTTTTTTACCCATCGTTTTTTCGACACGTGGATTTTTAGGGTAAAACAGGATTGCCGTGGCTGGCCTTCGATTTACCGTCGCTGGAGAGTGGTGCACCATGGTACTGTTCCGTTTCAAATCCATGCACGCATTTCTAAAAGTCGTACGGCACTGTTTCGCCATTTCGGACGGATGTTGCACCTTGCACCATGGATGTTGCACCCTGTAGATATCGAATATTCGGACGGCCATAACTTCTGGCTCGTTTAGAGTTACCGAAGCCATAACCTGTCAAAACGAAGGCCTCGATGAGTTTTACGGCTTTGACCGCTTTCAGCCGTCAACGGATAGATAAATGCCCAAAAAGGACAACCCGAATCTCAATCGGGTCTCGTAAGTTTTTTACCCTTCGTTTTTTCGACACTTGGATTTTTAAGGTAAAACAGGATTACGGTGGCTGATCTTCGATTTACCATCGCTGGAGAGTGGTGCACCATGGTACTGTTCCGTTTCAAATCCACGCATGCATTTCTAAAAGTCGTACGCCATTGTTTCGCCATTTCGGACGGATGTTGCACCTTGCACCGTGGATGTTGCATCTTGTAGATATCGATTATACGGACGACCATAACTTCTGGCTCGTTTAGAGTTACGGGAGCCACAACCTGTCAAAACGAAGGCCTCGATGAGTTCTATGGCTTGGACTACTTTCAGCTGTCAATGGATAGATTAATGATCAAAAAGGACAACTCGAATCTCAATCGGGTCTCGTAAGTTTTTTACCCTTCGTTTTTTCGACACGTGGATTTTTACGGTAAAACAGGATTACGGTGGCTGGTCTTCGATTTACCATCGCTGGAGAGTGGTGCACCATGGTACTGTTCTGTTTCAAATCCATGCACACATTTCTAAAAGTCGTACGGCACTGTTTCGCCATTTCGGACGGATGTTGCACCTTGCACCGTGGATGTTGCACCCTGTAGATATCGATTATTCGGACGGCCATAACTTCTGGCTCGTTTAGAGTTACGGGAGCCATAACCTGTCAAAACGAAGGCCTCGATGAGTTCTACGGCTTTGATAGATTTCAGCCATCAACGGATAGATTAGCGCCCAAAAAGGACCACCCGAATCTCAATCGGGTCTCGTAAGTTTTTTACCCTTCGTTTTTTTGACACGTGGATATTTACGGTAAAACAGGATTAACGTGGCCCGTCTTCGACTTCCCATCGCTGGAGAGTGGTGCACCATGGTATTGTTCTGTTTCAAATCCATGCACGCATTTCTAAAAGTCGTACGGCACTGTTTCGCCATTTCGGACGGATGTTGCACCTTGCACCGTGGATGTTGCACCCTGTAGATATCGATTATTCGGACGGCCATAACTTCTGGCTCGTTTAGAGTTACGGGAGCCATAACCTCTCAAAACGAAGGCCTCGATGAGTTCTACGGCTTTGACAGCTTTCAGCCGTCAACGGATAGATTAATGCCCAAAAAGGACAACCCGAATCTCAATCGGGTCTCGTAAGTTTTTTACCCTTTGTTTTTTCGACACGTGGATTTTTACGGTAAAACGGGATTACCGTGGCTGGCCTTCGATTTACCATCGCTGGAGAGTGGTACACCATGGTACTGTTCCGTTTCAAATCCATGCACGTATTTCTAAAAGTCGTACGACACTGTTTCGCCATTTCGGACGGATGTTGCACCTTGCACCGTGGATGTTGTACCCTATAGATATCGATTATTCGGACGGACATAACTTCTGGCTCGTTTAGAGTCACGGGAGCCATAACCTGTCAAAACGAAGGCCTCGATTAGTTCTACGGCTTTGACAGCTTTCAGCCGTCAACGGATAGATTAATGCCCAGAAAGGACAACCCGAATCTCAATCGGGTCTCGTAAGTCTTTTACCCTTCGTTTTTTCGACACGTGCATTTTTACAGTAAAACGGGATTACCGTGGCCCGTCTTCGACTTCCCATCGCTGGAGAGTGGTGCACCATGGTACTGTTCCGTTTCAAATCCATGCACGCATTTCTAAAAGTCGTACGGCACTGTTTCTCCATTTCGTACGGATGTTGCACCTTGCACCGTGGATGTTGCACCCTGTAGATATCGATTATTCGGACGGCCATAACTTCTGGCTCGTTTAGAGTTACAAAAGCCATAACCTGTCAAAACGAAGGCCTCAATGAGTTCTACGGTTTTGACAGCTTTCAGCCGTCAACGGATAGATTAATGCCCAAAAAGGACAACCCGAATCTCAATCGAGTCTCGTAAGTTTTTTACCCATCGTTTTTTCGACACGTGGATTTTTAGGGTAAAACAGGATTGCCGTGGCTGGCCTTCGATTTACCGTCGCTGGAGAGTGGTGCACCATGGTACTGTTCCGTTTCAAATCCATGCACGCATTTCTAAAAGTCGTACGGCACTGTTTCGCCATTTCGGACGGATGTTGCACCTTGCACCATGGATGTTGCACCCTGTAGATATCGAATATTCGGACGGCCATAACTTCTGGCTCGTTTAGAGTTACCGAAGCCATAACCTGTCAAAACGAAGGCCTCGATGAGTTTTACGGCTTTGACCGCTTTCAGCCGTCAACGGATAGATAAATGCCCAAAAAGGACAACCCGAATCTCAATCGGGTCTCGTAAGTTTTTTACCCTTCGTTTTTTCGACACTTGGATTTTTAAGGTAAAACAGGATTACGGTGGCTGATCTTCGATTTACCATCGCTGGAGAGTGGTGCACCATGGTACTGTTCCGTTTCAAATCCACGCATGCATTTCTAAAAGTCGTACGGCATTGTTTCGCCATTTCGGACGGATGTTGCACCTTGCACCGTGGATGTTGCATCTTGTAGATATCGATTATACGGACGACCATAACTTCTGGCTCGTTTAGAGTTACGGGAGCCACAACCTGTCAAAACGAAGGCCTCGATGAGTTCTATGGCTTGGACTACTTTCAGCTGTCAATGGATAGATTAATGATCAAAAAGGACAACTCGAATCTCAATCGGGTCTCGTAAGTTTTTTACCCTTCGTTTTTTCGACACGTGGATTTTTACGGTAAAACAGGATTACGGTGGCTGGTCTTCGATTTACCATCGCTGGAGAGTGGTGCACCATGGTACTGTTCTGTTTCAAATCCATGCACACATTTCTAAAAGTCGTACGGCACTGTTTCGCCATTTCGGACGGATGTTGCACCTTGCACCGTGGATGTTGCACCCTGTAGATATCGATTATTCGGACGGCCATAACTTCTGGCTCGTTTAGAGTTACGGGAGCCATAACCTGTCAAAACGAAGGCCTCGATGAGTTCTACGGCTTTGATAGCTTTCATCCATCAACGGATAGATTAGCGCCCAAAAAGGACCACCCGAATCTCAATCGGGTCTCGTAAGTTTTTTACCCTTCGTTTTTTCGACACGTGGATATTTACGGTAAAACAGGATTAACGTGGCCCGTCTTCGACTTCCCATCGCTGGAGAGTGGTGCACCATGGTATTGTTCTGTTTCAAATCCATGCACGCATTTCTAAAAGTCGTACGGCACTGTTTCGCCATTTCGGACGGATGTTGCACCTTGCACCGTGGATGTTGCACCCTGTAGATATCGATTATTCGGACGGCCATAACTTCTGGCTCGTTTAGAGTTACGGGAGCCATAACCTCTCAAAACGAAGGCCTCGATGAGTTCTACGGCTTTGACAGCTTTCAGCCGTCAACGGATAGATTAATGCCCAAAAAGGACAACCCGAATCTCAATCGGGTCTCGTAAGTTTTTTACCCTTTGTTTTTTCGACACGTGGATTTTTACGGTAAAACGGGATTACCGTGGCTGGCCTTCGATTTACCATCGCTGGAGAGTGGTACACCATGGTACTGTTCCGTTTCAAATCCATGCACGTATTTCTAAAAGTCGTACGACACTGTTTCGCCATTTCGGACAGATGTTGCACCTTGCACCGTGGATGTTGTACCCTATAGATATCGATTATTCGGACGGACATAACTTCTGGCTCGTTTAGAGTCACGGGAGCCATAACCTGTCAAAACGAAGGCCTCGATTAGTTCTACGGCTTTGACAGCTTTCAGCCGTCAACGGATAGATTAATGCCCAGAAAGGACAACCCGAATCTCAATCGGGTCTCGTAAGTTTTTTACCCTTCGTTTTTTCGACACGTGCATTTTTACAGTAAAACGGGATTACCGTGGCCCGTCTTCGACTTCCCATCGCTGGAGAGTGGTGCACCATGGTACTGTTCCGTTTCAAATCCATGCACGCATTTCTAAAAGTCGTACGGCACTGTTTCTCCATTTCGTACGGATGTTGCACCTTGCACCGTGGATGTTGCACCCTGTAGATATCGATTATTCGGACGGCCATAACTTCTGGCTCGTTTAGAGTTACAAAAGCCATAACCTGTCAAAACGAAGGCCTCAATGAGTTCTACGGTTTTGACAGCTTTCAGCCGTCAACGGATAGATTAATGCCCAAAAAGGACAACCCGAATCTCAATCGAGTCTCGTAAGTTTTTTACCCATCGTTTTTTCGACACGTGGATTTTTAGGGTAAAACAGGATTGCCGTGGCTGGCCTTCGATTTACCGTCGCTGGAGAGTGGTGCACCATGGTACTGTTCCGTTTCAAATCCATGCACGCATTTCTAAAAGTCGTACGGCACTGTTTCGCCATTTCGGACGGATGTTGCACCTTGCACCATGGATGTTGCACCCTGTAGATATCGAATATTCGGACGGCCATAACTTCTGGCTCGTTTAGAGTTACCGAAGCCATAACCTGTCAAAACGAAGGCCTCGATGAGTTTTACGGCTTTGACCGCTTTCAGCCGTCAACGGATAGATAAATGCCCAAAAAGGACAACCCGAATCTCAATCGGGTCTCGTAAGTTTTTTACCCTTCGTTTTTTCGACACTTGGATTTTTAAGGTAAAACAGGATTACGGTGGCTGATCTTCGATTTACCATCGCTGGAGAGTGGTGCACCATGGTACTGTTCCGTTTCAAATCCACGCATGCATTTCTAAAAGTCGTACGGCATTGTTTCGCCATTTCGGACGGATGTTGCACCTTGCACCGTGGATGTTGCATCTTGTAGATATCGATTATACGGACGACCATAACTTCTGGCTCGTTTAGAGTTACGGGAGCCACAACCTGTCAAAACGAAGGCCTCGATGAGTTCTATGGCTTGGACTACTTTCAGCTGTCAATGGATAGATTAATGATCAAAAAGGACAACTCGAATCTCAATCGGGTCTCGTAAGTTTTTTACCCTTCGTTTTTTCGACACGTGGATTTTTACGGTAAAACAGGATTACGGTGGCTGGTCTTCGATTTACCATCGCTGGAGAGTGGTGCACCATGGTACTGTTCTGTTTCAAATCCATGCACACATTTCTAAAAGTCGTACGGCACTGTTTCGCCATTTCGGACGGATGTTGCACCTTGCACCGTGGATGTTGCACCCTGTAGATATCGATTATTCGGACGGCCATAACTTCTGGCTCGTTTAGAGTTACGGGAGCCATAACCTGTCAAAACGAAGGCCTCGATGAGTTCTACGGCTTTGACAGCTTTCAGCCATCAACGGATAGACTAATGCCCAAAAAGGACAATCCGAATCTCAATCGGGTCTCGTAAGTTTTTTACCCTTCGTTTTTTCGACACGTGGATATTTACGGTAAAACAGGATTAACGTGGCCCGTCTTCGACTTCCCATCGCTGGAGAGTGGTGCACCATGGTATTGTTCTGTTTCAAATCCATGCACGCATTTCTAAAAGTCGTACGGCACTGTTTCGCCATTTCGGACGGATGTTGCACCTTGCACCGTGGATGTTGCACCCTGTAGATATCGATTATTCGGACGGCCATAACTTCTGGCTCGTTTAGAGTTACGGGAGCCATAACCTCTCAAAACGAAGGCCTCGATGAGTTCTACGGCTTTGACAGCTTTCAGCCGTCAACGGATAGATTAATGCCCAAAAAGGACAACCCGAATCTCAATCGGGTCTCGTAAGTTTTTTACCCTTTGTTTTTTCGACACGTGGATTTTTACGGTAAAACGGGATTACCGTGGCTGGCCTTCGATTTACCATCGCTGGAGAGTGGTACACCATGGTACTGTTCCGTTTCAAATCCATGCACGTATTTCTAAAAGTCGTACGACACTGTTTCGCCATTTCGGACGGATGTTGCACCTTGCACCGTGGATGTTGTACCCTATAGATATCGATTATTCGGACGGACATAACTTCTGGCTCGTTTAGAGTCACGGGAGCCATAACCTGTCAAAACGAAGGCCTCGATTAGTTCTACGGCTTTGACAGCTTTCAGCCGTCAACGGATAGATTAATGCCCAGAAAGGACAACCCGAATCTCAATCGGGTCTCGTAAGTTTTTTACCCTTCGTTTTTTCGACACGTGCATTTTTACAGTAAAACGGGATTACCGTGGCCCGTCTTCGACTTCCCATCGCTGGAGAGTGGTGCACCATGGTACTGTTCCGTTTCAAATCCATGCACGCATTTCTAAAAGTCGTACGGCACTGTTTCTCCATTTCGTACGGATGTTGCACCTTGCACCGTGGATGTTGCACCCTGTAGATATCGATTATTCGGACGGCCATAACTTCTGGCTCGTTTAGAGTTACAAAAGCCATAACCTGTCAAAACGAAGGCCTCAATGAGTTCTACGGTTTTGACAGCTTTCAGCCGTCAACGGATAGATTAATGCCCAAAAAGGACAACCCGAATCTCAATCGAGTCTCGTAAGTTTTTTACCCATCGTTTTTTCGACACGTGGATTTTTAGGGTAAAACAGGATTGCCGTGGCTGGCCTTCGATTTACCGTCGCTGGAGAGTGGTGCACCATGGTACTGTTCCGTTTCAAATCCATGCACGCATTTCTAAAAGTCGTACGGCACTGTTTCGCCATTTCGGACGGATGTTGCACCTTGCACCATGGATGTTGCACCCTGTAGATATCGAATATTCGGACGGCCATAACTTCTGGCTCGTTTAGAGTTACCGAAGCCATAACCTGTCAAAACGAAGGCCTCGATGAGTTTTACGGCTTTGACCGCTTTCAGCCGTCAACGGATAGATAAATGCCCAAAAAGGACAACCCGAATCTCAATCGGGTCTCGTAAGTTTTTTACCCTTCGTTTTTTCGACACTTGGATTTTTAAGGTAAAACAGGATTACGGTGGCTGATCTTCGATTTACCATCGCTGGAGAGTGGTGCACCATGGTACTGTTCCGTTTCAAATCCACGCATGCATTTCTAAAAGTCGTACGGCATTGTTTCGCCATTTCGGACGGATGTTGCACCTTGCACCGTGGATGTTGCATCTTGTAGATATCGATTATACGGACGACCATAACTTCTGGCTCGTTTAGAGTTACGGGAGCCACAACCTGTCAAAACGAAGGCCTCGATGAGTTCTATGGCTTGGACTACTTTCAGCTGTCAATGGATAGATTAATGATCAAAAAGGACAACTCGAATCTCAATCGGGTCTCGTAAGTTTTTTACCCTTCGTTTTTTCGACACGTGGATTTTTACGGTAAAACAGGATTACGGTGGCTGGTCTTCGATTTACCATCGCTGGAGAGTGGTGCACCATGGTACTGTTCTGTTTCAAATCCATGCACACATTTCTAAAAGTCGTACGGCACTGTTTCGCCATTTCGGACGGATGTTGCACCTTGCACCGTGGATGTTGCACCCTGTAGATATCGATTATTCGGACGGCCATAACTTCTGGCTCGTTTAGAGTTACGGGAGCCATAACCTGTCAAAACGAAGGCCTCGATGAGTTCTACGGCTTTGACAGCTTTCAGCCGTCAACGGATAGATTAATGCCCAAAAAGGACAACCCGAATCTCAATCAGGTCTCGTAAGTTTTTAACCCTTCGTTTTTTCGACACGTGGATATTTACGGTAAAACAGGATTAACGTGGCCCGTCTTCGACTTCCCATCGCTGGAGAGTGGTGCACCATGGTATTGTTCTGTTTCAAATCCATGCACGCATTTCTAAAAGTCGTACGGCACTGTTTCGCCATTTCGGACGGATGTTGCACCTTGCACCGTGGATGTTGCACCCTGTAGATATCGATTATTCGGACGGCCATAACTTCTGGCTCGTTTAGAGTTACGGGAGCCATAACCTCTCAAAACGAAGGCCTCGATGAGTTCTACGGCTTTGACAGCTTTCAGCCGTCAACGGATAGATTAATGCCCAAAAAGGACAACCCGAATCTCAATCGGGTCTCGTAAGTTTTTTACCCTTTGTTTTTTCGACACGTGGATTTTTACGGTAAAACGGGATTACCGTGGCTGGCCTTCGATTTACCATCGCTGGAGAGTGGTACACCATGGTACTGTTCCGTTTCAAATCCATGCACGTATTTCTAAAAGTCGTACGACACTGTTTCGCCATTTCGGACGGATGTTGCACCTTGCACCGTGGATGTTGTACCCTATAGATATCGATTATTCGGACGGACATAACTTCTGGCTCGTTTAGAGTCACGGGAGCCATAACCTGTCAAAACGAAGGCCTCGATTAGTTCTACGGCTTTGACAGCTTTCAGCCGTCAACGGATAGATTAATGCCCAGAAAGGACAACCTGAATCTCAATCGGGTCTCGTAAGTTTTTTACCCTTCGTTTTTTCGACACGTGCATTTTTACAGTAAAACGGGATTACCGTGGCCCGTCTTCGACTTCCCATCGCTGGAGAGTGGTGCACCATGGTACTGTTCCGTTTTAAATCCATGCACGCATTTCTAAAAGTCGTACGGCACTGTTTCTCCATTTCGTACGGATGTTGCACCTTGCACCGTGGATGTTGCACCCTGTAGATATCGATTATTCGGACGGCCATAACTTCTGGCTCGTTTAGAGTTACAAAAGCCATAACCTGTCAAAACGAAGGCCTCAATGAGTTCTACGGTTTTGACAGCTTTCAGCCGTCAACGGATAGATTAATGCCCAAAAAGGACAACCCGAATCTCAATCGAGTCTCGTAAGTTTTTTACCCATCGTTTTTTCGACACGTGGATTTTTAGGGTAAAACAGGATTGCCGTGGCTGGCCTTCGATTTACCGTCGCTGGAGAGTGGTGCACCATGGTACTGTTCCGTTTCAAATCCATGCACGCATTTCTAAAAGTCGTACGGCACTGTTTCGCCATTTCGGACGGATGTTGCACCTTGCACCATGGATGTTGCACCCTGTAGATATCGAATATTCGGACGGCCATAACTTCTGGCTCGTTTAGAGTTACCGAAGCCATAACCTGTCAAAACGAAGGCCTCGATGAGTTTTACGGCTTTGACCGCTTTCAGCCGTCAACGGATAGATAAATGCCCAAAAAGGACAACCCGAATCTCAATCGGGTCTCGTAAGTTTTTTACCCTTCGTTTTTTCGACACTTGGATTTTTAAGGTAAAACAGGATTACGGTGGCTGATCTTCGATTTACCATCGCTGGAGAGTGGTGCACCATGGTACTGTTCCGTTTCAAATCCACGCATGCATTTCTAAAAGTCGTACGGCATTGTTTCGCCATTTCGGACGGATGTTGCACCTTGCACCGTGGATGTTGCATCTTGTAGATATCGATTATACGGACGACCATAACTTCTGGCTCGTTTAGAGTTACGGGAGCCACAACCTGTCAAAACGAAGGCCTCGATGAGTTCTATGGCTTGGACTACTTTCAGCTGTCAATGGATAGATTAATGATCAAAAAGGACAACTCGAATCTCAATCGGGTCTCGTAAGTTTTTTACCCTTCGTTTTTTCGACACGTGGATTTTTACGGTAAAACAGGATTACGGTGGCTGGTCTTCGATTTACCATCGCTGGAGAGTGGTGCACCATGGTACTGTTCTGTTTCAAATCCATGCACACATTTCTAAAAGTCGTACGGCACTGTTTCGCCATTTCGGACGGATGTTGCACCTTGCACCGTGGATGTTGCACCCTGTAGATATCGATTATTCGGACGGCCATAACTTCTGGCTCGTTTAGAGTTACGGGAGCCATAACCTGTCAAAACGAAGGCCTCGATGAGTTCTACGGCTTTGATAGCTTTCAGCCATCAACGGATAGATTAGCGCCCAAAAAGGACCACCCGAATCTCAATCGGGTCTCGTAAGTTTTTTACCCTTCGTTTTTTCGACACGTGGATATTTACGGTAAAACAGGATTAACGTGGCCCGTCTTCGACTTCCCATCGCTGGAGAGTGGTGCACCATGGTATTGTTCTGTTTCAAATCCATGCACGCATTTCTAAAAGTCGTACGGCACTGTTTCGCCATTTCGGACGGATGTTGCACCTTGCACCGTGGATGTTGCACCCTGTAGATATCGATTATTCGGACGGCCATAACTTCTGGCTCGTTTAGAGTTACGGGAGCCATAACCTCTCAAAACGAAGGCCTCGATGAGTTCTACGGCTTTGACAGCTTTCAGCCGTCAACGGATAGATTAATGCCCAAAAAGGACAACCCGAATCTCAATCGGGTCTCGTAAGTTTTTTACCCTTTGTTTTTTCGACACGTGGATTTTTACGGTAAAACGGGATTACCGTGGCTTGCCTTCGATTTACCATCGCTGGAGAGTGGTACACCATGGTACTGTTCCGTTTCAAATCCATGCACGTATTTCTAAAAGTCGTACGACACTGTTTCGCCATTTCGGACGGATGTTGCACCTTGCACCGTGGATGTTGTACCCTATAGATATCGATTATTCGGACGGACATAACTTCTGGCTCGTTTAGAGTCACGGGAGCCATAACCTGTCAAAACGAAGGCCTCGATTAGTTCTACGGCTTTGACAGCTTTCAGCCGTCAACGGATAGATTAATGCCCAGAAAGGACAACCCGAATCTCAATCGGGTCTCGTAAGTTTTTTACCCTTCGTTTTTTCGACACGTGCATTTTTACAGTAAAACGGGATTACCGTGGCCCGTCTTCGACTTCCCATCGCTGGAGAGTGGTGCACCATGGTACTGTTCCGTTTCAAATCCATGCACGCATTTCTAAAAGTCGTACGGCACTGTTTCTCCATTTCGTACGGATGTTGCACCTTGCACCGTGGATGTTGCACCCTGTAGATATCGATTATTCGGACGGCCATAACTTCTGGCTCGTTTAGAGTTACAAAAGCCATAACCTGTCAAAACGAAGGCCTCAATGAGTTCTACGGTTTTGACAGCTTTCAGCCGTCAACGGATAGATTAATGCCCAAAAAGGACAACCCGAATCTCAATCGAGTCTCGTAAGTTTTTTACCCATCGTTTTTTCGACACGTGGATTTTTAGGGTAAAACAGGATTGCCGTGGCTGGCCTTCGATTTACCGTCGCTGGAGAGTGGTGCACCATGGTACTGTTCCGTTTCAAATCCATGCACGCATTTCTAAAAGTCGTACGGCACTGTTTCGCCATTTCGGACGGATGTTGCACCTTGCACCATGGATGTTGCACCCTGTAGATATCGAATATTCGGACGGCCATAACTTCTGGCTCGTTTAGAGTTACCGAAGCCATAACCTGTCAAAACGAAGGCCTCGATGAGTTTTACGGCTTTGACCGCTTTCAGCCGTCAACGGATAGATAAATGCCCAAAAAGGACAACCCGAATCTCAATCGGGTCTCGTAAGTTTTTTACCCTTCGTTTTTTCGACACTTGGATTTTTAAGGTAAAACAGGATTACGGTGGCTGATCTTCGATTTACCATCGCTGGAGAGTGGTGCACCATGGTACTGTTCCGTTTCAAATCCACGCATGCATTTCTAAAAGTCGTACGGCATTGTTTCGCCATTTCGGACGGATGTTGCACCTTGCACCGTGGATGTTGCATCTTGTAGATATCGATTATACGGACGACCATAACTTCTGGCTCGTTTAGAGTTACGGGAGCCACAACCTGTCAAAACGAAGGCCTCGATGAGTTCTATGGCTTGGACTACTTTCAGCTGTCAATGGATAGATTAATGATCAAAAAGGACAACTCGAATCTCAATCGGGTCTCGTAAGTTTTTTACCCTTCGTTTTTTCGACACGTGGATTTTTACGGTAAAACAGGATTACGGTGGCTGGTCTTCGATTTACCATCGCTGGAGAGTGGTGCACCATGGTACTGTTCTGTTTCAAATCCATGCACACATTTCTAAAAGTCGTACGGCACTGTTTCGCCATTTCGGACGGATGTTGCACCTTGCACCGTGGATGTTGCACCCTGTAGATATCGATTATTCGGACGGCCATAACTTCTGGCTCGTTTAGAGTTACGGGAGCCATAACCTGTCAAAACGAAGGCCTCGATGAGTTCTACGGCTTTGACAGCTTTCAGCCGTCAACGGATAGATTAATGCCCAAAAAGGACAACCCGAATCTCAATCAGGTCTCGTAAGTTTTTAACCCTTCGTTTTTTCGACACGTGGATATTTACGGTAAAACAGGATTAACGTGGCCCGTCTTCGACTTCCCATCGCTGGAGAGTGGTGCACCATGGTATTGTTCTGTTTCAAATCCATGCACGCATTTCTAAAAGTCGTACGGCACTGTTTCGCCATTTCGGACGGATGTTGCACCTTGCACCGTGGATGTTGCACCCTGTAGATATCGATTATTCGGACGGCCATAACTTCTGGCTCGTTTAGAGTTACGGGAGCCATAACCTCTCAAAACGAAGGCCTCGATGAGTTCTACGGCTTTGACAGCTTTCAGCCGTCAACGGATAGATTAATGCCCAAAAAGGACAACCCGAATCTCAATCGGGTCTCGTAAGTTTTTTACCCTTTGTTTTTTCGACACGTGGATTTTTACGGTAAAACGGGATTACCGTGGCTGGCCTTCGATTTACCATCGCTGGAGAGTGGTACACCATGGTACTGTTCCGTTTCAAATCCATGCACGTATTTCTAAAAGTCGTACGACACTGTTTCGCCATTTCGGACGGATGTTGCACCTTGCACCGTGGATGTTGTACCCTATAGATATCGATTATTCGGACGGACATAACTTCTGGCTCGTTTAGAGTCACGGGAGCCATAACCTGTCAAAACGAAGGCCTCGATTAGTTCTACGGCTTTGACAGCTTTCAGCCGTCAACGGATAGATTAATGCCCAGAAAGGACAACCCGAATCTCAATCGGGTCTCGTAAGTTTTTTACCCTTCGTTTTTTCGACACGTGCATTTTTACAGTAAAACGGGATTACCGTGGCCCGTCTTCGACTTCCCATCGCTGGAGAGTGGTGCACCATGGTACTGTTCCGTTTTAAATCCATGCACGCATTTCTAAAAGTCGTACGGCACTGTTTCTCCATTTCGTACGGATGTTGCACCTTGCACCGTGGATGTTGCACCCTGTAGATATCGATTATTCGGACGGCCATAACTTCTGGCTCGTTTAGAGTTACAAAAGCCATAACCTGTCAAAACGAAGGCCTCAATGAGTTCTACGGTTTTGACAGCTTTCAGCCGTCAACGGATAGATTAATGCCCAAAAAGGACAACCCGAATCTCAATCGAGTCTCGTAAGTTTTTTACCCATCGTTTTTTCGACACGTGGATTTTTAGGGTAAAACAGGATTGCCGTGGCTGGCCTTCGATTTACCGTCGCTGGAGAGTGGTGCACCATGGTACTGTTCCGTTTCAAATCCATGCACGCATTTCTAAAAGTCGTACGGCACTGTTTCGCCATTTCGGACGGATGTTGCACCTTGCACCATGGATGTTGCACCCTGTAGATATCGAATATTCGGACGGCCATAACTTCTGGCTCGTTTAGAGTTACCGAAGCCATAACCTGTCAAAACGAAGGCCTCGATGAGTTTTACGGCTTTGACCGCTTTCAGCCGTCAACGGATAGATAAATGCCCAAAAAGGACAACCCGAATCTCAATCGGGTCTCGTAAGTTTTTTACCCTTCGTTTTTTCGACACTTGGATTTTTAAGGTAAAACAGGATTACGGTGGCTGATCTTCGATTTACCATCGCTGGAGAGTGGTGCACCATGGTACTGTTCCGTTTCAAATCCACGCATGCATTTCTAAAAGTCGTACGGCATTGTTTCGCCATTTCGGACGGATGTTGCACCTTGCACCGTGGATGTTGCATCTTGTAGATATCGATTATACGGACGACCATAACTTCTGGCTCGTTTAGAGTTACGGGAGCCACAACCTGTCAAAACGAAGGCCTCGATGAGTTCTATGGCTTGGACTACTTTCAGCTGTCAATGGATAGATTAATGATCAAAAAGGACAACTCGAATCTCAATCGGGTCTCGTAAGTTTTTTACCCTTCGTTTTTTCGACACGTGGATTTTTACGGTAAAACAGGATTACGGTGGCTGGTCTTCGATTTACCATCGCTGGAGAGTGGTGCACCATGGTACTGTTCTGTTTCAAATCCATGCACACATTTCTAAAAGTCGTACGGCACTGTTTCGCCATTTCGGACGGATGTTGCACCTTGCACCGTGGATGTTGCACCCTGTAGATATCGATTATTCGGACGGCCATAACTTCTGGCTCGTTTAGAGTTACGGGAGCCATAACCTGTCAAAACGAAGGCCTCGATGAGTTCTACGGCTTTGATAGCTTTCAGCCATCAACGGATAGATTAGCGCCCAAAAAGGACCACCCGAATCTCAATCGGGTCTCGTAAGTTTTTTACCCTTCGTTTTTTCGACACGTGGATATTTACGGTAAAACAGGATTAACGTGGCCCGTCTTCGACTTCCCATCGCTGGAGAGTGGTGCACCATGGTATTGTTCTGTTTCAAATCCATGCACGCATTTCTAAAAGTCGTACGGCACTGTTTCGCCATTTCGGACGGATGTTGCACCTTGCACCGTGGATGTTGCACCCTGTAGATATCGATTATTCGGACGGCCATAACTTCTGGCTCGTTTAGAGTTACGGGAGCCATAACCTCTCAAAACGAAGGCCTCGATGAGTTCTACAGCTTTGACAGCTTTCAGCCGTCAACGGATAGATTAATGCCCAAAAAGGACAACCCGAATCTCAATCGGGTCTCGTAAGTTTTTTACCCTTCGTTTTTTCGACACGTGGATTTTTATGGTAAAACAGGATTACCGTGGCCCGTCTCGACTTCCCATCACTGGAGAGTGGTGCACCATGGTACTGTTCCGCTTCAAATCCATGCACGCGTTTCTAAAAGTCGTACGGCACTGTTTCGCCATTTCGGACGGATGTCGCACCTTGCACCGTGGATGTTGCACCCTGTAGATACCGATTATTCGGACGGCCATAACACCTGGCTCATTTAGAGTTACGGGAGCCATAATCCGTCAAAATGAAGGCCTCGCTCAGTTCTATGGCTTTGACAGCTTTCAGCCGTCAACGGATAGATTAATGCCCAAAAAGGACAACCCGAATCTCAATCGGGTCTCGTAAGTTTTTTACCCTTCATTTTTTCGACACGTGGAATTTTACGGTAAAACGGGATTACGGTGGCTGGTCTTCGATTTACCATCGTTGGAGAGTGGTGCACCATGGTACTATTCCGTTTCAAATCCATTCACGCATTTCTAAAAGTCGTACGGCACTGTTTCGCCATTTCGGACGGATGTTGCACCTTGCACCGTGGATGTTGCACCCTGTAAATATCGATTATTCGGACGGCCATAACTTCTGGCTCGTTTAGAGTTACGGGAGCCATAACCTGTCAAAACGAAGGCCGCAATGAGTTCAACGGCTTTGACAGCTTTCAGCCGTCAACGGATAGACTAATGCCCAAAAAGGACAACCCGAATCTCAATCGCGTCTCGTAAGTTTTTTACCCTTCGTTTTTTCGACACGTGGATTTTTACGGTAAAACGGGATTACCGTGGCACGTCTTCAACTTTCCATCGCTGGTGAGTGGTGCACCATGGTACTGTTCTGTTTCAAATCCATGCACGCATTTCTAAAAGTCGTACGGCACTGTTTCTCCATTTCAGACGGATGTTGCACCTTGCACCGTGGATGTTGCACCCTGTAGATATCGATTATTCGGACGGCCATAACTTCTGGCTCGTTTAGATTTACAAAAGACATAACCTGTCAAAACGAAGGCCTCGATGAGTTCTACGGCTTTGACAGCTTTCAGCCGTCAACGGATAGATTAATGCCCGAAAAGGACAACCCGAATCTCAATCGGGTCTCGTAAGTTTTTTACACTTTGTTTTTTCGACACGTGGATCTTTACGGTAAAACAGGATTACCGTTGCTGGCCTTCGATTTACCATCGCTGGAGAGTGGTGCACCATGGTACTGTTCCGTTTCAAATCCATGCATGCATTTCTAAAAGTCGTACGACACTGTTTCGCCATTTCGGACGGATGTTGCACCTTGCACCGTGGATGTTGCACCTTGTAGATATTGATTATTCGGACGGACATAACTTCTGGCTCGTTTAGAGTCACGGGAGCCATAACCTGTCAAAACGAAGGCCTCGATGAGTTCTACGGCTTTGACAGCTTTCAGCCATCAACGGATAGATTAATGCCCAGAAAGGACAACCCGAATCTCAATCGGGTCTCGTAAGTTTTTTATCCTTCGATTTTTCGACACGTGGATTTTTACGGTAAAACGGCATTACCGTGGCCCATCTTCGACTTCCCATCGCTGGAGAGTGGTGCACCATGGTACTGTTCCATTTTAAATCCATGCACGTATTTCTAAAAGTCGTACGGCACTGTTTCTCCATTTCGGACGGATGTTGCACCTTGCACCGTGGATGTTGCACCCTGTAGATATCGATTATTCGGACGGCCGTAACTTCTGGCTCGTTTAGAGTTACGGGAGCCATAACCAGTGAAAACGAAGGCTCGATGAGTTCTATGGATTTGACAGCTTTCAGCCGTCAACGGATAGATAAATGCCCAAAAAGGACAACCCGAATCTCAATCGGGTCTCGTAAGTTTTTTACCCTTCGTTTTTTCGACACTTGGATTTTTAAGGTAAAACAGGATTACGGTGGCTGGTCTTCGATTTACCATCGCTGGAGAGTGGTGCACCATGGTACTGTTCCATTTCAAATCCATGCATGCATTTCTAAAAGTCGTACGGCATTGTTTCGCCATTTCGGACGGATGTTGCACCTTGCACCGTGGATGTTGCACCTTGTAGATATCGATTATACGGACGACCATAACTTCTGGCTGGTTTAGAGTTACGGGAGCCACAACCTGTCAAAACGAAGGCCTCGATGAGTTCTATGGCTTGGACTGCTTTCAGCTGTCAACGGATAGATTAATGCCCAAAAAGGACAACCCGAATCTCAATCGGGTCTCGTAAGTTTTTTACCCATCGTTTTTTCGACACGTGGATTTTTACGGTAAAACAGGATTACGGTGGCTGGTCTTCGATTTACCATCGCTGGAGAGTGGTGCACCATGGTACTGTTCCGTTTCAAATCCATGCACACATTTCTAAAAGTCGTACGGCACTGTTTCGCCATTTCGGACGGATGTTGCACCTTGCACCGTGGATGTTGCACCCTGTAGATATCGATTATTCGGACGGCCATAACTTCTGGCTCGTTTGGAGTTACGGGAGCCATAACCTGTCAAAACGAAGGCCTCGATGAGTTCTACGGCTTTGATAGCTTTGAGCCGTCAACGGATAGATTAATGCCCAAAAAGGACCACCCGAATCTCAATCGGGTCTCGTAAGTTTTTTACCCTTCGTTTTTTCGACACGTGGATTTTTACGGTAAAACAGGATTACCGTGGCCCGTCTTCGACTTCCCATCGCTGGAGAGTGGTGCACTATGGTATTGTTCCGTTTCAAATCCATGCACGCATTTCTAAAAGTCGTACGGCACTGTTTCGCCATTTCGGACGGATGTTGCACCATGCACCGTGGATGTTGCACCCTGTAGATATCGATTATTCGGACGGCCATAACTTCTGGCTCGTTTAGAGTTACGGGAGCCATAACCTCTCAAAACGAAGGCCTCGATGAGTTCTACAGCTTTGACAGCTTTCAGCCGTCAACGGATAGATTAATGCCCAAAAAGGACAACCCGAATCTCAATCGGGTCTCGTAAGTTTTTTACCCTTCGTTTTTTCGACACGTGGATTTTTACGGTAAAACAGGATTACCGTGGCCCGTCTTCGACTTCCCATCACTGGAGAGTGGTGCACCATGGTACTGTTCCGCTTCAAATCCATGCACGCGTTTCTAAAAGTCGTACGGCACTGTTTCGCCATTTCGGACGGATGTCGCACCTTGCACCGTGGATGTTGCACCCTGTAGATATCGATTATTCGGACGGCCATAACTTCTGGCTCGTTTAGAGTAACGGGAGCCATAACCTGTCAAAACGAAGGCCGCAATGAGTTCAACGTCTTTGACAGCTTTCAGCCGTCAACGGATAGACTAATGCCCAAAAAGGACAACCCGAATCTCAATCGCGTCTCGTAAGTTTTTTACCCTTCGTTTTTTCGACACGTGGATTTTTACGGTAAAACGGGATTACCGTGGCACGTCTTCAACTTTCTATCGCTGGTGAGTGGTGCACCATGGTACTGTTCTGTTTCAAATCCATGCACGCATTTCTAAAAGTCGTACGGCACTGTTTCTCCATTTCGGACGGATGTTGCACCTTGCACCGTGGATGTTGCACCCTGTAGATATCGATTATTCGGGCGGCCATAACTTCTGGCTCGTTTAGATTTACAAAAGACATAACCTGTCAAAACGAAGGCCTCGATGAGTTCTACGGCTTTGACAGCTTTCAGCCGTCAACGGATAGATTAATGCCCGAAAAGGACAACCCGAATCTCAATCGGGTCTCGTAAGTTTTTTACCCTTTGTTTTTTCGACACGTGGATTTTTACGGTAAAACAGCATTACCAATGCTGGCCTTCGATTTACCATCGCTGGAGAGTGGTGCACCATGGTACTGTTCCGTTTCAAATCCATGCACGCATTTCTAAAAGTCGTACGACACTGTTTCGCCATTTCGGACGGATGTTGCACCTTGCACCGTGGATGTTGCACCCTGTAGATATCGATTATTCGGACGGACATAACTTCTGGCTCGTTTAGAGTCACGGGAGCCATAACCTGTCAAAACGATGGCCTCGATGAGTTCTACGGCTTTAACAGCTTTCAGTCATCAATGGATAGATTAATGCCCAGAAAGGACAACCCGAATCTCAATCGGGTCTCGTAAGTTTTTTATCCTTCGATTTTTCGACACGTGGATTTTTACGGTAAAACGGGATTACCGTGGCCCGTCTTCGACTTCCCATCGCTGGAGAGTGGTGCACCATGGTACTGTTCCATTTTAAATCCATGCACGTATTTCTAAAAGTCGTACGGCACTGTTTCTCCATTTCGGGCGGATGTTGCACCTTGCAACGTGGATGTTGCACCCTATAGATATCGATTATTCGGACGGCCATAACTTCTGGCTCGTTTAGAGTTACAAAAGCCATAACCTGTCAAAACGAAGGCCTCGATGAGTTCTACGGTTTTGACAGCTTTCAGCCGTCAACGGATAGATTAATGCCCAAAAAGGACAACCCGAATCTCAATCGAGTCTCGTAAGTTTTTTACCCTTCGTTTTTTCGACACGTGGATTTTTACGGTAAAACAGGATTACCGTGGCTGGCCTTCGATTTACCGTCGCTGGAGAGTGGTGCATCATGGTACTGTTCCGTTTCAAATCCATGCACGCATTTCTAAAAGTCGTACGACACTGTTTCGCCATTTCGGACGGATGTTGCACCTTGCACCGTGGATGTTGCACACTGTAGATATCGAATATTCGGATGGCCATAACTTCTGGCTCGTTTAGAGTTACGGGAGCCATAAACTGTCAAAACGAAGGCCTCGATGACTTCTACAGCTTTGACTGCTTTCAGCCGTCAACGGATAGATTAATGCCCAAAAAGTACAACCCGAATCTCAATCGGGTCTCGTAAGTTTTTTACCCTTCGTTTTTTCGACACGTGGATTTTTACGGTAAAACAGGATTACGGTGGCTGGTCTTCGATTTACCATCGCTGGAGAGTGGTGCACCATGGTACTGTTCCGTTTCAAATCCATGCACGCATTTCTAAAAGTCGTACGACATTGTTTCTCCATTTCGGACGGATGTTGCACCTTGCACCGTGGATGTGGCACCCTGTAGATATCGATTATTCGGACGACCATAACTTCTGGCTCGTTTAGATTTACGGGAGCCATAACCTGTCAAAACGAAGGCCTCGATGAGTTCTACGACTGTGACAGCTTTCAGCCGTCAACGGATAGATTAATGCCCAAAAAAGACAACCCGAATCTCAATCGTATCTCGTAAGTTTTTTACCCTTCGTATTTTCGACATGTGGATTTTTACGGTAAAACGGGATTACCGTGGCCGGCGTCGACTTCCCATCGCTGGAGAGTGGTGCACCATGGTACTGTTGCATTTCAAATCCATGCACGCATTTCTAAAAGTTGTACGGCACTGTTTCACCATTTCGGACGGATGTTGCACCATGCACCGTGGATGTTGCAACCTGTAGATATCGATTATTCAAACGGCCATAACTTCTGGATCGTTTAAAGTTACGGGAGCCATAACCTGTCAAAATGAAGGCCTCGATGAGTTCTACGGCTTTGACAGCTTTCAGCCATCAACGGATAGATTAATGCCCAACAAGGACAACCCGAATCTCAATCGGGTCTCGTAAGTTTTTTACCCTTCGTTTTTTCGACACGTGGATTTTTACGGTAAAACAGGATTACCGTGGCCCGATTTCGACTTTCCATCGTTGAAGAGTGGTGCACCATGGTACTGTTCCATTTCAAATCCATACACGCATTTCTAAAAGTCGTACGACACCGTTTCGCCATTTCGGACGGATGTTGCACCTTGCACCATGGATGTTGCACCTTGTAGATATCGATTATTCGGACGGCCATAACTTCTGGCTCGTTTAGAGTTACGGGAGACATAACCTGTCAAAACGAAGGCCTCGATGAGTTCTACGGCTTTGACAGCTTTCAGCCGTCATTGGATAGATTAATGCACAAAAATGGCAACCCGAATCTCATTCGGGTCTCGTATGTTTTTTACCCTTCGTTTTTTCGACACGTGGATTTTTACGGTAAAACAGGATTACCGTGGCCCGACTTCGACTTCCCATCGCTGGAGAGTGGTGCACCATGGTACTGTTCCGTTTCAAATCCATGCACGCATTTCTAAAAGTCGTACGACACTGTTTCGCCATTTCGGACGGATGTTGCACCTTGCACCGTGGATGTTGCACCCCGTAGATATCGATTATTCGGACGGCCATAACTTCTGGCTCGTTTAGAGTTACGGGAGCCATAACCTGTCAAAACAAAGGCCTCGATGAGTTCTACGGCTTTGACAGCTTTCAGCCATCAACGGATAGATTAATGCCCAGAAAGGACAACTGGAATCTCAATCGGGTCTCGTAAGTTTTTTACCCTTCGTTTTTTCGACACGTGGAGTTTTACGGTAAAACAGGGTTACGGTGGCTGGTCTTCGATTTACCATCGCTGGAGAGTGGTGCACCATGGTACTATTCCGTTTCAAATCCATACACGCACATCTAAAAGTCGTACGGCACTGTTTCGCCATTTCGGACGGATGTTGCACCTTGCACCGTGGATGTTGCATCCTGTAGATATCGATTATTCAGACGGCCATAACTTCTGGCTCGTTTAGAGTCACGGGAGCCATAACCTGTCAAAACGAAGGCCTCGATGAGTTCTACGGCTTTGACAGCTTTCAGCCGTCAACGGATAGATTAATGCCCAAAAAGGACAACCTTAATCTCAATCGGGTCTCGTAAGTTTTTTACCCTTCGTTTTTCGACACGTGGAATTTTATGGTAAAACAAGATTACGGTGGCTGGTCTTCGATTTACCATCGCTGGAGAGTGGTCCACTATGGTACTGTTCCGTTTCAAATCCATGCACGCATTTCTAAAAGTTGTACGGCACTGTTTCGCCATTTCGGACGGATGTTGCACCTTGCACCGTTTATGTTGCACCCTGTAGATATCGTTTATTCGGACGGCCATAACTTCTGGCTCGTTTAGAGTTACAGGAGCCATAACCAATCAAAACGAAGGCCTCGATGAGTTCAACGGCTTTGACAGCTTTCAGCCATCAACGGATAGATTAACGCCCAAAAAGGACAACTCGAATCTCAATCGGGACTAGTAAGTTTTTTACCCTTCGTTTTTTTGACACGTGGATTTTTACGGTAAAACAGGATTACCGTGGCCCGTCTTCGACTTCCCATCACTGGAGAGTGGTGCACCATGGTATTGTTCTGTTTCAAATCCATGCACGCATTTCTAAAAGTCAAACGGCAGTGTTTCGCCATTTCGGACGGATGTTGCACCTTGCACCTTGCACCGTTGATGTTGCACCCTGTGGATATCGATTATTCGGACGGCCATAACTTCTGGCTCATTTAGAGTTACAAAAGCCATAACCTGTCAAAACGAAGGCCTAGATGAGTTTTACGGCTTTGACAGCTTATGGCCGTCAACGGATAGATTAATGCCCAAAAAGGACAACTCGAATCTCAATCGGGTCTCGTAAGTTTTTTACACTTCGTTTTTTCGACACGTGGATTTTTACGGTAAAACAGGATTACCGTGGCTGGACTTCGATTTACCATCGCTGGAGAGTGGTGTACCATGGTACTGTTCCGTTTCAAATCCATGCACACATTTCTAAATGTCGTACGGCACTGTTTCGCCATTTCGGACGGATGTTGCACCTTGCACCGTGGATGTTGCACCCTGTAGATATCGATTATTCGGACGGCCATAACTTCTGGCTCGTTTAGAGTTACGGGAGCCATAACCTGTCAAAACGAAGGCCTCGATGAGTTCTACGGCTTTGACAGCTTTCAGCCATCAACGGATAGACTAATGCCCAAAAAGGACAATCCGAATCTCAATCGGGTCTCGTAAGTTTTTTACCCTTCGTTTTTTCGACACGTGTTTTTTACGGTAAAACAGGATTACGGTGGTCGGTCTTCGATTTTCCATCGCTGGAGAGTGGTAAACCATGGTACTGTTCCGTTTCAAATCCATGCACGCATTTCTAAAAGTCGTACAGCACTGTTTCGCCATTTCGGACGGATGTTGCACCTTGCACCGTGGATGTTGCAGCCTGTAGATATCGATTATTCGGACGGCCATAACTTCTGCCTCGTTTAGAGTTACGGGAGCCATAACCTTTTAAAACGCAGTCCTCGATGAGTTCTACGGCTTTGATAGCTTTCAGCCGTCAATGGATAGATTAATGCCCAAAAAGGACAGCCCGAATCTCAATCGGGTCTCGTAAGTTTTTTACCCTTCGTTTTTTCGACACGTGGATTTTTACGGTAAAACGGGATTACCGTGGCCCGTCTTCGACTTCCCATCGCTGGAGAGTGGTGCACCTTGGTACTGTTCCATTTCAAATCCATGCATGCATTTCTAAAAGTCGTATGGCACTGTTTCACCATTTCGGACGGATGTTGCACCATGCACCGTGGATGTTGCACCCTGTAGATATCGATTATTCAAACGGCCATAACTTCTAGCTCGTTTAGAGTTACGGGAGCCATAACCTGTCAAAACGAAGCCCTCGATGAGTTCTACGGCTTTGACCGCTTTCAGCCATCAACGGATAGATTAATTCCCAAGAAGGACAACCCGTATCTCAATCGGGTCTCGTAAGTTTTTTACCCTTCGTTTTTTCGACACATGGATTTTTACAGTAAAACAGGATTACCGTGGCCCATCTTCGACTTCCCATCGCTGGAGAGTGTGCACCATGGTACTGTTTCGTTTCAAATCCATACACGCAATTCTAAAAGTCGTACGGCACTGTTTCGCCATTTCGGACGGATGTTGCACCTTGCACCGTGGATGTTGCACCCTGTAGATATCGATTATTCGGACGGCCATAACTTCTGGCTCGTTTAGAGTTACGGGAGCCATAACCTATCAAAACGAAGACCTCGATGAGATCTACGGCTTTGACAGCTTTCAGCCGTCAACGGATAGATCAATGCCCAAAAAGGACAACCCGAATCTCAATCGCGTCTCGTAAGTTTTTTACCCTTCGTTTTTTCGACACGTGGATTTTTACGGTAAAACAGGATTACGGTGGCTTGCCTTCGATTTATCATCGCTGGAGAGTGGTGCACCATGGTACTGTTCCGTTTCAAATCCATGCATGCATTCTAAAAGTCGTACGACACTGTTTCGCCATTTCGGACGGATGTTGCACCTTGCACCGTGGATGTTGCACCCTGTAGATATCGATTTTTCGGACGGCCATAACTTCTGCCTCGTTTAGAGTTACGGGAGCCATAACCTGTCAAAACGAAGGCCTCGATGATTTCTACGGCATTGACAGCTTTCAGCCGTCAACGGATAGATTAATGCCCAAAAAGGACAACCCGAATCTCAATCGGGTCTCGTAAGTTTTTTACCCTTCGTTTTTTCGACACGTGGATTTTTACGGTAAAACAGGATTACCGTGGCCCGTCTTCGACTTCCCATCGCTGGAGAGTGGTGCACCATGGTACTGTTCCGTTTCAAATCCATGCACGCATTTCTAAAAGTCGTATACGGGAGCCATAACCTATCAAAACGAAGACCTCGATGAGATCTACGGCTTTGACAGCTTTCAGCCGTCAACGGATAGATCAATGCCCAAAAAGGACAACCCGAATCTCAATCGCGTCTCGTAAGTTTTTTACCCTTCGTTTTTTCGACACGTGGATTTTTACGGTAAAACAGGATTACGGTGGCTTGCCTTCGATTTATCATCGCTGGAGAGTGGTGCACCATGGTACTGTTCCGTTTCAAATCCATGCATGCATTCTAAAAGTCGTACGACACTGTTTCGCCATTTCGGACGGATGTTGCACCTTGCACCGTGGATGTTGCACCCTGTAAATATCGATTTTTCGGACGGCCATAACTTCTGGCTCGTTTAGAGTTACGGGAGCCATAACCTGTCAAAACGAAGGCCTCGATGATTTCTACGGCATTGACAGCTTTCAGCCGTCAACGGATAGATTAATGCCCAAAAAGGACAACCCGAATCTCAATCGGGTCTCGTAAGTTTTTTACCCTTCGTTTTTTCGACACGTGGATTTTTACGGTAAAACAGGATTACCGTGGCCCGTCTTCGACTTCCCATCGCTGGAGAGTGGTGCACCATGGTACTGTTCCGTTTCAAATCCATGCACGCATTTCTAAAAGTAGTACGACACTGTTTCCCCATTTCGGACGGATGTTGCACCTTGCACCGTGGATGTTGCACCCTATAGATATCGATTATTCGGACGGCCATAACTTCTGGCTCGTTTAGAGTTACGGGAGCCATAACCTGTCAAAACGAAGGCCTCGATGAGTTCAACGGCTTTGACAGCTTTTAGCCGTCAACGGATAGATTAACACCCAAAAAGGACAACCCGAATCTCAATCGGGTCTCGTAAGTTTTTTACCCTTCGTTTTTTCGACACGTGGATTTTTACGGTAAAACGGGATTACCGTGGCCTGTCTTCGACTTCCCATCGCTGGAGAGTGGTGCACCATGGTATTGTTCCGTTTCAAATCCATGCACGCATTTCTAAAAGTCGTACGGTGTTGGGCGAATTTTCACCCAGAAGACCTCAAGACCAAGAAGCCGCAGTTTCACTCGGGCTCGCAAGCAACCTCTACTTCGTTCAACAGCCAAGAAGCTCAATACTAACCTAGAGGGCCTTCCAATATTCTCCATGAAGAAGCTCACTCGGCCCCCACTTCATTCGGTTCCACAACACTCGGCCCCCACTTCATTCGGCTCCACTTCACTCGGCCCCCACTTCATTCGGCCCCATCTCATTCGGCTCCTTTATACCACCACTCCAACTCCCCTGCCGAACCAACCTTGCCACCGAACCACCTACATAACCGGACCAAACGACTACCGGTCCACATTCTCACACTCCTACTACCGGACCAGGCAAGCACCGAACCAACCCTCTCCTTTCCCCTGCCGGTCCACATGCACACCTACCACCGGTCCAAGCTCATAGCCGAATGAAGCCTTGCCGAACCAGAAGATTGCCAGTCCAGATTGCTTCAGCCCGGGCCCACCAGCAGCTATATGCTTCCAAGGCCCCTGCCCTCAACCTCATTCTATAAATAGAGGGGCAGGGGTACAACAATGGCAGAGAAGTTTGAGAGCTCAAGCAAGGAAGGAACTTTCAAACTACTTTCATATACTGATGTACGAAGCATTGTACTTGTAATCTGAAAGAAAGAAGATAATAACATATAAAGTGGACGTAGGCACATTCTGGCCGAACCACTATAAATCTGTGTGTCTTTTACATTTCAGCCCCTACTTCTTTCATATTTACATACTCATCTAAAATCATTGAAAATCACGTATAATCAACTAAATAATACGACTTGGAGGTGTTTGTCCATTTTTTGTGCAAACATTTTTGGTGCTTTCACTGAGAATTGAACTCAGACTTCATCTTCAGAACTCAAGCTTCATCTTCTCCCACTCAACCTTCTTCCTAACAACATCACTCGTTGCTTAGAAATCATGCCTTCCAAACAGAGAAGGGATGTTAACAAAGGAAAGAACATCGCAACTAGCAGCCTTCCAGATCCAGCAATCACAGATCAGCCCACTTCAACAGCAGTACCAGATGAAAATCAGGAAAATCCAACTGGTCCCGCAATGGAACAACCAATCACTAGGGCAGATCTGGACAGGGTTGTGGCTGAAGTAACTAACCGCTTCACATCCCAACAAGAAACTTTGGTGGACCAACTCATGACACGCTTAAGGGATGCTGAAGAGTCCAACCGCAACACTGAATCATGGGGTGAATCCCAATCCGGAGGATCCCGGAGGCAACAAAGGTCTTCACTCTTCGAACAAGCTATCAACAGGAACAACGATGATAGGGGCCGCGCCCGGACTCAGCCCGAATTCCGACTCGAGGAAGCCCTTGGAACCGAACCTAGCGGGGGAGGCACCAGGCGAGGGTCGGATGTAGCTGAGCCAGTCATGCCACCTAATCATAGAAACCCCGCTGAACGGAGCCGAGCTAGAACCCAGCCCGAAGTTGACCCCATGGATGTGCTCGAAACAGAACCCCACAGGGGAAGATCAAGGCAGGGGGCAACTGTAGCTGGTCCTAGCGTGCATCCAAGCAGCCAAAGACAACCACTGGATAATGCTAGAAGTGATAGACTGTACCATCCCTACAGGTCATCTGGACGAGATAGATCCCGCAGGGAAGAACCGAGCTCATTTTTGTCCGCTCCAAGTTCTGACGAACGAATGGCACGATTATTCAGAGAATGTGTCCAACGGGAGCAAAAGGACCGGGGAATAGGCGCTAGGGTCACCAGTCCCTTTACCCGAAATATCGAAACTGCCATCACTCCCCGGGAATGGAAAATGCCAACCATGGAACCTTACAAAGGAACTTCCGACCCCATCGTACACCTGCAGAGATACACCCAGCATATGCTCATGAGTGGAGCAACAGAAGGAGTATTATGTAAATGCTTTCCGCTATTCCTATCAGATCTAGCTACCTCCTGGTTCTGCCATCTACCCCAAGGATCCATCAGCTCATGGGAGATGTTAAAAGAAAGGTTTATTAGCCAGTTCCGCATCCATGTGGAACAACCCAAGGATGCTTATTCTCTATCCAATGTCAAACAGAAATCCGGAGAGACGCTGCAACAATATCTAACACGGTTCAACGCCGCAGCGGCAGCAGTTCAAGATGCCGATGAAAAACTCACTCTAATGGCCCTCTGTAGTGGTGTACATCCAGACACCAAGTTTGCCAGAAGATTAACTAAGGAAAAACCAGCTACCTTGCCTGATTTCTTCCATGAAGCTGGAAAGTATATGAGACTTGAAGACGCTGCTACGGAGAGGCAGTCAGGGCAACAAGGCAAGATAGTTCAGGACAAGGTTCCCACTGCAGCTAAGGACGCTCGAAGAGATGAATCTAGAGACAATGCTGGGGGCAGAAAGGTTGAGAAGCGCCAATATCGACCAGGGCCAAGATTTTACTCCTACACTCCTTTGAATGAAACAATCGAAAACATCTACCTAGCCACTCAGGGCGAACTCGGATACAAGCGCCCCCCGCACAAGAAAGAATCAGATAACGCACTCAAGTCCGGAAAGTTCTGTCGCTTCCACGAATCCCACGGACATGACACCAATGAATGCCACCATCTTCGGGACTTGATCGAAGAACACATTAGAAGAAGAAGACTGGAACGTTATGTGAAAGGTCAGAACAGGACTCCAACTTCTGCCAATGAGAACTCAAAGCAACCCCTCCCAGAAGTAGGCGGAGGGAATCGCAACAATCACAACACCAGTGGCTCTAGTCAAGAGAAGATAGTGGTCCTTACCATCTCAGGAGGACCACACATCGCCGACAGAAGTTGGGCAGAGATGGAAAGGTACGGCAAGTCGCTTAGAAATGCCGAAGGATATGTTAACTCCATTACGGAGGAACGCCACCTGAAACGAAAAGAAAACAATGACATTGTATTCAGTAGGCATGATTTGGAAGGAAGACAGTACCCACATATGGATCCCATGGTCATCTCTGCCTGGTTTGGTCCAGCTAAAGTTTTTCGGATTCTAATAGACACGGGAAGCTCCGTAAATATCCTGTTCAAACATGCTTTCGACAAAATGAAGTTATCAATGAAGGATGTATCCCCCTGTGACAAACCACTGCACGGTTTCACTGGAGATGCAAAAATGCCCCTCGGGCAACTTGACCTCTTCGTCGAAATAGGAAGTCATCCCCGCTCCGTTGTGCGAAAACAAACGTTCGTACTAATAGAAAACCACTCGGCTTACAACGCTTTCTTGGGAAGACCAGCCTTGTCTGACTTTCAGATTGTATTAGCCCCCTGGTGCCTGAAAATGAAATTTCCAACAGACAACGGAGTAGGAGAAGTAGAAGGAGATCAAGATGCTGCCCGAGACTGCTACGTAACTGAACTTCGCAATAACCGCAGAAAGAATAAAGGAAAAGATGCAGAGACTACTCTCTGCATGAAAAGCTTGGAGGCATAGCAACTAAAGAAAGCCCCTCCTCTTCGATACACAAGCGATCCCTTCAATGAACTAGACCCCAGGGATAAAGAGGAGGAGGCTACCGCCGAGCCTGCAGAGGCTATGGAATTCGTATCGGTAGATAAGCATGATTCAAGTAGACTATTAAAAATCGGATCTCAGCTGGAAACGGAATTGAAGGATCAACTCATTGACTTTCTCCGCCACAACTTAGATGTATTTGCGTGGACCCATGCCGATATGACAGGAATCTCCCCAGACATAGCATGCCACATGTTGAACATCGATCCCACCAAGGTACCAGTAAAGCTGAAAAAGAGGAGCATGGGGGCAGAGCGATCGGCAGCCCTTGATGAGGAAGTAAAGAATCTACTTGCTAATGGCTTCATACGGGAAGCCATCTACCCAGAATGGATCGCTAACCCAGTGCTAGTAAAAAAGGCCAATGGAAAGTGGCGAACATGTATTGACTTCTCCAATCTGAATGACGCTTGCCCAAAAGATTGCTTCCCACTTCCCCGAATTGACCAACTTGTGGATAGCACAGCCGGACACGAACTCCTATCTTTTATGGATGCATACTCCGGATATAACCAGATTCCCATGCACGCTCCCGATCAGGACCACACTAGCTTCAACACCGACCGCGGATTATATTGTTACAAAGTCATGCCTTTTGGACTCAAAAATGCTGGAGCTACCTATCAACGCCTCGTCAACAAAATGTTCGCAGAATTGATAGGACGAACTATGGAGGTATATGTGGATGACATGTTGGTAAAGTCCAAGAAAGCCAACGACCATGTAAGCCATCTGGACGATACGTTTCGGGTACTTCGCCGATATGGAATGAAGCTGAATCCTCTAAAGTGCTCCTTCGGAGTATCATCGGGAAAATTCTTAGGATTCATCGTCCACGCCAGAGGAATCGAAGCAAACCCTGAACAAATCCGGGCTTTAAAAGAAATAAGGATACCTTCCACTCGAAAAGAAATGCAGAGCCTAAACGGAAAGGTGGCCGCCCTAAGCAGATTCATTTCCAAGGCAACTGACAAGTGTGTCCCTTTCTTCGAAGCACTCAAGAAAGACAAAGGGAAGTTCGAGTGGACCAACGAATGCTTAAAAGCCTTCCTCAACCTAATCGAACACCTTCAGAGACCACCAGTACTCTCAACTCCAAATGAAGGTGAAGTGTTATACCTATACCTCGCTGTATCATCTCATGCTCTAAGCGCCGCCTTGGTAAGAGAAGAAGACCGCACACAACGCCCGGTTTACTTTGTAAGGAAGAGATTTACAGGGGCAGAAGCCAGATATCCTAAACTTGAGAAATTAGCATATTGTTTATTGATCGCGTCACGAAAACTGCGACACTACTTCCAGTCTCACTCCATCAGGGTTCTAACCGATCAACCACTAAGACAAGTGCTCCATCGTCCTGACACTTCTGGGCGACTCCTCAAATGGTGCATCGAACTAAGTCAGTATGATATCACCTACCATCCCCGCACCGCTATCAAAGGGCAAGCCATGGCTGATTTCATTGCCGAATTCACTACCAACGAAGGCAAGGAACAATCCGAAGTAGCAAAAAACATCAAGTGGAACCTCTTTGTAGACGGAGCATCAAACGAACAAGGCTCGGGGGCAGGTATTGTGATCATCACCCCCAGGGGAAGAAAGTTGTACTATGCATTAAGATTGGAGTTCACGGCCACTAACAACGATGCTGAATATGAAGCAGTAATAGCGGGATTGGAACTGGCCCTAGAAATTGGAATCAATTCCTTATGTATTCATAGTGATTCTCAGCTTGTCGTAAACCAGGTACTAGGAGAATTCCAGACTCGAGGAGAACGACTCACAGCATACCTAAAGAAAACCAGACTGCTGCTCGATCGATTGGACCATTATCTAATCAAACACATTCCTCGAGAAGAAAACCAAGGGGCAGATGAACTTGCAAAGCAAGCTAGTATGAAGAACAGCACCATTTCCGGAGCACTAGCAATCTCAAGGCAGCTAGCCCCGAGTTTCGAACAAGCGAATCTGATAACTGCAATCGAAGAAGGAACCTGGATGACTCATATCCGGAAATATTTGCAAGATGGCATACTACCCGACAGGCGTGACGAAGCCAAGAAGATCTTGAGGAAAGTTCCCCACTACACAATACAAGAAGGCATCCTCTACCGGCGTGGCTTCTCTAGCCCCTTATTAAGATGCGTCGCCGGAAGGGAAGCCAAGGAGATATTAACAAACATCCATCAGGGAGGATGCGGAGATCACACTGGAGGACAGACTTTGGCAAGAAAGATACTCCGATATGGATATTACTGGCCCACACTAAACAAAGATGCCCTAGACTTCGTTAAGAAATGCGACAGATGTCAGAAGTTCGCCAAGATTCCTCGACTGCCCACAAACGAAATTACTCAAATGACTAGCCCTTGGCCCTTTGCTGTATGGGGAATTGACTTAATTGGCGAACTGCCAACGGGCCGAGGCGGAGCCAAATATGCTATAGTGGCAGTCGATTATTTCACCAAATGGGTGGAAGCGGAACCTTTAAATAAAATATCTTCAGCAAAAGTTATCAACTTCTTGATCAAAAACATTCTGTGCAGGTATGGAGTCCCACTCAAGATCGTATCCGACAACGGACTCCAGTTTGACAGCGAAGAACTTGCCGACTGGTGCCAAGAACATGGAATTCATAAAAGCTTCTCATCAGTAGCTTACCCTCAGGCAAACGGACAAGTTGAAGCTGTCAACAAAATTCTCAAAACCCTAATCAAGAAGAAACTTGAAAGGTCAAAAGGCGCTTGGGTGGACGAACTTCCTACGGCACTATGGGCATACCGCACATCTTTCAGAACATCAACGGGACATACTCCTTTCTCTTTGGCATATGGATCGGAGGCAATGCTCCCAGTTGAGACTATTGTGCCTTCCCACCGTAGGATCCACTACAACCCAGAAGAAAACGAAGAACTCCTCCTCATGTCTTTGGATCTGATCGAGGAAAGGAGAAACGATGCAGCACTCAAAGCAGCAGCTCACAAACAGAAAGTGGCAGCACAATACAATTCCAAAGTCAAGCCTCGCAGCTTACAAGAAGGAGATCTTGTCCTCAGGCGAATCTTTCCGCGCCCCGGGGCACTGGACCCCATCTGGGACGGACCATATGTAATTCATAAAGATCTCCACAACGGAGCTTACATTTTGTCAACAGTGGACGGAGAGGTGTTCCAGAGGGCATGGAACATCCGACACCTCCATCGATACTTTTCTTAACTTGTACTGCCCATATGAAGTGAATTAACAAAGAGAATCAGTGGACGTAGGCATTTCCGTGCCGAACCACTTTAAAAAATCTTGTCTCTTTTTAACTTGTTCCTTTATGTCTTGGCTGCTCGTTAAGTTTTATCCCTTTCTGTTGAACAAAATCCTATGGCATCTCCACCCAAGACGCACCACGGCCTCATCTGGACTAGGCCTAACAGGTACGCTACGATTCTATGCACTCGCCAATGAGACACTTTTGCTCCAGCATCCCTCTGCTGCGGGTTAACTCATTGCGCGCCTGCCCTCAAAGCCAACTGTAATGAGCCGATTATAAGTCATCATAAAGGCCGACTATAGCCGATGGTAGCTCATTACGGCGTTCGGCTCGCCGGCAACTGTGAACCTACTTTAAGCCCCAACATAAGGTGTGGCCAGCCAGGGGTAGTTCACGGCCAACGGCACCCACGCTAGCCGGCCACGGTAAATCGAATAATACCCACGATTACGGACCATAATGGTTCGGGTAGTTACCGTGCGCGATCTCGGCTCCGATGTGTCTTAAGTGCGGCTGTGGTAAAAAAGAAAACTCCCCGCAGAGGCGTAAGATGGGTGACAAATGTCTCCAAGACCCACAGCTAGGGAAAGTGACTACAAAACCCGTTTGCCACGAACTTAAGCACATCGACGGCCTTCCGTGACTGGAAGTTTTACATTTACTATATTTCCATTCCATTTAAATATTTTTCCCCTATCCTGTATAACAAACTCTAAAGTACAGGAAACCGAATAGGAAGCATTCACTCATAAGGCTCTAAGCCTGCGTACTGGGTGGCAGGGCGCTCAGCTATACCCGTGAACAGTTACACAAGACACTCAAAGCTACCGCCTGCGAATAAAACATAAAGGGCGGTACTCGCTTCTCTTGTACATAAATGCGTAACTATAGCTTATTCATACATTGACATTGCAAAACGTGAAATTATATTTCAAGCAAAAACTTAACATCAAACACAACTAGAATCACAGGCATATACATAATTATACTTCTCACACGGCACATAAAGATAACAACAACATTTAAACATGACAGAATCAGCTTATATTATAAGATCACACGAAGTTATTCTTTGCAAATAATTTTATTACAGTTGCATATCAAAGACTAACATAAACAGTGATAAAAAAGAAACAAAAAGATGGCAGATGCCTCCACACTCCATCACCAACTTCCCCAGTGTACTTAGCCGCAGGATCAGAGCCCCCAGCATGCGGATCAGAAGTCCCGCCTGTCCAATTCGGAAGAAGAATTCATTAAACGAACAACCAAGTTATGGAAACACGGGAAGAAAAGAAAGGGAAGAAGAATAACTCACCAGCATCCGCCGCTTGATCCTCATCATCCAACTGCACGCCCGCTTCCTCTGCAGCAAGCAGCCGCATCCCCTCTTTCACCGCCGCTTGCTCCTCCTTTGAGAACTGAGCAGTAACCGCATTCAAGTTGAAAGCCTCTCCGCCTTCCTTACCCGCGTTCACCCTGGCCTCCTCTAAGGCCTGGAGATACACCTTGGCCATGACCCGAGGGTAATCGTCCATCCAAGACAAGCCGCCCTCCTTCCAAGTGTGGAAGTACATATCCTGCAGCATCTCATCCATCATCCCCTCGTTTTCCTCAAACTCCCTCACCCGGGCCTCGGAAGCTTGCAACTTGGCGACGGCGACGTCCCTCTCTGACTGGTATCTCAAGCAGTCAGCCTGGAGTGACCTCCTCAATTCCTCTTCCTTCAACCTGAGGGACCTCCTCATCTCCTCCATCTCCTCCTTCAACTCGGCCTGAGCCATCTCCGCAGCCTCGAGCCTCCCTGACAACTCCTCTACCCGCTCGAGATCCGCATTTCGAACCTCATCCACCGTTGCGATAGCTATGTTAATCCGTTCCCTGCAAGCGACCTCCATCTTCCGTAATTCCGCCCTACTGGCCTTCTCCATGGTCTCTTTCAGCCGCTTGGAGGCTTCCTCATGCTGGGAAATCTGGATGGCTTGGTCGGCGAGCTGCTTGGCCTGATCGGCAACCTTTAACCTCAACCGAATGTTAGCACTCCCGATCTCTTCCCCGGCCTTGACCAACTTAGCATGATATTCCATTAACTTCCTGGTCTCTGCGGCCACCCGGTCGATATTAGCCTTGGCCTCATTCCCCATGGTGACTACCCGTGTAGTAAGTAAATCAAGATCTAAAGATTTGGCCTCGTCCAGCACCCTTACCATGGGGTTGCGGGGAAGGAGGTGCTCGCCCGTGGTCTCATCGAATGAAATATCCCGAAAGCTTGGGTCTAAATCAGGATGACCAGCAAAAGGGTCACGAGGCACGGGGCGAGGCACATCGGGACGCCTTATATGAATGACAGTAGGACTCTTGGAAGGAGGAGGAGGGGGACCGGCCTCCGTGCTCTCCTCCGTAGTATCACGAGGAGGCTGAGTAGGGGGAGGCTGAGTAGGAAGCTGCGAAGCAGAAGAAGACTCAAATAAGGAACGGCTCCGCTTCCTTTTCTGAATACCCTCTTCGATGACCCCAAGAAGAGGGCGGTAACTGACTACATCCCCAGTGCGATCAGTAGAAGGTTTCGCGGAAGCCCTCCTCGACTTAAATTGTTCAAGGCGGTGTCGAACATCCGACGTTTTACCCGCCTGGCCTGCCCCTGGAATAAAGAACAAGTGTTACGAACATACAATAATCCGCAATTCAAAAAATGTGCTAAGTTAAAAAGAAAGAAAAGTGAGGAGACACATCTATTATACAGACCCGGCGGAGGAGTGGGATACTGCAATAAGTCCTGGATCTCATTCCAGGACGGAAGTGAACCGTAAAAAATTTCTAAGTCCCTATCGAAAATGGAATCGGCAGAAGACAAAAGTTCACCTTGCATCGCCGGAGTCACCCTAGCTGAAGCCACAGCTTTGCCGGTTTCCTTTGCCTTCTCCGTTTCCTTCTCCTTTTCCTTCTCCGTTTCCGACTCTCCCTCCGACTCCCCGAAGGCCCGACGGAGAGCCTCATCCAGTTCGAGGTCTTGCTCAGAGGTTAGAGCAGCAACCCCACTACCACCTTGACCATCGCCATCTCCTCCACCCTCCGACCCTTCTCCAACTTCGCCTCCTTCCTCCTCTTCTACACCTTCCTCCTCCGGGACAGTCGGGCAAATACTTGGAGAAGGGCCATCAGACTTCTTCAGTTTCTTCCCCCCGACCACGGGACGCTCTGCGAAAGGCTCCCTCTTACCGCTCTTTACTGTAGCCCCCTCCTTAGCTTTGGCAGCCCTCTCCTCAGCCGTATCCCTTTGCTTAACTACGGACTGGCGCGGTAAGATCAAGTTATACTCCAAGAGGGTTGCGTTCCTGATCAAGAAAGAGGCCGACCGGTCCCGTGCCGGAATAGCCTTTAGTTCAGCAGCCATTCGCACTAAGGAATCATCCTCCACGACTGCAACACCACCTGTCGCTAGCCAGAAATAAAAGCATGTCAGAAAAAACACTACCGTCAAAACACATGAAAAATATAAATGAAATCAATCTTACAGCCGGAAGTGAAAAGGCGGAAAGAAACAGCATCGTCCTTGACGAAGAACCACTCTTTCTTGAACATGGTGAACTTGGAATACAAGTCCAGAACTGGTTTGAAGGGCACGGCCGCCTCCAGACTAATATACGGAGACCCCTTCTTATAGCCTCTCAGGTTGTACAAGTATCGGATTTCCCGGTTAGAAGGAGGACGCCCGTACCTCCTCTGGAAGATAACAAAGAGGCTCACCAGGATGGCATATGAGTTAGGCTGGAGCTGGAAGGAAGCCACCTTCAAATATGTGGTGAAGCTTACTATCCAAGCGTTGATAGGGGGGATAGCGCCGCACATGCAATGGTATCTGCTAAAAGCGAAGTAGCCCTCGGGAGGATTATATGGCATCACTCCATCTCCCGGAAGCAGCATAAGCGTCCTGTCAATCCCAAAGGAACGGGATATGGCGTCGAGTTGCTCCTCTTTCAGAGAGCTAGAATAGCAATCAGGGGGGGAGATGAGAAGCTCCTGGGGACCATACCCGTCGACTAGTGACCTCGGAGCGGGTACGTGCTGTGCTGGATCTGGCTGGGCTGGGGGCACGGCAGAAGTTTCTCCACTATCCCTGGATTTCCTCTTGCCCGATCGAGTTTCTACCTTGCGAGACATTTAACTACAACACAAGGAAAGCATGGCATTAGAACAAGGAACATAGAAAAGTAAACAAACGAATGCGTGCAAGTGTGGGATTTCATTCGCAAACTAAAGTTTTCAAGTTCACAAGTTCATTCGGTTTCCATCTCATTCGGTTTCCATCTCATTCGGTTTTCATCTCATTCGGTTTCCATCTCGTTCGGTTTCCATCTCATTCGGTTTTCATCTCGTTCGGTTTCCATCTCATTCGGCCCCAAGGCCGTAGTCCCATTCGGTGAAGTGAAAACTTTCGTATGTATTCGGCAAAAGGGAACATACCTGGTTCGGTACTAAATTGGTCCGGCGCTTGATTGATTCGGTATTTGTTTGATCCGGTACTTAACTGGTTCGGTGCTCAATATGGCTCGGCTCTACTCGTTCGGTAAAGAAAAACAAGGGGGGTACGGCCTCTATATATAGGCGAACTCACAACCACCGAACCAAACAATTCGCCCAACCGGACCAATAATACCGGACCACCAGAAGCCGAATGGGAATAGCCGGACCAACAAAGAACCGAATGAAACTCTCTCTCTACAGACCAAGACCAGGAACTAGTGGCGTGCAAAGCGCCTCCCTCAGATAAGTACCGAACTCCAGAACTAACTAACAAAATAAGATTATGATAGCGATGAATAAGTCGTAAAATCCTCACCGACGTGGATTAAATCGTTTACACGTGTACGCGACCTCGAATGGTCCATAGGCACGCTCTGAATGGTTATTAACCCTACCATCGTGGGAATTTACACTTTGACACGCATTTTTAAGCCCACCGGTCATATGGATATTTGATAATTATGAAATGGCTAAGCTACTTACACATGTACGGGGTTGCGAACGATCCCTAGGCATGCTCTGAGCTGGCAATAAACCATCTTCACAAACATAAACCGGGCATCGACGATGCCGAGCCCCTTCGGGGCTCACTCTCTCGTCCTGAACGGCACAGTTCACTTCATCTCGAATATTTCGATCATGAACGGCCGTTATTCGAAATCACACTAAAACTGTAAATTCCTTTGCAGGACATTAACAGAATACGAACGTCCAATCGCTGGCGTTACAAAGCCAATCTTCCTGCCACAAGAAAAACAAAGCGCGACACATGCAAGCACGTGCCCCACTTTGGGGGGCAAATGTTGGGCGAATTTTCACCCAGAAGACCTCAAGACCAAGAAGCCGCAGTTTCACTCGGGCTCGCAAGCAACCTCTACTTCGTTCAACAGCCAAGAAGCTCAATACTAACCTAGAGGGCCTTCCAATATTCTCCATGAAGAAGCTCACTCGGCCCCCACTTCATTCGGTTCCACAACACTCGGCCCCCACTTCATTCGGCTCCACTTCACTCGGCCCCCACTTCATTCGGCCCCATCTCATTCGGCTCCTTTATAACACCACTCCAACTCCCCTGCCGAACCAACCTTGCCACCGAACCACCTACATAACCGGACCAAACGACTACCGGTCCACATTCTCACACTCCTACTACCGGACCAGGCAAGCACCGAACCAACCCTCTCCTTTCCCCTTCCGGTCCACATGCACACCTACCACCGGTCCAAGCTCATAGCCGAATGAAGCCTTGCCGAACCAGAAGATTGCCAGTCCAGATTGCTTCAGCCCGGGCCCACCAGCAGCTATATGCTTCCAAGGCCCCTGCCCTCAACCTCATTCTATAAATAGAGGGGCAGGGGTACAACAATGGCAGAGAAGTTTGAGAGCTCAAGCAAGGAACTTTCAAACTACTTTCATATACTGATGTACGAAGCATTGTACTTGTAATCTGAAAGAAAGAAGATAATAACATATAAAGTGGACGTAGGCACATTCTGGCCGAACCACTATAAATCTGTGTGTCTTTTACATTTCAGCCCCTACTTCTTTCATATTTACATACTCATCTAAAATCATTGAAAATCACGTATAATCAACTAAATAATACGACTTGGAGGTGTTTGTCCATTTTTTGTGCAAACATACGGCACTGTTTCGCCATTTCGGAAGAATGTTGCACCTTGCACCGTGGATGTTGCACCTTGTAGATATCGATTATTCGAACGGCCATAACTTCTGGCTCGTTTAGAGTTACAAAAGCCATAACCTGTCAAAACGAAGGCCTCGATGAGTTCTATGGTTTTGACAGCTTTCAGCCGTCAACGGATAGATTAATGCCCAAAAAGGACAACCCGAATCTCAATCGGGTCTCGTAAGTTTTTTACCCTTCGTTTTTTCGATACGTGGATTTTTACGGTAAAACTGGATTACCGTGGCTGGACTTCGATTTACCATCGCTGGAGAGTGGTGCACCATGATACTGTTCCATTTCAAATCCATGCACTATTTGTAAAAGTGGTACGGCACTGTTTCGCCATTTCGGACGGATGTTGCACCTTGCACCGTGGATGTTGCACCCTGTAGATATCGATTATTCGGACGGCCATAACTTCTGGCTCGTTTAGAGTTACGGGAGCCATGACCTATCAAAACGAAGGCCTCGTTGAGTTCTACGGCTTTAACAGCTTTCAGCCGTCAACGGATAGATTAATGCCCGAAAATGACAACCCGAATCTCAATCGGGTCTCGTAAGTTTTTTACCCTTCGTTTTTTCGACACGTGGATTTTTACGGTAAAACAGGATTACCGTGGCTGGTCTTCGATTTACCATCGTTGGAGAGTGGTGCACCATGGTATTGTTCCGTTTCAAATCCATGCACGCATTTCTAAAAGTCGTACGGCACTGTTTCGCCATTTCGGATGGATGTTGCACCTTGCACCGTGGATGTTGCACCCTGTAGATATCGATTATTCGGACGGCCATAACTTCTGGCTCGATTAGAGTTACGGGAGCCATAACCTGTCAAAACGAAGGCCTCGATGAGTTCTACGGCTTTGACAGCTTTCAGCCGTCAACGGATAGATTAACGAACAAAAAGGACAACCCGAATCTCAATCGGGTCTCGTAAGTTTTTTCCCTTTGTTTTTTCGACATGTGGATTTTTACGGTAAAACGGGATTACCGTGGACCGTCTTCGACTTCCCATCGCTGGAGAGTGGTGCACCATGGTACTGTTCCGTTTCAAATCCATGCACGCATTTCTAAAAGTCGTACGGCACTGTTTCACCATTTCGGACGGATGTTGCACCAAGCACCGTGGATGTTGCACCCTGTAGATATCGATTATTCAAACGGCCATAACTTCTGGCTCGTTTAGAGTTACGGGAGCCATAACCTGTCAAAACGAAGGACTCGATGAGTTCTACGGCTTTGCCATCTATCAGCCGTCAATGGATAGATTAATGCCCAAAAAGGACAACCCGAATCTCAATCGGGTCTCGTAAGTTTTTTACCCTTCGTTTTTTCGACACGTGGATTTTTACGGTAAAACAGGATTACCGTGGCCCGTCTTCGACTTCCCATCGCTGGAGAGTGGTGCAACGTGGTACTGTTCCGTTTCAAATCCATACACGCATTTCTAAAAGTCGTACGACACTGTTTCGCCATTTCTGACGGATGTTGCCCCTTGCACCGTGGATGTTGCACCTTGTAGATATCGATTATACGGACGACCATAACTTCTGGCTCGTTTAGAGTTACAGGAGCCACAACCTGTCAAAACGAAGGCCTCAATGAGTTCTACGGCTTGGACTGCTTTCAGCCGTCAACGGACAGATTAATGCCCAAAAAGGACAACCCGAATCTCAATCGGGTCTCGTAAGTTTTTTACCCTTCGTTTTTTCGACACGTGGATTTTTACAGTAAAACAGGATTACGGTTGCTGGTCTTCGATTTACCATCGCTGTAGAGTGGTGCACCATGGTACTGTGCCATTTCAAATCCATGCACGCATTTCTAAAAGTCGTACGGCACTGTTTCGCCATTTCGGACGGATGTTGCACCTTGCACCGTGGATGTTGCACCCTGTAGATATCGATTATTCGGACGGCCATAACTTCTGGCTCGTTTAGAGTTACGGGAGCCATAACCTGTCAAAACGAAGGCCTCGATGAGTTCTACGGCTTTGACAACTTTCAGCCGTCAACGGATAGATTAATGCCCAAAAAGGACAATCCGAACCTCAATCGGGTCTCGTAAGTTTTTTACCCTTCGTTTTTTTGACACGTGGATTTTTACGGTAAAACAGGATTACGGTGGCTGGTCTTCGATTTTCTATCGCTGGAGAGTGGTAAACCATGGTACTATTCCGTTTCAAATCCATGCACGCATTTCTAAAAGTCGTACGGCACTGTTTCGCCATTTCGGACGGATGTTGCACCTTGCACAGTGGATGTTGCAGCCTGTAGATATCGATTATTCGGACGGCCATAACTTCTGCCTCGTTTAGAGTTACGGGAGCCATAACTTTTTAAAACGAAGTCCTCGATGAGTTCTACGGCTTTGACAGCTTTCAGCCGTCAATGGATAGATTAATGCCCAAAAAGGACAACCCGAATCTCAATCGGGTCTCGTAAGTTTTTTACCCTTCGTTTTTTCGACACGTGGATTTTTACTGTAAAACGGGATTACCGTGGCCCGTCTTCGACTTCCCATCGCTGGAGAGTGGTGCACCTTGGTACTGTTCCATTTCAAATCCATGCATGCATTTCTAAAAGTCGTACGGCACTGTTTCACCATTTCGGACGGATGTTGCACCATGCACCGTGGATGTTGCACCCTGTAGATATCGATTATTCAAACGGCCATAACTTCTAGCTCGTTTAGAGTTACGGGAGCCATAACCTGTGAAAACGAAGGCCTCGATAAGTTCTACGGCTTTGACAGCTTTCAGCCGTCAACGGATAGATTAATTCCCAAGAAGGACAACCCGAATCTCAATCGGGTCTCGTAAGTTTTTGACCCTTCGTTTTTTCGACACGTGGATTTTTATGGTAAAACAGGATTACCGTGGCCCATCTTCGAGTTCCCATCGCTGGAGAGTGTGCACCATGGTACTGTTCTGTTTCAAATCCACACACGCAATTCTAAAAGTCGTACGGCACTGTTTCTCCATTTCGGACAGATGTTGCACCTTGCACCGTGGATGTTGCACCCTGTAGATATCGATTATTCGGACGGCCATAACTTCTGGCTCGTTTAGAGTTACGGGAGCCACAACCTGTCAGAACGAAGGCCTCGATGAGTTCTACTGCTTGGACTGCTTTCAGCCGTCAACGGACAGATTAATGCCCAAAAAGTACAACCCGAATCTCAATCGGGTCTCGTAAGTTTTTTACCCTTCGTTTTTTCGACACGTGGATTTTTACGGTAAAACAGGATTACGGTGGTTTGCCTTCGATTTACCATCGCTGGAGAGTGGTGCACCATGGTACTGTTCCGTTTCAAATCCATGCATGCATTTCTAAAAGTCGTACGGCACTGTTTCGCCATTTCGGACGGATGTTGCACTTTGCACCGTGGATGTTGCACCCTGTAGATATCGATTATTCGGACGGCCATAACTTCTGGCTCGTTTAGAGTTACGGGAGCCATAACCTGTCAAAACGAAGGCCTCGATGATTTCTGCGGCTGTGACAACTTTCAGCCGTCAACGGATAGATTAATGCCCAAAAAGGATAACCCGAATCTCAATCGGGTCTCGTAAGTTTTTTACCCTTCTTTTTTTCGACACGTGGATTTTTACGGTAAAACAGGATTATGATGGCTGGCCTTCAATTTACCATCGCTGGAGAGTGGTGCACCATGGTACTGTTCCGTTTCAAATCCACGCACGCATTTCTAAAAGTCGTACGGCACTATTTCGCCATTTTAGACGGATGTTGCACCTTGCACCGTGGATGTTGCACCCTGTAGATATCGATTATTCGGACGGCCGTAACTTCTGGCTCGTTTAGAGTTACGGGAGCCATAACCAGTCAAAACGAAGGCTCGATGAGTTCTACGGCTTTGACAGCTTTCAGCCGTCAACGGATAGATTAATTCCCAAAAAGGACAACCCGAATCTCAATCGGGTCTCGTAAGTTTTTTACCCTTCGTTTTTTCGACACGTGGATTTTTACGGTAAAACGGGATTACCGTGGCTCGTCTTCGACTTCCCATCGCTGGAGAGTGGTGCACCATGGTACTGTTCCGTTTCAAATCCATGCACGTATTTCTAAAAGTCGTACGACACTGTTTCCCCATTTCGGACGGATGTTGCACCTTGCACCGTGGATGTTGCACCCTGTAGATATCGATTATTCGGACGGCCGTAACTTCTGGCTCGTTTAGAGTTATGGGAGCCATTACCTGTGAAAACGAAGGCCTCGATGAGTTCAACGGCTTTGACAGCTTTCAGCCGTCAACGGATAGATTAACGCCCAAAAAGGACAACCCGAATCTCAATCGGGTCTCGTAAGCTTTTTACCCTTCGTTTTTTCGACACGTGGATTTTTACGGTAAAACGGGATTACCGTGGCCCGTCTTCGACTTTCCATCGCTGGAGAGTGGTGCGCCATGGTATTGTTCTGTTTCAAATCCATTCACGCATTACTAAAAGTCGTGCGGCACTGTTTCGCCATTTCGGAAGAATGTTGCACCTTGCACCGTGGATGTTGCACGTTGTAGATATCGATTATTCGAACGGCCATAACTTCTGGCTCGTTTAGAGTTACAAAAGCCATAACCTGTCAAAACGAAGGCCTCGATGAGTTCTACGGTTTTGACAGCTTTCAGCCGTCAACGGATAGATTAATGCCCAAAAAGGACAACCCGAATCTCAATCGGGTCTCGTAAGTTTTTTACCCTTCGTTTTTTCGATACGTGGATTTTTACGGTAAAACAGGATTACCGTGGCTGGACTTCGATTTACCATCGCTGGAGAGTGGTGCACCATGGTACTGTTCCATTTCAAATCCAAGCACGTATTTCTAAAAGTCGTACTGCACTATTTCGCCATTTCGGACGGATGTTGCACCTTGCACCGTGGATGTTGCACCCTATAGATATCTATTATTCAAAAGGCCATAACTTCTGGCTCGTTTAGAGTTACGGGAGCCGTAACCTGTCAAAACGAAGGCCTCATTGAGTTCTACGGCTTTGACAGCTTTCAGCCGTCAACGGATAGATTAATGCCCAAAAAGGACAACCCGAATCTCAATCGGGTCTCGTAAGTTTTTTACCCTTCATTTTTTCGACACGTGGATTTTTACGGTAAAACAGGATTACCATGGCTGGTCTTTGATTTACCATCGTTGGAGAGTGGTGCACCATGGTACTGTTCCGTTTCAAATCCATGCACGCATTTCTAAAAGTCGTACGGCATTGTTTCGCCATTTCGGACGGATGTTGCACCTTGCACCGTGGATGTTGCACCCTGTAGATATCGATTATTCGGACGGCCATAACTTCTGGCTCGTTTAGAGTTACGGGAGCCATAACCTGTCAAAATGAAGGCCTCGATGAGTTCTACGGCTTTGACGGCTTTCAGCCGTCAACGGATAGATTAACGAATAAAAAGGACAACCCGAATCTCAATCGGGTCTCGTATGTTTTTTCCCTTTGTTTTTTCGACATGTGGATTTTTACGGTAAAACGGGATTACCATGGCCCGTCTTCGACTTCCCATCGCTGGAGAGTGGTGCACCATGGTACTGTTCCGTTTCAAATCCATGCACGCATTTCTAAAAGTCGTACGGCACTGTTTCACCATTTCGGACGGATGTTGCACCATGCACCGTGGATGTTGCACCCTGTAGATATCGATTATTCAAACGGCCATAACTTCTAGCTCGTTTAGAGTTACGGGAGCCGTAACCTTTCAAAACGAAGGCCTCGATGAGTTCTACGGCTTTGACAGCTTTCAGCCGTCAACGGATAGATTAATGCCCAAAAAGGACAACCCGAATCTCAATCGGGTCTCGTAAGTTTTTTACCCTTCGTTTTTTCGACACGTGGATTTTTACGGTAAAACATGATTACCGTGGCCCGTCTTCGACTTCCCATCGTTAGAGAGTGGTGCAACTTTGTACTGTTCCGTTTCAAATCCATACACGCATTTCTAAAAGTCGTACGACACTGTTTCGCCATTTCTGACGGATGTTGCACCTTGCACCGTGGATGTTGCACCATGCAGATATCGATTATTTGGACGGCCATAACTTCTGGCTCGCTTAGAGTTACGGGAGACATAACTTGTCAAAACGAAGGACTCGATGAGTTCTACGGCTTTGACATCTTTCAGCCGTCAATGGATAGATTAATGCCCAAAAAGGACAACCCGAATCTCAATCGGGTCTCGTAAGTTTTTTACCCTTCGTTTTTTCGACACGTGGATTTTTACGGTAAAACAGGATTACCGTGGCTGGCCTTCGATTTACCATCGCTGGAGAGTGGTGCACCATGGTACTGTTCCGTTTCAAATCGATGCATGCATTTCTAAAAGTCGTACGGCACTGTTTCGCCATTTCGGACGGATGTTGCACCTTGCACCGTGGATGTTGCACCTTGTAGATATCGAATATACGGACGACCATAACTTCTGGCTCGTTTAGAATTACGAGAGCCACAACCTGTCAAAACGAAGGCCTCGATGAGTTCTACGGCTTTGACAGCTTTCAGCCGTCAACGGATAGATTAACGAACAAAAAGGACAACCTGAATCTCAATCGGGCCTCGTAAGTTTTTTCCCTTTGTTTTTTCGACATGTGGATTTTTACGGTAAAACGGGATTACCGTGGCCCGTCTTCGACTTCCCATCGCTGGAGAGTGGTGCACCATGGTACTGTTCCATTTCAAATCCATGCACGCATTTTTAAAAGTCGTACGGCACTGTTTCACCATTTCGGACGGATGTTGCACCATGCACCGTGGATGTTGCACCCTGTAGATATCGATTATTCAAACGGCCATAACTTCTGGCTCGTTTAGAGTTACGGGAGCCATAACCTGTCAAAACGAAGGCCTCGATGAGTTCTACGGCTTTGACAGCTTTCAATCGTCAACGAATAGATTAATGCCCAAAAAGGACAACCCAAATCTCAATCGGGTCTCGTAGGTTTTTTACCCTTCGTTTTTTCGACACGTGGATTTTTACGGTAAAACATGATTACCGTGGCCCGTCTTCGACTTCCCATCGCTAGAGAGTGGTGCAACTTGGTACTGTTCCGTTTCAAATCCATACACGCATTTCCAAAAGTCGTACGACACTGTTTCGCCATTTCTGACGGATGTTGCACCTTGCACCGTGGATGTTGCACCTTGTAGATATCGATTATTTGGACGGCCATAACTTCTGGCTCGTTTAGAGTTACGGGAGCCATAACCTGTCAGAACTAAGGACTCGATGAGTTCTACGGCTTTGACATCTTTCAGCCATCAATGGATAGATTAATGCCCAAAAAGGACAACCCGAATCTCAATCGGGTCTCGTAAGTTTTTTACCCTTCGATTTTTCGACACGTGGATTTTTACGGTAAAACAGGATTACCTTGGCTGGCCTTCGATTTACCATCACTGGAGAGTGGTGCACCGTGGTACTGTTCCGTTTCAAATCGATGCATGTATTTCTAAAAGTCGTACGGCACTGTTTCGCCATTTCGGACGGATGTTGCACCTTGCACCGTGGATGTTGCACTTTGTAGATATCGATTATACGGACGACCATAACTTTTGGCTCGTTTAGAGTTACGGGAGCCACAACCTGTCAAAACGAAGGCCTCGATGAGTTCTACGGCTTGGACTGCTTTCAGCCGTCAACGGACATATTAATGCCCAAAAAGGACAACCCGAATCTCAATCGGGTCTCGTAAGTTTTTTACCCTTCGTTTTTTCGACACGTGGATTTTTACGGTAAAACAGGATTACGGTGGCTGGTCTTCGATTTACCATCGCTGGAGAGTGGTGCACCATGGTACTGTTCCGTTTCAAATCCATGCACGTATTTCTAAAAGTCGTACGGCACTGTTTCGCCATTTCGGACGGATGTTGCACCTTGCACCGCGGATGTTGCACCCTGTAGATATCGATTATTCGGACGGCCATAACTTCTGGCTCGTTTAGAGTTACGGGAGCCATAACCTATCAAAACGAAGGCCACGATGAGTTCTACGGATTTGATAGCTTTCAGCCGTCAACGGATAGATTAATGCCCAAAAAGGACAACCCGAATCTCGATCGGGTCTCGTAAGTTTTTTACCCTTCGTTTTTTCGACACGTGGATTTTTACGGTAAAACGGGATTACCGTGGCCCGTCTTCGACTTTCCATCGCTGGAGAGTGGTGCACCATGGTACTATTCCGTTTCAAATGCATGCACGCATTTCTAAAAGTCGTACGACACTGTTTCGCCATTTCGGACGGATGTTGCACCTTGCACCGTGGATGTTGCACCCTGTAGATATCGATTATTCGGACGGCCATAACTTCTGGCTCGTTTAGAGTTACGGGAGCAATAACCTGTCAAAACGAAGGCCTCGATGAGTTCTACGGCTTTGACGGCTTTCAGCCGTCAACGGATAGATTAATGCCCAAAAAGGGCAACCCAAATCTCGATCGGGTCTCGTAAGGTTTTTACCCTTCGTTTTTTCGACACGTGGATTTTTACGGTAAAACAGGATTACCGTGGCCCGTCTTCGACTTCCCACCACTGGAGAGTGGTGCACCATGGTATTGTTCCGCTTCAAATCCATGCACGCATTTCTAAAAGTCGTACGGCACTGTATCGCCATTTCGGATGGATGTCGCACATTGCACCGTGGATGTTGCACCCTGTACATCGATTATTCGGACGGCCATAACTTCTGGCTCGTTTAGAGTTACGGGAGCCATAATCTGTCAAAACGAAGGCCTCGATGAGTTCTATGGCTTTGACAGCTTTCAGCAGTCCACTGATAGATTAATGCCCAAAAAGGACAACCCGAATCTCAATCGGGTCTCGTAAGTTTTTTACCCTTCGTTTTTTCGATACGTGGATTTTTACGGTAAAACAGGATTACCGTGGCTGGCCTTCGATTTACCATCGCTGGAGAGTGGTGCACCATGGTACTGTTCCATTTCAAATCCATTCACGTATTTCTAAAAGTCGTACGGCACTGTTTAGCTATTTCGGACGGATGTTGCACCTTGCACCGTGGATGTTGCACCCTGCAGATATCGATTATTCGGACGGCCATAACTTCTGGCTCATTTAGAGTTGCGGGACCCATGACCTGTCAAAACGAAGGCCTCGTTGAGTTCTACAGCTTTGACAGCTTTCAGCCGTCAACGGATAGAATAATGCCCAAAAAGGACAACCCGAATCTCAATCGGGTCTCGTAAGTTTTTTACCCTTCGTTTTTTCGACACGTGGATTTTTACGGTAAAACGGGATTACGGTGGCTGGTCTTCGATTTACCATCGTTGGAGAGTGGCGCACCATTGTACTGTTCCGTTTCAAATCCATGCACGCATTTCTAAAAGTCGTACGGCACTGTTTCGCCATTTCGGACGGATGTTGCACCTTGCACCGTGGATGTTGCACCCTGTAGATATCGATTATTCAAACGGCCATAACTTCTGGCTCGTTTAGAGTTACGGGAGCCATAACAGGCCTCGATGAGTTCTACGGACAGCTTTCAGCCGTCAACGGATAGATTAATGCCCAAAAAGGACAACCCGAATCTCAATCGGGTCTCCTAAGTTTTTTACCCTTCGTTTTTTCGACACGTGGATTTTTGCGGTAAAACGGGATTACAGTGGTTGGTCTTCGATTTACCATCGTTGGAGAGTAGTGCACCATGGTACTGTTCTGCTTCAAATCCAATCACGCATTTCTAAAAGTCGTACGGAACTATTTCGCCATTTCGGACGGATGTTGCACCTTGCACCGTGGATGTTGCACCCTGAGATATCGATTATTCGGACGGCCATAACTTCTGGCTCGTTTAGAGTTACGGTAGCCATAACCTTTCAAAACGAAGGCCTCAATGAGTTCAACGGCTTTGACAGCTTTTCGCCGTCAACAGATAGACTAATGCCCAAAAAGGACAACCCGAATCTCAATCGCATCTCGTAAGTTTTTTACCCTTCGTTTTTTCGACACGTGGATTTTTACGGTAAAACGGGATTACCGTGGCCCGTCTTCGACTTTCCATCGCTGGCGACTGGTGCACCATGGTACTGTTCTGTTTCAAATCCATGCACGCATTTCTAAAAGTCGTACGGCACAGTTTCTCCATTTCGGACGGATGTTGCACCTTGCACCGTGGATGTTGCACCCTGTAGATATCGATTATTCGGACGGCCATAACTTCTGGCTCGTTTAGAGTTACAAAAGCCATAACCTGTCAAAACGAAGGCCTCGATGAGTTCTACGGCTTTGACAGCTTTCAGCCGTCAACGGATAGATTAATGCCCAAAAAGGGCAACCCGAATCTCAATCGGGTCTCGTAAGTTTTTTACCCTTTGTTTTTTCGACACGTGGATTTTTACGGTAAAACAGGATTACTGTGGCTGGCCTTCGATTTACCATCGCTGGAGAGTGGTGCACCATGGTACTATTCCGTTTCAAACCCATGCACGCATTTCTAAAAGTCGTACGACACTGTTTCGCCATTTCGGACGGATGTTGCACCTTGCACCGTGGATGTTGCACCCTGTAGATATCGATTATTCGGACGGCCATAACTTCTAGTTCGTTTAGGGTTACGGGAGCCATAATCTGTCAAAACGAAGGCCTCGATGAGTTATATGGCTTTGACAGCTTTCAGCCGTCAACGGATAGATTAATGCCCAAAAAGGACAACCCGAATCTTAATCGGGTCTCGTTAGTTTTTTACCCTTCGTTTTTTCGTCACGTCGAATTTTACGGTAAAACGGGATTACGGCGGCCCGTCTTCGACTTCCCATCGCTGGAGAGTGGTGCACCATGGTACTGTTCCGTTTCAAATCTATGCACGCATTTCTAAAAGTCGTACGACACTGTTTCGCCATTTCGGACGGATGTTGCACCTTGCACCGTGGATGTTGCACCCTGTAGATATCGATTGTTCGGACGGCCGTAAATTCTGGTTCGTTTAGAGTTATGGGAGCCATAATCTGTCAAAACGAAAGTCTCGATGAGGTCTATGGCTTTGACAGCTTTCAGTCGTCAACGGATAGATTAATGCCCAAAAGGACAACCCGAATCTTAATCGGGTCTCGTAAGTTTTTACCCTTCGTTTTTTCGACACGTCGAATTTTACGGTAAAACGGGATTACGGTGGCTGGTCTTCGATTTACCATCGCTGGAGAGTGGTGAACCATGGTACTGTTCTGCTTCAAATCCATGCACGCAATTCTAAAAGTCGTACGGCACCGTTTCCCCATTTCGGACGGATGTTGCCCCTTGCACCGTGGATGTTGCACCCTGTAGATATCGATTATTCGGACGGCCATAACTTCTGGCTCGTTTAGAGTTACGGAAGCCATAACCTGTCAAAACGAAGGCCTCGATGAGTTCAATGGCTTTGACAGCTTTCAGCCGTCAATGGATAGATTAACGCCCAAAAAGGACAACCCGAATCTCAATCGGGTCTCGTAAGTTTTTTACCCTTCGTTTTTTCGACACGTGGATTTTTATGGTATAACGGGATTACCGTGGCCCATCTTCGACTTCCCATCGCTGGAGAGTGGTGCACCATGGTATTGTTTCGTTTCAAATCCATGCACGCATTTCTAAAAGTCGTACGGCACTGTTTCGCCATTTCGGAAGGATGTTGGAACTTGCACCGTGGATGTTGCACCTTGTAGATATCGATTATTCGAACAGCCATAACTTCTGGCTCGTTTAGAGTTACAAAAGCCATAACCTGTCAAAACGAAGGAATCGATGAGTTCTACGGTTTTGACAGCTTTCAGCCGTCAACGAATAGATTAATGCCCAAAAAGGACAACCCGAATCTCAATCGGGTCTCGTAAGTTTTTTACCCTTCGTTTTTTCGATACGTGGATTTTTACGGTAAAACAGGATTACCGTGGCTGGCCTTCGATTTACCATCGCTGGAGAGTGGTGCACCATGGTACTGTTCCATTTCAAATCCATGCACGTATTTCTAAAAGTCGTACGGCACTGTTTCGCTATTTCGGACAGATGTTGCACCTTGCACCGTGGATGATGCACCCTGTAGATATCGATTATTCGGACGGCCATAACTTCTGGCTCATTTAGAGTTGCGGGACGCATGACCTGTCAAAACGAAGGCCTCGTTGAGTTCTACAGCTTTGACAGCTTTCAGCCGTCAACGGATAGATTAATGCCCAAAAAGGACAACCCGAATCTCAATCGGGTCTCGTAAGTTTTTTACCCTTCGTTTTTTCGACACGTGGATTTTTACGGTAAAACAGGATTACGGTGGCTGGTCTTCGATTTACCATCGTTGGAGGGTGGCGCACCATGGTACTGTTCCGTTTCAAATCCATGCACGCATTTCTAAAAGTCGTACGGCACTGTTTCGCCATTTCGGACGGATGTTGCACCTTGCACCGTGGATGTTGCACCCTGTAGATATCGATTATTCAAACGGCCATAACTTCTGGCTCGTTTAAAGTTACGGGAGCCATAACAGGCCTCGATGAGTTCTACGGACAGCTTTCAGCCGTCAACGGATAGATTAATGCCCAAAAAGGACAACCCGAATCTCAATCGGGTCTCGTAAGTTTTTTACCCTTCGTTTTTTCGACACGTGGATTTTTACGGTAAAACGGGATTACCGTGGCCCGTCATCGACTTCCCATCGCTGGAGAGCGGTGCACCATGGCACTGTTCCGTTTCATATCCATGCACGCATTTCTAAAAGTCGTACGGCACTGTTTCGCCATTTCGGACGGATGTTGCACCTTGCACCGTGGAGTTGCACCCCGTAGATATCGATTATTCGGACGGTCATAATTTCTGGCTCGTTTAGATTTACGGGAGCCATAACCTGTCAAAACGAAGGCCTCGATGAGTTCTACGGCTTTGACAGCTTTCAGCCGTCAACGGTTAGATTAATGCCCAAAAAGGACAACCCGAATCTCAATCGGGTCTCGTAAGTTTTTTCCCCTTCGTTTTTTCGACACGTGGATTTTTACGGTAAAACGGGATTACCGTGGCCCGTCTTCGACTTCCCATCGCTGGAGAGTGGTGCACCATGGTACTGTTCCATTTCAATTCCATGCACGCATTTCTAAAAGTCGTACGGCACTGTTTCTCCATTTCGGACGGATGTTGCACCTTGCACCGTGGATGTTGCACCCTGTAGATATCGATTATTCAAATGGCCATAACTTCTGGCTCGTTTAGAGTTACGGGAGCCATAACCTGTCAAAACGAAGGCCTCGATGAGTTCTACGGCTTTGACAGCTTTCAGCCGTCAACGGATAGATTAATGCCCAAAAAGGACAACCCGAATCTTAATCGGGTCTCGTAAGTTTTTTACCCTTCGTTTTTTCGACACGTGGAGTTTTACGGTAAAACAGGATTACCGTGGCCCGTCTACAACTTCCCATCGCTAGAGAGTGGTGCACCATGGCACTGTTCCGTTTCAAATCCATACACGCATTTCTAAAAGTCATACGACACTGTTTCGCCATTTCTAACGGATGTCGCACCTTGCACCGTGGATGTTGCACCCTGTAGATATCGATTATTTGGACGGCCATAACTTCTGGCTCGTTTAGAGTTACGGGAGCCCTAACCTGTCAAAACGAAGGACTCAATGAGTTCTACGGCTTTGATAGCTTTCAGCCGTCAATGGATAGATTAATACCCAAAAAGGACAACACGAATCTCAATCGGGTCTCGTAAGTTTTTTACCCTTCTTTTTTTCGACACGTGGATTTTTACGGTTAAACAGGATTACCGTGGCTGGCCTTCGATTTACCATTGCTGGAGAGTGGTGCACTATGGTACTGTTCCGTTTCAAATCGTTGCATGCATTTCTAAAAGTCGTACGGCACTGTTTCGCCATTTCGGACGGATGTCGCACCTTGCACCGTGGATGTTGCACCCTGTAAATATCGAATATTCGGACGGCCATAACTTCTGGCTCGTTTAGAGTTACGGGAGCCATAATCTGTCAAAACGAAGGCCTCGATGAGTTGTATGGCTTTGACAGCTTTCAGCCGTCAACTGATAGATTAATGCCCAAAAAGGACAACCCGAATCTCAATCGGGTCTCGTAAGTTTTTTACCCTTCGTTTTTTCGACACGTGGAATTTTACAGTAAAACAGGATTACAGTGGCTGGTCTTCGATTTACCATCGTTGGAGAGCGGTGCACCATGGTACTGTTCCGCTTCAAATCCATTCACGCATTTCTAAAAGTCGTACGGCACTGTTTCGCCATTTCGGACGGATGTTGCACCTTGCACCGTGGATGTTGCACCCTGTAGATATCGATTATTCGGACGGCCATAACTTCTGGCTCGTTTAGAGTTACAGGAGCCATAACCAGTCAAAACGAAGGCCTCAATGAGTTCAACGGCTTTGACAGCTTTCAGCCGTCAACGGATCGACTAATGCCCAAAAAGGACAACCCGAATCTCAATCGCGTCTCGTAAGTTTTTTACCCATCATTTTTTCGACACGTGGATTTTTACGGTAAAACGGGATTACCGTGGCCCATCTTGGACTTTCCATCGCTGGCGAGTGGTGCACCATGGTACTGTTCTGTTTCAAATCCATGCGCGCATTTCAAAAAGTCGTAAGGCGCTGTTTCTCCATTTCGGACGGACGTTGCACCTTGCACCGTGGATGTTGCACCCTGTAGATATCGATTATTCGGACGGCCATAACTTCTGGCTCGTTTAGAGTTACAAAAGCCATAACCTGTCAAAACGAAGGCCTCGATGAGTTCTACGGCTTTGAAAGCTTTCAGCCGTCAACGGATAGATTAATGCCCAAAAAGGACAACCCGAATCTCAATCGGGTCTCGTAAGTTTTTTACCCTTTGTTTTTTCGACACGTGGATTTTTACGGTAAAACAGGATTACCGTGGCTGGCCTTCGATTTACCATCGCTGGAGAGTGGTGCACTATGGTACTGTTCCGTTTCAAATCAATGCATGCATTTCTAAAAGTCGTACGACACTGTTTCGCCATTTCGGACGGATGTTGCACCTTGCACCGTGGATGTTGCACCCTGTAGATATCGATTATTCGGACGGACATAACTTCTGGCTCGTTTAGAGTCACGGGAGCCATAACCTGTCAAAACGAAGGCCTCGATGAGTTCTACGGCTTTGATGGCTTTCAGCCGTCAACGGATAGATTAATGCCCAAAAAGGGCAACCCAAATCTCGATCGGGTCTCGTAAGGTTTTTACCCTTCGTTTTTTCGACACGTGGATTTTTACGGTAAAACAGGATTACCGTGGCCCGTCTTCGACTTCCCACCACTGGAGAGTGGTACACCATGGTACTGTTCTGTTTCAAATCCATGCACGCAGTTCTAAAAGTCGTACGGCACTGTTTCTCCATTTCGGACGGATGTTGCACCTTGCACTGTGGATGTTGCACCCTGTAGATATCGATTATTCGGACGGCCATAACTTCTGGCTCGTTTAGAGTTATAAAAGCCATAACCTGTCAAAACAAAGGCCTCAATGAGTTCTACGGTTTTGACAGCTTTCAGCCGTCAACGTATAGATTAATGCCCAAAAAGGACAACCCGAATCTCAATCGAGTCTCGTAAGTTTTTTACCCTTCGTTTTTTCGACACGTGGATTTTTAGGGTAAAACAGGATTATCGTGGCTGGCCTTCAATTTACGGTCGCTGGAGAGTGGTGCACCATGGTACTGTTCCGTTTCAAATCCATGCACGCATTTCTAAATGTCGTACGGCACTGTTTCGCCATTTCGGACGGATGTTGCACCTTGCACCGTGGATGTTGCACCCTGTAGATATCGAATATTCCGACGGCCATAACTTCTGGCTTGTTTAGAGTTACGGGAGCCATAACCTGTCAAAACGGAGGCCTCGATGAGTTCTACAGCTTTGACTGCTTTCAGCCATCAACGGATAGATAAATGCCCAAAAAGGACAACCCGAATCTCAATCGGGTATCGTAAGTTTTTTACCCTTCGTTTTTTCGACACGTGGATTTTTACGGTAAAACGGGATTACCTTGGCCCGTCTTCGACTTCCCATCGCTGGAGAGCGGTGCACCATGGCACTGTTCCGTTTCATATCCATGCACGCATTTCTAAAAGTCGTACGACACTGTTTCGCCATTTCGGACGGATGTTGCACCTTGCACCGTGGAGTTGCACCCCGTAGATATCGATTATTCGGACGGTCATTACTTCTGGCTCGTTTAGAGTTACGGGAGCCATAACCTGTCAAAACGAAGGCCTCGATGAGTTCTACGGCTTTGACAGCTTTCAGCCGTCAACGATTAGATTAATGCCCAAAAAGGACAACCCGAATCTCAATCGGGTTTCGTAAGTTTTTTACCCTTCGTTTTTTCGACATGTGGATTTTTACGGTAAAACGGGATTACCGTGGCCCGTCTTCGACTTCCCATCGCTGGAGAGTGGTGCACCATGGTACTGTTCCGTTTCTAATCCATGCACGCATTTCTAAAAGTCGTACGGCACTGTTTCGCCATTTCGGACGGATGTTGCACCTTGCACCGTGGATGTTGCACCCTGTAGATATCGATTATTCAAACGGCCATAACTTCTGGCTCGTTTAGAGTTACGGGAGCCATAACCTGTCAAAACGAAGGCCTCGATGAGTTCTACGGCTTTGATAGCTTTCAGCCGTCAACGGATAGATTAATGCCCAAAAAGGACAACCCGAATCTTAATCGGGTCTCGTAAGTTTTTTACCCTTCGTTTTTTCGACACGTGGAGTTTTACGGTAAAACAGGATTACCGTGGCCCGTCTACGACTTCCCATCGCTAGAGAGTGGTGCACCATGGTACTGTTCCGTTTCAAATCCATACTCGCATTTCTAAAAGTCGTACGACACTGTTTCGCCATTTCTGACGGATGTTGCACCTTGCACCGTGGATGTTGCACCCTGTAGATATTGATTATTTGGATGGCCATAACTTCTGGCTCGTTTAGAGTTACGGGAGCCATAACCTGTCAAAACGAAGGACTCAATGAGTTCTACGGCTTTGACAGCTTTCATCCGTCAATGGATAGATTAATACCCAAAAAGGACAACCCGAATCTCAATCGGGTCTCGTAAGTTTTTTACCCTTCGTTTTTTCGACACGTGGATTTTTACGGTTAAACAGGATTACCGTGGCTGGCCTTCGATTTACCATTGCTGGAGAGTGGTGCACCATGGTACTGTTCCGTTTCAAATCGTTGCAGGCATTTCTAAAAGTCGTACGGCACTGTTTCGCCATTTCGGACGGATGTCGCACCTTGCACCGTGGATGTTGCACCCTGTAGATATCGATTATTCGGACGGCCATAACTTCTGGCTCGTTTAGAGTTACAGGAGCCATAACCTGTCAAAACGAAGGCCTCAATGAGTTCAACGGCTTTGACAGCTTTCAGCCGTCAACGGATAGACTAATGCCAAAAAGGACAAGCCGAATCTCAATCGCGTCTCGTAAGTTTTTTACCCTTCGTTTTTTCGACACGTGGATTTTTACGGTAAAACGGGATTACCGTGGCCCGTCTTCGACTTTCCATCGATGGCGAGTGGTGCACCATGGTACTGTTCTTTTTCAAATCCATGCATGCAGTTCTAAAAGTCGTACGGCACTGTTTCTCCATTTCGGACGGATGTTGCACCTTGCACCGTGGATGTTGCACCCTGTAGATATCGATTATTCGGACGGCCATAACTTCTGGCTCGTTTAGAGTTACAAAAGCCATAACCTGTCAAAACGAAGTCCTCGATGAGTTCTACGGTTTTGATAGCTTTTAGCCGTCAACGGATAGATTAATGCCCAAAAAGGACAACCCGAATCTCAATCGGGTCTCGTAAGTTTTTTACCTTTCGTTTTTTCGACACGTGGATTTTTTGGATAAAACAGGATTACCGTGGCTGGCCTTCGATTTACCGTCGCTGGAGAGTGGTGCACCATGGTACTGTTCCGTTTCAAATCCATGCACGCATTTCTAAAAGTCGTACGACACTGTTTCGCCATTTCGGACGGATGTTGCACCTTGCACCGTGGATGTTGCACCCTGTAGATATCGAATATTCGGACGGCCATAACTTCTGGCTTGTTTAGAGTTACGGGAGCCATAACCTGTCAAAACGAAGGCCTCGATGAGTTCTACGGCTTTGACTGCTTTCAGCAGTCAACGGATAGATAAATTCCCAAAAAGGACAACCCGAATCTCAATCGGGTCTCGTAAGTTTTTTACCCTTCGTTTTTTCGACACGTGGATTTTTACGGTAAAGCAGGATTACGGTGGCTGGTCTTCGATTTACCATCGCTGGAGAGTGGTGCACCATGGTACTGTTCCGTTTCAAATCTATGCATGCATTTCTAAAAGTCGTACGGCAATGTTTTGCCATTTCGGACGGACGTTGCACCTTGCACCGTGGATGTTGCACCTTGTAGATATCGATTATAAGGACGACCATAACTTCTGGCTCGTTTAGAGTTACGGGAGCCACAACCTGTCAAAACGAAGGCCTCGATGAGTTCTATGGCTTGGACTACTTTCAGCTGTCAACGGATAGATTAATGCCCAAAAAGGACAACCCGAATCTCAATCGGGTCTCGTAAGTTTTTTACCCTTCGTTTTTTCGACACGTGGATTTTTATGGTAAAACAGGATTACGGTGGCTGGTCTTCGATTTACCATCGCTGGAGAGTGGTGCACCATGGTACTGTTCCGTTTCAAATCCATGCATGCATTTCTAAAAGTCGTACGGCACTGTTTCGCCATTTCGGACGGATGTTGCACCTTGCACCGTGGATGTTGCACCCTGTTGATATCGATTATCCGGACGGCCATAACTTCTGGCTCGTTTAGAGTTACGGGAGCCATAACTTGTCAAAACGAAGCCCTCGATGAGTTCTATGGCTTTGACAGCTTTCAGCCATCAACGGATAGATTAATGCCCAAAAAGGACAACCCGAATCTCAATCGGGTCTCGTAAGTTTTTTACCCTTCGTTTTTTCGACACGTGGATTTTTACGTTAAAACAGGATTACCGTGGCCCGTCTTCGACTTCCCATCGCTGGAGAGTGGTGCACCATGGTATTGTTCCGTTTCAAATCCATGCACGCATTTCTAAAAGTCGTACGGCACTGTTTCGCCATTTCGGACGGATCTTGCACCTTGCACCGTGGATGTTGCACCCTGTAGATATCGATTATTCGGACGGCCATAACTTATGGCTCGTTTTGAGTTACGGGACCCATAACCTGTCAAAACGAAGGCCTCGATGTGTTCTACGGCTTTGACAGCTTTCAGCCGTCAACGGATAGATTAATGCCCAACAAGGACAACCTGAATCTCAATCGGGTCTCGTAAGTTTTTTACCCTTCGTTTTTTCGATACGTGGATTTTTACGGTAAAACAGGATTACCGTGGCCCGTCTTCGACTTCCCATCACTGGAGAGTGGTGCACCATGGTACTGTTCCGCTTTAAATCCATGCACGCGTTTCTAAAAGTCGTACGACACAGTTTCACCATTTCGGACGGATGTCGCACCTTGCACCGTGGATGTTGCACCCTGTAGATATCGAATATTCGGACGGCCATTACTTCTGGCTCGTTTAGAGTTACGGGAGCCATAATCTGTCAAAACGAAGGCCTCGATGAGTTCTATGGCTTTGACAGCTTTCAGCCGTCAACTGATAGATTAATGCCCAAAAAGGACAACCCGAATCTCAATCGGGTCTCGTAAGTTTTTTACCCTTCGTTTTTTCGACACGTGGAATTTTACGGTAAAACGGGATTACAGTGCCTGGTCTTCGATTTGCCATCGTTGGAGAGTGGTGCACCATGGTACTGTTCCGCTTCAAATCCATTCACGCATTTCTAAAAGTCGTACGGCACTGTTTCGCCATTTCGGACGGATGTTGCACCTTGCACCGTGGATGTTGCACCCTGTAGATATCGATTATTCGGACGGCCATAACTTCTTCCTCGTTTAGAGTTACAGGAGCCATAACCTGTCAAAATGAAGGCCTCAATGAGTTCAACGGCTTTGACAGCTTTCAGCCGTCAACGGATAGACTAATGCCCAAAAAGGAAAACCCGAATCTCAATCGCGTCTCGTAAGTTTTTTACCCTTCGTTTTTTCGACACGTGGATTTTTACGGTAAAACGGGATTACCGTGGCCCGTCTTCGACTTTCCATCGCTGGCGAGTGGTGCACCATGGTACTGTTCTGTTTCAAAATCATGCACGCATTTCTAAAAGTCATACGGTACTGTTTCTCCATTTCGGACGGATGTTGCACCTTGCACCGTGGATGTTGCACCCTGTAGATATCGATTATTCGGACGGCCATAACTTCTGGCTCGTTTAGAGTTACAAAAGCCATAACCTGTCAAAACGAAGGCCTCGATGAGTTCTACGGCTTTGACAGCTTTCAGCCGTCAACGGATAGATTAATGCCCAAACAGGACAACCCGAATCTCAATCGGGTCTCCTAAGTTTTTTACCCTTCGTTTTTTCGGCACGTGGATTTTTACGGTAAAACAGGATTACCGTGGCTGGCCTTCGATTTACCATCGCTGGAGAGTGGTGCACTATGGTACTGTTCCGTTTCAAGTCAATGCACGCATTTCTAAAAGTCGTACGACACTGTTTCGCCATTTCGGACGGATGTTGCACCTTGCACCGTGCATGTTGCACCCTGTAGATATCGATTATTCGGACGGACATAACTTCTGGCTCCTTTAGAGTCACGGGAGCCATAACCTGTCAAAACGAAGGCATCGATGAGTTCTACGGCTTTGACAGCTTTCAGCCGTCAACGGATAGATTAATGCCCAGAAAGGACAACCCAAATCTCAATCGGGTCTCGTAAGTTTTTTACCCTTCATTTTTTCGACACGTGGATTTTTACGGTAAAACGGGATTACCGTGGCCCGTCTTCGACTTCCCATCGCTGGAGAGTGGTGCACTATGGTACTGTTCTGTTTCAAATCCATGCACGCATTTCTAAAAGTTGTACGGCACTGTTTCTCCATTTCGGACGGATGTTGCACCTTGCACCGTGGATGTTGCACCCTGTAGATATCGATTATTCGGACGACCATAACTTCTGGCTCGTTTAGAGTTACAAAAGCCATAACCTATCAAAACGAAGGCCTCAATGAGTTCTACGGTTTTGATGGCTGGTCAACGGATAGATTAATGCCCAAAAAGGACAACCCGAATCTCAATCGAGTCTCGTAAGTTTTTTACCCTTCGTTTTTTCGACACGTGGATTTTTAGGGTCAAATAGAATTACCGTGGCTGGCCTTCGATTTACCGTCGCTGGAGAGTGGTGCACCATGGTACTGTTCCGTTTCAAATCCATGCACGCATTTCTAAAAGTCGTACGACACTATTTCACCATTTCGGACGGATGTTGCACCTTGCACCGTGGATGTTGCACCCTGTAGATATCGAATATTCGGACGGCCATAACTTCTGGCTTGTTTATAGTTACGGGAGCCATAACCTGTCAAAACGAAGGCCTCGATGAGTTCTACGGCTTTGACTGCTTTCAGCCGTCAACAGATAGATAAATGCCCAAAAAGGACAACCCGAATCTCAATCGGGTCTCGTAAGTTTTTTACCCTTCGTTTTTTCGACACGTGGATTTTTACGGTAAAACAGGATTACGGTGGTTGGTCTTCGATTTACCATCGCTGGAGAGTGGTGCACCATGGTACTGTTCCGTTTCAAATCCATGCATGCATTTTTAAAAGTCATACGGCACTGTTTTGCCATTTCGGACGGATGTTGCACCTTGCACCGTGGATGTTGCACACTATAGATACCGATTATTCGGACGGCCATAACTTCTGGCTCGTTTAGAGTTACGGGAGCCATAACCTGTCAAAACGAAGGCCTCGATGAGTTCTATGGCTTTGACTGCTTTCAGCCGTCAACGGATAGATTAATGCCCAAAAAGTACAACCCGAATCTCAATCGGGTCTCGTAAGTTTTTTACCCTTCGTTTTTTCGACACGTGGATTTTTACGGTAAAACAGGATTACGGTGGCTGGTCTTCGATTTACCATCGCTGGAGAGTGGCGCACCATGGTACTGTTCCGTTTCAAATCCATGCATGCATTTCTAAAAGTCGTACGGCATTGTTTCGCCATTTCAGACGGATGCTGCACCTTGCACCGTGGATGTTGCACACTGTAGATATCGATTATTCGAACGGCCATAACTTCTGGCTCGTTTAGAGTTACGGGAGCCATAACCTGTCAAAACGAAGGCCTCGATGAGTTCTACGACTTTTACAGCTTTCAGCCGTCAACGGATAGATTAATGCCCAAAAAGGACAACCCGAATCTCAATCGGGTCTCGTAAGTTTTTTACCCTTCGTATTTTCGACATGTGGATTTTTACGGTAAAACGGGATTACCATGGCCCGTCGTCGACTTCCCATCGCTGGAGAGTGGTGCACCATGGTACTGTTGCGTTTCAAATCCATGCACGCATTTCTAAAATTCGTACGGCAATGTTTCACCATTTCGGACGGATGTTGCACCATGCACCGTGGATGTTGCAAACTGTAGATATCGATTATTCAAACGGCCATAACTTCTGGCTCGTTTAAAGTTACGGGAGCCATATCTTGTCAAAACGAAGGCCTCGATGAGTTCGACGGCTTTGACAGCTTTCAGCGATCAACAGATAGATTAATGCCCAACAAGGACAACCCGAATCTCAATCGGGTCTCGTAAGTTTTTTACACTTCGTTTTTTCGACACGTGGATTTTTACGGTAAAACAGGATTACCGTGGCCCGATTTCGACTTTCCATCGTTGGAGAGTGGTGCATCATGGTACTGTTCCGTTTCAAGTCCATACACGCATTTCTAAAGGTCGTACGACACTGTTTCGCCATTTCGGATGGATGTTGCACCTTGCGCCACGGATGTTGCACCTTGTAGATATCGATTATTCGGACGGCCATAACTTCTGGCTCGTTTAGAGTTACGGGAGCCATAACCTGTCAAAACAAAGGCCTCGATGAGTTCTACGGCTTTGACAGCTTTCAGCCGTCAATAGATAGATTAATGCACAAAAATGGCAACCCGAATCTCATTCGGGTCTCGTATGTTTTTTACCCTTCGTTTTTTCGACATGTGGATTTTTACGGTAAAACAGGATTAACGTGGCACGACTTCGACTTCCCATCGCTGGAGAGTGGTGCACCATGGTACTGTTCCGTTTCAAATCCATGCACGCATTTATAAAAGTCGTACGACACTGTTTCGCCATTTCGGACGGATGTTGCACCTTGCACCGTGGATGTTGCACCCCGTAGATATCGATTATTCGGACGGCCATAACTTCTGGCTCGTTTAGAGTTACGGGAGCCATAACCTGTCAAAACAAAGGCCTCGATGAGTTCTACGGCTTTGACAGCTTTCAGCCGTCAACGGATAGATTAATGCCCAGAAAGGACAACCCGAATCTCAATCGGGTCTCGTAAGTTTTTTACCCTTCGTTTTTTCGACACGTGGAGTTTTACGGTAAAACAGGGTTACGGTGGCTGGTCTTCGATTTACCATCGCTGGAGAGTGGTGCACCATGGTACGGTTCCGTTTCAAATCGATGCATGCATTTCTAAAAGTCGTACGGCACTGTTTCGCCATTTCGGATGGATGTTGCACCTTGCACCGTGGATGTCGCACCCTGTAGATATCGATTATTCAGATGGCCATAACTTCTGGCTCGTTTAGAGTCACGGGAGCCATAACCTGTCAAAACGAAGGCCTCGATGAGTTCTACTTCTTTGACAGCTTTCAGCCATCAACGGATAGATTAATGCCCAAAAAGGACAACCCGAATCTCAATCGGGTCTCGTAGGTATTTTACCCTTCGTTTTTTCGACACGTGGATTTTTACGGTAAAACGGGATTACCGTGGCCCGTCTTCGACTTCCCATCGTTTGAGAGTGGTGCACCATGGTACTGTTCCGTTTCAAATCCATGCACGCATTTCTAAAAGTCGTACGGCACTGTTTCGCCATTTCGAACGGATGTTGCACCTTGCACCGTGGATGTTGCACCCTGTAGATATCGATTATTCAGACGGCCATAACTTCTGGCTCGTTTAGGGTCACGGGAGCCATAACCTGTCATAACGAAGGCCTCGATGAGTTCTACGGCTTTGACAGCTTTCAGCAGTCAACGGATAGATTAATGCCCAAAAAGGACAACACGAATCTCAATCGGGTCTCGTAAGTTTTTTACCCTTCGTTTTTTCGACACGTGGATTTTTACGGTAAAACGGGATTACCGTGGCCCGTCTTCGACTTCCCATCGCTGGAGAGGGGTGCACCATGGTACTGTTCCGTTTCTATCCATGCACGCATTTCTAAAAGTCGTACGACACTGTTTCGCCATTTCGGACGGATGTTGCACCTTGCACCGTGGATGTTGCACCCTGTTGATATCGATTATTCAAACGGCCATAACTTCTGGCTCGTTTAGAGTTACGGGAGTCATAACCTGTCAAAACGAAGGCCTCGATGAGTTCTACGGCTTTGACAGCTTTTAGCCGGCAACGGATAGATTAATGCACAAAAAGGACAACCCGAATCTCGATCGGGTCTCGTAAGTTTTTTACCCTTCGTTTTTTCGAAACGTGGATTTTTACGGTAAAACAGGATTACCGTGGCCCGTCTTCGAATTCCCATCGCTGGAGAGTGGTGCACCATGGTACTGTTCCGTTTCAAATCCATGCACGCATTTCAAAAAGTCGTACGGCACTGTTTCGCCATTTCGGACGGATGTTGCACCTTGCACCGTGGATGTTGCACCCTGTAGATATCGATTATTCGGACGACCATAACTTCTGGCTCGTTTAGAGTTACAAAAGCCATAACCTGTCAAAACAAAGGCCTCAATGAGTTCTACGGTTTTGATGGCTTTCAGCCGTCAAAGGATAGATTAATGCCCAAAAAGGACAACCCGAATCTCAATCAAGTCTTGTAAGTTTTTTACCCTTCGTTTTTTCGAAACGTGGATTTTTACGGTAAAACAGGATTACCGTGGCCCGTCTTCGACTTCCCGTCGCTGAAGAGTGGTGCACCATGGTACTGTTCTGTTTCAAATCCATGCACGCATTTCTAAAAGTCGTACGGCACTGTTTCTCCATTTCGGACGGATGTTGCACCTTGCGCCGTGGATGTTGCACCCTGTAGATATCGATTATTCGGACGACCATAACTTCTGGCTCGTTTAGAGTTACAAAAGTCATAACCTGTCAAAACGAAGGCCTCAATGTGTTCTACGGTTTTGACGGCTTTCAGCCATCAACGGATAGATTAATGCCCAAAAAGGACAACCCGAATCTCAATCGAGTCTCGTAAGTTTTTTACCCTTCGTTTTTTCGACACGTGGATTTTTAGGGTAAAACAGGATTACCGTGGCTGGCCTTCGATTTACCGTCGCTGGAGAGTGGTGCACCATGGTACTGTTCCGTTTCAAATCCATGCACGCATTTCTAAAAGTCGTACGGCACTGTTTCACCATTTCGGACGGATGTTGCACCTTGCACCGTGGATGTTGCACCCTGTAGATATCGAATATTCGGACGGCCATAACTTCTGGCTTGTTTATAGTTACGGGAGCCATAACCTGTCAAAACGAAGGCCTCGATAAGTTCTACGGCTTTGACTGCTTTCAGCCGTCAACGGATAAATAAATGCCCAAAAAGGACAACCCGAATCTCAATCGGGTCTCGTAAGTTTTTTACCCTTCGTTTTTTCGACACGTGGATTTTTACGGTAAAACAGGATTACGGTGGTTGGTCTTCGATTTACCATCGCTGGAAAGTGGTGCACCATGGTACTGTTCCGTTTCAAATCCATGCATGCATTTCTAAAAGTCATACGGCAGTGTTTTGCCATTTCGGACGGATGTTGCACCTTGCACCGTGGATGTTGCACACTGTAGATACCGAATATTCGGACGGCCCTAACTTCTGGCTCGTTTACAGTTACGGGAGCCATAACCTGTCAAAACGAAGGCCTCGATGAGTTCTATGGCTTTGACTGCTTTCAGCCGTCAATGGATAGATTAATGCCCAAAAAGTACAACCCGAATCTCAATCGGGTCTCGTAAGTTTTTTACCCTTCGTTTTTTCGACACGTGGATTTTTACGGTAAAACAGGATTACGGTGGCTGGTCTTCGATTTACCATCGCTGGAGAGTGGCGCACCATGGTACTGTTCCATTTCAAATCCATGCACGTATTTTTAAAAGTCGTACGGCATTGTTTCGCCATTTCAGACGGATGTTGCACCTTGCACCGTGGATGTTGCACCCTGTATATATCGATTATTCGGACGGCCATAACTTCTGGCTCGTTTAGAGTTACGGGAGCCATAACCTGTCAAAACGAAGGCCTCGATGAGTTCTACGACTTTTACAGCTTTCAGCCGTCAACGGATAGATTAATGCCCAAAAAGGACAACCCGAATCTCAATCGGGTCTCGTAAGTTTTTTACCCTTCGTATTTTCGACATGTGGATTTTTACGGTAAAACGGGATTACCATGGCCCGTCGTCGACTTCCCATCGCTGGAGAGTGGTGCACCATGGTACTGTTGCGTTTCAAATCCATGCACGCATTTCTAAAATTCGTACGGCAATGTTTCACCATTTCGGACGGATGTTGCACCATGCACCGTGGATGTTGCAACCTGTAGATATCGATTATTCAAACGGCCATAACTTCTGGCTCGTTTAAAGTTACGGGAGCCATATCCTATCAAAACGAAGGCCTTGATGAGTTCGACGGCTTTGACAGCTTTCAGCGATCAACGGATAGATTAATGCCCAACAAGGACAACCCGAATCTCAATCGGGTCTCGTAAGTTTTTTACCCTTCGTTTTTTCGACACGTGGATTTTTACGGTAAAACAGGATTACCGTGGCCCGATTTCGACTTTCCATCGTTGGAGAGTGGTGCATCATGGTACTGTTCCGTTTCAAATCCATACACGCATTTCTAAAAGTCGTACGACACTGTTTCGCCATTTCGGATGGATGTTGCACCTTGCGCCATGGATGTTGCACCTTGTAGATATCGATTATTCGGACGGCCATAACTTCTGGCTCGTTTAGAGTTACGGGAGCCATAACCTGTCAAAACAAAGTCCTCGATGAGTTCTACGGCTTTGACAGCTTTCAGCCGTCAATAGATAGATTAATGCACAAAAATGGCAACCCGAATCTCATTCGGGTCTCGTATGTTTTTTACCCTTCGTTTTTTCGACACGTGGATTTTTACGGTAAAACAGGATTACCGTGGCACGACTTCGACTTCCCATCGCTGGAGAGTGGTGCACCATGGTACTGTTCCATTTCAAATCCATGCACGCATTTCTAAAAGTCGTACGACACTGTTTCGCCATTTCGGACGGATGTTGCACCTTGCACCGTGGATGTTGCACCCCGTAGATATCGATTATTCGGACGGCCATAACTTCTGGCTCGTTTAGAGTTACGGGAGCCATAACCTGTCAAAACAAAGGCCTCGATGAGTTCTACGGCTTTGACAGCTTTCAGCCGTCAACGGATAGATTAATGCCCAGAAAGGACAACCCGAATCTCAATCGGGTCTCGTAAGTTTTTTACCCTTCGTTTTTTCGACACGTGGAGTTTTACGGTAAAACAGGGTTACGGTGGCTGGTCTTCGATTTACCATCGCTGGAGAGTGGTGCACCATGGTACGGTTCCGTTTCAAATCGATGCATGCATTTCTAAAAGTCGTACGGCACTGTTTCGCCATTTCGGATGGATGTTGCACCTTGCACCGTGGATGTTGCACCCTGTAGATATCGATTATTCAGATGGCCATAACTTCTGGCTCGTTTAGAGTCACCGGAGCCATAGCCTGTCAAAACGAAGGCCTCCATGAGTTCTACTTCTTTGACAGCTTTCAGCCGTCAACGGATAGATTAATGCCCAAAAAGGACAACCCGAATCTCAATCGGGTCTCGTAGGTTTTTTACCCTTCGTTTTTTCGACACGTGGATTTTTACGGTAAAACGGGATTACCTTGGCCCGTCTTCGACTTCCCATCGTTTGAGAGTGGTGCACCATGGTACTGTTCCGTTTCAAATCCATGCACGCATTTCTAAAAGTCGTACGGCACTGTTTCGCCATTTCGAACGGATGTTGCACCTTGCACCGTGGATGTTGCACCATGTAGATATCGATTATTCAGACGGCCATAACTTCTGGCTCGTTTAGGGTCACGGGAGCCATAACCTGTCATAACGAAAGGCTCGATGAGTTCTATGGCTTTGACAGCTTTCAGCCGTCAACGGATAGATTAATGCCCAAAAAGGACAACACGAATCTCAATCGGGTCTCGTAAGTTTTTTACCCTTCGTCTTTTCGACACGTGGATTTTTACGGTAAAATGGGATTACCGTGGCCCGTCTTCGACTTCCCATCGCTGGAGAGGGGTGCACCATGGTACTGTTCCGTTTCTATCCATGCACGCATTTCTGAAAGTCGTACGACACTGTTTCGCCATTTCGGACGGATGGTGCACCTTGCACCGTGGATGTTGCACCCTGTTGATATCGATTATTCAAACGGCCATAACTTCTGGCTCGTTTAGAGTTACGGGCTGTCAAAACAAAGGCCTCGATGAGTTCTAGGGCTTTTACAGCTTTTAGCCGTCAACGGAAAGATTAATGCCCAAAAAGAACAACCCGAATCTTAATCGGGTCTCGTTAGTTTTTTACCCTTCGTTTTTTCGGCACGTGGATTTTTACGGTAAAACAGGATTACCATGGCCGTCTTCGACTTTCCATCGCTGGAGAGTGGTGAACCATGGTACTTTTCAGTTTCAAATCCATGCACGCATTTCTAAAAGTCATACGGCACTGTTTCGCCATTTCGGACGGATGTTGCACCCTGTAGATATCGATTATTCGGATGGCCATAACTTCTGGCTCGTTTAGAGTTACGAGAGCCATAATCTGTCAAAACGAAGGCCTCGATGAGTTCTATGGCTTTGACAGCTTTCAGCCATCAGTGGATAGATTAATGCTCAAAAAGGACAACCCGAATCTCAATCGGGTCTCGTAAGTTTTTTACCCTTCGTTTTTTCGACACGAGGAATTTTACGGCAAAACGGGATTACGGTGGCTGGTCTTCGATTTACCATCGCTGGAGAGTGGTGCACCATGGTACTGTTCCGTTTCAAACCCATGCATGCATTTCTAAAAGTCGTACGACACTGTTTCGCCATTTCGGACGGATGTTGCACCTTGCACCGTGGATGTTGCACCCTGTAGATATCGATTATTCGGACGGCCATAACTTCTGGCTCGTTTAGAGTTACGGGAGCCATAAAATGTCAAAACGAAGGCCTCGATGAGTTCTATGTCTTTGACCGCTTTCAGCCGTCAACGGATAGATTAATGCCCAAAAAGGACAACCCGAATCTCAATCGGGTCTCGTAACTTTTTTAACCTTCGTTTTTTCGACACGTGGATTTTTACTGTAAAACAGGATAACGGTGGCTGGTACTCGATTTACCATCGCTGGAGAGTGGTGCACCATGGTACTGTTCCGTTTCAAATCCATGCACACATTTCTAAAAGTCGTACGGCACTGTTTCGCCATTTCGGACGGATGTTGCACCTTGCACCGTGGATGTTGCACCCTGTAGATATCGATTACTCGGACGGCCATAACTTCTGGCTCGTTTAGAGTTACAGGAGCCATAACCTGTCAAAAGGAAGGCCTCGATGAGTTCTACGGCTTTGATAGCTTTCAGCCACCAATGGATAGATTAATGACCACAAAGGACAACCCGAATCTCAATCGGGTCTCGTAAGTTTTTTGCCCTTCGTTTTTTCGACACGTGGATTTTTACGGTAAAACGGGATTACCGTGGCCCGTCTTCGTCTTCCCATCGCTTGAGATTGGTGCACCATGGTACTGTTCCGTTTCAAATCCATGCACGCATTTCTAAAAGTCGTACGGCACTGTTTCACCATTTCGGACGGATGTTGCACCTTGCACGTTGGATGTTGCACCCTGTTGATATCGATTATTCAAATGGCCATAACTTCTGGCTCGTTTAGAGTTACGGGAGCCATAACCTGTAAAAACGAAGGCCTCGATGAGTTCTAAGGCTTTGAAAGCTTTCAGCCATCAACGGATAGATTAATGCCCAAAAAGGACAACCCGAATCTCAATCGGGTCTCGTAAGTTTTTTACCCTTCGTTTTTTCGACACCATAATTTTACGGTAAAACGGGATTACCGTGGCCCGTCTTCGACTTTCCATCGCTGGAGAGTGGTGCACCATGGTACTGTTCCGTTTCAAATCAATGCACGCATTTCTAAAAGTCGTACGGCACTGTTTCCCCATTTCGAACGGATGTTGCACCATGCACCGTGGATGTTGCACCCTGTAGATATCGATTATTCAAACGGCCATAACTTCTGCCTCGTTTAGAGTTACGGGAGCCATAACCTGTCAAAACGAAGGCCTCGATGAGTTCTACGGCTTTCACAGCTTTCAGCCGTCAACGGATAGATTAATGCCCAAAAAGGACAACCCGAATCTCAATCGGGTCTCGTAAGTTTTTTACACTTCGTTTTTTCGACACGTGGATTTTTACGGTAAAACAGGATTATCGTGGCCCGTCTTCGACTTTCCATCGCTGGAGAATTGTGCACCATGGTACTATTCCATTTCAAATCCATACACGCATTTCTAAAAGTCGTATGGCACTGTTTCGCCATTTCGGACAAATGTTGCAACTTGCACCGTGGATGTTGCACCCTGTAGATTTCGATTATTCGGACGGCCATAACTTCTGGCTCGTTTAGAGTTACGGGAGCCATAACCTGTCAAAACGAAGGCCTCGATGAGTTCCATGGCTTTGACAGCTTTTAGCCGGCAACGGATAGATTAATGCACAAAAAGGACAACCCGAATCTCGATCGGGTCTCGTAAGTTTTTTACCCTTCGTTTTTTTCGAAACGTGGATTTTTACGGTAAAAAGGGATTACCGTGGCTCGTCTTCGACTTCCCATCGCTGGAGAGTGGTGCACCATGGTACTGTTCCGCTTCAAATCCATGCACGCATTTCTAAAAGTCGTACGGCACTGTTTCGCCATTTCGGACGGATGTTGCACCTTGCACCGTGGATGTTGCACCCTGTAGATATCGATTATTGGGACGGCCATAACTTCTGGCTCGTTTAGAGTTACGGGAGCCATAACCTGTCAAAACGAAGGCCTCAGTGAGTTCTACGGCTTTGAGAGCATTCAGCTGTCAATGGACAGATTAATGCCCAAAAAGGACAACCCGAATCTCAATCGGGTCTCGTAAGTTTTTTTACCCTTCGTTTTTTCGACACGTGGATTTTTACGGTAAAACAGGATTACCGTGGCTGGCCTTCGATTTACCATCGCTGGAGAGTGGTACACCATGGAACTGTTCCGTTTCAAATCTATGCAGGCATTTCTAAAAGTCGTACGACACTGTTTCGCCATTTCGGACGGATGTTGCCCCTTGCACCGTGGATGTTGCACCCTGTAGATATCGATTATTCGGACGGCCATAACCTCTGGCTCGTTTAGAGTTACGGGAGCCATAACCTGTCAAAACGAAGGCCTCAATGAGTTCTACGGCTTTGACAGCTTTCAGCCATCAACGGACAGATTAATCCCCAAAAAGGACAACCCGAATCTCAATCGGGTCTCGTAAGTTTTTTACCCTTCGTTTTTTCGACACGTGGATTTTTACGGTAAAACGGGATTACCGTGGCCCGTCTTTGACTTCCCATCGCTTGAGAGTGGTGCACCATGGTACTGTTCCATTTCAAATCCATGCACGCATTTCTAGAAGTCGTACGACACTGTTTCGCCATTTCGAACGGATGTTGCACCTTGCACCGTGGATGTTGCACCCTGTAGATATCGATTATTCGGACGGCCATAACTTCTGGCTCGTTCAGAGTTACGGGAGCCATAACCAGTCAAAACGAAGGCCTCGATGAGTTCTACGGCTTTGACAGCTTTCAGCCGTCAACGGATAGATTAATTCCCAAAAAGGACAATCCGAATCTCAATCGGGTCTCGTAAGTTTTTTACCCTTCGTTTTTTCGACACGAGGAATTTTACGGCAAAACGGGATTACGGTGGCTGGTCTTCGATTTACCATCGCTGGAGAGTGGTGCACCATGGTACTGTTCCGTTTCAAACCCATGCACGCATTTCTAAAAGTCGTACGACACTGTTTCGCCATTTCGGACGGATGTTGCACCTTGCACCGTGGATGTTGCACCCTGTAGATATCGATTATTCGGACGGCCATAACTTCTGGCTCGTTTAGAGTTACGGGAGCCATAAAATGTCAAAACGAAGGCCTCGATGAGTTCTATGGCTTTGACTGCTTTCAGCCTTCAACGGATAGATTGCCCAAAAAGGACAACCCGAATCTCAATCGGGTCTTGTAACTTTTTTAACCTTCGTTTTTTCGACATGTGGATTTTTACTGTAAAACAGGATAACGGTGGCTGGTACTCGATTTACCATCGCTGGAGAGTGGTGCACCATGGTACTGTTCCGTTTCAAATCCATGCACGCATTTCTAAAAGTCGTACGTCACTGTTTCGCTATTTCGGACGGATGTTGCACCTTGCACCGTGGATGTTGCACCCTGTAGATATCGATTACTCGGACAGGCATAACTTCTGGCTCGTTTAGAGTTACGGGAGCCATAACCTGTCAAAAGGAAGGCCTCGATGAGTTCTACGGCTTTGATAGCTTTCAGCCACCAACGGATAGATTAATGCCCACAAAGGACAACCCGAATCTCAATCGGGTCTCGTAAGTTTTTTACCCTTCGTTTTTTCGACACGTGGATTTTTACGGTAAAACGGGATTACGTGGCCCGTCTTCATCTTCCCATCGCTTGAGATTGGTGCACCATGGTACTGTTCCGTTTCAAATCCATGCACGCATTTCTAAAAGTTGTACGGCACTGTTTCACCATTTCGGACGGATGTTGCACCCTGCACGGTGGATGTTGTACCCTGTTGATATCGATTATTCAAATGGCCATAACTTCTGGCTCGTTTAGAGTTACGGGAGCCATAACCTGTAAAAACGAAGGCCTCGATGAGTTCTACGGCTTTGAAAGCTTTCAGCCATCAACGGATAGATTAATGCCCAAAAAGGACAACCCGAATCTCAATCGGGTCTCGTAAGTTTTTACCCTTCGTTTTTTCGACACCGTAATTTTACGGCAAAACGGGATTATCGTGGCCCGTCTTCGACTTTCCATCGCTGGAGAGTGGTGCACCATGGTACTGTTCCGTTTCAAATCCATGCACGCATTTCTAAAAGTCGTACGGCACTGTTTCCCCATTTCGGACGGATGTTGCACCATGCACCGTGGATGTTGCACCCTGTAGATATCCGTTATTCAAACGGCCATAACTTCTGCCTCGTTTAGAGTTACGGGAGCCATAACCTGTCAAAACGAAGGCCTCGATGAGTTCTACAGCTTTCACAGCTTTCAGCCGTCAATGGATAGATTAATGCCCAAAAAGGACAACCCGAATCTCAATCGGGTCTCGTAAGTTTTTTACCCTTCGTTTTTTCGACACGTGGATTTTTACGGTAAAACAGCATTATCGTGGCCCGTCTTCGACTTTCCATCGCTGGAGAATTGTGCACCATGGTACTATTCCATTTCAAATCCATACACGCATTTCTAAAAGTCGTATGGCACTGTTTCGCCATTTCGGACGGATGTTGCAACTTGCACCGTGGATGTTGCACCCTGTAGATTTCGATTATTCGGACGGCCATAACTTCTGGCTCGTTTAGAGTTACGGGAGCCATAACTTGTCAAAAACGAAGGCCTCGATGAGTTCTACGGCTTTGACAGCTTTTAGCCGGCAACGGATAGATTAATGCGCAAAAAGGACAACCCGAATCTCTATCCGGTCTCGTAAGTTTTTTACCCTTCGTTTTTTCAAAAAGTGGATTTTTACGGTAAAACAGGATTACCGTGGCCCGTCTTCGACTTCCCATCGCTGGAGAGTGGTGCACCATGGTACTGTTCCGTTTCAAATCCATGCACGCATTTCTAAAAGTCGTACGGCACTGTTTCGCCATTTCGGACGGATGTTGCACCTTGCACCGTGGATGTTGCACCCTGTAGATATCGATTATTCGGACGGCCATAACTTCTTGCTCGTTTAGAGTTACGGGAGCCATAATCTGTCAAAACGAAGGCCTCGATGAGTTCTACGGCTTTGAGAGCATTCAGCCGTCAATGGATAGATTAATGCCCAAAAAGGACAACCCGAATCTCAATCGGGTCTCGTAAGTTTTTTTACCCTTCGTTTTTTCGACACGTGGATTTTTACGGTAAAACAGGATTACCGTGGCTGGCCTTCGATTTACCATCGCTGGAGAGTGGTGCACCATGGTACTGTTCCATTTCAAATCTATGCACGCATTTCTAAAAGTCGTACGGCACTGTTTCGCCATTTCGGACGGATGTTGCACCTTGCACCGTGGATGTTGCACCCCGTAGATATCGATTATTCGGACGGCCATAACTTCTGGCTCGTTTAGAGTTACGGGAGCCATAACCTGTCAAAACAAAGGCCTCGATGAGTTCTACGGCTTTGACAGCTTTCAGCCGTCAACGGATAGATTAATGCCCAGAAAGGACAACCCGAATCTCAGTCGGGTCTCGTAAGTTTTTTACCCTTCGTTTTTTCGACACGTGGAGTTTTACGGTAAAACAGGTTTACGGTGGCTGGTCTTCGATTTACCATCGCTGGAGAGTGGTGCACCATGGTACGGTTCCGTTTCAAATCGATGCATGCATTTCTAAAAGTCGTACGGCACTGTTTCGCCATTTCGGATGGATGTTGCACCTTGCACCGTGGATGTTGCACCCTGTAGATATCGATTATTCAGACGGCCATAACTTCTGGCTCGTTTAGAGTCACGGGAGCCATAACCTGTCAAAACGAAGGCCTCGATGAGTTCTACTTCTTTGACAGCTTTCAGCCGTCAACGGATAGATTAATGCCCAAAAAGGACAACCCGAATCTCAATCGGGTCTCGTAAGTTTTTTACCCTTCGTTTTTTCGACACGTGGATTTTTACGGTAAAACGGGATTACCGTGGCCCGTCTTCGACTTCCCATCGCTTGAGAGTGGTGCACCATGGTACTGTTCCGTTTCAAATCCATGCACGCATTTCTAAAAGTCGTACGGCACTGTTTCGCCATTTCGAACGGATGTTGCACCCTGCACCGTGGATGTTGCACCCTGTAGATATCGATTATTCAGACGGCCATAACTTCTGGCTCGTTTAGTGTCACGGGAGCCATAACCTGTCATAACGAAGGCCTCGTTGAGTTCTACGGCTTTGACAGCTTTCAGCCGTCAACGGATAGATTAATGCCCAAAAAGGACAACACGAATCTTAATCGGGTCTCGTAAGTTTTTTACCCTTCGTTTTTTCGACACGTGGATTTTTACGGTAAAACGGGATTACCGTGGCCCGTCTTCGACTTCCCATCGCTGGAGAGGGGTGCACCATGGTACTGTTCCGTTCTATCCATGCACGCATTTCTAAAAGTCGTACGACACTGTTTCTCCATTTCGGACGGATGTTGCACCTTGCACCGTGGATGTTGCACCCTGTTGATATCGATTATTCAAACGACCATAACTTCTGGCTCGTTTAGAGTTACGGGCTGTCAAAACAAAGGCGTCGATGAGTTCTAGGGCTTTTACAACTTTTAGCCGTCAACGGAAAGATTAATGCCCAAAAAGAACAACCCGAATTTTAATCGGGTCTCGTTAGTTTTTTACCCTTCGTTTTTTCGACACGTGGATTTTTACGGTAAAACAGGATTACCGTGGCCGTCTTCGACTTTCCATCGCTGGAGAGTGGTGAACCATGGTACTTTTTTGTTTCAAATCCATGCATGCATTTCTAAAAGTCATACGGCACTGTTTCGCCATTTCGGACGGATGTTGCACCTTGCACCGTTTCGGACGGATGTTGCACCCTGTAGATATCGATTATTCGGATGGCCATAACTTCTGGCTCGTTTAGAGTTACGAGAGCCATAATCTGTCAAAACGAAGGCCTCGATGAGTTCTATGGCTTTGACAGCTTTCAGCCATCAGTGGATAGATTAATGCTCAAAAAGGACAACCCGAATCTCAATCGGGTCTCGTAACTTTTTTAACCTTCGTTTTTTCGACACGTGGATTTTTACTGTAAAACAGGATTACCGTGGCCTGTCTTCATCTTCCCATCACTTGAGATTGGTGCACCATGGTACTGTTCCGTTTCAAATCCATGCACGCATTTCTAAAAGTCGTACGACACTGTTTCACCATTTCGGACGGATGTTGCACCTTGCACGGTGGATGTTGCACCCTTTTGATATCGATTATTCAAATGGCCATAACTTCTGGCTCGTTTAGAGTTACGGGAGGCATAACCTGTAAAAACGAAGGCCTCGATGAGTTCTACGGCTTTGAAAGCTTTCAGCCATCAACAGATAGATTAATGCCCAAAAAGGACAACCCGAATCTCAATCGGGTCTTGTAAGTTTTTTACCCTTCGTTTTTTCGACACCATAATTTTACGGTAAAACGGGATTACCGTGGCCCGTCTTCGACTTTCCATCGCTGGAGAGTGGTGCACCATGGTACTGTTCCGTTTCAAATCCACGCACGCATTTCTAAAAGTCGTACGGCACTGTTTCCCCATTTCGGACGGATGTTGCACCATGCACCGTGGATGTTGCACCCTGTAGATATCGATTATTCAAACGGCCATAACTTCTGCCTCGTTTAGAGTTTGGGAGCCATAACTTGTCAAAACGAAGGCCTCGATGAGTTCTACGGCTTTCACAGCTTTCAGCCATCACAGGATAGATTAATGCCCAAAAAGGACAACCCGAATCTCAATCGGGTCTCGTAAGTTTTTTACCCTTCGTTTTTTCGACATGGGGATTTTTACGGTAAAACAGGATTATCGTGGCCCGTCTTCGACTTTCCATCGCTAGAGAATTGTGCACCATGGTACTATTCCATTTCAAATCCATACACGCATTTCTAAAAGTCGTATGGCACTGTTTCGCCATTTCGGACGGATGTTGCAACTTGCACCGTGGATGTTGCACCCTGTAGATTTCGATTATTCGGACGGCCATAACTTCTGGCTCGTTTAGAGTTACGGGAGCCATAACCTGTCAAAACGAAGGCCTCGATGAGTTCTACGGCTTTGACAGCTTTTAGCCGGCAACGGATAGATTAATGCACAAAAAGGACAACCCGAATCTCGATCGGGTCTCGTAAGTTTTTTACCCTTCGTTTTTTCGAAACGTGGATTTTTACGGTAAAACAGGATTACCGTGGCCCGTCTTCGACTTCCCATCGCTGGAGAGTGGTGCACCATGGTACTGTTCCGTTTCAAATCCATGCACGCATTTCTAAAAGTCGTACGGCACTGCTTCGCCATTTCGGACGGACGTTGCACCTTGCACCGTGGATGTTGCACCCTGTAGATATCGATTATTGGGACGGCCATAACTTCTGGCTCGTTTAGAATTACGGGAGCCATAACCTGTCAAAACGAAGGCCTCGATGAGTTCTACGGCTTTGATAGCATTCGGCCGTCAATGGATAGATTAATGCCCAAAAAGGACAACCCGAATCTCAATCGGGTCTCGTAAGTTTTTTTACCCTTCGTTTTTTCGACACGTGGATTTTTACGGTAAAACAGGATTACCGTGGCTGGCCTTCGATTTACCATCGCTGGAGAGTGGTGCACCATGGTACTGTTCCGTTTCAAATCTATGCACGCATTTCTAAAAGTCGTACGGCACTGTTTCGCCATTTCGGACGGATGTTGCCCCTTGCACCGTGGATGTTGCACCCTGTAGATATCGATTATTCGGACGGCCATAACTTCTGGCTCGTTTAGAGTTACGGGAGCTATAACCTGTCAAAACGAAGGCCTCAATGAGTTCTACGGCTTTGACAGCTTTCAGCCATCAACGGATAGATTAATTCCCAAAAAGGACAACCCGAATCTCAATCGGGTCTCGTAAGTTTTTTACCCTTCGTTTTTTCGACACGTGGATTTTTACGGTAAAACGGGATTACCGTGGCCCGTCTTTGACTTCCCATCGCTTGAGAGTGGTGCACCATAGTACTGTTCCATTTCAAATCCATGCACGCGTTTCTAGAAGTCGTACGGCACTGTTTCGCCATTTCGAACGGATGTTGCACCTTGCACCGTGGATGTTGCACCCTGTAGATATCGATTATTCGGACGGCCATAACTTCTGGCTCGTTCAGAGTTACGGGAGCCATAACCTATCAAAACGAAGGCCTCGATGAGTTCTACGGCTTTGACAGCTTTCAGCCGTCAACGGATAGATTAATTCCCAAAAAGGACAACCCGAATCTCAATCGGGTCTCGTAAGTTTTTTACCCTTCGTTTTTTCGACACGAGGAATTTTACGGCAAAACGGGATTACGGTGGCTGGTCTTCGATTTACCATCGCTGGAGAGTGGTGCACCATGGTACTGTTCCGTTTCAAACCCATGCACGCATTTCTAAAAGTCTTACGACACTGTTTCGCCATTTCGGACGGATGTTGCACCTTGCACCGTGGATGTTGCACCCTGTAGATATCGATTATTCGGACGGCCATAACTTCTGGCTCGTTTAGAGTTACGGGAGCCATAAAATGTCAAAACGAAGGCCTCGATGAGTTCTATGGCTTTGACCGCTTTCAGCCGTCAACGGATAGATTAATGCCCAAAAAGGCAACCCGAATCTCAATCGGGCCTCGTAACTTTTTTAACCTTCGTTTTTTCGACATGTGGATTTTTACTGTAAAACAGGATAACGGTGGCTGGTACTCGATTTACCATCGCTGGAGAGTGGTGCACCATGGTACTGTTCTGTTTCAAATCCATGCACGCATTTCTAAAAGTCATACGTCACTGTTTCGCCATTTCGGACGGATGTTGCACCTTGCACCGTGGATGTTGCACCCTGTAGATATCGATTACTCGGACGGCCATAACTTCTGGCTCGTTTAGTGTTACGGGAGCCATAACCTGTCAAAAGGAAGGCCTCGATGAGTTCTACGGCTTTGATAGCTTTCAGCCACCAACGGATAGATTAATGCCCACAAAGGACAACCCGAATCTCAATCGGGTCTCGTAAGTTTTTTACCCTTTGTTTTTTCGACACGTGGATTTTTACTGTAAAACAGGATTACATGGCCCGTCTTGGTCTTCCCATCGCTTGAGATTGTTGCACCATGGTACTGTTCCGTTTCAAATCCATGCACGCATTACTAAAAGTCGTACGGCACTGTTTCACCATTTCGGACGGATGTTGCACCTTGCACGGTGGATGTTGCACCCTGTTGATATCGATTATTCAAATGGCCATAACTTCTGGCTCGTTTAGAGTTACGAGAGCCATAACCTATAAAAACGAAGGCCTCGATGAGTTCTACGGCTTTGAAAGCTTTCAGCCATCAACGGATAGACTAATGCCCAAAAAGGACAACCCGAATCTCAATCGGGTCTCGTAAGTTTTTTACCCTTCGTTTTTTCGACACCGTAATTTTACGGTAAAACGGGATTAGCGTGGCCCGTCTTCGATTTTCCATCGCTGGAGAGTGGTGCACCATGGTACTGTTCCATTTCAAATCCATGCACGCATTTCTAAAAGTCGTACGGCACTGTTTCCCCATTTCGGACGGATGTTGCACCATGCACCGTGGATGTTGCACCCTGTAGATATCTATTATTCAAACGGCCATAACTTCTGCCTCGTTTAGAGTTACGGGAGCCATAACCTGTCAAAACGAAGGCCTCGATGAGTTCTACGGCTTTCACAGCTTTCAGCCGTTAATGGATAGATTAATGCCCAAAAAGGACAACCCGAATCTCAATCGGGTCTCGTAAGTTTTTTACCCTTCGTTTTTTCGACACATGGATTTTTACGGTAAAACAGAATTATCGTGGCCCGTCTTCGACTTTCCATCGCTGGAGAATTGTGCACCATGGTACTATTCCATTTCAAATCCATACACGCATTTCTAAAAGTCGTATGGCACTGTTTCGCCATTTCGGACGGATGTTGCAACTCGCACCGTGGATGTTGCACCCAGTAGATTTCGATTATTCGGACGGCCATAACTTCTTGCTCGTTTAGAGTTACGGGAGCCATAACCTGTCAAAAACGAAGGCCTCGATGAGTTCTACGGCTTTGATAGCTTTTAGCCGGCAACGGATAGATTAATGCACAAAAAGGACAACCCGAATCTCTATCGGGTCTCGTAAGTTTTTTACCCTTCGTTTTTTCGAAACGTGGAATTTTACGGTAAAACAGGAGTACCGTGGCCCGTCTTGGACTTCCCATCGCTGGAGAGTGGTGCACCATGGTACTGTTCCGTTTCAAATCCATGCACGCATTTATAAAAGTCGTACGGCACTGTTTCGCCATTTCGGACGGATGTTGCCCCTTGCACCGTGGATGTTGCACCCTGTAGATATCGATTATTCGGACGGACATAACTTCTGGCTCATTTAGAGTTACGGGAGCCATAACCTGTCAAAACGAAGGCCTTAATGAGTTCTACGGCATTGACAGCTTTCAGCCATCAACGGACAGATTAATCCCCAAAAAGGACAACCCGAATCTCAATCGGGTCTCGTAAGTTTTTTACCCTTCGTTTTTTCGACACGTGGATTTTTACGGTAAAACGGGATTACCGTGGCCCGTCTTCGACTTCCCATAGCTTGAGAGTGGTGCACCCTGGTACTGTTCCATTTCAAATCCATGCACACATTTCTAGAAGTCGTACGGCACTGTTTCGCCATTTCGAACGGATGTTGCACCTTGCACCGTGGATGTTGCACCCTGTAGATATCGATTATTCGGACGGCCATAACTTCTGGCTCGTTCAGAGTTACGGGAGCCATAACCTGTCAAAGCGAAGGCCTCGATGAGTTCTACGGCTTTGACAGCTCTTAGCCATCAACGGATGGATTAATGCCCAAAAAGGACAACCCGAATCTCAATCGGGTCTCGTAAGTTTTTTACCCTTCGTTTTTTCGACACGTGGATTTTTACGGTAAAACGGGATTACGTGGCCCGTCTTCGACTTCCCATAGCTTGAGAGTGGTGCACCATGGTACTGTTCCATTTCAAATCCATGCACGCATTTCTAAAAGTCGTACGACACTGTTTCACCATTTCGGACGGATGTCGCACCATGCACCGTGGATGTTGCACCCTGTTGATATCGATTATTCAAACGGACATAACTTCTGGCTCGTTTAGAGTTACGGGAGCCACAACCTGTCAAAACGAAGGCCTCGATGAGTTCTACGGCTTTGAAAGCTTTCAGCCGTCAATGGATAGATTAATGACCAAAAAGGACAACCCGAATCTCAATCGGGTCTCGTAAGTTTTTTACCCTTCGTTTTTTCGACATGTGGATTTTTACGGTAAAACGGGATTACCGTGGCCCGTCTTCGACTTCCCATCGCTGGAGAGTGGTGCACCATGGTACTGTTCCGTTTCAAATCCATGCACGCATTTCTAAAAGTCGTACGGCCTGTTTCGCCATTTTGGACGGATGTTGCACCATGACCGTGGATGTTGCACCCTGTAGATATCGATTATTCAAACGGCCATAACTTCTGCCTAGTTTAGAGTTACGGGATCCATAACCTGTCAAAACGAAGGCGTCGATGAGTTCTACGGCTTTGACAGCTTTCAGCCGTCAACGGATAGATTAATGCCCGAAAAGGACAACCCGAATCTCAATCGGGTCTCGTAAGTTTTTTACCCTTCGTTTTTACGACACGTGGATTTTTACGGTAAAACAGGATTACCGTGGCCCGTCTTCGACTTCCCATCGCTGGAGAGTGGTGCACCATGGTACTATTCTGTTTCAAATCCATGCACGCATTTCTAAAAGTCGTACGGCAATTTTTCGCCATTTCGGACGGATGTTGCACCTTGCACCGCGGATGTTGCACCCTGTAGATATCGATTATTCGGACGGTCATAACTTCTGGCTCGTTTAGAGTTACGGGAGCCATAACTAGTCAAAACGAAGGCCACGGTGAGTTCTACAGCTTTGACAGCTTTCGGCCATCAACGAATAGATTAATGCCCAAAGGACAACCCGAATCTCAATTGGGTCTCGTAAGTTTTTTACCCTTCGTTTTTTCGACAACGGATTTGTACGGTAAAATGGGATTACCGTGGCTCGTCTTCGATTTACCATCGCTGGAGAGTGGTGCACCATGGTACTGTTCCGTTTCAAATCCATGCACGCATTTCTAAAAGTCGTACGACACTGTTACGCCATTTCGGACTAGTGTTGCACCTTGCACCGCGGATGTTGCACACTATATATATCGATTATTCGGACAGCCATAACTTCTGGCTCGTTTAGAGTTACGGGAGCCGTAACCTGTCAAAACGAAGGCCACGGTGAGTTTTACAGCTTTGACAGCTTTTAGCTGTCAATAGATAGATTAATGCCCGAAAAGGATAACCCGAATCTCAATCGGGGTTCGTAAGTTTTTTACCCTTCGTATTTTTGACACCAGATTTTTACGATAAAACGGGATTACCGTGGCTCATCTTCGATGTACCATCGCTCGAGAATGGTGCCCCATGGTACTATTCCGTTTCAAATCCATGCACGCGTTTCTAAATATCGTACGACACTGTTTCGCCATTTCGGACGAATGTTGCACCTTGCACCGCGGATGTTGCACCCAGTAGATATCGATTATTCGGACGGCCATAACTTCTGACTCGCTTAGAGTTACGGGAGCCATAACTTTTGTAAACGAAGGCCACGATGAGTTCTACGGCGATGACAGCTTTCAGCCTTCAACAGATAGATTAATGCCCAAAACGGACAACCCGAATCTCAATCGGGTCTCGTAAGTCTTTTACCCTTCGTTTTTTTCGACACCGGATTTTTACGGTAAAACGGGATTACCGTGCCATGCCTTCGATTTACCATAGCTGGAGAGTGGTGCACCATGGTACTGTTCCGTTTCAAATCCATGCACGGATTTCTAAAAGTCCTACGCCACTGTTTCGCCATTTCGGACGGATGTTGCAACTTGCACCGTGGATGTTGCACCCTGTAGATTTCGATTATTCGGACGGCCATAACTTCTGGCTCGTTTAGAGTTACGGGAGCCATAACCTGTCAAAACGAAGGCCTCGATGAGTTCTACGGCTTTGACAGCTTTTAGCCGGCAACGGATAGATTAATGCACAAAAAGGACAACCCGAATCTCGATCGGGTCTCGTAAGTTTTTTACCCTTCGTTTTTTCGAAACGTGGATTTTTACGGTAAAACAGGATTACCGTGGCCCGTCTTCGACTTCCCATCGCTGGAGAGTGGTGCACCATGGTACTGTCCCGTTTCAAATCCATGCACGCATTTCTAAAAGTCGTACGGCACTGTTTCGCCATTTCGGACGGACGTTGCACCTTGCACCGTGGATGTTGCACCCTGTAGATATCGATTATTGGGACGGCCATAACTTCTGGCTCGTTTAGAATTACGGGAGCCATAACCTGTCAAAACGAAGGCCTCGATGAGTTCTACGGCTTTGATAGCATTCGGTCGTCAATGGATAGATTAATGCCCAAAAAGGACAACCCGAATCTCAATCGGGTCTCGTAAGTTTTTTTACCCTTCGTTTTTTCGACACGTGGATTTTTACGGTAAAACAGGATTACCGTGGCTGGCCTTCGATTTACCATCGCTGGAGAGTGGTGCACCATGGTACTGTTCCGTTTCAAATCTATGCACGCATTTCTAAAAGTCGTACGGCACTGTTTCGCCATTTCGGACGGATGTTGCCCCTTGCACCGTGGATGTTGCACCCTGTAGATATCGATTATTCGGACGGCCATAACTTCTGGCTCGTTTAGAGTTACGGGAGCTATAACCTGTCAAAACGAAGGCCTCAATGAGTTCTACGGCTTTGACAGCTTTCAGCCATCAACGGATAGATTAATGCCCAAAAAGGACAACCCGAATCTCAATCGGGTCTCGTAAGTTTTTTACCCTTCGTTTTTTCGACACGTGGATTTTTACGGTAAAACGGGATTACCGTGGCCCGTCTTTGACTTCCCATCGCTTGAGAGTGGTGCACCATAGTACTGTTCCATTTCAAATCCATGCACGCGTTTCTAGAAGTCGTACGGCACTGTTTCGCCATTTCGAACGGATGTTGCACCTTGCACCGTGGATGTTGCACCCTGTAGATATCGATTATTCGGACGGCCATAACTTCTGGCTCGTTCAGAGTTACGGGAGCCATAACCTATCAAAACGAAGGCCTCGATGAGTTCTACGGCTTTGACAGCTTTCAGCCGTCAACGGATAGATTAATTCCCAAAAAGGACAACCCGAATCTCAATCGGGTCTCGTAAGTTTTTTACCCTTCGTTTTTTCGACACGAGGAATTTTACGGCAAAACGGGATTACGGTGGCTGGTCTTCGATTTACCATCGCTGGAGAGTGGTGCACCATGGTACTGTTCCGTTTCAAACCCATGCACGCATTTCTAAAAGTCGTACGACACTGTTTCGCCATTTCGGACGGATGTTGCACCTTGCACCGTGGATGTTGCACCCTGTAGATATCGATTATTCGGACGGCCATAACTTCTGGCTCGTTTAGAGTTACGGGAGCCATAAAATGTCAAAACGAAGGCCTCGATGAGTTCTATGGCTTTGACCGCTTTCAGCCGTCAACGGATAGATTAATGCCCAAAAAGGCAACCCGAATCTCAATCGGGCCTCGTAACTTTTTTAACCTTCGTTTTTTCGACATGTGGATTTTTACTGTAAAACAGGATAACGGTGGCTGGTACTCGATTTACCATCGCTGGAGAGTGGTGCACCATGGTACTGTTCTGTTTCAAATCCATGTACGCATTTCTAAAAGTCATACGTCACTGTTTCGCCATTTCGGAAGGATGTTGCACCTTGCACCGTGGATGTTGCACCCTGTAGATATCGATTACTCGGACGGCCATAACTTCTGGCTCGTTTAGTGTTACGGGAGCCATAACCTGTCAAAAGGAAGGCCTCGATGAGTTCTACGGCTTTGATAGCTTTCAGCCACCAACGGATAGATTAATGCCCACAAAGGACAACCCGAATCTCAATCGGGTCTCGTAAGTTTTTTACCCTTTGTTTTTTCGACACGTGGATTTTTACTGTAAAACAGGATTACATGGCCCGTCTTGGTCTTCCCATCGCTTGAGATTGTTGCACCATGGTACTGTTCCGTTTCAAATCCATGCACGCATTTCTAAAAGTCGTACGGCACTGTTTCACCATTTCGGACAGATGTTGCACCTTGCACGGTGGATGTTGCACCCTGTTGATATCGATTATTCAAATGGCCATAACTTCTGGCTCGTTTAGAGTTACGAGAGCCATAACCTATAAAAACGAAGGCCTCGATGAGTTCTACGGCTTTGAAAGCTTTCAGCCATCAACGGATAGACTAATGCCCAAAAAGGACAACCCGAATCTCAATCGGGTCTCGTAAGTTTTTTACCCTTCGTTTTTTCGACACCGTAATTTTACGGTAAAACGGGATTAGCGTGGCCCGTCTTCGATTTTCCATCGCTGGAGAGTGGTGCACCATGGTACTGTTCCATTTCAAATCCATGCACGCATTTCTAAAAGTCGTACGGCACTGTTTCCCCATTTCGGACGGATGTTGCACCATGCACCGTGGATGTTGCACCCTGTAGATATCTATTATTCAAACGGCCATAACTTCTGCCTCGTTTAGAGTTACGGGAGCCATAACCTGTCAAAACGAAGGCCTCGATGAGTTCTACGGCTTTCACAGCTTTTAGCCGTTAATGGATAGATTAATGCCCAAAAAGGACAACCCGAATCTCAATCGGGTCTCGTAAGTTTTTTACCCTTCGTTTTTTCGACACGTGGATTTTTACGGTAAAACAGAATTATCGTGGCCCGTCTTCGACTTTCCATCGCTGGAGAATTGTGCACCATGGTACTATTCCACTTCAAATCCATACATGCATTTCTAAAAGTCGTATGGCACTGTTTCGCCATTTCGGACGGATGTTGCAACTCGCACCGTGGATGTTGCACCCTGTAGATTTCGATTATTCGGACGGCCATAACTTCTTGCTCGTTTAGAGTTACGGGAGCCATAACCTGTCAAAAACGAAGGCCTCGATGAGTTCTACGGCTTTGATAGCTTTTAGCCGGCAACGGATAGATTAATGCACAAAAAGGACAACCCGAATCTCTATCGGGTCTCGTAAGTTTTTTACCCTTCGTTTTTTCGAAACGTGGAATTTTACGGTAAAACAGGAGTACCGTGGCCCGTCTTGGACTTCCCATCGCTGGAGAGTGGTGCACCATGGTACTGTTCCGTTTCAAATCCATGCACGCATTTATAAAAGTCGTACGGCACTGTTTCGCCATTTCGGACGGATGTTGCCCCTTGCACCGTGGATGTTGCACCCTGTAGATATCGATTATTCGGACGGACATAACTTCTGGCTCGTTTAGAGTTACGGGAGCCATAACCTGTCAAAACGAAGGCCTTAATGAGTTCTACGGCATTGACAGCTTTCAGCCATCAACGGACAGATTAATCCCCAAAAAGGACAACCCGAATCTCAATCGGGTCTCGTAAGTTTTTTACCCTTCGTTTTTTCGACACGTGGATTTTTACGGTAAAACGGGATTACCGTGGCCCGTCTTCGACTTCCCATAGCTTGAGAGTGGTGCACCCTGGTACTGTTCCATTTCAAATCCATGCACGCATTTCTAGAAGTCGTACGGCACTGTTTCGCCATTTCGAACGGATGTTGCACCTTGCACCGTGGATGTTGCACCCTGTAGATATCGATTATTCGGACGGCCATAACTTCTGGCTCGTTCAGAGTTACGGGAGCCATAACCTGTCAAAGCGAAGGCCTCGATGAGTTCTACGGCTTTGACAGCTCTTAGCCATCGACGGATGGATTAATGCCCAAAAAGGACAACCCGAATCTCAATCGGGTCTCGTAAGTTTTTTACCCTTCGTTTTTTCGACACGTGGATTTTTACGGTAAAACGGGATTACGTGGCCCGTCTTCGACTTCCCATAGCTTGAGAGTGGTGCACCATGGTACTGTTCCATTTCAAATCCATGCACGCATTTCTAAAAGTCGTACGACACTGTTTCACCATTTCGGACGGATGTCGCACCATGCACCGTGGATGTTGCACCCTGTTGATATCGATTATTCAAACGGACATAACTTCTGGCTCGTTTAGAGTTACGGGAGCCTTAACCTGTCAAAACGAAGGCCTCGATGAGTTCTACGGCTTTGAAAGCTTTCAGCCGTCAATGGATAGATTAATGACCAAAAAGGACAACCCGAATCTCAATCGGGTCTCGTAAGTTTTTTACCCTTCGTTTTTTCGACATGTGGATTTTTACGGTAAAACGGGATTACCGTGGCCCGTCTTCGACTTCCCATCGCTGGAGAGTGGTGCACCATGGTACTGTTCCGTTTCAAATCCATGCACGCATTTCTAAAAGTCGTACGGCCTGTTTCGCCATTTTGGACGGATGTTGCACCATGACCGTGGATGTTGCACCCTGTAGATATCGATTATTCAAACGGCCATAACTTCTGCCTAGTTTAGAGTTACGGGAGCCATAACCTGTCAAAACGAAGGCGTCGATGAGTTCTACGGCTTTGACAGCTTTCAGCCGTCAACGGATAGATTAATGCCCGAAAAGGACAACCCGAATCTCAATCGGGTCTCGTAAGTTTTTTACCCTTCGTTTTTACGACACGTGGATTTTTACGGTAAAACAGGATTACCGTGGCCCGTCTTCGACTTCCCATCGCTGGAGAGTGGTGCACCATGGTACTATTCTGTTTCAAATCCATGCACGCATTTCTAAAAGTCGTACGGCAATTTTTCGCCATTTCGGACGGATGTTGCACCTTGCACCGCGGATGTTGCACCCTGTAGATATCGATTATTCGGACGGTCATAACTTCTGGCTCGTTTAGAGTTACGGGAGCCATAACTAGTCAAAACGAAGGCCACGGTGAGTTCTACAGCTTTGACAGCTTTCGGCCATCAACGAATAGATTAATGCCCAAAGGACAACCCGAATCTCAATTGGGTCTCGTAAGTTTTTTACCCTTCGTTTTTTCGACAACGGATTTGTACGGTAAAATGGGATTACCGTGGCTCGTCTTCGATTTACCATCGCTGGAGAGTGGTGCACCATGGTACTGTTCCGTTTCAAATCCATGCACGCATTTCTAAAAGTCGTACGACACTGTTACGCCATTTCGGACTAGTGTTGCACCTTGCACCGCGGATGTTGCACACTATATATATCGATTATTCGGACAGCCATAACTTCTGGCTCGTTTAGAGTTACGGGAGCCGTAACCTGTCAAAACGAAGACCACGGTGAGTTTTATAGTTTGACAGCTTTTAGCTGTCAATAGATAGATTAATGCCCGAAAAGGATAACCCGAATCTCAATCGGGGTTCGTAAGTTTTTTACCCTTCGTATTTTTGACACCAGATTTTTACGGTAAAACGGGATTACCGTGGCTCATCTTCGATGTACCATCGCTCGAGAATGGTGCCCCATGGTACTATTCCGTTTCAAATCCATGCACGCGTTTCTAAATATCGTACGACACTGTTTCGCCATTTCGGACGAATGTTGCACCTTGCACCGCGGATGTTGCACCCAGTAGATATCGATTATTCGGACGGCCATAACTTCTGACTCGCTTAGAGTTACGGGAGCCATAACTTTTGTAAACGAAGGCCACGATGAGTTCTACGGCGATGACAGCTTTCAGCCTTCAACGGATAGATTAATGCCCAAAACGGACAACCCGAATCTCAATCGGGTCTCGTAAGTCTTTTACCCTTCGTTTTTTCGACACCGGATTTTTACGGTAAAACGGGATTACCGTGCCATGCCTTCGATTTACCATAGCTGGAGAGTGGTGCACCATGGTACTGTTCCGTTTCAAATCCATGCACGGATTTCTAAAAGTCCTACGCCACTGTTTCGCCATTTCGGACAGATGTTGCACCTTGCACCGTGGATGTTGCACCCTGTAGATATCGATTATTCGGACGACCATAACCTCTGGCTCGTTTAGAGTTACGGGAGCCATAACCTGTCAAAACGAAGGCCACGATGAGTTCTACGGCTTTGACAGCTTTCAGCCGTCAACGGATAGATTAATGCCCAAAAAGGATAACCCGAATCTCAATCGGGTCTCCTAAGTTTTTTACCCTTCGTTTTTTCGACACCGGATTTTTAGTAAAACGGGATTACCGTGCCTCGTCTTCGATTAACCATCGCAAGAGAGTGGTGCACCATGGTATTGTTCCGTTTCAAATCCATGCACGCATTTCTAAAAGTCGTACGATACTGTTTCGCGATTTCGGACGGATGTTGCACCTTGCACCACAGATGTTGCACCTTGTAGATATCGATTATTCGGACGGCCATAACTTCTGGCTCATTTAGAGTTACGGGAGCCATAACCTGTCAAAACGAAGGCCACGATGAGTTCTACAGCTTTGACCGCTTTCAGTCGTCAACGGATAGATTAATGCCAAAAAAGGACAACCCGAATCTCAATCGGGTCTCGTAAGTTTTTTACCCTTCGTTTTTTCGACACCGGATTTTTACGGTAAAACGGGATTACCGTGCCTCGCCTTCAATTTACCATCGCTGGAGAGTGGTGCACCATGGTACTATTCCGTTTCAAATCCATGCACGCTTTTCTAAATGTCGTACGGCACAGTTTCGCCATTTCGGACGGATGTTCCACCTTGCACCGCGGATGTTGCACCCTGTAGATATTGATTATTCGGACGGCCATAAATTCTGGCTCGTTTAGAGTTACGGGAGCCATAACCTGTCAAAACGAAGGCCACGGTGAGTTCTACAGCTTCCAGCCGTCAACGAATAGATTAATGCCCAAAATGGACAACCCGAATCTCAATCGGGTCTCGTAAGATTTTTACCCTTCGTTCTTTCGACACCGAATTTTTACGGCAAAGCGGGATTACCGTGCCTCATCTTCGATTTACCATCGCTGGAGAGTGGTGCACCATGGTACTGTTCCATTTTACAATCCATGCACGCATTTCTAGAAGTCGTACGCCACTGTTTCGCCATTTCGGACGGATGTTGCACCTTGCACCGCAGATGTTGCACCCTGTAGATATCGATTTTTCGGACGGCCATAACTTGTGGCTCGTTTAGAGTTACGGGAGCCATAACTTGTGAAAACGAAGGCCACGAAGAGTTCTACGGCTATGACAGCTTTCAGCCGTCAACGGATAGATTAATGCCCAAACGGACAACACGAATCTCAATCGGGTCTCGTAAGTTTTTTACCCTTCGTTTTTTCGACACGGATTTTTACGGTAAAACGGGATTACCGTGCCTCGCCTTCGATTTACCATCGCTGGAGAGTGGTGCACCATGGTACTATTCCGTTTCAAATCCATGCACGCTTTTCTAAAAGTCGTACGGCACTGTTTCGCCATTTCGGACGAATGTTGCACCTTGCACCGCGGATGTTGCACCCTGTAGATATCGATTATTCGGACGGCCATAACTTCTGGCTCGTTTAGAGCTACGGGAGCCACAACTTGTGAAAATGAAGGCCACGATGAGTTCTACGGCTATGACAGCTTTCAGCCATCAACGGATAGATTAATGCCCAAAACGGACAACCCGAATCTCAATCGGGTCTCGTAAGTTTTTCACCCTTCGTTTTTTCGACACCGGATTTTTACGGTAAAACGGGATTACCGTGCCTCGCCTTCGATTTACCATCGCTGGAGATTGGTGCACCATGGTACTGTTCCATTTCAAATCCATGCACGCTTTTCTAAAAATCGTACGGCACTGTTTCACCATTTCGGACGGATGTTGCACCTTGCACCGTGAATGTTGCACCCTGTAGATATCGATTATTCGGACGGCCATAACTTCTGGCTCGTTTAGAGTTACGGGAGCCATAACCTGTCAAAACGAAGGCCTCGATGAGTTCTACGGCTATGACAGCTTTCAGCCGTCAACGGATAGATTAATGCCCAAAAAGGACATCCCGAATCTCAATCGGGTCTCGTAAGTTTTCTACCCTTCGTTTTTTCGACACTGGATTTTTAGTAAAACGGGATTACCGTGCCGCGTCTTCGATTAACCATCGCTGGAGAGTGGTGCACCATGGTACTGCTCCGTTTCAAATCCATGCACGCATTTCTAAAAGTCGTACGACACTGTTTCGCCATTTCGGACGGATGTTGCACCTTGCACCGCGGATGTCGCACCCTGTAGATATCGATTATTCGGACGGCCATAACTTCTGGGTCGTTTAGAGTTACGGGAGCCATAACCTGTCAAAACGAAGGCCACGATGAGTTCTACGGCTTTGACTGCTTTCAGCCGTCAACGGATAGATTAATGCCCAAAAAGGACAACCCGAATCTCAATCGGGTCTCGTAAGTTTTTTACCCTTCGTTTTTTCGACACCGGATTTTTACGGTAAAACGGGATTACCGTGCCTCGCCTTCGATTTACCATCGCTGGAGATTGGTGCACCATGGTACTGTTCCATTTCAAATCCATGCACGCTTTTCTAAAAGTCGTACGGCACAGTTTCGCCATTTCGGACGGATGTTCCACCTTGCACCGCGGATGTTGCACCCTGTAGATATTGATTATTCGGATGGCCATAAATTCTGGCTCGTTTAGAGTTACGGGAGCCATAACCTGTCAAAACGAAGGCCACGGTGAGTTCTACAGCTTCCAGCCGTCAACGGATAGATTAATGCCCAAAAAGGACAACCCGAATCTCAATCGGGTCTCATAAGTTTTTTACCCTTCGTTTTTTCGACACCGGATTTTTACGGTAAAACGGGATTACTGTGCCTCGTATTCGATTTACCATCGCTGTAGAGTGGTGCACCATGGTACTGTTCCGTTTCAAATCCATGCACGCATTTCTAAAAGTCGTACGACACTGTTTCGCCATTTCGGAGGATGTTGCACCTTGCACCGTGGATGTTGCACCCTGTAGATATTGATTATTCGGACAGCTATAACTTCTGGCTCGTTTAAAGTTACGGAAGCCATAACCTGTCAAAACGAAGGCCACGATGAGTTCTACGGCTTTGACAGCTTTCAGCCGTCAGCGGATAGATTAATGCCCAAAAAGGACAACCCGAATCTCAATCGGGTCTCATAAGTTTTTTACCCTTCGTTTTTTCGACACCGGATTTTTACGGTAAAACGGGATTACTGTGCCTCGTATTCGATTTACCATCGCTGGAAAGTGGTGCACCATGGTACTGTTCCGTTTCAAATCCATGCACGCATTTCTAAAAGTCATACGCCACTGTTTCGCCATTTCGGACGGATGTTGCACCTTGCACCGCGGATGTTGCACCCTGTAGATATCGATTATTCGGACGACCATAACTTCTGGCTCGTTTAGAGTTACGGGAGCTATAACCTGTCAAAACGAAGGCCACGTTGTGTTCTACGGCTTTGACCGCTTTCAGCCGTCAATGGATAGATTAATGCCCAAAAAGGACAACCCGAATCTCAATCGGGTCTCGTAAGTTTTTTACCCTTCGTTTTTTCGACACCGGATTTTTACGGTAAAACGGGAATACCGTGCCACGCCTTCGATTTACCATCGCTGGAGAGTGGTGCACCATGGTACTGTTCCGCTTCAAATCCATGCACGCATTTCTAAAAGTCGTACGCCACTGTTTCGCCATTTCGGACGGATGTTGCACCTTGCACCGTGGATGTTGCACCCTGTAGATATCGATTATTCGGACGGCCATAACTTCTGGCCCGTTTAGAGTTACGGGAGCCATAACCTGTCAAAATGAAGGCCACGGTAAGTTCTACGGTTTTGACAGCTTTCAGCCATCAACGGATAGATTAATTCCCAAAAAGGACAAACCGAATCTCAATCGGGTGTCATAAGTTTTTTACCCTTCATTTTTTCTACACCGTAATTTTACGGTAAAACGAGAATACGTGGCTCGTCTTCGATTTACCTTCGCTGGAGAGTGGTGCACCATTGTACTGTTTCGTTTCAAATCCATGCATGCATTTCTAAAAGTCGTACGGCACTGTTTCGCCATTTCGGGCGGATGTTGCACCTTGCACCACGGATGTTGCACCCTGTAGATATCGATTATTCGGACGGCCATAACTTCTGGCTCGTTTAGAGTTACGAGAGCCATAACCTATCAAAACGAAGGCCATGATGAGTTCTACGGATTTGACAGCTTTCAGCCGTCAACGGATAGATTAATGCCCAAAAAGGACAACCTGAATCTCAATCGCGTCTCGTAAGTTTTTTACCCTTCGTTTTTTCGACACCGGATTTTTACGGTAAAACCGGATTACCGTGCCTCGCTTTCGATTTTCCATCGCTGGAAAGTTGTGCACCATGATACTGTTCCGTTTCAAATCCATGCACGCATTTCTATAAGTCGTACGACACTGTTTCGCCATTTCAAACGGTTGTTGCACCTTGCACCGCGGATGTTGCACCCTGTAGATATCGATTATTCGGACGGCCATAACTTCTGGCTCGTTTAGAGTTACGGGAGCCATAACCTGTCAAAACGAAGGCCATGATGAGTTCTACGGCTTTGACGGCTTTCAGCCGTCAACGGATAGATTAATGTCCAAAAAGGACAAACCGAATCTCAATCGGGTGTCCTAAGTTTTTTACCCTTCATTTTTTCGACACCGTATATTTACGGTAAAACGGGATTACCGTGGCTCGTCTTCGATTTACCATCGCTGGAGAGTGGTGCACCATGGTATTGTTCGTTTCAAATCCATGCACGCTTTTCTAAAAGTCGTACGGCACAGTTTCGCCATTTCGGACGGATGTTGCACCTTGCATCGCGGATGTTGCACCCTGTAGATATCGATTATTCGGACGGCCATAACTTCTGGCTCGTTTAGAGTTACGGGAGCCATAACCTATCAAAACGAAGGCCACGACGAGTTCTACGACTTTGACCGCTTTCAGCCGTCAACGGATAGATTAATGCCCAAAAAAGACAACCCGAATCTCAATCGGGTCTCGTAAGTTTTTTACCCTTCGTTTTTTCGACACCGGAATTTTACGGTAAAACGGGATTACCGTGCCTCGCCTTCGATTTACCATCGCTGGAGAGTGGTGCACCATGGTACTGTTCTGTTTCAAATCCATGCACGCATTTCTAAAAGTCATACGGCACTGTTTCGCCATTTCAGACGGATGTTGCACCTTGCACCGCGGATGTTGCACCCTGTAGATATCGATTATTCGGACGGCCATAACTTCTTGCTCGTTTAGAGTTACGGGAGCCATAACCTATCAAAACGAAGGCCACGATGAGTTCTACGGCTTTGACCACTTTCAGCCGTCAATGGATAGATTAATGCCCAAAAAGGACAAACCAAATCTCAATCGGGTGTCGTAGGTTTTTTACCCTAAATTTTTTCGACACCGTATTTTTACGGTAAAACGGGATTACCGTGGCTCGTGTTCGATTTACCATCGCTGGAGAGTGGTGCACCGTGGTACTATTCCGTTTCAAATCCATGCATGCATTTCTAAAAGTCGTACGACACTGTTTCGCCATTTCGGACGGATGTTGCACCTTGCACCGTGAATGTTGCACCCTGTAGATATCGATTATTCGGACGGCCATAACTTCAGGCTCGTTTAGAGTTACGGGAGCCATAACCTGTCAAAACGAAGGCCTCGATGAGTTCTACGGCTTTGACAGCTTTCAGCCGTCAACAGATAGATTAATGCCCAAAAAGGACAACCCGAATCTCAATCGGGTCTCGTAAGTTTTTTACCCTTCGTTTTTTCGACATGTGGATTTTTACGGTAAAACGGGATTACCGTGGTCCGTCTTCGACTTCCCATCGCTGTAGAGTGGTGCGCCATGGCACTGTTCCGTTTCAAATCCATGCACGCATTTCTAAAAGTCGTACGACACTGTTTCTCCATTTCGGAGGATGTTGCACCTTGCACCGTGGATGTTGCACCCTGTAGATATCGATTATTCGGACGGCCATAACTTCTGGCTCGTTTAATGTTACGGAAGCCATAACCTGTCAAAACGAAAGCCACGATGAGTTCTACGGCTTTGACAGCTTTCAGCCGTCAACGGATAGACTAATGCCCAAAAAGGCCAACCCGAATCTCAATCGGGTCTCATAAGTTTTTTTCCCTTCGTTTTTTCGACACCGGATTTTTACGGTAAAACGGGATTACCGTGCCTCGTATTCGATTTACCATCGCTGGAAAGTGGTGCACCATGGTACTGTTCCGTTTCAAACCCATGCACGCATTTCTAAAAGTCATACGACACTGTTTCGCCATTTCGGACGGATGTTGCACCTTGCACCGCGGATGTTGCACCCTGTAGACATCGATTATTCGGACGACCATAACTTCTGGATCGTTTAGAGTTACGTGAGCCATACCTGTCAAAACGAAGGCCATGTTGTGTTCTACGGCTTTGACCGCTTTCAACCGTCAACGGATAGATTAATGCCCAAAAAGGACAACCCGAATCTCAATCGGGTCTCGTAAGTTTTTTACCCTTCGTTTTTTCGACACCGGATTTTTACGGTAAAACGGAAATACCGTGCCACGCCTTCGATTTACCATCGCTGGAGAGTGGTGCATCATGGTACTGTTCCGTTTCAAATCCATGCACGCATTTCTAAAAGTCGTACGCCACTTTTTCGCCATTTCTGACGGATGTTGCACCTTGCACCGTGGATGTTGCACCCTGTAGATATCGATTATTCAGACGGCCATAACTTCTGGCTCGTTTAGAGTTATGGGAGCCATAACCTGTCAAAACGAAGGCCACGGTAAGTTCTACGGGTTTGACAGCTTTCAGCCGTCAACGGATAGATTAATGCCCAAAAAGAACAAACCGAATCTCAATCGGGTGTCATAAGTTTTTTACCCTTCATTTTTTCGACACCGTAATTTTACGGTAAAACGGGAATACCGTGGCTCGTCTTCGATTTACCATCGCTGGAGAGTGGTGCACCATTGTACTGTTCCGTTTCAAATCCATGCATGCATTTCTAAAAGTCGTACGGCACTGTTTCGCCATTTCGGACGGATGTTGCACCTTGCACCGTGGATTTTGCACCCTATAGATATCGATTATTCGGACGGCCATAACTTCTGGCTCGTTTAGAGTTACGGGAACCATAACCTATCAAAACGAATGCCACGATGAGTTCTACGGATTTGACAGCTTTCAGCCGTCAACGGATAGATTAATGCCCAAAAAGGACAACCTGAATCTCAATCGTGTCTCGTAAGTTTTTTACCCTTCGCTTTTTCGACACCGGATTTTTACGGTAAAACGGGATTACCGTGCCTCGCCTTCGATTTTCCATCGCTGGAAAGTGGTGCACCATGGTACTGTTCCGCTTCAAATCCACGCACGCATTTCTAAAAGTCGTACGACAATGTTTCGCCATTTCAAACGGATGTTGCACCTTGCATCGCGGATGTTGCACCCTGTAGATATCGATTATTCGGACGGCCATAACTTCTGGCTCGTTTAGAGTTACGGGAGCCATAACCTGTCAAAACAAAGGCCATGATGAGTTCTACGGCTTTGACAGCTTTCAGCCGTCAACGGATAGATTAATGTCCAAAAAGGACCAACCGAATCTCAATCGAGTGTCGTAAGTTTTTTACCCTTCATTTTTTCGACACCGTATTTTTACGGTAAAACGGGATTACCGTGGCTCGTCTTCGATTTACCATCGCTGGAGAGTGGTGCACCATGGTACTATTCCGTTTCAAATCCGCGCACGCATTTCTAAAAGTCGTACGACACTGTTTCGCCATTTTGAACGGATGTTGCACCTTGCACCGCGGATGTTGCACCCTGTAGATATCGATTATTCGGACGACCATAACTTCTGGCTCGTTTAGAGTTACGGGAGCCATAACCTGTCAAAACGAAGGCCACGTTGTGTTCTACGGCTTTGACCGTTTTCAGCCGTCAACGGATAGATTAATGCCCAAAAAGGACAACCCGAATCTCAATCGGGTCTCGTAAGTTTTTTACCCTTCGTTTTTTCGACACCGGATTTTTACGGTAAAACAGGAATACCGTGCCACGCCTTCGATTTACCATCGCTGGAGAGTGGTGCACCATGGTACTGTTCCGTTTCAAATCCATGCACGCATTTCTAAAAGTCGTACGCCACTGTTTCGCCATTTCGGATGGATGTTGCACCTTGCACCGTGGATGTTGCACCCTGTAGATATCGATTATTCGGACGGCCATAACTTCTGCCTCGTTTAGAGTTACGGGAGCCATAACCTATCAAAACGAAGGCCACGGTAAGTACTACGGGTTTGACGGCTTTCAGCCGTCAACGGATAGATTAATGCCCAAAAAGGACAAACCGAATCTCAATCGGGTGTCATAAGTTTTTTACCTTTCATTTTTTCGACACCGTAATTTTACGGTAAAACGGGAATACCGTGGCTCGTCTTCGATTTACCATCACTGGAGAGTGGTGCACCATTGTACTGTTCCGTTTCAAATACATGCATGCATTTCTAAAAGTCGTACGACACTGTTTTGCCATTTCGGTCGGATGTTGCACCTTGCACCGCGGATGTTACACCCTGTAGATATCGATTATTCGGACGGCCATAACTTCTAGCTCGTTTAGAGTTACGGGAGCCATAACCTGTCAAAATGAAGGCCACGATGAGTTCTACGGATTTTACAGCTTTCAGCCGTCAACGGATAGATTAATGCCCAAAAAGGACAACCTGAATCTTAATCGCGTCTCGTAAGTTTTTTACCCTTCGTTTTTTCGACACCGGATTTTTACGGTAAAACAGGATTACCGTGCCTCGCCTTCGATTTTCCATCACTGGAAAGTGGTGCACCATGGTACTGTTCCGTTTCAAATCCATGCACGCTTTTCTAAAAGTCGTACGGCATAGTTTCGCCATTTCGGACGGATGTTGCACCTTGCATCGCGGATGTTGCACCCTGTAGATATCGATTATTCGGACGGCCATAACTTCTGGCTCGTTTAGAGTTACGGGAGCCATAACCTATCAAAACGAAGGCCACGATGAGTTCTACGACTTTGACAGCTTTCAGCCGTCAACGGATAGATTAATGCCCAAAAAGGACAACCCGAATCTCAATGGGGTCTCGTAAGTTTTTTACCCTTCGTTTTTTCGACACCGGATTTTTACGGTAAAACGGGACTACCGTGCCTCGCCTTCGATTTACCATTGCTGGAGAGTGGTGCACCATGGTACTGTTCCATTTCAAATCCATGCACGCATTTCTAAAAGTCATACGGCACTGTTTCGCCATTTCAGACGGATGTGTCACCTTGCACGCGGATGTTGCACCCTGTAGATATCGATAATTCGGACGGCCAAAACTTCTTGCTCGTTTAGAGGTACGGGAGCCATAACCTGTCAAAACGATGGCCACGATGAGTTCTACGGCTTTGACCGCTTTCAGTCGTCAATGGATAGATTAATGCCCAAAAAGGACAAGCCGAATCTCAATCGGGTGTCGTAGGTTTTTTACCCTTCATTTTTTCGACACCGTATTTTTACGGTAAAACGGGATTACCGTGGCTCGTCTTCGATTTACCATCGCTGAAGAGTGGTGCACCATGGTACTGTTCCGTTTCAAATCCATGCATGCATTTCTAAAAGTCGTACGACACTGTTTCGCCATTTCGGACGGATGTTGCACCTTGCGCCGCGGATGTTGCACCCTGTAGACATCGATTATTCGGACGGCCATAACTTCTGGCTCGTTTAGAGTTACGGGAGCCATAACCTGTCAAAACGAAGGCCACGGTGATTTCTACGGCTCTGACCACTTTCAGCCGTTAATGGAAAGATTAATGCCCAAAGAGGACAACCCGAATCTCAATCGGGTCTCGTAAGTTTTTTACATTTCGTTTTTTCGACACCGGATTTTTACGGTAAAGCGGGATTACCGTGCCTCGTCTTCGATTTACCATCGCTGGAGAGTGGTGCACCTTGGTACTATTCCGTTTCTAATCCATTCATGCATTTCTAAAAGTCGTACGGCACTGTTTCGCCATTTCGGACGGATGTTGCACCTTGCACCGCGAATGTTGCACCCTGTAGATATTGATTATTCGGATGGTCAAAACTTCTGGCTCGTTTAGAGTTACGGGAGCCATAACCTGCCAAAATGAAGGCCACGGTGAGTTCTATAGCTTTGACAGCTTTCAGCCGTCAACGAATAAATTAATGCCCGAAAAGGACAACCCGAATTTCAATCGGGTCTCGTAAGTTTTTTACCCTTCGCTTTTTCGACACCGGATTTTTACGGTAAAACGGGATTACCGTGCCTCGTCTTCGATTTACCATCGTTGGAGAGTGGTGCACCATGGTACTGTTCCGTTTCAAATCCATGCACGCATTTCTAAAAGTCGTACGGCACTGTTTCGCCATTTCGGACGGATGTTGCACCTTGCACCGTGGACGTTGCACCCTGTAGATATCGATTATTCGGACGGTCATAACTTCTTGCTCGTTTAGAGTTACGGGAGCCATAACCTGTCAAATCGAAGGCCACGGTGCGTTCTACAGCTTTCAGCTGTCAACGGATAGATTTATGCCCGAAAAGGACAATCCGAATCTCAATCGAGGTTCGTAAGTTTTTTAACCTTCGTTTTTTCGACACCGGATTGTTACTGTAAAACGGGATTACAGTGCCTCGCCTTCGATTTACCATTGCTGGAGAGAGGTGCACCATGGTACTGTTCCGTTTCAAATTCATGCACGCATGTCTAAAAGTCGTACAACACTGTTTCGCCATTTCGGACGGATGTTGCACCCTGCACCGCGGATGTTGCACCCTGTAGATATCGATTATTCGGACGGCCATAACTTCTGGCTCGTTTAGAGTTACGGGAGCCATAACCTGTCAAAACGAAGGCCATGATGAGTTCTACGGCATTGACAGCTTTCAGCCGTCAACGGATAGATTAATGCCCAAAAACGACAAACCGAAACTCAATCGGGTGTCGTAAGTTTTTTACCCTTCATTTTTTCGACACCGTATTTTTACTGTAAAAAGGGATTACCGTGGCTCATCTTCGATTTACCATCGCTGGAGAGTGGTGCACCATGGTACTGTTCCGTTTCATATCCATGCACGCTTTTCTAAAAGTCGTACGGCACAGTTTCGCCATTTCGGACGGATGTTGCACCTTGCACCGCAGATGTTGCACCCTGTAGATATCGATTATTCGGACGGCCATAACTTCTGGCTCGTTTAGAGTTACGGGATCCATAACCTATCAAAACGAAGGCCACGATGAGTTCTACGGCTTTGACCACTTTCAGCCATCAACGGATAGATTAATGCCCAAAAAGGACAACCCGAATCTCAATCGTGTCTCGTAAGTTTTTTACCCTTCGTTTTTTCGACACCGGATTTTTGCGGTAAAGCGGGATTACCGTGCCTCGTCTTTGATTTATCATCGCTGGAGAGTGGTGCACCATGGTACTGTTCCGTTTCAAATCCACACCACTTGAGCAGTCGTCCAGAGGTGTCAGGATGATGGAGCACTTGCCTCAATGGTTGGTCGGTTAGGACTCTGATGGGATGAGATTGGAAATAGTGTCGCAGCTTCCTTGATGTGATTAGTAAACAGTACGCCAGTTTCTCGAGTTTGGGATACCGGGCTTCTGCTCCCGTGAACCTTTTGCTTATGAAGTATACTGGCCGTTGTGTGCGGTTTTCTTCTCTTACCAAAGCGGCGCTTAGGGCATGTGGTGACACGGCTAGGTATAGGTATAGTTCTTCGCCTCCATTAGGAGTTGAGAGTACTGGTGGCCGCTGGAGGTGTTCGATTAGGTTAAGGAAGGCTGTTGAACACTCATCGGTCCATTCGAACTTTCCTTCTCTTTCTTTAGGGCTTCGAAGAAAGGAATGCATTTGTCAGTTGCTTTAGAGATGAACCGGCTTAGGGCGGCCACTTTTCCATTTAGGCTTTGCATCTCTTTTCGAGTGGATGGTGTCTTGAAATCTTGCAAGGCCCGGACTTGTTCGGGGTTTGCTTCAATCCCCTTGGCATGAACGATGAATCCCAAGAACTTTCCCGATGATATTCTGAAGGAGCACTTTAGAGGGTTCAACTTCATTCCATATTGGCGAAGTACTTGAAACATCTCGTCCAGATAAACTTCCATAGTTCGTCCTATTAGTTCTGCAAACATCATGTTGACGAGGCGCTGATAAGTAGCTCCGGCGTTTTTAAGTCCGAACGGCATTACCTTGTAGCAGTACAATCCTCGGTCAGTAATGAAGCTAGTGTGGTCTTGATCGGGGGCGTGCATAGGGATCTGGTTATACCCTGAGTATGCGTCCATAAAGGATAAAAGTTCGTGTCCGGCAGTGCTGTCCACGAGTTGGTCGATTCGAGGGAGTGAGAAGCAGTCTTTTGGGCAAGCGTCATTTAAGTTGGAGAAATCGATGCACGTTCGCCACTTCCCATTAGCTTTCTTTACCAGTACCGGGTTGGCGATCCATTCCAGGTAGATGGCTTCATGTATGAAGTCATTGGCAAGTAAGTTCTTTACTTCTTCCTTGAGGGCTGCTGATCGTTCTGCCCCCATACTTCTCTTCTTTTGCTTTATCGGCACCTTGGTAGGATCGATGTTCAGTGCGTGGCATGCTACGTCTGGGGAGATTCCAGTCATATCAGCGTGCGTTCATGCAAATACATCCATGTTGTGGCAAAGAAAATCAATGAGTTGATTCTTTAATTCTTTTTTTAACTGAGATCCGACTCTCAGCAGTTTGCTGGGATCGCGTTTGTCTACAGATACGAATTCCATAGCCTCTGCAGGCTCGGCGGTGGCCTCTTCCTCTTTGTCCCTGGGGTCTAATTCATTGAAAGGATCACTGGTATACCGAAGAGGAGGGGCTTTCTTTAGTTGCTATGCTTCCAAGATTTTCATGCAGAGAATAGTCTCTGCATTTTTCCCTTTATCTCTCCTGCGATTATTGCGAAGTTCGGTTACATAGCAGTCCCGAGCGGCGTCTTGATCTCCTTCTACTTCTCCCACTCCATCATCCGTCAGGAACTTCATCTTCAGGCACCATGGGGCGAGGATGATTTGGAAGTCGGACAAGACTGGTCTCCCCAAAAAGGCATTGTAGGCCGAGTGGTTGTCTATCAGCACGAATGTTTGTTTCCGAACGGCGGAGCGGGGATGACTTCCCAATTCAACAAAGAGATCCAATTGTCCGAGGGGCATCTTTGCTTCTCCAGTGAAACATGTAGCGGTTTGTTGCAGGGAGACACGTCCTTCATTGACAGCTTCATTTTTTCGAAAGCATGCTTGAACAGAATATTCACTGAGCTTCCAGTGTCTACTAGGATCCGAAAAACTTTAGCTGGGCCGAACCAGGCAGAGATGACCATAGGATCCATATGAGGGTATTGCCTTCCTTCTAGGTCGCGCCCACTGAATGTGATGTCATTATTTTCCCTCCTCTTAGGGTGGCGTTCTTCCATAACAGAATTGACGCAGTCTCACTCGCTTCTGAGTGAGTTTCCATATCTTTCCATTTCTGCCCAGCTCTTGTCGGCGATGTGTGGCCCTCCAGATATTGTACGGACCACTATCTTCTCTTGGCTGGAACCGCTGGTGTTGCGATTTCCTCTGCCTGTCTCTGGGTTGAGCTGCCCTGGGTTTTCCTTGGCGGGAGCTGGAGTCCAATCCTGGCTCTTTACATAGCGTTCCAGCCTCCTTCTCCTGATGTGTTCTTCAATTAGGTCTTGGAGATGGCGGCATTCATTGGTATCTTGCTCATGAGACTCGTGGAAACGGCAGAACTTTCCGGACTGGATTGCGCGATCCGACTCTTTCTTGTACGGGGGGCGCTTGTATGTAAGTTCGTCCTGGGTGGCCAGGAAGATGTTCTCGACTGTTTCATTCAAGGGAGTGTAAGCGTCAAATCTCGTTCCTGGTCGGTACAAGCGCTTTTCTCCCTTCTTGCCCCTTGCATTGTCTCTGGAGTCGTTTCTCCGAATGTCCTTCGCTGCGGCGGGGGCATTTCCATGAGCCTTCTTAGCCTGTGGTCCTGTCTGCCTTTCAGTGGCAGCCTCTTCGAGTATCATGTACTTCCCAGCTTCATGGAAGAAATCGGGCAAGGTAGCTGGTTTTTCTTTAGTTAGTATTCTAGCAAACTTGGTATCTGGGTGCACACCACTACAGAGGGCCATTAGGGTGAGTTTCTCATCAGCATCTTGGACTGCGGCTGCTGCGGCGTTGAACTGGGTTAGATATTGTTGCAGTGTCTCTCTGGATTTCTGTTTGACAGTAGATAGAGAATAAGCATCCTTGGGTTGTTCCACATGAATGCGGAACTGGCTAATGAACTTTTCTTTCAACATCTCCCATGAGCTGATGGATCCTTGGGGTAGATGGCAGAACCAGGAGGTAGCTAGGTCTGCTAGGAATAGCGGAAAGCATTTACACAACACCCCTTCCGTTGCTCCGCTCATGAGCATATGCTGTGTGTATCTCTGCAGGTGTACAACGGGGTCGGAAGTTCCCTTGTATGGTTCCATCGTTGGCATTTTCCATTCTCGAGGGGTGATGGCAGTTTCGATGTCGCGGGTGAAAGGGCTGGTTACCCTAGCGCCTATCCCTCGATCCCTTTGCTCCCGTCGGACGCATTCCCTGAATAATCGTGCCATTCTTTCATCAGAATTTGGAGCGGACAAAAATGAGCTTGGTTCTTCCCTGCGGGATCGATCTTGTCCAGATGACCTGTAGGGATGGTATAGTCTATCATTTCTGACATTATCCAGCGGCTGTCTTTGGCTGCTCGGATGCATGCTAGGACCAGCTACAGTTGGCCCCTGCCTCGATCTTCCCCTGTGGGGTTCTGTTTCGAGTATTTCCATGGGGTCAAATTCGGGCTGGGTTCTAGCTCGGCTCCGTTCAGCGGGGTTTCTTTGATAAGGCGGCATGACTGGCTCAGCTACATCCGATCCTCGCCTGATGCCTCCCTCGTTGGGTTCAGTTCCAAGCGCTTCCTCGAGTCGGAGTTCGGGCTGAGTCCGGGCGCGGCCCCTATCATTGTTGTTCCTGTTGATAGCTTCTTCGAAGAGGTAAGACCTCTGTTGTCTCCAAGATCCTCCAGATTGAGACTCACCCCATGATTCAGTGTTGCGGTTGGATTCTTCGGCATCCCTCAAGCGTGGCATGAGTTGGTTTACCAAAGCTTCTTGTTGGGATGCGAAGCGGTTAGTTACTTCAACCACAACTCTGTCTAGGTCCGCCCTAGTGATTGTTGTCGGTTGTTCCGCGGCAGGGGCTGTCGGATTTTCCTGATCTACATTTGGCACTACTGTCGTAGTGGGCTGGTTCTCTTGATCTAGATTCGCTAGATCCGGAGCGCTGCTGGTTGCAACGTTCTTTCCCCTGTTGGCGTCTTTTCTCGGCCTGGAAGTCATGTTTCCTAGGCAATGAAGGGTGCTATTGGGAAAGAAGGTTGAATGAGGGAAGCTGAAGCTTCGAGTTCCAAGCCGTTCTCAGTGAAAGCACCAAAAATGTTTGCGCAAAAAATGGGCAAACACCTCCAATCCGTATAATTTAGTTGATTTTATGTAGTTTTTAATGATTTGGGTGACTTATGCAAATATGTAAAATGCAGGGACTGAACTGTAAAAGACACACAGATTTATAGTGGTTCGGCCAGAACGTGCCTACGTCCACTTTATATGTTATTATCCTTTTTCTTTCAGATTACAAGTACAAAGCTTTTAGTACAAGTATAAGAAAGTTGTTTGAAAGTTCCTTCCTTGCTTGAGCTCTCAAACTTGTCTGCCAATGTTGTACCCCTGCCCCTCTATTTATAGAGTGAGGCTGGGGGCATGGGTCTTGGATGTATATAGCCGCTGGTGGACCTGGGCTGGAGCAACCTGGCCTGGCAGAGTTGGTTCGGCAAAGCCTTAGTTCGGTATAGAGTTGGTGAGGACTTGGTCCGGTTGTAGAGCGTTGAGGCAGTGGTTGGAGTGGGTAGTCCTTGGTCCGGTGGAGGTTGGTGAGGTTTGGTCCGGTGGAGCTTGGTTCGGTGATGGAGGAGAGGTTGGTCCGGTGGAGCTTGGTCCGGGGATGGAGGAGAGGGGATTCTGGTTCGGTGGCGATGGACCGGTAGTGGATGGGAAATGGCTTAGACCGGCAATGTGTGGAGATGGCATGGTTCAGTGATGGTCTGTCTTGCTTATTGGTTCGGCAGTGGAAGGAGGTAGCTGGCTCGGTAGTAGTATGATCCGGTAGTGGATGGAAGTAGGTTGGAACGACAATGTTTGGAGATGGTATGGTTTGGTATTGTTAGAAATGCGCCCAACAGCACGCTTTTCAAAAAGTCGCACGGCACAGTTTCGCCATTTCGGACGTATGTTGCACCTTGCACCGCGGATGTTGCACCCTGTAGATATCGATTATTCGGACGGTCATAACTTCTGGCTCGTTTAGAGTTACGGGAGCCATAACCTGTCAAAACGAAGGCCACGATGAGTTCTACGGCTTTGACCGCTTTCAGCCGTCAACGAATAGATTAATGCCCAAAAAGGACAACCCGAATCTCAATCGCGCCTCGTAAGTTTTTTACCCTTCGTTTTTTCGACACCGGATTTTTACGGTAAAATGGGATTACCGTGCCACGCCTTCGATTTACCTTCGCTGGAGAGTGGTGCACCTTGGTACTGTTCCGTTTCAAATCTATTCACGCATTTCTAAAATTCGTACGCCACTGTTTCGCCATTTCAGACGGATGTTGCACCATGCACCGCGGATGTTGCACCCTGTAGATATCGATTATTCGGACGGCCATAACTTCTGGCTCGTTTAGAGTTACGGGAGCCATAACCTGTCAAAACGAAGGCCACGATGAGTTCTACGGCTTTGACCGCTTTCAGCCGTCAACGGAAAGATTAATGCCCAAAGAGGACAACCCGAATCTCAATCGGGTCTCGTAAGTTTTTTACCCTTCGTTTTTTTGACACCGTATTTTTACGGTAAAACGGGATTACCGTGGCTCGTCTTCGATTTACCATTGCTGGAGAGTGGTGCACCATGGTACTGTTCTGTTTCAAATCCATGCAAGCATTTCTAAAAGTCGTACGACACTGTTTCGCCATTTCGGACGGATGTTGCACCTTGCACCGCGGATGTTGCACACTGTAGATATCGATTATTCGGACGGCCATAACTTCTGGCTCGTTTAGAGTTACGGGAGCCATAACCTATCAATACGAAGGCCACGATGAGTTCTACGGCTTCGACAGCTTTCAGCCGTCAACGGATAGATTAATGCCCAAAAAGGACAACCCGAATCTTAATCGGGTCTCGTAAGTTTTTTACCCTTCGTTTTTTCGACACCGGATTTTTACGGTAAAACGGGATTACCTTGCCTCGCCTTCGATTTACCATCGCTGGAGAGTGGTGCACCATGGTACTGTTCCGTTTCAAATCCATGCACGCATTTGTAAAAGTCGTACGGCATTGTTTCTCCATTTCAGACGGATGTTGCACCTCGCACCACGGATGTTGCACCCTGTAGATATCGATTATTCGGACGGCCATAACTTCTGCCTCGTTTAGAGTTATGGGAGCCATAACCTGTCAAAACGAAGGCCACGATGAGTTCTGCGGATTTGACAACTTTCAGCCGTCCACGGATAGATTAATGCCCAAAAAGGACAACCCGAATCTCAATCGGGTCTCGTAAGTTTTTTACCCTTAGTTTTTTCGACACCGGATTTTTACGGTGAAAAGGGATTACCGTGCCTCGCCTTCGATTTACCATCGCTGGAGAGTGGTGCACCATGATACTGTTACGTTTCAAATCCATGCACGCATTTCTAAAAGTCGTACGGCACTATTTCGCAATTTCAGACGGATGTTGCACCATGCACCGCGGATGTTGCACCCTGTAGATATCGATTATTCGGACGGCCATAACTTCTGGCTCATTTAGAGTTACGGGAGCCATAACCTGTCAAAACGAAGGCCACGATGAGTTCTACGGCTTTGACAGCTTTCAGCCGTCAACGTATAGATTAATGCCCAAAAAGGACAAACCGAATCTCAATCGGGTGTCGTAAGTTTTTTACCCTTCATTTTTTCGACACCGTATTTTTACGGTAAAACGGGATTACCGTGGCTCGTCTTCGATTTACCATCGCTGGAGAGTGGTGCACCATGGTACTGTTCCGTTTCAAATCCATGCGTGCATTTCTAAAAGTCGTACTGCACTGTTTCGCCATTTCGGACGGATGTTGCACCTTGCACCGCGGATGTTGCACCCTGTAGATATCGATTATTCGGACGGCCATAACTTCTGGCTCATTTAGAGTTACGGGAGCCATAACCTATCAAAACAAAGGCCACGGTGAGTTCTACGGCTTTGACCTCTTTCAGCCGTCAAAAGATAGATTAATGCCCAAAGAGGACAACCCGAATCTCAATCGGGTCTCGTCAGTTTTTTACCCTTCGTTTTTTCGACACCGGATTTTTACGGTAAAGCGGGATTACCGTGCCTCGTCTTCGATTTACCATCGATGGAGAGTGGTGCACCATGGTACTGTTCCGTTTCAAATCCATGCACGCATTTCTAAAAGTCGTACGACACTGTTTCGCCATTTTGGACGGATGTTGCACCTTGCACCGCGGATGTTGCACCCTGTAGATATCGATTATTCGGACGGCCATAACTTCTGGATCGTTTAGAGTTACGTGAGCCATAACCTGTCCAAACGAAGGCCACGGTGAGTTCTACAGCTTTAACAGCTTTCAGCCATCAACGGATAGATTAATGCCCGAAAAGGACAACCTGAATCTCAATCGGGGTTCGTAAATTTTTTACCCTTCGTTTTTTCGACACCGGATTTGTACGGTAAAATGGGATTACCGTGGCTCGTCTTCGATTTACCATCGCTGGAGAGTGGTGCACCATGGTACTGTTCCATTTCAAATCCACGCACGCATTTGTAAAAGTCGTACGACACTGTTTCGCCATTTCGGACAGATGTTGCACCTTGCACCGCGGATGTTGCACCCTGTATATATCGATTATTCGGACAGCCATAACTTCTTGCTCGTTTAGAGTTACGGGAGCCATAACCTGTCAAAACGAAGGACACGATGAGTGCTACGGCTTTGACAGCTTTTAGCCGTCAACGGATAGATTAATGCCCGAAAAGGACAACCCGAATCTCAATCGGGTCTCGTAAGTTGTTTACCCTTCGTTTTTTTGACACCGGATTTTTACGGTAAAACGGGATTACCTTGCCTCGCCTTCGATTTACCATCGCTGGAGAGTGGTGCACTATGGTACTGTTCCGTTTCAAATCCATGCACGCATTTGTAAAAGTCGTACGGCACTGTTTCTCCATTTCAGACGGATGTTGCACCTAGCACCGCGGATGTTGCACCCTGTAGATATCGATTATTCGGACGGCCATAACTTTTGGCTCGTTTAGTGTTACGGGAGCCATAACCTGTCAAAACGAAGGCCACGATTGAGTTCTACGGCTTTGACAGCTTTCAGCCGCCAACGGATAGATTAATGCCCAAAAAGGACAAACCGAATCTCAATCGGTTGTCGTAAGTTTTTTACCCTTCCTTTTTTCGACACTGTATTTTTACGGTAAAACGGGATTACCGTGGCTCATCTTCGATTTACCATCGCTGGCAAGTGGTGCACCATGGTACTGTTCCATTTCAAATCCATGCATGGATTTCTAAAAGTCGTACGGCACTGTTTCGCCATTTCGGACGGATGTTGCACCTTGCGCCGCGGATGTTGCACCCTGTACATATTGATTATTCGGATGGCCATAACTTCTGGCTCGTTTAGAGTTACGGGAGCCATAACCTGTCAAAACGAAGGCCAGGGTGAGTTCTACGGCTTTGACCGCTTTCAGCCGTCAACGGAAAGATAAACGCCCAAAGAGGACAACCCGAATCTCAATCGGGTCTCGTAAGTTTTTTACCCTTCATTTTTTCGACACCGGATTTTTACGGTAAAGCGGGATTATCGTGCCTCGTCTTCGATTTACCATCGCTGGAGAGTGTTGCACCATGGTACTGTTCCGTTTCAAATCCAGGCACGCATTTCTAAAAGTCGTACGGCACTGTTTCGCCATTTCGGACGGATGTTGCACCTTGCACCGTGGATGTTGCACCCTGTAGATATCGATTATTCGGACAGTCATAACTTCTGGCTCGTTTAGAGTTACGGGAGCCATAACCTGTCAAAATGAAGGCCACGGTGAGTTCTACAACTTTGACAGCTTTCAACCGTCAACGGATTGATTAATACCCGAAAAGGACAACCCGAATCTCAATCGGGGTTCGTAAGTTTTTTACCCTTCGTTTTTTCGACACCGGATTTGTACGGTAAAACGGGATTACCGTGGCTCGTCTTCGATTTACCATCGCTGGAGAGTGGTGTACCATGGTACTGTTCCATTTCAGATCCATGCATGCATTTCTAATAGTCGTACGACACTGTTTCGCCATTTCGGACAGATGTTTCACCTTGCACCGCGGATGTTGCACCCTGTATATCGATTATTCGGACAGCCATAACTTCTGGTTCATTTAGAGTTACGGGAGCCATAACCTATCAAAACGAAGGCCACGGTGAGTTCTGAAGCTTTGACAGCTTTTGGATGTCAACGGATAGATTAATGCCCGAAAAGGACAACCCGAATCTCTGTCGGGGTTCGCAAGTTTTTTACCCTACGTTTTTTCGACACCGGATTTTTACGGTAAAACGGGATTACCGTGGCTCGTCTTCGATTTACCATCGCTGGAGAGTGGTGCACCATGGTAATGTTCCGTTTCAAATCCATGCACGCATTTCTAAAAGTCGTACAACACTGTTTCGCCATTTCGGACGGATGTTGCACCTTGCACCCCGGATGTTGCACCCTGTAGATATCGATTATTCGGACGACCATAACTTCTGGCTCGTTTAGAGTTACGGGAGCCATAACCTGTGAAAACGAAGGCCACGATGAGTTCTACGGCTTTGACAGCTTTCAGCCATCAACGGATAGATTAATGCCCAAAAAGGACAACCCGAATCTCAATCGGGTCTCGTAAGTTTTTTACCCTTCGTTTTTTCGGCACCGGATTTTTACGGTAAAACGGGATTACCGTGCCTCGCCTTCGATTTACCATCGCTGGAGAGTGGTACACCATGATACTGTTCCGTTTCAAATCCACGCACGCTTTTCTAAAAGTCGTACGGCACAGTTTCGCCATTTCGGACGGATGTTGCACCATGCATCGCGGATGTTGCACCCTGTAGATATCGATTATTCGGACGACCATAACTTCTGGCTCGTTTAGAGTTACGAGAGCCATAACCTGTCAAAACGAAGGCCACGATGAGTTCTACGGATTTGACAGCTTTCAGCCATCAACGGATAGATTAATGCCCGAAAAGGACAACCCGAATCTCAATCGGGGTTCGTAACTTTTTTACCCTTCGTTTTTTCGACACCGGATTTTTATGGTAAGACGAGATTACCATGGCTCGTCTTCGATTTACCATTGCTGGAGAGTGGTGCACCATGGTACTGTTCCGTTTCAAATCTGTGCACGCATTTCTAAAAGTAGTACGGCACTGTTTCACCATTTCGGACGGATGTTGCACCTTGCACCGCGGATGTTGCACCTTGTATATATCGATTATTCGGACAGCCATAACCTCTGGCTCGTTTAGATTTAAGGGAGCCATAACCTGTCAAAACGAAGGCCACGGTGAGTTCTACAGCTTTGATAGCTTTCAGCCGTCAACGGATAGATTAATGCCCGAAAAGGACAACTCGAATCTCAATCGGGGTTCGTAAGTTTTTTACCCTTCGTTTTTTCGACACCGGATTTTTACGGTAAAACGGGATTACCGTGGCTCGTATTCGATTTACCATCGCTGGAGAGTGGTGCACCATGCTACTCTTCCGTTTCAAATCCATGCACGCATTTCTAAAAGTCGTACGGCACTGTTTCGCCATTTCGGACGGATGTTGCACCTTGCGCCGTGGATGTTGCACCCTGTATATATCGATTATTCGGACAGCCATAACTTCGGGCTCGTTTAGAGTTACGGGAGCCATAACCTGTCAAAACGAAGGCCACGGTGATTTCTACGGCTTTGAAAACTTTCAGCCGTCAACGGATAGATTAATGCCCGAAAAGGACAACCCGAATCTCAATCGGTTCTCGTAAGTTTTTTACCCTTCGTTTTTTCGACACTGGATTTTTACGGTAAACGGGATTACGTTGCCTCGCCTTCGATTTACAATCACCGGAGAGTGGTGCACCATGGTACTATTCCGTTTCAAATCCATGCACGCATTTATAAAAGTCGTACGGCACTGTTTCGCCATTTCGGACGGATGTTGCACCTTGCACCGTGGATGTTGCACCTGTAGATATCGATTATTCGGACGGCCATAACTTCTGGCTCGTTTAGAGGTACGGGAGCCATAACCTGTCTAAACGAAGGCCATGATGAGTTCTACGGCTTTGACATCTTTCAGCCGTCAACGGATAGATTAATGCCCAAAAAGGACAACACGAATCTCAATCGGGACTCGTAGGTTTTTTACCCATCGTTTTTTCGACACGTGGATTTTTACGGTAAAACGGGATTACGGTGGCTCGTCTTCGATTTACCATCGTTGGAGAGTGGTGCACCATGGTACTGCTCCATTTCAAATCTATGCACGCATTTCTAAAAGTCGAACAGCACTGTTTCGCCATTTCGGACGGATGTTGCACCTTGCACCGCGGATGTTGCACCCTGTAGATATCGATTATTCGGACGGCCATAACTTCTGGCTCGTTTAGAGTTACGGGAGCCTTAAACTGTCAAAACGAAGGCCACGGTGAGTTCTACGGCTTTGACAGCTTTTCGCCGTCAACGGATAGATTAATGCCCGAAATGGACAACCCGAATCTCAATCGGGGTTCGTAAATTTTTTACCCTTCGTTTTTTCGATACCGGATTTGTGCGGTAAAACGGGATTACCGTGGCTCGTCTTCGATTTACCATCGTTGGAGAGTGGTGCACCATGGTACTGTTCCGTTTCAAATCCATGCACGCATTTGTAAAAGTCGTACGACACTGTTTCGCCATTTCAGACAGATGTTGCACCTTGCACCGCGGATGTTGCACCCTGTATACATCGATTATTCGGATAGCCATAACTTCTGGCTCGTTTAGAGTTACGGGAGCCATAACCTGTCAAAACGAAGGCCACGGTGAGTTCTACAGCTTTGACAGCTTTCAGCCGTCAACGGATAGATTAATGCCGGAAAAGGACAACCCGAATCTCAATCGAGTCTCGTAAGTTTTTTACCCTTCGTTTTTTCGACACGTGATTTTTATGGTAAAACGGGATTACCGTGCCTCGCCTTCGATTTACCATCGCTGGAGAGTGGTGCACCATGGCACTGTTCCGTTTGAAATTCATGCACGCATTTCTAAAAGTCGTACGGCACTGTTTTGCTATTACAGACGGATGTTGCACCTTGCACCGCGGATGTTGCACCCTGTAGATATCGATTAATCGGACGGTCATAACTTCTGGCTCGTTTAGAGTTACGGGAGCCATAACCTGTCAAAACGAAGGCCACGGTGAGTTCTACAGCTTTGACAGCTTTCAACTGTCAACGGATAGATTAATGCCCGAAAAGGACAACCCGAATCTCAATCTGGGTTCGTAAGTTTTTTACCATTCGTTTTTTCGACACCGGATTTTTACGGTAAAATGGAATTACCGTGGCTCGTCTTCGATTTACCCTCGCTGGAGAGTGGCGTACCATGGTAATGTTCCGTTTCAAATCCATGCATGCATTTCTAAAAGTCGTACGACACAGTTTCGCCATTTCGGACGGATGTTGCACCTTGCACCGTGGATGTTGCACCCTATAGATATCGATTATTCGGACGGCCATAACTTCTGGCTCATTTAGAGTTACGGGAGCCATAACCTGTCTAAACGAAGGCCACGGTGATTTCTATGGCTTTGATGGCTTTCAGCCGTCAACGGAAAGATTAATGCCCAAAAAGGACAACCCGAATCTCAATCGGGTCTCGTAAGTTTTTTACCCTTCGTTTTTTCGGCACCGGATTTTTACGGTAAAACGGGTTTACCGTGCCTCGTCTTCGATTTACCGTCGCTGGAGAGTGGTGCACCATGGTACTGTTCCGTTTCAAATCCATGCTCGCATTTCTAAAAGTCGTACGACACTGTTTCGCCATTGCGGACGGATGTTGCACCTAGCACCGCGGATGTTGCACCCTGTAGATATCGATTATTCGGACGGTCATAACTTCTGGCTCGTTCAGAGTTACGGGAGCCATAACCTGTAAAAACGAAGGACATAGTGAGTTCTACAGCTTTGACAGCTTTCAGCCGTCAACGGATAGATTCATGCCCGAAAAGGACAACCCGAATCTCAATCGGGGTTCGTAAGTTTTTTACCCTTCGTTTTTTCGACACCGGATTTTTACGGTAAAACGGGATTACCGTGGCTCGTCTTCGATTTACCATCGCTGGAGAGTGGTGCACCATGGTACTGTTCCGTTTCAAATCTATGCACGCATTTCTAAAAGTCGTACGGCACTGTTTCGCCATTTCGGACGGATGTTGCACCTTGCACCGCGGATGTTGCACCTTGTATATATCGATTATTCGGACAGCCATAACCTCTGGCTCGTTTAGATTTAAGGGAGCCATAACCTGTCAAAACAAAGGCCACGGTGAGTTCTACAGCTTTGACAGCTTTCAGCCGTCAACGGATAGATTAATGCCCGAAAAGGACAACTCGAATCTCAATCGGGGTTCGTAAGTTTTTTGCTCTTCGTTTTTTCGACACCGGATTTTTACGGTAAAACGGGATTACCGTGGCTCGTCTTCGATTTACCATCGCGAGAGAGTGGTGCACTATGGTACTGTTCTGTTTCAAATCCATGCACGCATTTCTAAAAGTCGTACGGCACTGTTTCGCAATTTCGGACGGATGTTGCACCTTGCACCGTGGATGTTGCACCCTGTATATATATCGATTATTCGGACAGCCATAACTTCTGGCTCGGTTATAGTTACGGGAGCCATAACATGTCAAAACGAAGGCCACGGTGATTTCTACGGCTTTGACAGCTTTCGGCCGTCAACGGATAGATTAATGCCCGAAAAGGACAACCCGAATCTCCATCGGGTCTCGTAAGTTTTTTACCCTTCGTTTTTTCGACACCGGATTTTTACGGTAAACGGGATTATGGTGCCTCGCCTTCGATTTACAATCGCTGGAGAGTGGTGCACCATGGTACTGTTCCGTTTCAAATCCATGCACGCATTTATAAAAGTCGTACGACACTGTTTCGCCATTTCGGACGGATGTTGCACCTTGCACCGCGGATGTTGCACCTGTAGATATCGATTATTCGGACGGCCATCACTTCTGGCTCGTTTAGAGTTACGGGAGCCATAAACTGTCAAAACTAAGGCCACGATGAGTTCTACGGCTTTGACCGCTTTCAGCCGTCAACGGATAGATTAATGCCCAAAAAGGTCAACCCGAATCTCAATCGGGTCTCGTAAGCTTTTTACCCTTCGTTTTTTCGACACAGGATTTTTACGGTAAAACGGGATTACCGTACCCCGTCTTCGATTTACCATCGCTGGAGATTGCTGCACCATGGTACTAATCCGTTTCAAATCCGTGCACGCATTTCTAAAAATCGTACGACACTGTTTCTCCATTTCGGACGGATGTTGCACCTTGCACCGCGGATGTTGCACCCTGTAGATATCGATTATTCGGACGGCCATAACTTCTGGCTCGTTTAGAGTTACGGAAGCCATAACCTGTCAAAACGAAGGCCACGATGAGTTCTACGGCTTTGTCATCTTTCAGCCGTCAACGGATAGATTAATGCCCAAAAAGGACAGCCCAAATCTCAATCGTGTCCCGTAAGTTTTTCACCCTTCGTTTTTTTGACACCGGACTTTTACGGTAAAACGGTATTAGCGTGCCTCGTCTTCGATTTACCATCGCTGGAGAGTGTGCACCATGGTACTGTTCCGTTTCAAATCCATGCAAGCATTTCTAAAAGTCGTATGACACTGTTTCGCCATTTTGGACGGATGTTGCACCTTGCACCGCGGATGTTGCACCCTGTAGATATCGATTATTCGGACGGCAATAACTTCTGGCTCGTTTAGAGTTACGGGAGCCATAACCTATCAAAACGAAGGCCACGTTAAGTTCTACGGCTTTGACAGCTTTCAGCCGTCAAGGATAGATTAATGCCCAAAAAGGACAACCCGAATCTCAATCGGGTCTCGTAAGTTTTTTACCCTTCGTTTTTTCGACACCGTATTTTTACGGTAAAACGGGATTACCGTGCCTCGTCTTCGATCTACCATCGCTGGAGAGTAGTGCACCATGGTAGTGTTCGGTTTCAAATCCATGCACGCATTTCTAAAAGTCGTACGGCACTGTTTTGCCATTTCGGACGGATGTTGCACCTTGCACCGCGGATGTTGCACCCTGTAGATATCGATTATTCGGACGGCCATAACTTCTGGCTCGTTTAGAGTTATGGGAGCCATAACCTGTCAAAACGAAGGCCACGATGAGTTCTACGGCTTTGACCACTTTCAGCCGACAACGGATAGATTAATGCCCAAAAAGGACAACCCGAATCTCAATCGGGTCTCGTAAGTTTTTTACCCTTCGTTTTTTCGACACCGGATTTTTACGGTAAAACGGGATTACCGTGCCTCGTCTTCGATTTACCATCGCTGGAGAGTGGTGCACAATGGTACTGTTCCGTTTCAAATCCATGCACGCATTTTTAAAAGTCGTACGGCACTGTTTCGCCATTTCGGACGGATGTCGCACCTTGCACCGCGGATGTCGCTCCCTGTAGATATCGATTATTCGGACGGGCATAACTTCTGGCTCGTTTAGTGTTATGGGAGCCGTAACCTGTTAAAACGAAGGCCACGGTGAGTTCTACAGCTTTGACAGCTTTCATTTGTCAACGGATAGATTAATGCCCGAAAAGGACAACCCGAATCTCAATCGGGGTTCGTAAGTTTTTTACCCTTTGTTTTTTCGACACCGGATTTTTACGGTAAAACGGGATTACCGTGGCTCGTCTTCGATTTACCATCGCTGGAGAGTGGTGCACCATGGTAATGTTCCGTTTCAAATCCATGCACGCATCTCTAAAAGTCGTACCCCACTGTTCGCCATTTCGGACGGATGTTGCACCTTGCACCGTGGATGTTGCACCCTGTATATACCGATTATTCGGACCGTCATAACTTCTAGCTCGTTTAGAGTTACGGGAGCCATAACCTGTCAAAACGAAGGCCACGGTGCTTTCTACGGCTTTGACAGCTTTCAGCCGTCAACGGATAGATTAATGCCCGAAAAGGACAATCCGAATCTCAATCGGTCTCGTAAATCTTTTACCCATCGTTTTTTCGACACAGGATTTTTGCGGTAAACGGGATTACGGTGCCTCGCCTTTGATTTACCATCGCTGGAGAGTGGTGCACCATGGTACTGTTCCGTTTCAAATCCATGCACGCATTTATAAAAGTCGTACGACACTGTTTCGCCATTTCGGACGGATGTTGCACCTTGCACCGCGGATGTTGCACCTGTAGATATCGATTATTCGGACGGCCATAACTTCTGGCTCGTTTAGAATTACGGGAGCCATAACCTGTCAAAACTAAGGCCACAATGAGTTCTACGACTTTGACCGCTTTTAGCCGTCAACGGATAGATTAATGCCCAAAAAGGTCAACCCGAATCTCAATCGGGTCTCGTAAGTTTTTTACCCTTCTTTTTTTCGACACCGGATTTTTACGGTAAAACGGGATTACCGAGGCTCGTCTTCGATTTACCATCGCTGGAGAGTGGTGCTCTGTTTTGCCATTTCGGACGGATGTTGCACCTTGCACCGCGGATTTTGCACCCTGTGGATATCGATTATTCGGACGACAATAACTTTTGGCTCGTTTAGAGTTACGGGAGCCATAACCTGTCAAAATGAAGGCCACGTTGAGTTCTACGGCTATGATATCTTTCAGCCGTCAACGGATAGATTAATGCCCAAAAAGGACAACCCGAATCTCAATCGGGTCTCGTAAGTTTTTTACCCTTCGTTTTTTCGACACCGGATTTTTACGGTACACGGGATTACCGTGCCTCGTCTTCGATTTACCATCGCTGGAGAGTAGTGCACCATGGTACTGTTCTGTTTCAAATCCATGCACGCATTTCTACAGCACTGTTTTGGCATTTCAGACGGATGTTGCACCTTGCACCGCGGATGTTGCACCTTGTAGATATCGATTATTTGGACGGCCATAACTTCTGGCTCGTTTAGAGTTATGGGAGCCATAACTTGTCAAAATGAAGGCCACGATGAGTTCTACGGCTTTGACCACTTTCAACCGACAACGGATAGATTAATGCCCAAAAAGGACAACCCGAATCTCAATCGGGTCTCGTAAGTTTTTTACCCTTCGTTTTTTGACACCGGATTTTTACGGTAAAACGGGATTACCGTGCCTCGTCTTCGATTTACCATCGCCGGAGAGTGGTGCACAATGGTACTGTTCCGTTTCAAATCCATGCACGCATTTCTAAAAGTCGTACGACACTGTTTCGCCATTTCGGACGGATGTTGCACCTTGCACCGCGGATGTCGCACCATGTAGATATCGATTATTCGGACGGGCATAACTTCTGGCTCCTTTAGAATTATGGGAGCCATAACCTATCAAAACGAAGGCCACGGTGAGTTCTACAGCTTTTACAGCTTTTAGCTGTCAACGGATAGATTAATGCCCGAAAAGGACAACCCGAATCTCAATCGGGGTTCGTAAGTTTTTTACCCTTCGTTTTTTCGACACCGGATTTTTACGGTAAAACGGGATTACCGAGGGTCGTCTTCGATTTACCATCGCTGGAGAGTGGTGCACCATGGTACTGTTCCGTTTCAAATCCATGCACGCATTTCTAAAAGTCGTACCCCACTGTTCGCCATTTCGGACGGATGTTGCACCTTGCACCGTGGATGTTGCACCATGTATATACCGATTATTTGGACAGCCATAACTTCTGCCTCGTTTAGATTTACGGAAGCCATAACCTGTCAAAATGAAGGCCACGTTGATTTCTACGGCTTTGAAAGCTTTCAGCCGTCAACGGATAGATTAATGCCCGAAAAGGACAACCCGAATCTCAATCGAGTCTCGTAAGTTTTTTACCCTTCGTTTTTTCGACACCGGATTTTTACCGTAAACGGGATTACGGTGCCTCGCCTTCGATTTACCATCGCTGGAGAGTGGTGCACCATGGTACAGTTCCGTTTCAAATCCATACACGCATTAATAAAAGTCGTACGACACCGTTTCGCCATTTCCCGCGGATGTTGCACCTGTAGATATCGATTATTCGGACGGCCATAGCTTCTGGCTCGTTTAGAGTTACAGGAGCCATAACCTGTCAAAACTAAGGCCACGATGAGTTCTACGGCTTTGACCGCTTTCAGCCGTCAAAGTATAGATTAATGCCCAAAAAGGTCAACCCGAATCTCAATCGGGTCTCGTAAGTTTTTTACCCTTCGTTTTTTCGACACGTGGATTTTTACGGTAAAACGGGATTACCGTGGCCCATCTTCGACTTCCCATCGCTGAAGAGTGATGCACCATGGTACTGTTCCGTTTCAAATCCATGCACGCATTTCTAAAAGTCGTACGACACTGTTTCTCCATTTCGGACGGATGTTGCACCTAGCACCGTGGATGTTGCACCCTATAGATATCGATTATTCGGACGGCCATAACTTCTGGCTCGTTTAAAGTTACGGGAGCCATAACTTGTCAAAACGAAGGCCACGGTGAGTTCTACAGCTTTGACAGCTTTCATCTTTCAACGGATAGATTAATGCCCGAAAAGGACAACCCGAATCTCATTCGGGGTTCGTAAGTTTTTTACCCTTCGTTTTTTTGACACCGGATTTTTACGGTAAAACAGGATTACTGTGGCTCATCTTCGATTTACCATCGTTGGAGAGTGGTGCACCATGGTACTATTCCGTTTCAAATCCATGCACGCATTTCTAAAACTCATACCCCACTGTTTCGCTACTTCGGACAGATGTTGCACCATGCACCGTGGATGTTGCTCCCTGTATATACCGATTATTCGGACAGCCATAACTTCTGGCTCGTTTAGAGTTACGGGAGCCATAACCTGTCAAAACGAAGGCCACGGTGATTTCTATGGCTTTGACAGCTTTCAGGTGTCAACGGATAGATTAATGCCCGAAAAGGACAACCCGAATCTCAATCGGGTCTCGTAAGTTTTTTACCCTTCGTTTTTTCGAAACCGGATTTTTACGGTAAACGGGATTACGGTGCCTCGCCTTCGATTTACCATCGCTGGAGAGTGGTGCACCATGGTACTGTTCCGTTTCAAATCCATGCACGCATTTATAAAAGTCGTACGACACTGTTTCGCCATTTCGGACGGATGTTGCACCCTACACCGCGGATGTTGCACCCTGTATATATATCGATTATTCGGACAGCCTTAACTTCTGGCTCGTTTAGATTTACGGGAGCCATAACCTGTCAAAACGAAGGCCACGGTGAGTTCTACAGCTTTCAGCCGTCAACGGATAGATTAATGCCCGAAAAGGACAACCCGAATCTCAATCGGGGTTCGTAAGTTTTTTACCCTTCGTTTTTTTGACACCGGATTTTACGGCAAAACGGGATTACCATGGCTCGTCTTCGATTTACCATCGCTGGAGAGTGGTGCACCATGGTACTGTTCCGTTTCAAATCCATGCACACATTTCTAAAAGTCGTACCCCACTGTTTCGCCATTTCGGACGGATGTTGCACCTTGCACCGTGGATGTTGCACCCTGTATATACCGATTATTCAGACAGCCATAACTTCTGGCTCGTTTAGAGTTACGGGAGCCATAACCTGTCAAAACGAAGGCCACGGTGATTTCTACGGCTTTGACAGCTTTCAGCCGTCAACGGATAGATTAATGCCCGAAAAGGACAACCCGAATCTCAATCGGGTCTCGTAAGTTTTTTACCCTTCGTTTTTTCGACGCCGGATTTTTACGGTAAACGGGATTACGGTGCCTCGCCTTCGATTTACCATCGCTGGAGAGTGGTGCACCATGGTACTGTTCCGTTTCAAATCCATGCACGCATTTATAAAAGTCGTACGACACTGTTTCGCCATTTCGGACGGATGTTGCACCTTGCACCGCGGATGTTGGACTGTAGATATCGATTATTTAGACGGCCATAACTTCTGGCTTGTTTAGAGTTACGGGAGCCATAACCAGTCAAAACTAAGGCCACGATGAGTTCTACGGCTTTGACTGCTTTCAGCCGTCAACGGATAGATAAATGCCCAAAAAGGCAACCCGAATCTCAATCGGGTCTCGTAAGTTTTTTACCCTTCGTTTTTTCGACCCCGGATTTTTACGGTAAAACGGGATTACCGTGCCCCGTCTTCGATTTACCATCGCTGGAGCGTGGTGCACCATGGTACTGTTCGGTTTCAAATCCATGCACGCATTTCTAAAAGTCGTACGACACTGTTTTGCCATTTCGGACGGATGTTGCACCTTGCACCGCGGATGTTGCACCCTGTAGATATCGATTATTCGGGCGGCCATAACTTCTGGCTCGTTTAGAGTTACGGGAGCCATAACCTGTCAAAACGAAGGCCGCGATGAGTTCTATGGCTTTGTCAGCTTTCAGCCGTCAACGGTTAGATTAATGCCCAAAAAGGACAACCCGAATCTCAATCGGGTCCGTAAGTTTTTTACCTTCATTTTTTTGACACCGAATTTTTGCGGTAAAACGGTATTAGCGTGCCTCGTCTTCGATTTACCATCGCTGGAGAGTGTGCACCATGATACTGTTCTGTTTCAAATCCATGCATGCATTTTTAAAAGTCGTACGACACTGTTTCGCCATTTCGGACGGATGTTGCACCTTGCACCGCGGATGTTGCACCCTGTAGATATCGACTATTCGGACGGCAATAACTTCTGGCTCGTTTAGAGTTACGGGAGCCATAACCTGTCAAAACGAAGGCCACGTTGAGTTCTACGGCTTTGACAGCTTTCAGCCGTCAACGGATAGATTAATGCCCGAAAAGGACAACCCGAATCTCAATCGGGTCTCGTAAGTTTTTTACCCTTCGTTTTTTCGACAACGGATTTTTACGGTAAAACGAGATTACCGTGCCTCGTCTTCGATTTACCATCGCTAGAGAGTGGTGCACCATGGTACTGTTCCGTTTCAAATCCATGCACGCGTTTCTAAAAGTCGTACGGCACTGTTTTGCCATTTCGGACGGATGTTGCACCTTGCACCGCGGATGTTGCACCCTGTGGATATCAATTATTCGGATGGCCATAACTTCTGGCTCGTTTAGAGTTATGGAAGCCATAACCTGTCAAAACGAAGGCCACGATGAGTTCTACGGCTTTGACCACTTTCAGCCGACAACGGATAGATTAATGCCCAAAAAGGACAACCCGAATCTCAATCGGGTCTCGTAAGTTTTTTGCCCTTCGTTTTTTTGACACCGGATTTTTACGGTAAAACGGGATTACCGTGCCACGTCTTCGATTTACCATCGCTGGAGAGTGGTGCACAATGGTACTGTTCTGTTTCAAATCCATGCACGCATTTCTAAATGTTGTACGGCACTGTTTCGCCATTTCGGACGGATGTTGCACCTTGCACCGCGGATGTCGCACCCTGTAGATATCGATTATTCGGACGGGCATAACTTCTGGCTCGTTTAGAGTTACAGGACCCATAACCAGTCGAAACGAAGGCCACGGTGAGTTCTACAGCTTTGACAGCTTTCAGCTGTCAACGGATAGATTAATGCCCGAAAAGGACAACCCGAATCTCAATCGGGGTTCGTAAGTTTTTTACCCTTCGTTTTTTCGACACCGGATTTTTACGGTAAAACGGGATTACCGTGGCTCGTCTTCGATTTACCATCGCTGGAGAGTGGTGCACCATGGTACTGTTCCGTTTCAAATCCATGCACGCATTTCTAAAAGTCATACGACACTGTTTCGACATTTCGGACGGATGTTGCACCTTGCACCGCGGATGTTGCACCCTGTATATATATCGATTATACGGACAGCCATAACTTCTGGCTCGTTTAGATTTACGGGAGCCATAACCTGTCAAAACGAAGGCGACGGTGAGTTCTATAGCTTTTTCAGCTTTCAGCCATCAACGGATATATTAATTCCCGAAAAGGACAACCCGAATCTCAATCGGGGTTCGTAAGTTTTCTACCCTTCGTTTTTTTGACACCGGATTTTTACGGTAAAACGGGATTACCGTGGCTCGTCTTCGATTTACCATCGTTGGAGAGTGGTGCACCATGGTACTGTTCCGTTTCAAATCCGTGCACGCATTTCTAAAAGTCCTACGGCACTGTTTCGCCATTTCGGACGGATGTTGCACCTTGCACCGCGGATGTTGCACCCTGTAGATATTGATTATTGGGACGGTTATAACTTCTGGCTCGTTTAGAGTTACAGGAGCCATAACCTGTCTAAACGAAGGCCATGATGAGTTCTACGGCTTCGACAGCTTTCAGCCGTCAACGGATAGATTAATGCCCAAAAAGGAAAACCCGAATCTCAATCGGGTCTCGTAAGTTATTTACCCTTCGTTTTTTCGATACCGGATTTTTACGGTAAAACGGGATTACCGTGCCTCGCCTTCGATTTACCTTCGCTGGAGAGTGATGCACCATGGTAATGTTCCGTTTCAAATCCAAGCACGCTTTTCTAAAAGTCGTATGGCACTGTTTCCCCATTTCAGACGGATGTTGCACCTTGCACCGCGGATGTTGCAGCCTGTAGATATCGATTATTCGGACGACCATAACTTCTGACTCGTTTAGAATTACGGGAGTCATAACCTGTCAAAACGAAGGCCACAATGAGTTCTATGGCTTTGACAAGTTTCAGCCATCAACGGATAGATTAATGCCCAAAAAGTACAGCCCGAATCTCAATCGGGTCTCGTAAGTTTTGTACCCTTCGTTTTTTCGACACCGGATTTTTACGGTAAAACGGGATTACCGTGCGTCGTCTTCGATTTACCATCGCTGGAGAGTGGTGCACCGTGGCATTGTTCCGTTTCAAATCCATGCACGCATTTCTAAAAGTCTACGACACTGTTTCGCCATTTAGGACGGATGTTGCACATTGCACCGCGGATGTTGCACCCTGTAGATATCGATTATTCGGACGGCCATAACTTCTGGCTCGTTTAGAGTTAAGGGAGCCATAACCTGTCAAAACGAAGGCCACGATGAGTTCTACGGCTTTGATAGCTTTCAGCCGTCAACGGATAGACTAATGCCCAAAAAGGACAACCCGAATATCAATCGGGCCTCGTAAGTTTTTTACCTTTCATTTTTTCCACACTGGATTTTTACGGTAAAACGGGATTACCGTGCCTCGCCTTTGATTTACCATCGCTGGAGAGTAGTGCACCATGGTACTGTTCCATTTCAAATCCATGCACGCATTTCTAAGAGTCGTACGACACTGTTTCGCCATTTCAGACGGATGTTGCACCTTGCACCGCGGATGTTGCACCCTGTAGATATCGATTATTCGGACGGCCGTAACTTCTTGCTCGTTTAGAGTTACGGGAGCCATAACCTGTCAAAACGAAGGCCACGGTGAGTTCTACAGCTTTGACCGCTTTCAGCCGTCAATGGATAGATTAATGCCAGAAAAGGACAACCCGAATCTCAATCTGGGTTCGTAAGTTTTTACCCTTCGTTTTTTCGACACGACGAGTTCTACGGCACTGTTTCTAAAAGTCGTACGACACTGTTTCGCCATTTCGGACGGATGTTGCACCTTGCACCGCAGATGTTGCACCCTGTAGATATCGATTATTCGGACGGTCATAACTTCTGGCTCGTTTAGAGTTACGGGAGCCATAGCCTATCAAAACGAAGGCCACGGTGAATTCTACAGCTTTGACATCTTCCAACCATCAATGGATAGATTTATGCCCGAAAAGGACAACCCGAATCTCAATCGGGGTTCGTAAGTTTTTTACCCTTCGTTTTTTCGACACCGGATTTTTACGGTAAAAAGGGATTACCGTGCCTCGCCTTCGATTTACCATCGTGGAGAGTGGTGCACCATGGCACTGTTCCGTTTCAAATCCATGCACGCATTTCTAAAAGTCTTACGGCACTGTTTCGCCATTTCGGACGGATGTTGCACCTTGCACCGCAGATGTTGCACCCTGTAGATATCGATTATTCGGACGGTCATATCTTCTGGCTCGTTTAGAGTTACGGGAGCCATAACCAATCCAAACGAAGGCCACGGTGAATTCTACAGCTTTGACATATTCCAACCATCAACGGATAGATTTATGCCCGAAAAGGACAACCCGAATCTCAATCGGGTCTCGTAAGTTTTTTACCCTTCGTTTTTTCGACACCGGATTTTTACGGTAAAACGGGATTACCGTGCCTCGTCTTCGATTTACCTTCGTTGGAGAGTGGTGCACCATGGTACTGTTCCGTTTCAAATCCATGCACGCATTTCTAAAAGTCGTACGGCACTGTTTCGCCATTTCGGACGGATGTTGCACCTTGCACCGCGGATGTTGCACCCTGTAAATATTGATTATTGGGACGGTCATAACTTCTGGCTCGTTTAGAGTTACGGGAGGCATAACCTGTCTAAACGAAGGCCATGATGAGTTCTACGGCTTTGACAGCTTTCAGCCGTCAATGGATAGATTAGTGCCCAAAAAGGAAAACCCGAATCTCAATCGGGTCTCGTAAGTTATTTACCCTTCGTTTTTTCGACACCGGATTTTTGCGGTAAAACGGGATTACCGTACCTCGCCTTCGATTTACCTCCACTGGAGAGTGATGCACCATGGTAATGTTCCGTTTCAAATCCAAGCACGCTTTTCTAAAAGTCGTATGGCATTGTTTCTCCATTTCAGACGGATGTTGCACCTTGCACCGCGGATGTTGCACCCTGTAGATATCGATTATTCGGACGACCATAACTTCTGGCTCGTTTAGAGTTACGGGAGTCATAACCTGTCAAAACGAAGGCCACAATGAGTTCTATGGCTTTGACAAGTTTCAACCATCAACGGATAGATTAATGCCCAAAAAGTCCAACCCGAATCTCAATCGGGTCTCGTAAGTTTTGTACCCTTCGTTTTTTCGACACCGGATTTTTACGGTAAACCGGGATTACCGTGCGTCGTCTTCGATTTACCATCGCTGGAGAGTGGTGCACCATGGAATTGTTCCGTTTCAAATCCATGCACGCATTTCTAAAAGTCTACGACACTGTTTCGCCATTTCGGACGGATGTTGCACCTTGCACCGCGGATGTTGCACCCTTTAGATATCGATTATTCGGACGGCCATAACTTCTGGCTCGTTTAGAGTTAAGGGAGCCATAACCTGTCAAAACGAAGGCCACGATGAGTTCTACAGCTTTGACAGCTTTCAGCCGTCAACGGATAGACTAATGCCCAAAAAGGACAACCCGAATCTCAATCGGGTCTCGTAATTTTTTTACCTTTCGTTTTTTCGACACCGGATTTTTACGGTTAAACGGGATTACCGTGCCTCGTCTTCGATTTACCATCGCTGGAGAGCGGTGCACCAGGGTACAGTTCCGTTTCAAATCCATGCATGCATTTCTAAAAGTCTACGACACTGTTTCGCCATTTCGGACGGATGTTGCACCTTGCACCGCGGATGTTGCACCCTTTAGATATCAATTATTCGGACGGCCATAACTTCTGGCTCGTTTAGAGTTAAGGGAGCCATAACCTGTCAAAACGAAGGCCACGATGAGTTCTACGGCTTTGATAGCTTTCAGCCGTCAACGGATAGACTAATGCCCAAAAAGGACAACCCGAATATCAATCGGGCCTCGTAAGTTTTTTACCTTTCGTTTTTTCGACACCGGATTTCTACGTTAAAACGGGATTACCGTGCCTCGCCTTTGATTTACCATTGCTGGAGAGTGGTGCACCATGGCACTGTTCCGTTTCAAATCCATGCACGCATTTCTAAAAGTCTACGACACTGTTTCGCCATTTCGGACGGATGTTGCACCTTGCACCGCGGATGTTGCACCCTTTAGATATCGATTATTCGGACGGCCATAACTTCTGGCTCGTTTAGAGTTAAGGGAGCCATAACCTGTCAAAACGAAGGCCACGATGAGTTCTACGGCTTTAACATATTCCGGCCGTCAACGGAAAGACTAATTCCCAAAAAGGACAACCCGAATATCAATCGGGCCTCGTAAGTTTTTTACCTTTCGTTTTTTCGACACCGGATTTTTACGGTAAAACGGGATTACCGTGCCTCGCCTTTGATTTACCATCGCTGGAGAGTGGTGCACCATGGTACTGTTCCGTTTCAAATCCATGCATGCATTTCTAAGAGTCGTACGACACTGTTTCGCCATTTCAGACGGATGTTGCACCTTGCACCGCGGATGTTGCACCTTGTAGATATCGATTATTCGGACGGCCGTAACTTCTTGCTCGTTTAGACTTACGGGAGCCATAACCTGTCAAAACGAAGGCCACGGTGAGTTCTATGGCTTTGACCGCTTTCAGCCGTCAACGGATAGATTAATGCCCCAAAAGGACAACCCGAATCTCAATCGGGTCTCGTAAGTTTTTTACCCTTCGTTTTTTCGACACCGGATTTTTACGGTAAAATGGGATTACCGTGGCTCGTCTTCGATTTACCATCACTGGAGAGTGGTGCACCATGGTAATGTTCCGTTTCAAATCCATGCACGCATTTCTAAAAGTCGTACGGCACTGTTTCGCCAATTCGGACGGATGTTGCACCTTGCACCGCGGATGTTGCACCCTGTAGATATCGATTATTCGGACGGCCATAACTTCTGGCTTGTTTAGAGTTACGGGAGCCATAACCTGTCTAAACGAAGGACACGGTGGTTCTACGGCTTTGAACGCTTTTAGCCGTCAACGGATAGATTAATGCCCAAAAGGACAACCCGAATCTCAATCGGGTCTCGTAATTTTTTTACCCTTCGTTTTTTCGACACCGGATTTTTACGGTAAAACGGGATTGCCGTGCCTCGTCTTCGATTTACCATCGCTGGAGAGCGGTGCACCATGGTACTGTTCCGTTTCAAATCCATGCATGCATTTCTAAAAGTCTACGACACTGTTTCGCCATTTCGGACGGATGTTGCACCTTGCACCGCGGATGTTGCACCCTTTAGATATCGATTATTCGGACGGCCATAACTTCTGGCTCGTTTAGAGTTAAGGGAGCTATAACCTGTCAAAACGAAGGCCACGATGAGTTCTACGGAGTTGACGGCTTTCAGCCGTCAACGGATAGACTAATGCCCAAAAAGGACAACCCGAATAACAATCGGGCCTCGTAAGTTTTTGACCTTTCGTTTTTTCGACACCGGATTTTTACGGTAAAATGGGATTACCGCGCCTCGCCTTTGATTTACCATCGCTGGAGAGTGGTGCACCATGGTACTGTTCCGTTTCAAATCCATGCACGCATTTCTAAGAGTCGTACGACACTGTTTCGCCATTTCAGACGGATGTTGCACCTTGCACCGCGGATGTTGCACCTTGTAGATATCGATTATTCGGACGGCCGTAACTTCTTGCTCGTTTAGACTTACGGGAGCCATAACCTGTCAAAACGAAGGCCACGGTGAGTTCTACGGCTTTTACTGCTTTCAGCCGTCAACGGATAGATTAATGCCCCAAAAGGACAACCCGAATCTCAATCGGGTCTCGTAAGTTTTTTACCCTTCGTTTTTTCGACACCGGATTTTTATGGTAAAACGGGATTACCATGCCTCGTCTTCAATTTACCATCGCTGGAGAGTGGTGCACCATGGTACTGTTCGGTTTCAAATCCATGCACGCATTTCTAAAAGTCGTACGACACTGTTTCTCCATTTCGGACGGATGTTGCACTTGCACCGCGGATGTCGCACCCTGTAGATATCGATTATTCGAACGTGCATAACTTCTGGCTCGTTCAGAGTAACGGGAGCCATAACCTGTCAAAACGAAGGCCACGATGTGTTCTACCAGTTTGATAGCTTTTAGCCGTCAACGGATAGATTAATGCCGAAAAAGGACAACCCGAATCTCAATCGAGTCTCGTAAGTTTTTTACCCTTCGTTTTTTCGACACCGAATTTTTACGGTAAAACGGGATTACCGTGCCTCGCCTTCGATTTACCATCGCTGGAGAGTGGTGCACTGTGGCACTGTTCCGTTTCAAATCCATGCACGCATTACTAAAAGTCGTACGACACTGTTTCGCCATTTCGGACGGATGTTGCACCTTGCACCGCAGATATTGCACCCTGTAGATATCGATTATTCGGACGGTCATAACTTCTGGCTCGTTTAGAGTTATGGGAGCCATAACCTATCACAACGAAGGCCACGGTGAATTCTACAGCTTTAACATCTTCCAACCATCAACGGATAGATTTATGCCCGAAAAGGACAACCCGAATCTCAATCGGGGTTCGTAAGTTTTTTACCCTTCTTTTTTTCGACACCGGATTTTCACGGTAAAACGGGATTAACGTGGCTCGTTTTAGATTTACCATCGCTAGAGAGTGGTGCACCATGGTACTGTTCCGTTTCAAATCCATGCACGCATTTGTAAAAGTCGTACGGCACTGTTTCGCCATTTCGGACGGATGTTGCACCTTGCACCGCGGATGTTGCACCCTGTATATATCGATTATTCGGACAGCCATAACTTCTGGCTCGTTTAGATTTACGGGAGCCATAACCTGTCTAAACGAAGGCCACGGCGAGTTCTACGGCTTTGACCGCTTTCAGCCGTCAACGGATAGATTAATGCCCAAAAGGAAAACCCGAATCTCAATCGGGTCTCGTAAGTTTTTTACCCTTCGTTTTTTCGACACCGGATTTTTACGGTAAAACGGGATTACCGTGCCTCGTCTTCGATTTACCATCGCTGGAGTGCGGTGCACCATGGTACTGTTCCGTTTCAAATCCATGCACGCTTTTCTAAAAGTCGTAAGGCACTGTTTTGCCATTTCGGACGGATGTTGCACCATGCACCGCGGATGTTGCACCCTGTAGGTATCGATTATTAGGACGGCCATAACTTCTGGCTCGTTTAGAGTTACGGGATCCATAACCTGTCAAAACGAAGGAAACGATGAGTTCTACAGCTTTGACAGCTTTCATCCGTCAACGGATAGATTAATGCCCGAAAATGACAACCCGAATCTCAATCGAGTCTCGTAAGTTTTTTACCCTTCGTTTTTTCGACACCGGATTTTTAAGGTAAAACGGGATTAACGTGCCTCGCCTTCGATTTACCATCGCTGGAGAGTGGTGCACCATGGCACTGTTCTGTTTCAAATCCATGCACGCATTTCTAAAAGTCGTGCGACACTGTTTCGCCATTTCGGAATCAACGGATAGATTTATTCCCGAAAAGGACAACCCGAATCTCAATCGGGGTTCGTAAGTTTTTTACCCTTCGTTTTTTTGACACCGGATATTTACGGTAAAACGGGATTACCGTGGCTCGTCTTAGATTTACCATCGCTGGAGAGTGCTGCACCATGGTACTGTTCCGTTTCAAAATCCATGCACGCATTTCTAAAATTCGTACGGCACTGTTTCGCCATTTCGGACGGATGTTGCACCTTGCACCGCGGATGTTGCACCCTGTATATGTCGATTATTCGGACAGCCATAACTTCTGGCTCGTTTAGATTTACGGGAGCCATAACCTGTCAAAACGAAGGCCACGGTGAGTTCTACAGCTTTGACATCTTTCAGCCGTCAACGGATAGATTAATGCCAGAAAAGGACAACCCGAATCTCAATCTGGGTTCGTAAGTTTTTACCCTTCGTTTTTTCGACACCGGATTTTTACGGCAAAACGGGATTACCGTGGCTCGTCTTCGATTTACCATCACTGGAGAGTGGTGCACCATGGTATTGTTCCGTTTCAAATCCATGCACGCATTTCTAAAAGTCGTACGGCACTGTTTCGCCAATTCGGACGGATGTTGCACCTTGCACCGTGGATGTTGCACCCTGTAGATATCGATTATTCGGACGGCCATAACATCTGGCTTGTTTAGAGTTACGGGAGCCATAACCTGTCTAAACGAAGGCCTAGGTGGTTCTACGGCTTTGACCGCTTTTAGCCGTCAACGGATAGATTAATGCCCAAAAGGACAACCCGAATCTCAATCGGGTCTCGTAATTTTTTTACCCTTCGTTTTTTCGACACCGGATTTTTACGGTAAAACGGGATTACCGTGCCTCGTCTTCGATTTTCCATCATTGGAGAGCGGTGCACCATGGTACTGTTCCGTTTCAAATCCATGCACGCATTTCTAAAAGTCGTAAGGCATTGTTTCGCCATTTCGGACGGATGTTGCACCTTGCACCGCGGATGTTGCACCTTGTAGGTATCGATTATTCGGACGGCCATAACTTCTGGCTCGTTTAGAGTTACGGGAGCCATAACCTGTCAAAACGAAGGAAACGATGAGTTCTACAGCTTTCAGCCGTCAAGGGATAGAATAATGCCCGAAAAGGACAACCCGAATGTCAATCGAGTCTCGTAAGTTTCTTACCCTTCGTTTTTTCGACACCGGATTTTTACGGTAAAACGGGATTACCCTGCCTCGCCTTCGATTTACCATCGCTGGAGAGTGGTGCACCATGGCACTGTTCCGTTTCAAATCCATGCACGCATTTCTAAAAGTCGTATGATACTGTTTCGCCATTTCGGACGGATGTTGCACCTTGCACCGCGGATGTTGCACCCTGTAGATATCGATTATTCGGACGGCCATAACTTCTGCCTTGTTCAGAGTTACAGGAACCATAACCTGTCCAAACGAAGGTCACGATGAGTTCTATGGCTTTGACAGCTTTCAGCCGTCAACGGATAGATTAATGCCCAAAAAGGACAACCCGAATCTCAATCGGGTCTCGTAAGTTTTTTACCCTTCGTTTTTTCGACACCGGATTTTTACGGTAAAATGGGATTACCGTGCCTCGTCTTCGATTTACCATCGCTGGAGAGTGGTGCGCCATGGTACTGTTCCGTTTCAAATCCATGCACGCATTTCTAAAAGTCGTAACACACTGTTTCGCCATTTCGGTCGGATGTTGCACCTCGCACCGCGGATGCTGCACCCTGTAGATATCGGTTATTCGGACGGCCATAACTTCTGGCTCGTTTAGAGTTACGGGAGCCATAACCTGTCAAAACGAAGGCCACGATGGGTTCTATGGCTTTGACAGCTTTCAACGGATAGATTAATGCCCAAAAAGGGAACCCGAATCTCAATCGGGTCTCGTATTTTTTTACCCTTCGTTTTTTCGACACAGGATTTTTACGGTAAAACGGGATTGCCGTGCCTCGCCTTCGATTTACCATTGCTGGAGAGTGGTGCACCATGATACTGTTCCGTTTCAAATCCATGCACGCATTTCTAAAAGTCATACGGCACTGTTTCGCCATTTCAGACGGATGTTGCACCTTGCACCGCGGATGTTGCACCCTGTATATATCGATTATTCGGACGGCAATAACTTCTGGCTCGTTTAGAGTTACGGGAGCCATAACCTGTCAAAACGAAGGCCACGATAAGTTCTACGGCTTTGACAGCTTTCAGCCGTCAGCGGATAGATTAATGCCCAAAAAGGACAACCCGAATCTCAATCGGGTTTCATAAGTTTTTTACCCTTCGTTTTTTCGACGAATCTCAATCGGGTTTCATAAGTTTTTTACCCTTCGTTTTTTCGACAACGGATTTTTACGGTAAAACGAGATTATCGTGCCTCGTCTTCGATTTACCATCGCTAGAGAGTGGTGCACCATGGTACTGTTACGTTTCAAATCCATGCACTCATTTTTAAAAGTCGTACGACTCTGTTTCGCCATTTCGGACGGATGTTGCACCTTGCACCGCGGATGTTGCACCCTTTAGATATCGATTATTCGGACGGGCATAACTTCTGGCTCGTTTAGAGTAACGGGAGCCATAACCTGTCAAAACGAAGGCCACGATGATTTCTACGACTTTGACAGCTTTCAGTCGTCAACGGATAGATTAATGCCCAAAAAGGACAACCCGAATCTCAATCGAGTCTCGTAAATTTTTTACCCTTCGTTTTTTCGACACCGGATTTTTACGGTAAAACGGGATTACCATGCCTCGCCTTCGATTTACCATCGCAAGAGAGTGGTGCACTATGGTACTGTTCCGTTTCAAATCCATGCATGCATTTGTAAAAGTCGTACGGCACTGTTTCGCCATTTCAGACGGATGTTGCACCTTGCACCGCGGATGTTGCACCCTGTAGATATCGATTATTCGGACGGCCATAACTTCTGGCTTGTTTAGAGATACGGGAGCAATAACCTGTCAAAACGAAGGTCACGATGAGTTCTACGGCTTTGACAGCCTTCAGCCGTCAACGGGTAGATTAATGTCCAAAAGGACAACCCGAATCTCAATCGGGGCTCGTAAGTTTTTTACCCTTCGTTTTTTCGACACCGGATTTTTACGGTAAAACGGGATTACCATGCCTCGCCTTCGATTTACCATCGCTGGAGAGTGGTGCACCATGGTACTGTTCCGTTTAAAATCCATGCACGCATTTCTAAAAGTCGTACGGCACTGTTTCGCCATTTCGGACGGATGTTGCACCTTGCACCGCGGATGTTGCACCCTGTAGATATCGATTATTCGGACGGCCATAACTTCTGGATCATTTAGAGATACGGGAGCCATAACCTGTCAAAACGAAGGCCACGATGAGTTCTACGGCTTTGACAGCTTTCAGCCGTCAACGGATAGATTAATGCCTAAAAGGACAACACGAATCTCAATCGGGTCTCGTAAGTTTTTTACCCTTCGTTTTTTCGACACCGGATTTTTACGGTAAAACGGGATTACCATGCCTCGCCTTCGATTTACCATCGCTGGAGAGTGGTGCACCATGGTACTGTTCCGTTTCAAATCCATGCACGCATTTCTAAAAGTCATACGGCGCTGTTTCGCCATTTCAGACGGATGTTGCACCTTGCACCGCGGATGTTGCACCCTGTAGATATCGATTATTCGGACGACCATAACTTCTGGTTCGTTTAGAGTTACGGGAGCCATAACCTGTCAAAACGAAGGCCACGTTGAGTTCTACGGCTTTGACAGCTTTCAGTCGTCAACGGATAGATTAATGCCCAAAAAGGACAACCCGAATCTCAATCGGGTCTCGTAAGTTTTATACCCTTCGTTTTTTCGACACCAGATTTTCACGGTAAAACGAGATTACCATGCCTCGCCTTCGATTTACCATCGCTGGAGAGTGGTGCACCATGGTACCGTTCCATTTCAAATCCATGCACGCATTTCTAAAAGTCGTACGGCACTGTTTCGCCATTTCGGACGAATGTTGCACCTTGCACCGCGGATGTTGCACCCTGTAGATATAGATTATTCGGACGGCCATAACTTCTGGCTCGTTTAGAGTTACGGGAGCCATAACCTGTCAATACGAAGGCTACGATGAGTTCTACGGATTTGACAGCTTTCAGCCGTTAACGGATATATTAATGCCCAAAAAGGACAACCCGAATCTCAATCGGGTCTCGTAAGTTTTTTACCCTTCGTTTTTTCGACACCGGATTTTTACGGTAAAACGGTCTTACCGTGGCTCGTCTTTGATTTACAATCGCTAGAGAGTGGTGCACCATGATACCGTTCCGTTTCAAATCCATGCACGCATTTCTAAAAGTCGTACGGCTCTGTTTCGCCATTTCGGACGGATGTTGCACCTTGCTCCGCGGATGTTGCACCCTGTAGATATCGATTATTCGGACGGCCATAACTTCTGGCTCGTTTAGAGTTACGGGAGCCATAACCTGTCAAAACGAAGGCCACGATGTGTTCTACGGCTTTGACAGCTTTCAGCCGTCAACGGATAGATTAATGCCCAAAAAGGACAACCCGAATCTCAATCGGGTCTCATAAGTTTTTTACCCTTCGTTTTTTCAACACCGGATTTTTACGGTAAAACGGGATTACCGTGCCTCGCCTTCGATTTACCAACGTTGGAGAGTGGTGCACCATGGTACTATTCCGTTTCAAATCCATGCACGCTTTTCTAAAAGTCGTACGGCACAGTTTCGCCATTTCGGACGGATGTTGCACCTTGCACCGCGGATGTTGCACCCTGTAGATATCGATTATTCGGACGGTCATAACTTCTGGCTCGTTTAGAGTTACGGGGGCCATAACCTGTCAAAACGAAGGCCACGGTGAGTTCTACAGCTTTGACAGCTTTCAGCCATCAACGGATAGACTAATGCCCGAAAAGGACAACTCGAATCTCAATCGGGGTTCGTAAGTTTTTTACCCTTCGTTATTTCGACACCGGGTTTTTACGGTAAAACGGTCTTACCGTGGCTCGTCTTCGATTTACCATCGCTGGAGAGTGGTGCACCATGATACTGTTCTGTTTCAAATCCATGCACGCATTTCTAAAAGTCAGACGGCACTGTTTCGCCATTTCGGACGGATGTTGCACCTTGCACCGCGGATGTTGCACCCTGTATATATCGATTATTCGGACATGCATAACTTCTGGCTCGTTTAGATTTACGGGAGCCATAACCTGTCAAAACAATGGCCACGGTGAGTTCTATAGCTTTGACAGCTTTCTACCGTCAACGGATAGATTAATGCCTGAAAAGGACAACCCGGATCTCAATCGGGTCTTGTAAGTTTTTTACCCTTCGTTTTTCGACACCGGATTTTTACGGTAAAACGGGATTACCTTGCCTCACCTTCGATTTACCATCGCTGGAGAGTGGTGCACCATGGTACTATTCCGTTTCAAATCCATGCATGCATTTGTAAAAGTCGTACGTCACTGTTTCGCCATTTCAGACGGATGTTGCACCTTGCACCGCGGATGTTGCACCCTGTAGATATCGATTATTCGGACGGCCATAACTTCAGGCTCGTTTAGAGTTACGGGAGCCATAACTTGTCAAAACGAAGGCCACGATGAGTTCTACGGCTTTGACAGCTTTCAGCCGCCAACGGATAGATTAATGCCCAAAAAGGACAAACCGAATCTTAATCGGTTGTCGTAAGTTTTTTACCCTTCATTTTTTCGACACCGTATTTTTACGGTAAAACGGGATTACCGTGGCTCGTCTTCGATTTACCATCGCTGGAGAGTGGTGCACCATGGTACTGTTCCGTTTCAAATCCATGCTTGCATTTCCTAAAGTCGTACGACACTGTTTCGCCATTTCGGACGGATGTTGCACCTTGCACCGCGGATATTGCACCCTGTACATATCGATTATTCGGACGGCCATAACTTCTGGCTCGTTTAGAGTTACGGGAGCCATAACCTGTCAAAACGAAGGCCACGGTGAGTTCTACGCTTTGACCGCTTTTAGCCGTCAACGGAAAGATTAATGCCCAAAGAGGACAACCGGAATCTAAATCGGGTCTCGTAAGTTTTTTACCCTTCGTTTTTTCGACACCGGATTTTTACGGTAAAGCGGGATTACCGTGCCTCGTCTTCGATTTACCATCGCTGGAGAGTGGTGCACCATGGTACTGTTCCGTTTCAAATCCATGCACGCATCTCTAAAAGTCGTACGGTACTGTTTCGCCATTTCGGACAGATGTTGCACCTTGCACCGCGGATGTTGCACCTTGTAGATATCGATTATTCGGACGGTCATAACTTCTGGCTCGTTTAGAGTTACGGGAGCCATAACCTATCAAAACAAAGGACACGATGAGTTCTACAGCTTTGACAGCTTTCAGCCGTCAACGGATAGATTAATGCCCGAAAAGGACAACCCGAATCTCAATCGGAGTTCGTAAGTCTTTTACGCTTCCTTTTTTCGACACCGGATTTGTACGGTAAATTGGATAACTGTGGCTCGTCTTCGATTTACCATCGCTGGAGAGTGGTGCACCATGGTAATGTTTCGTTTCAGATCCATGCACGCATTTCTAAAAGTCGTACGACACTGTTTCGCCATTTCGGACGAATGTTGCACCTTGCACCACGGATGTTGCACCCTGTAGATATCGATTATTCGGACGGCCATAACTTCTGGCTCGTTTAGAGTTACGGGAGCCATAAACTGTCAAAACGAAGGCCACGATGAGTTCTACGGCTTTGACAGCTTTCATCCATCAACGGATAGATTAATGCCCAAAAAGGACAACCCGAATCTCAATCGGGTCTCGTAAGTTTTTTACCCTTCGTTTTTTCGACACCGGATTTTTACGGTAAAACGGGATTACCGTGCCTCGCCTTCGATTTACCATCGCTGGAGAGTGGTGCACCATGGTACTGTTCCGTTTCAAATCCATGCACGCTTTTCTAAAAGTCGTACGGCACAGTTTCGCCATTTCGGACGGATGTTGCACCTTGCACCGCGGATGTTGCACACTGTAGATATCGATTATTCGGACGGCCATAACTTCTGGCTCGTTTAGTGTTACGGGAGCCATAACCTGTCAAAACGAAGGCTACGATGAGTTCTACGGATTTGATAGCTTTCAGCCGTTAACGGATAGATTAATGCCCAAAAAGGACAATCCCAATCTCAATCGGGTCTCGTAAGTTTTTTACCCTTCGTTTTTTCGACACCGGATTTTTACGGTAAAACGTGATTACCGTGCCTCGTCTTCGATTTACCATCGCTGGAGAGTGGTGCACCATGGTACTGTTCCGTTTCAAATCCATGCACGCATTTCTAAAAGTCGTACGACACTGTTTTGCCATTTCGGACGGATGTTGCACCTTGCACCGCGGATGTTGCACCCTGTAGATATCGATTATTCGGACGGCCATATCTTCGGGCTCGTTTAGAGTTACGGGAGCCATAACCTATCAAAATGAAGGCCACGGTGAGTTCTACGGCTTTGACCGCATTAAGCCGTCAACGGATAGATTAATGCCCAAAGAGGACAACCCGAATCTCAATCGGGTCTCGTAAGTTTTTTACCCTTCGTTTTTTCGACACCGGATTTTTACGGTAAAGCGGGATTACCGTGCCTCGTCTTCGATTTACCATCGCGGGAGAGTGGTGCACCATGGTACTGTTCCGTTTCAAATCCATGCACGCATTCCTAAAAGTCGTACGGCTCTGTTTCTCCATTTCGAACGGATGTTGCCCTTGCACCGCGGATGTTGTACCCTGTAGATAACGATTATTCGGACGGCCATAACTTCTGGCTCGTTTGGAGTTACAGGAGTCATAACCTGTCAAAACGAAGGCCACGGTGAGTTCTACAGCTTTGACAGCTTTCATCCATCAACGGATAGATTAATGCCCGAAAAGGACAACCCGAATCTCAATCGGGGTTCATAAATGTTTTACCCTTCGTTTTTTCGACACCGGATTTGTACGGTAAAACGGGATTACCGTGGCTCGTTTTCGATTTACCATCGCTGGAGAGTGGTGCACCATGGTACTGTTCTGTTTCAAATCCATGCATGCATTTGTAAAAGTCGTACGACACTGTTTCGCCATTTTGGACAGATGTTGCACCTTGCACCGCGGATGTTGCACCCTGTATATATCGATTATTCGGACAGCCATAACTTCTGGCTCGTTTAGAGTTACGGGAGCCATAACCTGTCAAAACGAAGGCCACGTTGAGTTCTACAGCTTTGTGACAGCTTTCAGCTGTCAACGGATAGATTAATGCACAAAAAGTACAATCCGAATCTCAATCGGGGTTAGTAAGTTATTTGCCCTTCGTTTTTTTGACACCGAATTTTTGCGGTAAAACGGGATTACCGTGGCTCGTCTTCGATTTACCATCGCTGGAGAGTGGTGCACCATGGTACTGTTCCGTTTTAAATCTGTGCACGCATTTCTAAAAGTCGTACGGCACTGTTTCGCCATTTCGGACGAATGTTGCACCTTGCACCGCGGATGTTGCACCCTGTAGATATCGATTATTCGGACGGCCATAACTTTTGGCTCGTTTAGAGTTACGGGAGCCATAACCTGTGAAAACGAAGGCCACGATGATTTCTACGGCTTTGACAGCTTTCAGCCGTCAACAGATAGATTAATGCCCAAAATGGACAACCAGATTCTCAATCTGGTCTCGTAAGTTTTTTACCCTTCGTTTTTCGACACCGGATTTTACGGTAAAACAGGATTACCGTGCCTCGCCTTCGATTTACAATCGCTGGAAAGTGGTGCACCATGGTACTTTTCCGTTTCAAATCCATGCACGCTTTACTAAAAGTCGTAAGGCACAGTTTCGCCATTTCGGACGGATGTTGCACTTTGCACCGCGAATGTTGCACCCTGTAGATATCGATTATTCGGACGGCCATAACTTCTGGCTCATTTAGAGTTACGGGAGCCATTACCTGTCAAAACAAAGGCCATGATGAGTTCTACGGCTTTGACGGCTTTCAGCCGTCAATGGATAGATTAATGCCCAAAAAGAAAAACCTGAATCTCAATTGGGTCTCGTAAGTTTTTTACCCTTTGTTTTTTCGACACCGGATTTTTACGGTAAAACGGGATTACCGTACCTCGTCTTCGATTTACCATCGCTGGAGAGTGGTGCACCATGGTACTGTTCCGTTTCAAATCCATGCACGCATTTCTAAAAGTCGTACGACACTGTTTCGCCATTTCGGACGGATGTTGCACCTTACACCGCGGATGTTGCACCCTGTAGATATCGATTATTCGGACGGCCATAATTTCTGGCTCGTTTAGAGTTACGGGAGACATAACCTGTCAAAACGAAGGATACGATGAGTTCTACGGCTTTGACCGCTTTCAGCCGTCAATGGATAGATTAATGCCCAAAAAGGACAACCCGAATCTCAATCGGGTCTCGTATGTTTTTTACCCTTCATTTTTTCGACAACTGATTTTTGCGGTAAAACGGGATTACCGTGCCTCGTCTTCGATTTACCATCGCTGGAGAGTGGTGCACCATGGTACGGTTCCGTTTCAAATCCATGCACGCATTTCTAAAAGTCGTATGACACTGTTTCGCAATTTCGGACGGATGTTGCACCTTGCACCGCGGATGTTGCACCCTGTAGATATCGATTATTCGGACGGCCATAACTTCTGGCTCGTTTAGAGTTACGGGAGCCATAACCTGTCAAAACGATGGCCACGATGAGTTCTACGACTTTGACAGCTTTCAGCCGTCAACGGATAGATTAATGCTAAAAAAGACAACCCGAATCTCAATCGGGTCTCGTAAGTTTTTTACCCTTCGTTTTTCGACACCGGTTTTTTTACGGTAAAACGGGATTACCGTGCCTCACCTACGATTTACCATCGCTGGAGAGTGGTGCACCATGGTACTGTTCCGTTTTAAATCCATGCACGTATTTCTAAAAGTCGTACGGCACTGTTTCGCCATTTCAGACGGATGTTGCACCTTGCACCGCGGATTTTGCACCCTGTAGATATCGATTATTCGGACGGCCATAACTTCTGGCTCGTTAAGAGTTACGGGAGCCATAACCTGTCAAAACGAAGGCCACGATGAGTTCTACGGCTTTGACAGCTTCCACCCATCAACGGATAGATTAATGCCCGAAAAGGACAACCCGAATCGTAATCGGGTCTCGTAAGTTTTTTACCCTTCGTTTTTTCGACACCGGATTTTTACGGTAAAACGGGATTACCATGCCTCGTCTTCGATTTACCATCGCCGGAGAGTTGTGCACCATGGTACTGTTCCGTTTCAAATCCATGCATGCATTTCTAAAAGTCGTACGGCACTGTTTCGCCATTTCAGACGGATGTTGCACCTTGCACCACGGATGTTGCAACCTGTAGATATCGATTATTCGGACGGCCATAACTTCTGGCTCGTTTAGAGTTGCGGGAGCCATAACCTGTCTAAACGAAGGCCACGGTGAGTTCTACGGCTTTGACCGCTTTCAGCCGTCAACGGATAGATTAATGCCCAAAAAGGACAACCCGAATCTCAATCGGGTCTCGTAAGTTTTTTACCCTTCGTTTTTTCAACACCGGATTTTTACGGTAAAACGGGATTACCGTGCCTCGTCTTCGATTTACCATGGCTGGAGAGTGGTGCACCATGGTACTGTTCCATTAGAATTGCATGCACGCATTTCTAAAAGTCGTACGTCACTGTTTTGCCATTTCGGACGGATGTTGCACCTTGCACCGCGGATGTTGCACCCTGTAGATATCGATTATTCGGACGGTCATAACTTCTGGCTCGTTTAGAGTTACGGGAGCCATAACCTGTCAGAACAAAGGCTACGGTGAGTTCTACAGCTTTGACAGCTTTCAGCCGTCAACGGATAGATTAATGCCCGAAAAGGACAACCCGAATCTCAATCGGGGTTCGTAAGTTTTTTACCCTTCGTTTTTTCGACACCGGATTTTTACGGTAAAACGGGATTACCGTGGCTCCTCTTCAATTTACCATCACTGGAGAGTGGTGCACCATGGTACTATTCCGTTTCAAATCCATGCACGCATTTCTAAAAGTCGTACGACACTGTTTCGCCATTTCGGACAGATGTTGCACCTTGCACCGCGGATGTTGCACCCTGTATATATCGATTATTCGGACAGCCATAACCTCTGGCTCGTTTAGATTTACGGGAACCATAACCTGTCAAAACGAAGGCCACCGTGAGTTCTACAGCTTTGATGGTTTTCAGCCATCAACGGATAGATTAATGCCTGAAAAGGACAACTCGAATCTCAATCGGGGTTCGTAAGTTTTTTACCCTTCTTTTTTTCGACACCGGATTTTTACGGTAAAACGGGCTTACCGTGCCTCGCCTTCGATTTACCATCGCTGGAGAGTGGTGCACCAAGGTACTGTTCCGTTTCAAATCCATGCATGCTTTTCTAAAAGTCGTACGACACTGTTTCGCCATTTCGGACGGATGTTGCACCTTGCACCGCGGATGTTTCACCCTGTAGATATCGATTATTCGGACGGCCATAACTTCTGGCTCGTTTAGAGTTACGGGAGCCATAACCTGTCAAAACGAAGGCCACGATGAGTTCTACGACTTTGACGGCTTTCAGCCGTCAACGGATAGATTAATGCCCAAAAAGGACAACCCGAATCTCAATCGGGTCTCGTAAGTTTTTTACCTTCGTTTTTTCGACAACGGATTTTTACGGTTAAACGGGATTACCGTGCGTCGTCTTCGATTTACCATCGCTGGAGAGTGGTGCACCATGGTACTGTTCCGTTTCAAATCCATGCTCGCATTTCTAAAAATCGTACGACACTGTTTCGCCATTTCGGACGGATGTTGCACCTTGCACCGCAGATGTTGCACCATGTACATATCTATTATTCAGACGGCCGTAACTTCTAACTCATTTAGAGTTACGGGAGCCATAACCTGTTAAAACGAAGGCCACGGTGAGTTCGACAGCTTTGACAGCTTTCAACCGTCAACGAATAGATTAAAGCCCAAAAAGGACAACCTGAATATGAATCGGGTCTCGTATGTTTTTTACCCTTCGTTTTTTCGACACCGGATTTTTACGGTAAAACGGGATTACCGTGCCTCGTCTTCGATTTACCATCGCTGGAGAGTGGTGCACCATGGTACTGTTCCGTTTCAAATCCATGCATGCATTTCTAAAAGTCGTGCGGCACTGTTTCGCCATTTCGGACGGATGTTGCACCTTGCACCGCGGATGTTGCACCCTGTGGATATCGATTATTCGGACGGCCATAACTTCTGGCTCGTTTAGAGTTACGGGAGCCATAACCTGTCAGAACGAAGGCCACGATGAGTTCTACGGCTTTGACTGCTTTCAGCCGTCAACGGATAGATTAATGCCCGAAAAGGACAACCTGAATCTCAATCGAGTCTCGTAAGTTTTTTACCCTTCGTTTTTGCGACACTAGATTTTTACGGTAAAACGGGATTACTGTGCCTTGCCTTCGATTTACCATCGCTGGAGAGTGGTGCACCATGGCACTGTTCCATTTGAAATCCATGCACCCATTTCTAAAATTCGTACGACACTGTTTCGCCATTTCGGACGGATGTTGCACCTTGCACCGCGGATGTTGCACCCTGTAGATATCGATTATTCGGACGGTCATAACTTCTAGCTCGTTTAGAGTTACGGGAGCCATAACCTGTCAAAACGGAGGCCACGGTGAGTTCGACAGCTTTGACAGCTTTCAACCGTCAACGGATAGATTAATGCCCGAAAAGGACAACCCGAATCTCAATCTGGGTTCGTAAGTATTTTACCCTTCGTTTTTTCGACACCGGATTTTTACGGTAAAACGGGATTACCGTGGCTCGTCTTCGATTTACCATCGCTGGAGAGTGGTGCACCATGGTAATGTTCCATTTCAAATCCATGCACGCATTTCTAAAAGTCGTACGACACTGTTTCGCCATTTCGGACGGATGTTGCACCTTGCACCGTGGATGTTGCACCCTGTAGATATCGATTATTCGGAGGGCCATAACTTCTGGCTCGTTTAGAGTTACGGGAGCCATAACCTGTCTAAACGAAGGCCATGGTGAGTTCTACGGCTTTGACGGTTTTCAGCCGTCAACGTATAGATTAATGCCCAAAAAGGACAACCCGAATCTCAATCGGGTCTCGTAAGTTTTTTACCCTTCGTTTTTTCGGCACCGGATTTTTACGGTAAAACGGGATTACCGTGCCACGCCTTCGATTTACCATCGCTGGAGAGTGGTGCACCATGGTACTGTTCCGTTTCAAATCCATGCATGCATTTCTAAAAGTCGTACAGCACTGTTTCGCCATTTCGGACTGATGTTGCACCTTGCACGGCGGATGTTGCACCCTATAGATATCGATTATTCGGACGGCCATAACTTCTGGCTCGTCTAGAGTAACGGGAGCCATAACCTGTCTAAACGAAGGCCACGGTAAGTTCTACGGCTTTGACCGCTTTCAACCGTCAACGGATAGATTAATGCCCAAAAAGGACAACCCGAATCTCAATCGGGTCTCATAAGTTTTTTACCCTTCGTTTTTTCGACACCTGATCTCTACGGTAAAACGGGATTACCGTGCCTTGTCTTCGATTTACCATGGCTGGAAAGTGGTGCACCATGGTACTTTTCCATTTGAAATCCATGCACGAATTTCTAAAAGTCGTACGTCACTGTTTCGCCATTTCGGACGGATGTTGCACCTTGCACCGCGGATGTTGCACCCTGTAGATATCGATTATTCGGACGGTCATAACTTCTGGCTCGTTTAGAGTTACAGGAGCCATAACTTGTCAAAACGAAGGCCACGATGAGTTCTACGGCTTTGACAGCTTTCAGCCGTCATCGGATAGATTAATGGCCGAAAAGGACAACCCGAATCTCAATCGGTTGTCGTAAGTTTTTTACCCTTCGTTTTTTCGACACCGGATTTTTACGATAAAACGGGATTACCGTGGCTCATCTTCGATTTACCATCGCTGGAGGGTGGTGCACCAAGGTACAGTTCCGTTTCAAATCCATGCACGCATTTCTAAAAGTCGTACGACACTGTTTCGCCATTTCGGACAGATGTTGCACCTTGCACCGCGGATGTTGCACCCTGTATATATCGATTATTCGGACAGCCATAACCTCTGGCTCGTTTAGATTTACGGGAACCGTAACCTGTCAAAACGAAGGCCACAGTGAGTTCTACAGCTTTGACAGTTTTCAGCCGTCAACGGATAGATTAATGCCCGAAAAGGACAACTCGAATCTCAATCATGGTTCGTAAGTTTTTTGCCCTTCGTTTTTTCGACACCGGATTTTTATGGTAAAATGGGATTACCGTGCCTCGCCTTCGATTTACCATCGTTGGAGAGTGGTGCACCATGGTAATGTTCCGTTTCAAATCCATGCACGCTTTTCTAAAAGTCGTACGGCACAGTTTCGCCATTTCGGACGGATGTTGCACCTTGCACCGCGGATGTTGCACCCTGTAGATATCGATTATTCGGACGGCCATGACTTCTGGCTCGTTTAGAGTCACGGGAGCCATAACCTGTCAAAACGAAGGCCACGATGAGTTCTACGACTTTGACAGCTTTCAGCCGTCAACGGATAGATTAATGCCCAAAAAGGCCAACCCGAATCTCAATCGGGTCTCGTAAGTTTTTTACCTTCGTTTTTTCGACACCGGATTTTTACGGTTAAACGGGATTACCGTGCGTCGTCTTCGATTTACCATCGCTGGAGAGTGGTACACCGTGGTACTGTTCCGTTTCAAATCCATGCACGCATTTCTAAAAATCGTACGACACTGTTTCGCCATTTCGGACGGATGTTGCACCTTGCACCGCGGATGTTGCACCACGTACATATTGATTATTCGGACGGCCATAACTTCTGGCTCCTTTAGAGTTATGGGAGCCATAACCTGTCACAATGAAGGCCACGATGAGTTCTACGGCTTTGACCACTTTCAGCCGTCAACAGATAGATTAAAGCCCAAAAAGGACAACCTGAATCTAAATCGGGTCTCGTAAGCTTTTTACCCTTCGTTTTTTCGACACAGGATTTTTACGGTAAAACGGGATTACCGTGCCTCGTCTTCGATTTACCATCGCTGGAGAGTGGTGCACCATGGTACTGTTCCGTTTCAAATCCATGCATGCATTTCTAAAAGTCGTGCGGCACTGTTTCGCCATTTCGGACGGATGTTGCACCTTGCATCGCGGATGTTGCACCCTATAGATATCGATTATTCGGACGGCCATAACTTCTGGCTCGTTTAGAGTTACGGGAGCCATAACCTGTCAGAACGAAGGCCACGATGAGTTCTACGGTTTGACTGCTTTCAGCCGTCAACGGATAGATTAATTCCCGAAAAGGACAACCTGAATCTCAATCGAGTCTCGTAAGTTTTTTACCCTTCGTTTTTGCGACACCGGATTTTTACGGTAAAACGGGATTACTGTGCCTCGCCTTCGATTTACCATCGCTGGAGAGTGATGCACCATGGCACTGTTCCATTTGAAATCCATGCACGCATTTCTAAAAGTCATATGACACTGTTTCGCCATTTCGGACGGATGTTCCACCTTGCACCGCGGATGTTGCACCCTGTAGATATCGATTATTCGGACGGTCATAACTTCTGGCTCGTTTAGAGTTACGGGAGCCATAACCTGTCAAAACGAAGGCCACGGTGAGTTCGACAGCTTTGACAGCTTTCAACCGTCAACGGAAAGATTAATGCCCAAAAAGGACAACCCGAATCTCAATCTGGGTTCGTAAGTTTTTTACCCTTCGTTTTTTCGACACCGGATTCTTACGGTAAAACGGGATTACCGTGGCTCGTCTTCGATTTACCATCGCTGGAGAGTGGTGCACCATGGTAATGTTCCGTTTCAAATCCATGCACGCATTTCTAAAAGTCGTACGACACTGTTTCGCCATTTCGGACGGATGTTGCACCTTGCACCGTGGATGTTGCACCCTGTAGATATCAATTATTCGGACGGCCATAACTTCTGGCTCGTTTAGAGTTACGGGAGCCATAACCTTTCTAAACGAAGGCCATGGTGAGTTCTACGGCTTTGACGGTTTTCAGCCGTCAATGTATAGATTAATGCCCAAAAAGGAGAACTCGAATCTCAATCGGGTCTCGTAAGTTTTTTTACCCTTCGTTTTTTCAGCACCGGATTTTTACGGTAAAACGGGTTTACCGTGCCTCATCTTCGATTTACCACCCCTGGAGAGTGGTGCACCATGGTATTGTTTCGTTTCAAATCCATGCACGCATTTCTAAAAGTCGTACGGCACTATTTCGCCATTTCGGACGGATGTTGCACCATGCACCGCGGATGTTGCACCCTGTAGATATCGATTATTCTGACGGTCATAACTTCTGGCTCGTTTAGAGTTACGGGAGCCATAACCTATCAAAACGAAGGCCACGGTGAGTTCTACAGCTTTGACAGCTTTCAGCCGTCAACGGATAGATTAATGCCCGAAAAGGACAACCCGAATCTCAATCGGGATTCGTAATTTTTTACCCTTCGTTTTTTCGACACCGGATTTTTACGGTAAAACGGGATTACCGTGGCTCGTCTTCGATTTACCATCGCTGGAGAGTGGTGCACCATGGTACTGTTTCGTTTCAAATCCATGCACGCATTTCTAAAAGTCGTACGACACTGTTTCGCCATTTCGGACGGATGTTGCACCCTGCACCGCGGATGTTGCACCTTGTATTATCGATTATTCGGACAGCCATAACCTCTGGCTCGTTTAGATTTAAGGGAGACATAACCTATCAAAACGAAGACCACGGTGAGTTCTACAGCTTTGACAGCTTTCAGCCATCAACGGATAGATTAATGCCCGAAAAGGACAACTCGAATCTCAATCGGGGTTCGTAAGTTTTTTACCCTTCGTTTTTTTGACACCGGATTTTTACGGTAATACGGGATTACCGTGGCTCGTCTTCGATTTACCATCGCTGGAGAGTGCTGCACCATGGTACTGTTCCGTTTCAAATCCATGCACGCATTTCTAAAAGTCGTACGGCACTGTTTCGCCATTTCGGACGGATGTTGCACCTTGCACCGTGGATGTTGCACCCTGTATATATTGATTATTCGGACAGCCATAACTTCTGGCTCGTTTAGAGTTACGGGAGCCATAACCTATCAAAACGAAGGCCACGGTGATTTCTACGGCTTTGACTTCTTTCAGCCATCAACGGATAGATTAATTCCCGAAAAGGACCACCCGAATCTCAATCGGGTCTCGTAAGTTTTTTACCCTTCGTTTTTTCGACACCGGATTTTTACGGTAAACGGGATTACGGTGCCTCGCCTTCGATTTACCATCGCTGGACAGTGGTGCACCATGGTACTATTCCGTTTCAAATCCATGCACGCATTTATAAAAGTCGTATGGCACTGTTTCGCTATTTCGGACGGATGTTGCACCTAGCTCCGCGGATGTTGCACCTGTAGATATCGATTATTTGGACGGCCATAACTTCTTGCTCGTTTAGAGTTACGGGAGCCATAACCTGTCAAAACTAAGGCCACCATGAGTTCTACGGCTTTTACCGCTTTCAGCCGTCAATGGATAGATTAATGCCCAAAAAGGTCAACCCTAATCTCAATCGGGTCTCGTAAGTTTTTTACACTTCGTTTTTTCGACACCGGATTTTTACGGTAAAACGGGATTACCGTGCCCCGTCTTCGATTTACCATCGCTGGAGAGTGGTGCACCAAGGTACTGTTCCGTTTCAAATCCATGCACGCATTTCTAAAAGTCGTACGACACTGTTTCGCCATTTCGGACGGATGTTGCACCTTGCACCGCGGATGTTGCACCCTTTAGATATCGATTATTCGGACGGCCATAACTTCTAGCTCATTTAGAGTTACGGGAGCCATAACCTGTCAAAACGAAAGCCACGATGAGTTCTACGGCTTTGTCAGCTTTCAACCATCAACGGATAGATTAATGCCCAAAAAGGACAACCCGAATCTCAATCGGGTCCCGTAAGTTTTTTACCCTTCGTTTTTTTGACACCGGATTTTTACCGTAAAACGGTATTAGCGTGGCTCGTCTTCGATTTGCCATCGCTGGAGAGTGTGCACCATGGTACTGTTCCGTTTCAAATCCATGCACGCATTTCTAAAAGTCGTACGACACTGTTTCGCCATTTCGGACGGATGTTGCACCTTGCACCGCGGATGTTGCACCATGTAGATATCGGTTATTCGGACGGCAATAACTTCTGGCTCGTTTAGAGTTACGGGAGCCATAACCTGACAAAATGAAGGCCACGTTGAGTTCTACGGCTTTGACAACTTTCAGCCGTCAACGGATAGAGTAATGCCCAAAAAGGACAACCCGAATCTCAATCGGGTCTCCTAAGTTTTTTACCCTTCGTTTTTTCGACACCGGATTTTTACGGTAAAACGGGATTACCGTGCCTCGTCTTCGATTTACCATCGCTGGAGAGTGGTGCACCATGGTACTGTTCCGTTTCAAATCCATGCACGCATTTCTAAAAGTCGTACGGCACTGTTTTGCCATTTCGGACGGATGTTGCACCTTGCACCGCGGATGTTGCACCCTGTAGATATCGATTATTCGGACGGCCATAACTTCTGGCTCGTTTAGAGTTACGGGAGCCATAACCTGTCAAAACGAAGGCCACGACGAGTTCTACGGCTTTGACCACTTTCAGCCGTCAACGGATAGATTAATGCCCAAAAAGGACAACCCGAATCTCAATCGGGTCTCGTAACTTTTTTACCCTTCGTTTTTTTGACACCGGATTTTTACGGTAAAACGGGATTACCGTGCCTCGTCTTCGATTTACCATCGCTGGAGAGTGGTGCACCATGGTACTATTCTATTTCAAATCCATGCACGCATTTGTAAAAGTCGTACGGCACTGTTTCGCCATTTCGGACGGATGTTGCACCTTGCACCGCGGATGTCGCACCCTATAGATATCGATTATTCGGACAGGCATAACTTCTGGCTCGTTTAGAGTTACGGGAGCCAAAACCTGTCAAAACGAAGGCCACGGTGAGTTCTACAGCTTCGACAGCTTTCAGCCGTCAACGGATAGATTAATGCCTGAAAAGGACAACCCGAATCTCAATCGGGTCTCGTAAGTTTTTTTACCCTTCGTTTTTTCGACACCGGATTTTTACGGTAAAACAGGATTACCATGCCTCGTCTTCGATTTACCATCGCTGGAGAGTGGTGCACTGTGGTACTGTTCCGTTTCAAATCCATGCACGCATTTCTAAAAGTCGTACAGCACTGTTTCGACATTTCGTACGGATGTTGCACCTTGCACCGCGGATGTTGCACCTCGCACCGCGGATGTTGCACCCTGTATATATTGATTATTCGAACGGTCATAACTTCTAGCTCGTTTAGAGTTACGGGAGCCATAACCTGTCTAAACGAAGGCCACGATGAGTTCTACGGCTTTGACAGCTTTCAACCGTCAACGGATAGATTAATGCCCAAAAAGGACAACCCGAATCTCAATCGGGTCTCGTAAGTTTTTTACCCTTCATTTTTTCGACACCGGATTTTTACTGTAAAACGGGATTACCGTGCCTCGCCTTCGATTTGCCATCGCTGGAGAGTGATGCACCGTGGTAATGTTCCATTTCAAATCCAAGCACGCTTTTCTAAAAGTCGTACGACACTGTTTCGCCATTTCAGACGGATGTTGTGCCTTGCACCGCGGATGTTGTACTCTGTAGATATCGATTATTCGGACAACCATAACTTCTGGCTCGTTTAGAGTTACGGGAGTCATAACCTGTCAAAACGAAGGCCACAATGAGTTCTACGGCTTTGATAAGTTTCAGCCGTCAACGGATAGATTAATGCCCAAAAAGGACAACCCGAATCTCAATCGGGTCTCGTAAGTTTTGTACCCTTCGTTTTTTCGACACCGGATTTTTACAGTAAAACGGGCTTACCGTGCCTCGTCTTCTATTTACTATCGCTGGAGAGTGGTGCACCATGGCACTGTTCCGTTTCAAATCCATGCACGCATTTCTAAAAGTCGTACGACACTGTTTCGCCATTTCGGACGGATGTTGCACCTTGCACCGCGGATGTTGCACCCTGTAGATATCGGTTATTCGGACAGCCATAACTTCTGGCTCGTTTAGAGTTAAGGGAGCCATAACCTGTCAAAACAAAGGCCACAATGAGTTCTATGGCTTTGACAGTGTTTGCGTGAAAAATGGCCGCAAACACCCAAAGTCGTATGAGTTGGTTGATTTTATGTTGTGTTTAGTGATTTGGGTGATTTATGCAAATATGTAAAAAGCAAGGACTAAAATGTAAAAGACACACAGATTTATAGTGGTTCGGCAAGAACGTGCCTACGTCCACTTTATATGTTATTCTCTTTTTTTTTTCAGATTACAAGTACAAAGCTTTGATTACAAGTATCTAAAGTTGTTTGAGGGTTCCTTCCAGGCTTGAGCTCTCAAACTTGTCTCAAAACTCGTCCCCCATTGTTGTACCCCTGCCCCTCTATTTATAGAGTGAGGTAGGGGGCAGGGGTCTTGGAAGTATATAGCTGCAGGTGGGCCTGGGCTGATGCAATCCGGACTGGCAACTTCTGGTTCGGCGGAGCTTGGCTCGGTCGTTGTTGGGGAAGGAGGTTGGTTCGGCATGAAGGTTGGACCGGTGATGGAGTGGACCGGTGGTTGATGAGAGGTGTGTTTGGCTCGGTAGTGCATGGAGATGGAATTGGTTCGGCTTGATCTGGTTCGGTGGTATGTGATTCGGTGGAGCATGGAAGTGGAGTTTGGTTCGGTGGGATGATGGCGAGGTATGTTGGATCGGTGGTGAAGAGCTTGGAAGTGGAGGAGCTCGGACCGGCTTTGAGGTGGAGAGATCTCGCCCCTTTTCTCTTGGACCGGTGCCGAATGAACTGACGCATAGGGAAGGCCGAATGAAACATGTTACTGCCGAATGAGCCTGGCCGTGAATGCCGAATGAGTCTTGTATACTTGCATAGCTGAGTGGATACGAGAGTAGAAGGCCGAATGGACTTTGTATTCTGATCTTGAGTGGAACTCTGGGCTTAGGTACGCTTGCTAATTGCTTCTTCTTAGCTCGGTCGTGGTAGAGACGCGCTCAACTTTGATATTCCAGTTTTGTCCAAAAAATGGGATAACACTTTGCCCCCCAAAATATGCCTTGCGGTAGGAAGGCGTGTTTTGTAATGCCATGAGCCGGATGTTCATATCCTGTCATCAACCTGTAGAGAATTTGATAGTTTATATGGCCCCAAATGACGACCGTTCGGGATCGAGCTATTCGGGATGAAGCGCGGCCATTCATGGTCAAGCGCCTAACTTCAAATGACGACCGTTCGCGATCGAGTCATTCGAGGTGAAGTGCGACCCTGCGCGGTCAAGCGCGTAAATCCATGCGTCGATCATTCGGGATCGAGTCATCTGCGGTGAAATGTGACCGTTCAAGGTCAAGCGCTTAACTTCAAATGACGACCGTTCGGGATCGAGTCATTCGAGGTAAAGTGCGACAGTGCGCGGTCGAGTTGTAAGTCCATGCGTCGATCGTTTGGGATCGAGCCATCTGTGGTGAAATGTGACCGTTCAAGGTCAAGAGCCCAACTTCAAATGACGATCGTTCGTGATCAAGTCATTCGAGGTAAGGTGCGACAGTGTGCGGTCAAGTGGTGGTCCTCAAATGACGACCGTTCGCGATCAAGCCATTTGAGGTGAGGTGTAACAGGTCAAGCGCCCAACTTCAAATGACGATCGTTCGTGATCAAGTCATTCGAGGTAAGGTGCGACAGTGTGCGGTCAAGTGGTGGTCCTCAAATGACGACCGTTCGCGATCAAGCCATTTGAGGTGAGGTGTAACAGTCAGTGATCATGTGGCGGACCTCAAGTGACGACCGTTCGCGATCGAGCCATTTGAGGTAAGGTGAGTTGTGCCGTTCGAGGCGAGTTGTGCCGTTCGAGGCGAGTTGTGCCGTTCGAGGCGAGTTGTGATCGTTCGCGATCGGGTGCCGTTCGAGGCGAGTTGTGACTGTTCGAAGTCGGGTGCCGTTCGAGGCGAATTGTGACTGTTCGAAGTCGGGTGCCGTTCGAGGCGAGTTGTGACTGTTCGAAGTCGGGTGCCGTTCGAGGCGAATGAGTGTGCCCGGGGGGGACTTAATATTATCAGTGTTGGAGTCATTGTTTGGGGGAATTTTTCGAATCAAAGACTTCGGCAGTTCGTTGCCATGCAATAGGCGCTCGTGGACCGTTCGCGATCCAACGGGCATACAAGTAAATAATTTTTCCATGGAATTGTAAATGTTAAAGCAATAGTCATACGAGTTCCACAGTAGGAATGTTCAAATCAAAGTCAAAGCAGGAGCAAGACGAGGATGTCAAAGTGTAAACTCTTACTATGGTGCGGTCTATAGTCATTCAGAGCATGCCTATGGATCGTGCGCGATCGCTCGCATGTGTAAATGATTTAACCGTGCTAGTGAGAGTTTTGCGACTTGTTCATCGTTTTCGACCTGCCCCCGTGTTCATGAGGGAATTTTACCTGCCCCCTGGCTGGGCGTTCATTCCTTACCTGGTTGCTCAGAGGCCTCTATCTCACTCTCTGTGATTGGATTAACTGGCTCCAAGTGTGGTGCCCCCATGCGGGATCGACGCCTGATTGATAGTCGTCTGCTGCTTGGGGGTTGCCCCCTAGCTCTGGTGCTGCGCCAGATGGTTCTGCTCCGTTCTGAACTCTAGTTGCTCCTTGGATTTGTGCTCCAATTTGCCCAATTTGTTGAAGTAAGTTCTGGATCATCTCCTCTTGTCTTCTCATCATGGCCTCCATCTCCTCCCTAGTGATGAAGGCCGACGCTTGATTTCCTCCTGAGGAAGCCTCTTGACTTCCTGGGTTTTCACTTCTCTCTGGCCTTTGCCTTCTACTTGTTTGTCTCGTCATAACTCTCAGATCTGAATTCTTAGATTTTCAAATTCAACTTCTATCCGATGTAGCGGGAGCTGGTTCCTCTCAGTGAAAGCACCAAAATGTTTGCGTGAAAAATGGCCGCAAACACCCAAAGTCGTATGAGTTGGTTGATTTTATGTTGTGTTTAGTGATTTGGGTGATTTATGCAAATATGTAAAAAGCAAGGACTAAAATGTAAAAGACACACAGATTTATAGTGGTTCGGCAAGAACGTGCCTACGTCCACTTTATATGTTATTCTCTTTTTTTTTTCAGATTACAAGTACAAAGCTTTGATTACAAGTATCTAAAGTTGTTTGAGGGTTCCTTCCAGGCTTGAGCTCTCAAACTTGTCTCAAAACTCGTCCCCCATTGTTGTACCCCTGCCCCTCTATTTATAGAGTGAGGTAGGGGGCAGGGGTCTTGGAAGTATATAGCTGCAGGTGGGCCTGGGCTGATGCAATCCGGACTGGCAACTTCTGGTTCGGCGGAGCTTGGCTCGGTCGTTGTTGGGGAAGGAGGTTGGTTCGGCATGAAGGTTGGACCGGTGATGGAGTGGACCGGTGGTTGATGAGAGGTGTGTTTGGCTCGGTAGTGCATGGAGATGGAATTGGTTCGGCTTGATCTGGTTCGGTGGTATGTGATTCGGTGGAGCATGGAAGTGGAGTTTGGTTCGGTGGGATGATGGCGAGGTATGTTGGATCGGTGGTGAAGAGCTTGGAAGTGGAGGAGCTCGGACCGGCTTTGAGGTGGAGAGATCTCGCCCCTTTTCTCTTGGACCGGTGCCGAATGAACTGACGCATAGGGAAGGCCGAATGAAACATGTTACTGCCGAATGAGCCTGGCCGTGAATGCCGAATGAGTCTTGTATACTTGCATAGCTGAGTGGATACGAGAGTAGAAGGCCGAATGGACTTTGTATTCTGATCTTGAGTGGAACTCTGGGCTTAGGTACGCTTGCTAATTGCTTCTTCTTAGCTCGGTCGTGGTAGAGACGCGCTCAACTTTGATATTCCAGTTTTGTCCAAAAAATGGGATAACAGACAGCTTTCAGCCGTCAACGGATAGACCATTGCCCAAAAAGGACATCCAGAATCTCAGTCGGGCCTCGTAAGTTTTTTTACCTTTCGTTTTTTCGACACCGGATTTTTACGGTAAAACGGGATTACCGTGCCTCGCCTTCGATTTACCATCGCTGGAGAGTGGTGCACCATGGTACTGTTCCGTTTCAAATCCATGCACGCATTTCTAAGAGTCGTACGACACTGTTTCGCCATTTCAGACGGATGTTGCACCTTGCACCGCGGATGTTGCACCCTGTAGATATCGATTATTCGGACGGCCGTAACTTCTGGCTCGTTTAGAGTTACGGGAGCCATAACCTGTCGAAACGAAGGCCACGGTGAGTTCTACGGCATTGGCAGCTTTCAGCCGTCATGGATAGATTAATGCCCGAAAAGGACAACCGAATCTCAATCGGGGTTCGTAAGTTTTTTACCCTTCGTTTTTTTGACACCGGATTCTTACGGTAAAACGGGTTTACCGTGGCTCGTCTTCGATTCACCATCGCTGGAGAGTGGTGCACCATGGGACTGTTCCGTTTCAAATCCATGCACGCATTTCTAAAATTCGTACGGCACTATTTCGCCATTTCGGACGGATGTTGCACCTTGCACCGCGGATGTTGCACCCTGTAGATATTGATTATTCGGACGATCATAACTTCTGGCTCGTTTAGAGTTACGTGAGCCATAACCTGTCAAAACGAAGGCCACGATGAGTTATACGGCTTTGACATATTTCAGCCATCAAAGGATAGATTAATGTCCAAAAAGGCCAACCCGAATCTCAATCGGGTCTCGTAATTTTTTTACCCTTCGTTTTTTCGACACCGGATTTTTACGGTAAAACGGGATTACCGTGCCTCGACTTCGATTTACCATAGCTGGAGAGTGATGCACCATGGTACTGTTCCGTTTCAAATCCATGCATGCTTTTCTAAAAGTTGTACGGCACTGTTTCGCCATTTCAGACGGATGTTGCACCTTGCACCGCGGATGTTGCACCCCGTAGATATCGATTATTCGGACGGCCATACTTCTGGCTCGTTTAGAGTTACGGGAGTCATAACCTGTCAAAACGAAGGCCACAATGAGTTCTACGGCTTTGACAGCTTTCAGCCGTCAACGGATAGATTAAATCCCAAAAAGGACAACCCGAATCTCAATCGGGTCTCGTAAGTTTTTTACCCTTCGTTTTTTCGACACCGGATTTTTACGGTAAAACGTGATTACCGTGCCTCGTCTTCGATTTACCATCGCTGGAGAGTGGTGCACCATGGTACTGTTCTGTTTCAAATCCATGCACGCATTTCTAAAAGTCGTACGACACTGTTTCGCCATTTCGGACGGATGTTGCACCTTGCACCGCGGATGTCGCACCCTGTAGATATTGATTATTCGGACGGGCATAACTTCTGGCTCGTTTAGAGAAACGGGAGCCATAACCTGTCAAAGCGAAGGCCACGATGAGTTCTACGGCTTTGACGGCTTTCAGACATCAATGGATAGATTAATGCCCAAAAAGGACAACCCGAATCTCAATCGTGTCTCGTAAGTTTTTTACCCTTCGTTTTTTCGACACCGGATTTTTACGGTAAAACGGGATTATCGTGCCTCGCCTTCGATTTACCATCGCTGGAGAGTGGTGCACCATGACACTGTTCCGTTTCAAATCCATGCACGCATTTCTAAAAGTCGTATGGCACTGTTTTGCCATTTCGGAAGGATGTCGCACCTTGCACCGCAGATGTTGCACGCTGTAGATATCGATTATTCGGACGGTCATAACTTCTGCCTCGTTTAGAGTTACGGGAGCGATAACCTATCAAAACGAAGGCCATGGTGAGTTCTACAGCTTTGACATCTTCCAACCGTCAACAGATAGATTTATGCCCGAAAAGGACAACCCGAATCTCAATCGGGGTTCGTAAGTTTTTTACCCTTCGTTTTTTCGACCCTGGATTTTTACGGTAAAACGGGATTACCGTGGCTCGTCTTCGATTTACCATCGCTGGAGAGTGGTGCACCATGGTACTGTTCCGTTTCAAATCCATGCACGCATTTCTAAAAGTCGTACGGCACTGTTTCGCAATTTCGGACGGATGTTGCACCTTGCACCGCGGATGTTGCACCCTGTATATATCGATTATTCGTACAGCCATAACTTCTGGCTCGTTTAGATTTACGGGAGCCATAACCTGTCAAAACGAAGGCCACGGTGAGTTCTACAGCTTTGACAGCTTTCAGCCGTCAACGGATAGATTAATGCCAGAAAAGGACAACCCGAATCTCAATCTGGGTTCTTAAGTTTTTACCCTTCGTTTTTTCGACACCGGATTTTTACGGAAAACGGGATTACCGTGGCTCGTCTTCGATTTACCATCGCTGGAGAGTGGTGCACCATGGTAATGTTCTGTTTCAAATCCATGCACGCATTTCTAAAAGTCGTACGGCACTGTTTCGCCAATTCGGACGGATGTTGCACCTTGCACCGCGGAAATTGCACCCTGTAGATATTGATTATTCGGACGGGCATAACTTCTGGCTCGTTTAGAGAAACGGGAGCCATAACCTGTCAAAACGAAGGCCACGATGAGTTCTACGGCTTTGACGGCTTTCAGCCATCAATGGATAGATTAATGCCCAAAAAGGACAACCCGAATCTCAATCGAGTCTCGTAAGTTTTTTAACCTTCGTTTTTTCGACACCGGATTTTTACGGTAAAACGGGATTACCGTGCCTCGCCTTCGATTTACCATCGCTGGAGAGTGGTGCACCATGACACTGTTCCGTTTCAAATCCATGCACGCATTTCTAAAAGTCGTATGGCACTGTTTTGCCATTTCGGACGGATGTTGCACCTTGCACCGCGGATGTTGCACCATGTAGATATTGATTGTTCGGACGGCCATAACTTCTGGCCCGTTTAGAGTTACGGGGGCCATAACCTGTCAAAACGAAGGAAACGATGAGTTCTACGGCTTTGACAGCTTTCAGCCGTCAACGGATAGATTAATGCCCGAAAAGGACAACCCGAATCTCAATCGAGTCTCGTAAGTTTTTTACCCTTCGTTTTTTCGACACCGGATTTTTACGGTAAAACGGGATTACCGTGCCTCGCCTTCGATTTACCATCGCTGGGGAGTGGTGCACCATGGCACTGTTCCGTTTCAAATCCATGCACGCATTTCTAAAAGTCGTATGATACTGTTTCGCCATTTCGGACGGATGTTGCACCTTGTACCGCGGATGTTGCACCCTGTAGATAGTATTCAGACGGCCATAACTTCTGGCTCGTTTAGAGTTACGGAAACCATAACCTATCAAAACGAAGGCCACGGTGAGTTCTACGGCTTTGACTTCTTTCAGCCTTCAACGGATAGATTAATGCCCGAAAAGGACTGTTTGCGCCAAAATTGGTCACAAACACCCAATACCGTGAAAGCACCAGTGTATGAATATAAATTAGTGATATTCAGACACAAACAACAAATCTCAACAAATAATAGACAGCAGTCCAAAAGTAAAGAACAGAGACACAGGTTTTATAGTGGTTCGGCTATCTCCGGCCTACTTCCACTCCAATTTTTTTTTCTTTTTATTGATTATCCTTGAAAAGTGATTACCACAGTTGTAGTGACCAAATCTAAAAAAAATTGCAGTAATGATGCTATGGTATAATTTTAGCAGCGTCTGGGCTTGCCTTTCTTCTCCAAATTTTCCGACCCCCTTTTCTGAATGACCAGGGGCTCTATTTATAGGTGTGGAAGGCTGAAATCCCGCCTAAAACCTGGGGAGGCTGCTTGGCACGTGAGGGGGGCCCACAGGCCTGTGTTCTCGGAATCCGTGCCCAGTTTGGGATCGATTCGAAGTGACGTTCGAATCGATCAAGAATCCATCCAATTGAGCTGAAATTTGGTGTGAACATTCTTCAACATGTATGTAAGCTCCTGTAAAAATTTCATTGCATTTGGATCAACGGCTTGGAAGATATGATCGATCCAAGTTCAAGAATCCGTGCGTCCTGAATGGTTCGAACCCATGCTTCGAAACCATCTACTTCGAAACCATCCCCTTCGAATCCATAGGGCCGACTCCTTCGAATCCATACCCTTCGAACCCGCGCTCTTCGAATCCATGCTTTCTGAAGCCGCCTCCTTCGAGTCCATATCCTACGAGTCCATCCTCTTCGAATCCATCCCTTTCGAATCCTCGTCCTTCGAATCCATGCCCCTTGCTTCGTATCCATCATCTTCGAATCCATGTCCTCTTCGAATCCATCTCCTTCTTCGAATCCATGTCCACTTCGAATCCATCTCCTTCTTCGAATCCATGTCTACTTCGACTCCATCTCCTTCTTCGAATCCATGTCTACTTCGACTCCATCTCCTTCTTCGAATCCATGTCCACTTCGACTCCATCTCCTTCTTCGAACCCATGTCCACTTCGAATCCATCTCCTTCTTCGAGTCCATGTCCACTTCGAATCCATGTATACTTCGAATCCATTACCTTCTTCGAGTCCATCTTCATCTTCGAATCCATGATCTTCGAATCCATACCTATCGTTCGAATCCACCATCTTCGAGTCCATGTCCATCGTTCGAATCCATGTCCATTGCATTGAAGCTACTCCTTTCGAACCCATCTAGTTCCCATCGATTCGAAGCGTCATCGATGCGAACCTCATGGGTTCGAATCTTGATGGGTTCGAACCTGATCGGTTCGAACCGAGCGTCACTTTATCCCCTTTTTGATGGATTCGAACTACGTACTATTCCTACCTTGAATCCATCATATTTCCTTCATACGAACTCCGATTAACCTGAAATTTGAAATATAGCCTTTCATAGTCCTTATCATCATTTCCAATCAATTTCGTCCCGATCGGAGTTCAACAAAATTTTGACGATATTCATCGTAGCCTTATCTCCAGTCCTGATATCCATAATTCCTTGCCAATTTGTTGATATTCCAGTTTTGACCAAAAAATGAGATAACATTTTGCCCCCCGAAACATGCCTTGTGATAACAAGGCGTGTTTTGAATAATTACGAATCCAATATCCGAAGTCCAAAGCCATATTGCCAGAGTATATCGTCCTTGACTGCTTCGAGTCGATGTCCAATTCCATATCCAATAGCCAAAGCCTTAGCCAATTCCGTATCCATTCGAACTCGACAACCAAGTTCCAATCCATCCTTATCCAATAGCCAATAACCGGAGCCAGGACCTCTCCGGGTCGATATCCAAATCCATAACCTCTCTGGGTTCCTGCCAAGCGTGATCCACATCCGACGACCGTGGTCCAGTGTCCCTGGACGTTGAGTTAACCTCTCTGGGCTCTTGCCAAGCGCAATCCATACTTGAAGTCCTCGGTCCAGTGTCCCTGGACGTTGAGCCAACCTCTCCGGGTTCTTGCCAAGCACAATCCATATTTGACGACCTTGGTCCAGTGTCCCTGGACGCTGTAAAATGCCATGGCTTAAGTCCTAAGCCGAATCCTAATCTCTCCGGACCCTTGCCAAGCATTGTCCATACTTGACGACCTGAATGAGTCAATCTACCTTGTTTGGGTAAAGTGACTCATCCCTTGCCAGGCATAATCCATACCCGATGACCATTTACCAAAAACCAGATAAAAGTCCAACCAGAATTTATTCCAAAGTCCAAATCCGAAATTCAAATTCGAAATCCAAATCCAAAATCCAAATCCAAATCCAAAATTCAAATCCAAACCAGAAAACCAGAAATCCAAACCAGCATCCAAAACCAAAAACAATCATCCAAAGGAAAATCCAAATAAAAAAGCAAGAAAAACCAGGAGATCAATCCAAGCTCCAAAACCAAATCCAAAAAAGAAAAGCAATGTCCAATCTAAAAAGCAAGAAATAAATTTCACAAACCATAGCATCCCGGTTTATCATCATTCAGAGCATGCCTAGGGGCTATCTCCGTCCCCGTACATGTGTAAATGACTTTACCGTTTGCTAGCAGCTTGCTACTTATTCCATATTATCCTGGTCAATGGATGATCAATCGACGATCATCCCTGGGCCTCCCATCATCACAGCGTAAAGTGGTCGGTGGTTGCTCCTGCTCCACCGTTGCATCCCGAGTTCCAACGTATTGCTGTAACTGTCCATTCCTTACATGCTCCTCGATTATGTCCTTTAGGTGCCTGCAGCTGTTGGTATCGTGTCCATCCAGATCATGGAAGAGACAGTGCCTTCCTGATGTCCTTTCCCGCTCTGTTGGTTCCCTCCTAGCTGGCCTTCGGTAGGGAAGGCGATTCCGAGTTTCCAGGTATATCCGCTCCAGCGTCTCGTTCAATCCTGTGTATGTGGAAAACTTTGGATCCTTCCATCGCTTCCTAGCGTTTCCAGAGTCATCGTCTAACTTCCTTTTCCCTTTATCCTTATCCAAACCATTTTTGGATACCGCTCCAACCTCGATTGCATTAGCCTTCTTCACCTTTAAATCCGTACTTGCATCTTCTTGCCGAAGGAACCTTTCTGCCTCATGAAAGAATTCGTCGAGATTTTGCGGGGGATCTCGTATCAGAGATACCTTGAAATCCGAATTCTCCTTGACTCCTGATACTGCTGCCATTAAAACCATTGATGGATCAGGCCGATCCACCGAAGCGACTGCCGCACTGAATCGAGTTAGAAAAGCTCTAAGTGATTCGTCCATCCTTTGCTTCACCGATGTTAAAGTCATTACGTTCTTCGGCCTCTTGACGTGAACCCAGAACTGTCCCAGAAACTTTTCCACTAATTCCTTCCAAGTCCTGATAGATCCTTCTTCCAGCTGCCTAAACCACATTGCAGCTAAGTCCTTCAAATACAAAGGGAAACATCGGGCCATCACTTCCTCCGATGCCCCCAGCACTTCCATGTGTCTGGTGTACCTCATTAAGTGATCTGTTGGATCTGTCTTACCATCATATACCTCCACGCTAGGTAGCTTGAACTTAGGTGGATTCTGAGCCATCCTTATCTCCCGAGCGAATGGACTTCTATTCACCCCTTCCAAATCTCCGTTTGTCAAACCACCTCGCATAGTCTTCCTGATCATTTCTACTAATCCTATATTGTCTGGTAGGGGTTGCCCCCCATGCCCCCGAGGGAACTCTGGTACATATTCCTCGTGTGGCTCACTAGCAGCAACGTTAGCTCTACCTTGTTGAATTCCTTCCAAAGGTTCTCCTGCATTGAATCCTGTGGGCCTGCCCCCAAGCCTTTGTTGACTGCCTTCTGGCTCCGTATCCTGTCCTTCATTGGGTTCCACAACCCTAGCTCCTTGTCCTGCATCCGCAGCTGCTGTAGCTGTTCCTAAGTTCTGCATCCCTGCAGCTCTCATTTGTTCCAAGAAAGTTTGCATCATTTCCTGTTGACTTTTCAACAATCTCTCCTACAAAGAATTGGCCATAGCTTCCATTTCATTCCGAGTTATGTAGACCGAAGCCTGTCCTTCCTCACCTCCGGAGGATGCTTGTTGACTTCCTCCTTGTTGGCTTCTCTCAGCCCTTAGCCTTCTACTATTCTGCCTTGTCATTGTCTTCCAAATCCAAATTCCTCAAACTCTTCAAATCCGATGCAGCGGGTGCTAGTTGTTCTCAGTGAAAGCACCAAAATGTTTGCGCCAAAATTGGTCACAAACACCCAATACCGTGAAAGCACCAGTGTATGAATATAAATTAGTGATATTCAGACACAAACAACAAATCTCAACAAATAATAGACAGCAGTCCAAAAGTAAAGAACAGAGACACAGGTTTTATAGTGGTTCGGCTATCTCCGGCCTACGTCCACTCCAATTTTTTTTTCTTTTTATTGATTATCCTTGAAAAGTGATTACCACAGTTGTAGTGACCAAATCTAAAAAAAATTGCAGGAATGATGCTATGGTATAATTTTAGCAGCGTCTGGGCTTGCCTTTCTTCTCCAAATTTTCCGACCCCCTTTTCTGAATGACCAGGGGCTCTATTTATAGGCGTGGAAGGCTGAAATCCCGCCTAAAACCTGGGGAGGCTGCTTGGCACGTGAGGGGGACCCACAGGCCTGTGTTCTCGGAATCCATGCCCAGTTTGGGATCGATTCGAAGTGACGTTCGAATCGATCAAGAATCCATCCAATTGAGCTGAAATTTGGTGTGAACATTCTTCAACATGTATGTAAGCTCCTGTAAAAATTTCATTGCATTTGGATCAACGGCTTGGAAGATATGATCGATCCAAGTTCAAGAATCCGTGCGTCCTGAATGGTTCGAACCCATGCTTCGAAACCATCTACTTCGAAACCATCCCCTTCGAATCCATAGGGCCGACTCCTTCGAATCCATACCCTTCGAACCCACGCTCTTCGAATCCATGCTTTCTGAAGCCGCCTCCTTCGAGTCCATATCCTACGAGTCCATCCTCTTCGAATCCATCCCTTTCGAATCCTCGTCCTTCGAATCCATGCCCCTTGCTTCGTATCCATCATCTTCGAATCCATGTCCTCTTCGAATCCATCTCCTTCTTCGAATCCATGTCCACTTCGAATCCATCTCCTTCTTCGAATCCATGTCTACTTCGACTCCATCTCCTTCTTCGAATCCATGTCTACTTCGACTCCATCTCCTTCTTCGAATCCATGTCCACTTCGACTCCATCTCCTTCTTCGAACCCATGTCCACTTCGAATCCATCTCCTTCTTCGAGTCCATGTCCACTTCGAATCCATGTATACTTTGAATCCATTACCTTCTTCGAGTCCATCTTCATCTTCGAATCCATGATCTTCGAATCCATACCTATCGTTCGAATCCACCATCTTCGAGTCCATATCCATCGTTCGAATCCATGTCCATTGCATTGAAGCTACTCCTTTCGAACCCATCTAGTTCCCATCGATTCGAAGCGTCATCGATGCGAACCTCATGGGTTCGAATCTTGATGGGTTCGAACCTGATCGGTTCGAACCGAGCGTCACTTTATCCCCTTTTTGATGGATTCGAACTACGTACTATTCCTACCTTGAATCCATCATATTTCCTTCATACGAACTCCGATTAACCTGAAATTTGAAATATAGCCTTTCATAGTCCTTATCATCATTTCCAATCAATTTCGTCCCGATCGGAGTTCAACAAAATTTTGACGATATTCATCGTAGCCTTATCTCCAGTCCTGATATCCATAATTCCTTGCCAATTTGTTGATATTCCAGTTTTGACCAAAAAATGAGATAACAAGGACAACCCGAATCTCAATCTGGGTTCGTAAGTTTTTTACCCTTCGTTTTTTCGACACCGGATTTTTACGGTAAAACGGTCTTACCGTGGCTCGTCTTCGATTTACCATCGCTGGAGAGTGGTGCACCATGGTACTGTTCCGTTTCAAATCCATGCACGCATTTCTAAAAGTCGTACGGCACGGTTTCGCCATTTCGGACGGATGTTGCACCTTGCACCGTGGATGTTGCACCCTGTATATATCGATTATTCGGACAGGCATAACTTCTGGCTCGTTTAGATTTACGGAAGCCATAACCTGTCAAAACGAAGACCACGGTGAGTTCTACAGCTTTGACAGCTTTCAGCCGTCAATGGATAGATTAATGCCCGAAAAGGACAACCCGAATCTCAATCGGGGTTCGTAAGTTTTTTGCCCTTCGTTTTTTTGACACCGGATTTTTACGGTAAAACGGGATTACCGTGGCTCGTCTTCGACTCGCCATCGCTGGAGAGTGGTGCCCCATGGGACTGTTCCGTTTCAAATCCATGCACGCATTTCTAAAAGTCGTACGGCACTATTTCGCCATTTCGGACGGATGTTGCACATTGCACCGCGGATGTTGCACCCTATAGATATCGATTATTCGGACGGTCATAACTTCTGGCTCGTCTAGATTTACGGGAGCCATAACCAGTCAAAACGAAGGCCACGATGAGTTCTACGGCTTTGACATCTTTCAGCCATCAACGGATAGATTAATGCCCAAAATGGACAACCCGAATCTCAATCGGGTCTCGTAAGTTTTTTACCCTTCGTTTTTTCGACACCGGATTTTTACGGTAAAACGGGATTACCGTACCTCGCCTTCGATTTACCATCGCTGGAGAGTGATGCACCATGGTACTGTTCCGTTTCAAATCCATGAATGCTTTTCTAAAAGTCGTACGGCACTGTTTCGCCATTTCAGACGGATGTTGCACCTTGCACCGCGGATGTTGCACCCTGTAGATATCGATTATTCGGACGGCCATAACTTCTGGCTCGTTTAGAGTTACGGGAGTTATAACCTGTCAAAACGAAGGCCACAATGAGTTCTACGGCTTTGACAGCTTTCAGCCGTCTACGGATAGATTAAATCCCAAAGAGGACAACCCGAATCTCAATCGGGTCTCGTAAGTTTTTTACCCTTCGTTTTTTCGACACCGGATTGTTACGGTAAAACGGGATTACCGTACCTCGCCTTCGATTTACCATCGCTGGAGAGTGATGCACCATGGCACTGTTCCGTTTCAAATCCATGAATGCTTTTCTAAAAGTCGTACGGCACTGTTTCCCATTTCAGACGGATGTTGCACCTTGCACCGCGGATGTTGCACCCTGTAGATATCGATTATTCGGACGGCCATAACTTCTGGCTCGTTTAGAGTAACGGGAACCATAACCTGTCAAAACGAAGGCCACGATGAGTTCTACGGCTTTGACAGCTTTCAGCCGTCAACGGATAGATTAATGCCCGAAAAGGACAACCCGAATCTCAATCGAGTCTCGTTAGTTTTTTACCCTTCGTTTTTTCGACACCGGATTTTTACGGTAAAACGGGATTACCATGCCTCGCCTTCGATTTACCATCGCTGGAGAGTGGTGCGCCATGGCGCTGTTCCGTTTCAAATCCATGCACGCATTTCTAAAGTCGTACGGCACTGTTTCGCCATTTCGGACGGATGTTGCACCTTGCACCGCAGATGTTGCACCCTGTAGATATCGATTATTCGGACGGTCATAACTTCTGGCTCGTTTAGAGTTACGGGAGCCATAACCTATCAAAACGAAGGCAACGGTGAGTTCTACAGCTTTGACATCTTCCAACCGTCAACGGATAGATTTATGCCCGAAAAGCACAACCCGAATCTCAATCGGGGTTCGTAAGTTTTTTACCCTTCGTTTTTTCGACACCGGGTTTTTACGGTAAAACGGGATTACCTTGGCTCGTCTTCGATTTACCATCGCTGGGGAGTGGTGCACCATGGTACTGTTCCGTTTCAAATCCATGCACGCATTTCTAAAAATCGTACGACACTGTTTCGCCATTTCGGACGGATGTTGCACCTTGCACCGCGGATGTTGCACCCTGTATATATCGATTATTCGGACAGCCATAACTTCTGGCTCGTTTAGATTTACGGAAGCCATAACCTGTCAAAACGAAGGCCACGGTGAGTTCTACAGCTTTGACAGCTTTCAGCCGTCAACGGATAGATTAATGCCAGAAAAGGACAACCCGAATCTCAATCTGGGTTCGTATGTTTTTACCCTTCGTTTTTTCGACACCGGATTTTTACGAAAAATGGGATTACCGTGGCTCGTCTTCGATTTACCATCGCTGGAGAGTGGTGCAACATGGTAATGTTCCGTTTCAAATCCATGCACGCATTTCTAAAAGTCGTAAGGCACTGTTTCGCCATTTTGGACGGTTGTTGTACCTTGAACCGCGGATGTTGCACCCTGTAGATATCGATTATTCGGACGGCCATAACTTCTGGCTCGTTTAGAGTTACGGGAGCCATAACCAGTCAAAACGAAGGAAACGATGTGTTCTACGGCTTTGACATCTTTCAGCCGTCAACGGATAGATTAATGCTCGAAAAGGACAACCCGAATCTCAATCGGGTCCCGTAAGTTTTTTACCCTTCGTTTTTTCGACACCGGATTTTTACGATAAAACGGGATTACCGTGCCTCGCTTTCGATTTACCATCGCTGGAGAGTGGTGCACCATGGCACTGTTCCGTTTCAAATCCATGCACGCATTTCTAAAAGTCGTATGATACTGTTTCGCCATTTCGGACGGATGTTGCACCTTGCACCGTGGATGTTACACACTGAAGATTTCGATTATTCGGACGGCCATAACTTCTGTCTCGTTTAGAGTTACGGGAACCATAACCTATCCAAACGAAGGCCACGATGAGTTCTACCGCTTTGACAGCTTTCAGCCGTCAACGGATAGATTAATAACCAAAAAGGACAACCCGAATCTCAATCGGGTCTCGTAAGTTTTTTACCCTTCGTTTTTTCGACACCGGATTTTTACGGTAAAACGGGATTACCGTGCCTCGTATTCGATTTACCATCGATGGAGAGTGGTGCACCATGGTACTGTTCCGTTTCAAATCCACGCACGCATTTCTAAAAGTCGTACGACACTGTTTCGCCATTTCGGACGGATGTTGCACCTTGCACCGCGGATGTTGCACCCTGTAGATATCGGTTATTCGGACGGCCATAACTTCTGGCTCGTTTAGAGTTACGGGAGCCATAACCTGTCAAAACGAAGGCCACGATGAGTTCTACGGCTTTGACAGCTTTCAACCGTCAACGGATAGATTAATGCCCAAAAAAGTAAACCCGAATCTCAATCGGGTCTCGTAAGTTTTTTACCCTTCGTTTTTTCGACACAGGATTTTTACGGTAAAACGGGATTACCATGCCTCGCCTTCGATTTACCGTCACTGGAGAGTGGTGCACCATGATACTATTCCGTTTGAAATCCATGCACGCATTTCTAAATGTCGTACGGCACTGTTTCGCCATTTCAGACGGATGTTGCACCTTGCACCGCGAATGTTGCACCCTGTATATATCGATTATTCGGACGGCAATCACTTCTGGCTCGTTTAGAGTTACGGGCGCGATAACCTGTCAAAACGAAGGCCACGATGAGTTCTACGGCTTTGACAGCTTTCAGCCGTCAACGGATAGATTAATGCCCGAAAAGGACAACCCGAATCTAAATCGGGGCTCGTAAGTTTTTTACCCTTCGATTTTTCGACAACGGATTTTTACGGTAAAACGAGATTACCATGCCTCGTCTTCGATTTACCAACGCTGGAGAGTGGTGCACCAATGTACTGTTCCGTTTCAAATCAATGCACGCGTTTCTAAAAGTCGTACGACACTGTTTCGCCATTTCGGACGGATGTTGCACCTTGCACCGCGGATGTTGCACCCTGTAGATATCGATTATTCGGACGGGCATAACTTCTGGCTCGTTTAGAGTAACGGGAGCTATAACCTGTCAAAACGAAGGCCACGATGAGTTCTACGGCTTTGACAGCTCTCAGCCGTCAACGGATAGATTAATGCCCAAAAGGGACAACCCGAATCTCAATCGAGTCTCGTAAGTTTTTTACCCTTCGTTTTTTCGACACCGGATTTTTACGGTAAAACGGGATACCGTGCCTCGCCGTCGATTTACCATCGCTGGAGAGTGGTGCACCATGGTAATGTTCCGTGTTGAATCCATGCATGCATTTCTAAAAGTCGTACGGCACTTTTTCGCCATTTCGGACGAATGTAGCACCTTGCACCGTGGATTTTGCACCCTGTAGATATCGATTATTCGGACGGCCATAACTTCTTGCTCGTTTAGAGTTACGGGAGCCATAACCTGTCAAAACAAAGGCCACGATGAGTTCTACGGCTTTGACAGCTTTCAGCTGTCAACGGATAGATTAATGCCCAAAAGGACAACCCGAATCTCAATCGGGTCTCGTAAGTTTTTTACCCTTCGTTTTTTCGACACCGGATTTTTACGGTAAAACGGGATTACCGTGCCTCGCCTCCGATTTACCATCGCTGGGGAGTGGTGCACCATGGTACTGTTCCGTTTCAAATCCATGCACGCATTTCTAAAAGTCGTACGACGCTGTTTCGCCATTTAAGACGGATGTTGCACCTTGCACCGCGGATGTTGCACCCAGTAGATATCGATTATTCGGACGGCCATAACTTCTGGCTCGTTTAGAGTTACGGGAGCCATAACCTGTCAAAACGAAGGCCTCGTTGAGTTCTACGGCGTTGATGGCTTTCAGCCGTCGATGGATAGATTAATGCCCAAAAAGGACAACCCGAATCACAATCGGGTCTCGTAAGTTTTTTATCCTTCGTTTTTTCGACACCGGATTTTTACGGTAAAACGGGATTACCGTGGCTCATCTTCGATTTACCATCGCTGGAGAGTGGTGCACCATGGTACTGTTCCGTTTCAAATCCATGCATGCATTTCTAAAAGTCGTACAGCACTGTTTTGCCATTTCGGACGGATGTTGCACCGCGGATGTTACACCTTGTAGATATCAATTATTCGGACGGCCATAACTTCTGGCTCTTTTAGAGTTACGGGAGTCATAACCTGTCAAAACGAAGGCCACGGTGAGTTCTATGGCTTTGACAACTTTCAGCATCAACGGATAGATTAAATCCCAAAAAGGACAACCCGAATCTCAATCGGGTCTCGTAAGTTTTTTACCCTTCGTTTTATCGAAACCGGATTTTTACGGTAAAACGGGATTATCGTGCCTCGTCTTCGATTTACCATCGCTGGAGAGTGGTGCACCTTGTTACTGTTCTATTTCAAATCCATGCACGCATTTCTAAAAGTCGTACGACACTGTTTCGCCATTTCGGACGGATGTTGCACATTGCACCGCGGATGTTGCACCCTGTAGATACCGATAATTCGGACGGTCATAACTTCTGGCTCGTTTAGAGTTACGGGAGCCATAACCTGTCAAAACGAAGGCCACGGTGAGTTCTACAGCTTTGACAGCTTTCAGCCGTCAACGGATAGATTAATGCCCGAAAAGGACAACCCGAATCTCAATCGGGGTTCGTAAGTTTTTTACACTTCGTTTTTTCGACACCGGATTTTTACGGTAAAACGGTCTTACCGTGGCTCGTCTTCGAATTACAATTGTTGGAGAGTGGTGCACCATGGTACTGTTCCGTTTCAAATCCATGCACGCATTTCTAAAAGTCATACGGCACTGTTTCGCCATTTCGGACGGATGTTGCACCTTGCACCGCGGATGTTGCACCCTGTATATATCGATTATTCGGACAGGCATAACTTCTGGCTCGTTTAGATTTACAGGATCCATAACCTGTCAAAACGAAGGCCACGGTGAGTTCTACAGCTTTGACAACTTTCATCCGTCAATGGATAGATTAATGCCCGAAAAGGACAACCCGAATCTCAATCGGGGTTCGTAAGTTTTTTACCCTTCGTTTTTTGAAACCGAATTTTTACGGTAAAACGGGATTACCGTGGCTCGTCTTCGATTCACCATCGCTGGAGAGTGGTGCACCATGGTACTGTTCCGTTTCAATTCCATGCACGCATTTCTAAAAGTCGTACGACACTGTTTCGCCATTTCGGACGGATGTTGCACCTTGCACCGCGGATGTTGCACCCTGTAGATATCGATTATTCGGACGGCCATAACTTCTGGCTCATTTAGAGTTACGGGAGCCATAACCTGTCAAAACGAAGGCCACGATGAGTTCTACGGTTTTGACATCTTTCAGCCGTCAACGTATTGATTAATGCCCAAAAAGGACAACCCGAATCTCAATCGGGTCTCGTAAGTTTTTTACCCTTCGTTTTTCGACACCGGATTTTTACGGTAAAACAGGATTACCGTGCTTCGCCTTCGATTTACCATCGCTGGAGAGTGATGCAACATGGTACTGTTCCGTTTCAAATCCATGCATGCTTTTCTAAAAGTCGTACGGCACTGTTTCGCCATTTCAGACGGATGTTGCACCTTGCACCGCGGATGTTGCACCCTGTAGATATCGATTATTCGAACGGCCATAACTTCTGGCTCGTTTAGAGTTACGGGAGACATAACCTGTCAAAACGAAGGCCACGATGAGTTCTACGGCTTTGACCGCTTTCAGCCGTCAACGGATAGATTAGTGCCCAAAAAGGACAACCAGAATCTCAATCGGGTCTCGTAAGTTTTTTACCCTTCGTTTTTTCGACACCGGATTTTTACGGTAAAACGGTATTACCGTGCCTCGTCTTTGATTTACCATCGCAGGAGAGTGGTGCACCATGGTACTGTTCCGTTTCAAATCCATGCACGCAATTCTAAAAGTCGTACGACACTGTTTCACCATTTCGGACGGATGTTGCACCTTGCACTGCGGATGTTGGACCCTGTAGATATCGGTTATTCGGACGGCCATAACTTCTGGCTCGTTTAGAGTTACGGGAGACACAATCTGTCAAAACGAAGGCCACGATGAGTTCTACGGCTTTGACAGCTTTCAGCCGTCAACGGATAGACTAATGCCCAAAAAGGACAACCCGAATCTCAATCGGGTCTCGTAAGTTTTTTACCCTTCGTTTTTTCGACACCGGATTTTTACAATAAAACGGGATTACCGTGCCTCGCCTTCGATTTACCATCGCTGGAGAGTGGTGCACCATGGTCTTGTTCCGTTTCAAATCCATGCACGCATTTCTAAAAGTCGTACGGCACTGTTTCGCCATTTCAGACGGATGTTGCACCTTGCACCGCGGATGCACGCTGTACATATCGATTATTCGGACGGCCATAACTTCTGGCTCGTTTAGAGTTACGGGAGTCATAACCTGTCAAAACGAAGGCCACGATGAGTTCTACGGCTTTGGCAGCTTTCAGCCATCAACGAATAGATTAAATCCCAAAAAGGAGAACCCGAATCTCAATCGGGTCTCGTAAGTTTTTTACCCTTCGTTTTATCGACATTGGATTTTTACGGTAAAACGGGATTACCGTGCCTCGTCTTCGATTTACCTTCGCTGGAGAGTGGTGCATCTTGGTACTGTTCTGTTTCAACTCCATGCATGCATTTCTAAAAGTCGTACGATACTGTTTCGCCATTTCGGACGGATGTTGCACCTTGCACCGCGGATGTTACACCCTGTAGATATCGATTATTCGGACGGCCATAACTTCTGGCTCGTTTAGAGTTACGGGAGCCATAACCTGTCGAAACGAAGGCCACGATGAGTTCTACGGCTTTGACTGCTTTCAACCGTCAACGGATAGATTAATGCCCAAAAAGGACAACCCGAATCTCAATCGGGTCTCGTAAGTTTTTTACCCTTTGTTTTTTCGACACCGGATTTTTATGGTAAAACGGGATTACCGTGCCTCGTCTTCGATTTACCATCGCTGGAGAGTGGTGCACCATGGTACTCTTCCGTTTCAAATCCATGCACGCATTTCTAAAAGTCGTACGACACTGTTTCGTCATTTCGGACGGATATTGGACATTGCACCGCGGATGTTGCACCCTGTAGATACCGATTATTCGGACGGTCATAACTTCTGGCTCGTTTAGAGTTATGGGAGCCATAACCTATCAAAACGAAGGCCACGGTGAGTTCTACAGCTTTCAGCCGTCAACGGATAGATTAATGCCCGAAAAGGACAACACGAATCTCAATCGGGGTTCGTAAGTTTTTTACCCTTCGTTTTTTCGACACCGGATTTTTACGGTAAAACGGTCTTACCGTGGCTCGTCTTCGATTTACCATCATTGGAGAGTTGTGCACCATGGTACTATTTCGATTCAAATCCATGCAAAAATTTCTAAAAGTCGTAAGGCACTGTTTCGCCATTTCGGACGGATGTTGCACCTTGCACCGCGGATGTTGCACCATGTATATATCGATTATTCGGACAGGCATAACTACTGGCTCGTTTAGATTTACGGGAGCCATAACCTGTCAAAACGAAGGCTACGGTGAGTTCTACAGCTTTGACAGCTTTCAGCCGTCAATGGATAGATTAATGCCCGAAAAGGACAACCCGAATCTCAATCGGGGTTCGTAAGTTTTTTACCCTTCGTTTTTTTGACACCGGATTTTTACGGTAAAACGAGATTACCGTGGCTCGTCTTTGATTCACCATCGCTGGAGAGTGGTGCACCATGGTACTATTCCGTTTCAAATCCATGCACGCATTTCTAAAAGTCGTACGGCACTGTTTCGTCATTTCGGACGGATGTTGCACCTTGCACCGCGGATGTTGCACCCTGTAGATATCGATTATTCGGACGGTCATAACTTCTGGCTCGTTTAGAGTTACGGGAGCCATAACCTGTCAAAACGAAGGCCACGATGAGGTCTATGGCTTTGACATCTTTCAGCCGCCAATGGATTGATTAATGCCCAAAAAGGACAACCCGAATCTCAATCCGGTCTCGTAAGTTTTTTACCCTTCGTTTTTTCGACACCGGATTTTTACGGTAAAACGGGATTACCGTGCCTCGCCTTCGATTTACCATCGCTGGAGAGTGATGCAACATGGTACTGTTCCGTTTCAAATCCATGCATGCTTTTCTAAAAGTCGTACGGCACTATTTCGCCATTTCAGACGGATGTTGCACCTTGCACCGCGGATGTTGCACCCTATAGATATCGATTATTCGGACGGCCATAACTTCTGGCTCGTTTAGAGTTACGGGAGTCATAACCTCTCAAAACGAATGCCACAATGAGTTCTACGGCTTTGAGCGCTTTCAGCCGTCAACGGATAGATTAATGCCCAAAAAGGACAACCCGAATCTCAATCGGGTCTCGTAAGTTTTTTACCCTTCGTTTTATCGACACCGGATTTTTACGGTAAAACGGGATTACCGTGCCTCGTCTTCAATTTACCATCGCTCGAGAGTGGTGCACCTAGGTACTGTTCTGTTTCAAATCCATGCATGCATTTCCAAAAGTCGTATGATACTGTTACGCCATTTCGGACGGATGTTGCACCTTGCACCGCGGATGTTGCACCATGTAGATATCGATTATTCAGACGGCCATAACTTCTGGCTCGTTTAGAGTTACGGGAGCCATAACCTGTCCAAACGAAGGCCGCGATGAGTTCTACGGCTTTGACTGATTTTAGCCGTCAACGGATAGATTAATTCCCAAAAAGGACAACCAGAATCTCAATCGGGTCTCGTAAGTTTTTTACCCTTCATTTTTTCGCCACCAGATTTTTACGGTAAAAAGGGATTAACGTGCCTCGTCTTCGATTTACCATCGCTGGAGAGTGGTGCACCATGGTACTGTTCCGTTTCAAATCCATGCACGCATTTCTAAAAGTCGTACGACACTGTTTCTCCATTTCGGACGGATGTTGCACCTTGCACCGCGGATGTTGCACCCTGTAGATATCGGTTATACGGACGGGCATAACTTCTGGTTCGTTTAGAGTTACGGGAGACATAACCTATCAAAACGAAGGCCACGATGAGTTCTACGGCTTTGACAGCTTTCAGCAGTCAACGGATAGATTAATGCCCAAAAAGGACAACCCGAATCTCAATCGGGTCTCGTAAGTTTTTTACCCTTCGTTTTTTCGACACCGGATTCTTACGGTAAAACGGGATTACCGTGCCTCGCCTTCGATTTACCATCGCTGGAGAGTGGTGCACCATGGTACCGTTCCGTTTCAAATCCATGCATGCATTTCTAAAAGTCGTACGACACTGTTTCACCATTTCGGACGGATGTTGCACCTTGCACCGCGGATGTTGCACCCTATAGATATCGATTATTCGGACGGCCATAACTTCTGGCTCGTTTAGAGTTACGGGAGCCATAACCTGTCAAAACGAAGGCCACGATGAGTTCTACGGCTTTGATAGCTTTCAGCTGTCAGTGGATAGATTAATGCCCAAAAAGTACAACCCGAATCTCAATCGAGTTTCGTAAGTTTTTTACCCTTCGTTTTTTCGACACCGGATTTTTACGGTAAAACGGGATAACCTTGCCTCGCCTTCGATTTACCATCGCTGGAGAGTGGTGCACCATGGTAATGTTCCGTGTCGAATCCATGCATGCATTTCTAAAAGTCGTACGGCACTGTTTCGCCATTTCGGACAGATGTTGCACCTTGCACCGTGGATGTTGCACCCTGTAGATATCGATTATTTGGACGGCCATAACTTCTGGCTCGTTTAGAGTTACGGGAGCCATAACCTGTCAAAACGAAGCCCACGATGAGTTCTACGGCTTTGACAGCTTTCAGCCGTCAACGGATAGATTAATGCCCAAAAGGACAACCCGAATCTCAATCGGGTCCCGTAAGTTTTTTACCCTTCGTTTTTTCGACACCGGATTTTTACGGTAAAACGGGATTACCGTGCCTCCCCTTCGATTTACCATCACTGGAGAGTGGTGCACCATGGTACTGTTCCGTTTCAAATCCATGCACGCTTTTCTAAAAGTCGAACGACACTGTTTCTCCATTTCAGACGCATGTTGCACCTTGCACCGCGGATGTTGAACCCTGTAGATATCGATTATTCGGACGGCCATAATTTCTGGCTCGTTTAGAGTTACGGGAGCCATAACCTGTCAAAACGAAGGCCACGTTGAGTTCTACGGCTTTGACAGCATTCAGCCGTCGACGGATAGATTAATTCCCAAAAAGGACAACCTGAATCTCAATCGGGTCTCGTAAGTTTTTTACCCTTCGTTTTTTCGACACCGGATTTTTACGGTAAAACGGGATTAACGTGGCTCGTCTTCGATTTACCATCGCTGGAGAGTGGTGCACCATGGTACTGTTCCGTTTCAAATCCATGCATGCATTTCTAAAAGTCGTACGACACTGTTTCGCCATTTCGGACGGATGCTGCACCTTGCACCGCGCATGTTGCACCCTGTAGATATCAATTATTCGGACGGCCATAACTTTTGGCTCGTTTAGAGTTACGCGAGTCATAACCTGTCTAAATGAAGGCCACGGTGAGTTCTACGGCTTTGACCGCTTTTAGCATTCAACGGATAGATTAATGCCCAAAAAGGACAACTCGAATCTCAATCGGGACTCGTAAGTTTTTTACCCTTCGTTTTTTCGACACCGGATTTTTATGGTAAAACGGGATTACCGTGCCTCGTCTTCGATTTACCATCGCTGGAGAGTGGTGCACCATGGTACTGTTCCGTTTCAAATCCATGCACGCATTTCTAAAATTCGTACGACACTGTTTCGCCAGTTCGGACGGATGTTGCACATTGCACCGCGGATGTTGCACCCTGTAGATACCGATTATTCGGACGGTCATAACTTCTGGCTTGTTTAGAGTTACGGGAGCCATAACCTGTCAAAACGAAGGCCACGGTGAGTTCTATAGCTTTGACAGCTTTCAGCTGTCAACGGATAGATTAACGCCCGAAAAGGACAACCGAATCTCAATCGGGGTTCGTAAGTTTTTTACCCTTCGTTTTTTCGACGCCGGATTTTTACGGTAAAACGGTCTTACCGTGGCTCGTCTTCGATTTACCATCGTTGGAGAGTGGTGCACCATGGTACTGTTCCGTTTCAAATCCATGCACGCATTTCTAAAAGTCGTACGGCACTGTTTCGCCATTTTGGACGGATGTTGCACCTTGCACCGCGGATGTTGCACCCTGTATATATAGATTATTCGGATAGGCATAATTTCTGGCTTGTTTAGATTTACGGGAGCCATAACCTGTCAAAACGAAGGCCACGTTGAGTTCTACAGCTTTGACAGCTTTCAGCCGTAAATGGATAGATTAATGCCCGAAAAGGACAACCCGAATCTCAATCGGGGTTCGTAAGTTTTTTACCCTTCGTTTTTTTGACACCGGATTTTTACGGTAAAACGGGATTACCATGCCTCGCCTTCGATTTACCATCGCTGGAGAGTGATGCAACATGGTAATGTTCCGTTTCAAATCCATGCATGCTTTTCTAAAATTCGTATGGCACTGTTTCGCCATTTCAGACAGATGTTGCACCTTGCACCGCGGATGTTGCACCCTGTAGATATCGATTATTCGGACGGCCATAACTTCTGGCTCGTTTAGAGTTACGGGAGTCATAACCTGTCAAAACGAAGGCCACAATGAGTTCTACGGCTTTGACCGCTTTCAGCCGTCGATGGATAGATTAATGCCCAAAAAGGACAACCCGAATCTCAATCGGGTCTCGTAAGTTTTTTACCCTTCGTTTTATCGACACCGGATTTTTACGGTAAAACGGGATTACCGTGCCTCGTCTTCGATTTACCATCGCTGGAGAGTGGTGCACCTTGGTACTGTTCTATTTCAAATCCATGCATGCATTTCTAAAAGTCGTATGATACTGTTTCGCCATTTCGGACGGATGTTGCACCTTGCACCGCGGATGTTGCACCCTGTAGATATCGATTATTCAGACGGCCATAACTTCTGGCTCGTTTAGAGTTATGAGAGCCATAACCTGTCCTAACGAAGGCCACGATGATTTCTATGGCTTTGACCGCTTACAGCCGTCAATGGATAGATTAATGCCCAAAAAGGACAACCAGAATCTCAATCGGGTCTCGTAAGTTTTTTACCCTTCGTTTTTTAGACACCGGATTTTTACGGTAAAACGGGATTACCGTGCCTCGTCTTCGATTTACCATCGCTGGAGAGTGGTGCACCATGGTACTGTTCCGTTTCAAATCCATGCATGCATTTCTAAAAGTCGTACGACACTGTTTCGCCATTTCGGACGGATGTTGCACCTTGCACCGCGGATGTTGCACCCTGTAGATATCTGTTATTCGGACGGCCATAACTTCTGGCTCGTTTAGAGTTACGGGAGACATAACCTGTCAAAACGAAGGCCACGATGAGTTCTGCGGCTTTGACAGCTTTCAGCCGTCAACTGATAGATTAATGGCCAAAAAGGACAACCCGAATCTCAATCGGGTCTCGTAAGTTTTTTACCCTTCGTTTTTTCGACACCGGATTTTTACGGTAAAACGGGATTTCCGTGCCTCGCCTTCGATTTACCATCGCTGGAGAGTGGTGCACCATGGTCTTGTCCCGTTTCAAATCCATGCACGCATTTCTAAAAGTCGTACGGCACTGTTTCGCCATTTCAGACGGATTTTGCACCGCGGATGTCGCACCCTGTAGATATCGATTATTCGGACGGCCATAACTTCTGGCTTGTTTAGAGTTACGCGAGTCATAACCTGTCAAAACGAAGGCCACGATGAGTTCTACGGCTTTGACAGCTTTCAGCCATCAACATATAGATTAAATCCCAAAAAGGACAACCCGAATCTCAATCGGGTCTCGTAAGTTTTTTACCCTTCATTTTTTCGACACCGGATTTTTACGGTAAAATGGGATTACCGTGCCTCATCTTCGATTTACCATCGCTGGAGAGTGGTGCACCATGGTACTGTTCCGTTTCAAATCCATGCACGCATTTCTAAAAGTCGTATAATACTGTTTCGCCTTTTTGGACGGATGTTGCACCTTGCACCGAGGATGTTGCACCCTGTAGATATCGATTATTCGGACGGCCATAACTTCTGGCTCGTTTAGAGTTACAAAAGCCATAACCTGTCAAAACGAAGGCCACGATGAGTTCTACGGCTTTGACAGCTTTTAGCCGTCAACGGATAGATTAATGCACAAAAAGGACAGCCCGAATCTCAATCAGGTCTTGTAAGTTTTTTACCATTCGTTTTTTCGACACCGGTTTTTACGGTAAAACGGGATTACCGTGGCTCGTCTTTGATTTACCATCGCTGGAGAGTGGTGCACCATGGTACCGTTCCGTTTCAAATCCATGCACGCATTTCTAAAAGTCGTACAGCACTGTTTCGCCATTTCGGGCGGATGTTGCCCCTTGCACCGCGGATGTTGCACCCTGTGTATATCGATTATTCGGACAGCCATAACTTCTGACTCATTTAGATTTACGGGAGCCATAACCTGTCAAAACGAAGGCCATGGTGAGTTCTACAGCTTTGACAGCTTTCAGCCGTTAACGGATAGATTAATGCCCGAAAAGGACAACCCGAATCTCAATCTGGGTTCGTAAGTTTTTTACCCTTCGTTTTTTCGACACCGGATTTTTACGGCAAAACGGGATTACCGTGGCTCGTCATCGATTTACCATCGCTGGAGAGTGGTGCACTATGGTACTGTTCCGTTTCAAATCCATGCACGCATTTCTAAAAGTCGTACGACACTGTTTCGCCATTTCGACGGATGTTGCACCTTGCACCGCGGATGTTGCAACCTGTAGATATTGATTATTCGGACGGCCATAACTTCTGGCTCGTTTAGAGTTACGGGAGCCATAACCTGTCAAAACGAAGGCCACAGTGAGTTCTACGGCTTTGACTGCTTTCAGCCGTCAACGGATAGATCAATGCCCAAAAAGGACAACCCGAATTTCAATCGGGTCTCGTAAGTTTTTTACCCTTCGTTTTTTCGACACCGGATTTTTACGGTAAAACGGGATTACCGTGCCTCGTCTTCGATTTACCATCGCTGGAGAGTGGTGCACCATGGTACTGTTCCGTTTCAAATCCATGCACGCATTTCTAAAAGTCGTACGGCACTGTTTCGCCATTTCGGACGGATGTTGCACCTTGCACCGCGGATGTTGCACCCTGTAGATATCGATTATTCGGACGGTCATAACTTCTGGCTCGTTTAGAGTTACGGGAGCCATAACCCGTCAAAACGAAGGCCACGGTGAGTTCTACAGCTTTGATAGCTTTCAGCCGTCAACGGATAGATTAATGCCCGAAAAGGACAACCCGAATCTCAATCGGGGTTCGTAAGTTTTTTACCCTCGTTTTTTCGACACCGGATTTTTACGGTAAAATGGGATTACCGTGGCTCGTCTTCAATTTACCATCACTGGAGAACGGTGCACCATGGTACTGTTCCGTTTCAAATCCATGCATGCATTTCGAAAAGTCGTACGGCACTGTTTCGCCATTTCGGACGGATATTCACCTTGCACCGTGGATGTTGCACCCTGTATATATCGATTATTCGGACAGCCATAACTTCTGGCTCGTTTAGATTTACGGAAGCCATAACCTGTCAAAACGAAGGCCTCGGTGAGTTCTACAGCTTTGACTGCTTTCAGCCATCAACGGATAGATTAATGCCCGAAAAGGACAACCCGAATCTCAATCGGGGTTTGTAAGTTTTTTACCCTTCGTTTTTTTTACACCGGATTTTTACGGTAAAACGGGATTACCGGGGCTCGTCTTCGATTTACCATCGCTGGAGAGTGGTGCACCATGGTACTGTTCCGTTTCAAATCCATGCATGCATTTCTAAAAGTCGTACGGCACAGTTTCGCCATTTCGGACGGATGTTGCACCTTGCACCGCAGATGTTGCACCCTGTAGATATCGATTATTCGGACGGCCATAACTTCTGGCTCGTTTAGAGTTACGGGAGCCATAACCTGTCAATACGAAGGCCACGGTGAGTTCTACGGCTTTGAAAGCTTTCAGCCATCAACGGATAGATTAATGCCCAAAAAGGAGAACCCGAATATCGATCGCGTCTCGTAAGTTTTTTACCCTTCGTTTTTTCGACACCGAATTTTTACGGTAAAACGGGATTACCGTGCCTCGTCTTCTATTTACCATCGCTGGAGAGTGGTGCACCATGGTACTGTTCCGTTTCAAATCCATGCACGCATTTCTAAAAGTCATACCGCACTGTTTCGCCATTTCGGACAGATGCTGCACCTTGCACCGTGGATGTTGCACATTGTAGATATCGATTATTCGGATAGCCATAACTTCTGGCTCGTTTAGAGTTACGGGAGCCATAACCCGTCAAAACGAAGGGCACGGCGAGTTCTACGGCTTTGAAAGATTTCAGCCATCAACGGATAGATTAATGCCCAAAAAGGAGAACCCGAATCTCAATCGGGTCTCGTAAGTTTTTTCACCCTTCGTTTTTTCGACACCGGATTTTTACGGTAAAACGGGATTGCCGTGCCTCGTCTTCGATTTACCATTGCTGGTGAGTGGTGAACCACGGTACTGTTCCATTTCAAATCCATGCACTGTGACGACCCAGAATTTTCAACTATTTAAAATGGGATAATTAAATTTATTTTAAGTATTTAAAAATTAATTTTAACTTGGATTTTAGGATATCAATATTTACTTGATAATTAAATCATTGAATTGTATAGTTTAAATATTGAATTTAATAATTGAAATTGGGTAAACTGTTGAATCTGAGACTCTAAGCCTGTTTAAAATAATTTGAAGGCTTATAAAATTTATAATGATGATACTGAAGGTGATAGAATGCTTGGAATTTAATTTAAAAGTGATTTGTTCAATTTTGAAAATATATCGTTTAAATTGAATTTAAAAATAGCCTTCCGAGGCACAGTCTCGGAATTCGACGAAACCAGTTCCATTGGATCCGTAATAGTTAGTTATTATCGGATTTCAATTTTTGTTGCAATCGGAGTTGTCGTTTGACCCTGGCAGCTCGAAACGCTTAGAACTATTTTAATCTATTTAATTTAAAATTGATCGTTTACTTTTGTAACTCACGCATATGATCGAATTAGCTTTCGAAATACGTTCCATTGTGTCCGGAATACGGGTAAAGCCTTATTAACGCCTGGCTGCAAGTCTGATTAGGAGTTCGGAATTTCACGGTATGCAACATGAAAGATTTTCAATATTAAATTATATAAAATCAAATTCAAAGTCTAAGTGAGATCATCCTAGTCACGTGATAATGTTCTGGCTTATACCCAAAGCCTCTTAGGAAAATACCTCTTCGTTGTTTCCAGAGAATCCAAACCGATGTTTTATTACGTCTTCGTCTTCTTCCTTATCCAAGAAAAAAATCAATTCGACAACTAAAAAAACAAAAACAAAAATGGCCGAAGCCTTCGTTATTTTAGTAGAAACCTACCCTTTTTTTTCCTCTAAGCATTCTGATATTTCACCTTGGAAAAATGGGGGAGAACACGAAATCAAATCAAAGGCGGAAAAGAAAAAAAAAACGCGGAAGCCTGGATCGAGTTCGAGCTCGTTCTTTCCTAATTCGATCGCGCCTCTTTCTTTCCTGGATTCGAGACTCCGATTCAAAGATTATCGCGTTCTCTTTCTCGTTAAACTACAGCAAGATCTGTTCGATCATTTGGGGAGTCGGCATCAAGTCGAGTGAAGATTTGGACGATGGAGTAGTCACGGCCGCGTGATTGGAATCGAGGCCGAGTCAACACTGGGGTTTGAAATTGCGAGTGCTCTCGCTGGAGGCGGCTAGGTTTGTGAGTTTGGATGGTTTCGCGGCACGTTAAGGGAGGTGATGTTGACAGTCGCGGTGATGAGCTCGACGAAGGACGGTTTGGATTTCAAGCTGAAGCTCATCATTTTGGTTGCTGTTCGTTGTGAGGTACTCGAATTTTGCAGTTGAATATTGTTTTTATTTTACAAGTAAGAGAATAAAAATACAGTAGAATATAAAAGTAACCATGTTTTTAATTTAGTGAATATAGATATGTATTTTAACTCACATACATATTTCCATTTAAACAGAAAATAGGAGATAAAAGATATAGATCTACTTAGATAAACAGTAAATATGTATATATAAATGATTCTGAGAAATATAAGATTTTAAAATCTTGGAGAGGTTTTAAAGATTAGATTTCCAGAATATATATAGTTTAATTATGTAAAAAGAAATTTGTTAAGATTAAAATTATAATTTAAATCAAATTAATGAATGGAAATTTATTTTCGACAAGTTCGAGTGTTGATGAATCGTGAATTGTTACTAGGTCAAATATGGGAAGAAAACAAGGCGTAATGGAAATGGGTCGTAGACAAAATCGAAGGTGAGTAAATCTCACACTGTTTTTATTTAAATGGTTAAATTTAAATAATTGGTGGATTGATTGGATTGATTGTATGTGTGTTGATGAACTGTGACTTTGGTTTTGTTTGACTCTCGAGTTAATTGTTGTTTGACTCGAATCATTTGATTTTAAACTTAAATCATGAAGTAAGAAAATAGTTCATTTTAAAGTTAGTAAGAGTTTGATGTTTGGCGATTCATTAAATAGGAAGTGTCATCTAGTGGATAATTAATTAATTAAGTGTAAGTAATTCGGAATAATCATTGGATGGTTCGGTAAATAATTACTTAATGGAATTAATTAATTAATTTGTGTAGTAAATCAAGAGATTTATTAAGATTTGTTAATTAAGAAGAATTTGATTTATTTAATAAATAAATGGATAGTTAATTACAGGTTGAGATTAATCGAGAGTGATTAATACTGTGGTTTAATTCTCGTAATTAATTTAGATTCGAAATTTAAATTAAAATATAATTGGAAATAATTAATTAATATAATTAATGATGTAATTAGAGATTGATTAATTAAAATGAATTGATTAGTAATAAGTGACATAACGGGAGTAAATTAGTATAGTAATTAAGGATCAATTAATTAAATAAAAGAAATAAAGATTACTTAATGATCTAGTTGGTACTAAGAAATATTGTGAAGTTAATTAAAGATAATTACTTGAATGTAATTGAAAAATAATTAATCCAGAGTGATTAATTATGATGAATAATAAAGGGCTGACTAATTAATTGATTTGAAGTTAATTAATGTTAAATGAAGGGATCTAAGTATTGAGGCTAGAAATTCAATTAGAATCGATTGAATTATTTTGGGAGTGGCCTAAATTGTTATGGATGCTTGGATGGTATTGGATGATTTGATGGAGTTGATAACTCCGATATGAAATGTTGTGTATTTCATTTAGATAACTTGAGATATGATGATATATGATGATATGAGATTCAAAGAGACCGAGGACGGGTATTGGGAAATACCCGTAACCTCTTCGAATTTTTATAAATTGATTTGTGAAAACAATAGGCTGAAATGAAATGGTTTATGTGAATAGGATTATTTAATCTAAGTTTGGTACTTAGAAATTTATGTGAGGAATAAGTGTTGCCAATAGCAAATTGTAAATTGGTTAAATTAATATAAGTTACCCGGGTTTAGATAAGTTGATTTCTTTGGTATTCAATGTTAGATGGGTTTACTCACGCTGGTTCCAGCCTGACCCGGGTGTTACTTTGGTGTAATGCTCAGGTCAGACCGAGTATTACAGATTTTCAGGTAGGTACGTGCTGGAGCTCAGGAGGCGAGCTGGATGGCTAATGAACGGAGTATTTCCGCTGTTGTATATTATTGTTACTCTAAGTCATGATAATTGTAATATTCAGTGACTGAATATAATGTGAAAACTCTGATGTATATTAAATGTAATCGACAGATATAGTATTCTTTTGTAAACTATTATTATTTATTATTATATTTTATCCGCTGCGAATGTGAGATGTTTGGTGTTTCTGTTCTTCTTCTTCTATCTCTTTCTTCTTTTTCATAACTATCTGGAATTTTCGGGTTCGGAAATTTCGGGTCGTTACATTTGGTATCAGAGCTGAAAGGTTAAGCGAGAACCTTGGCTCTGGTGGGGATTACTCATTGTATAGAGTCCATAGTACTCTAGAATGAGTTGAGTGTGTCTATATATATATATATATATATATATATATATATATATATATATATATATATACGTATGTATATATATATGAGCGCGTACTTGTTATTTGCTTATAAAGATTTTAAATGGTTTTATACAAAGGTATATTTTGATATATATAGCAATATTTCCTTTTAATAAATATTAGGTGATTGGTTGTAAATTATTGGAATTAAGTTAAGAAGGACTATAATACAACCAAATTAAAATTAAATTAATTAAAAATGAAATTCTAGAATTAGAACTCAGAAATTAGAATTGTTTTAAACTTTAAATGAACAAAGTTAAATTTGGTTTAAAAAGGTTAAACCAATCTTTGAGAATTTGGCTCGAATTATATAATTCGAGATGGTTTAAATGTGAAGTTGGAATTGAACTTATTCAAATTGAATCCGATTTGAATTAATTGGATTTGGATGGAAGATGTATAAGTTCAAGAATTTAATGGAAGGTGGGAATTGGTTTAACATCGAAAAGGAATTTGAAATATAGATTGTAAATGTAATTTATAAATTGAAATAAACTTCATAAATAAATGAGATTATAATTTGAAATAGAATTCCAGAGAATATTTGAAATAAAGTAAGATGAAAATTCCAGAGTAATGTTTAAATATGAATTTGATGGATTGGGAGTTTGGAATTTTGGGAAAAATTAAAATTCCTTTGGGTTTGAAAGTGGTTTCCAAGGGTTTTGAAGAAAGAATAGTATTATTTCAAAAATATCTTTGTGTTTGAAATCTGGGAGATTTGAAATAAAAAAAAAAATATTTGGAAATGTTTTAATGTGATAAAAGCATTGAACTCTTTCGGTCACTGGAAAATAACGTAGGTGATGACTGCAGCATTATCGATGTTTATTTTCGAGTTTCTAGAAGAGAAATTGCTACCAAATTGTTTTAAATTAGAATTGGTTGTGAATTGAGTTTGGTTTTGAAATTCAAAGGGATAATAGAATCTGTCAAAGAATTTGGATATAGATAAATTCTAAGGTGATGTTTAAGTTTTGGAAAATTGTTTAAACTCTGGAATCTGGATTCAAAATGTTTATGGAATAATAAAATATATGGGCTAAATAAAATATATAAACTCCAAGTTAAAAGCAAATGTGAATGCAATTGATTTGAAATAGAAGTTGAAAAATGTAAATTATAATTAAAGTTGTACAAGTTTAATATTCAAATGGAAAATTTGTATTGGATTAACTGGAAAATGATATGGAACTTGAAGAGAGTTCGATTGATATTAGTCCAGATCTATCTGAATAATTTGGAATTGTAATTAAAGTGGAATTAGTTAAGACCAAATGAAATTTGATTTGAAGTTAGAAAGGAGTTGAGAATTAATAAAAATTGAGTTGGGAATGAATTAAGTCCAATGGAATTTGGAGTTATTAGTATTGAAATTGGGTCGATTTAAATGGAAATTTAAATCGAATTGTTGGAGAAGTGAACAGTTTTGACTCTGAACTATTTTTAATTTAATTGTTTTGATGTAAACTTATTTTTTTTCAAGCTCTTAAATATATACTACTTTTCTTTCTTAAAGCCAAATTATTTTATACTTGTTTTACCATTATTTTGGAACTATTTGACTATCTTTCAACTGTTTTCTAAATTTATTACTATATTTCAACCATGTTACAAATTAATTACTATTTAACAACTATTTTGCAATTATCTAAAATTTCTATGACTATTTAACTATTTCTCGACTATTTTATAATTAGTTAACTATTTTACAATTATTTTGCAAATTATTGATTATTTTTCAACTACTTATCTATTTTCAAAATTTTCAAGCTATTTTTCTAAACTGGTCGGAGTTCAAATTGTTATTAATTAAAATACCCAACTGAGATAAGGATTGAAGTACTAATCCAATTGGGAATTAATGTAAAGGTGAATAAGGAATGTGAAATGGTTCTTTTGAACTGAAAGAATATTTTGAGAAATATGAAATGAATAAAGATGGAAATTGGATATTTCTATGGTTTTTGAGAGTGTTTGGAGTATAAAAGGGTTTTATACAAGAAAGTAAGGATCCAAAGTTTTAAAAATTTATATATATATATATATATATATATATATATATATATATATATATATATATATATCTGAATATATGTAAAGGATGTTATCAGGATTTTGGGAAAGGCTTTTGATTTTTGGGTAAAATCAATATTGAATTTGGAAAGCCTAGTTTGAAAATTATCGATTTTGGATAATAGATTTTGTGTAAAGAAGCTTTGTATAATATCATACTAGGTGTATGATTTGAAGATACTATATGTATAGTATATAATATTTTGATGATAGCTCTGGGGAAAAAGGCGCTCCCTTGGAATGGACTTCTCAGGAGTGCCACTGGGTGGCGCTGCCTTGAGCCCCAAAAGGGGGTTCTAAAGTTGATCCTGTGAGGAGTCCGGACAAAACTAGTTCCTGAGGATTATGAGTTGAGTTACCATAGCGTAAGTCGTGTGTGCCGCGGAGAGCCAACAGTTACATGGACTTTTGTTGTGACTGCAACGTAACCCAGGATGTAACTGCGACCTATGGTAACATTGCGAAAGTCGTGTGTGCCGCTGAGAGCCAACAGTCTGCGGTTGAGTTTATCTCGGTAGACTGCGACTTATGTAGGAGTGGAGAAGTTTCATTTCGTCAGGGAAAATCAGAGGCCGCTGAGAGCCTGCAGTTACATGGACTTTTGCTGCAACGGCAACGTAACCCTGGATGTAACTGTGATCTGTTGTGTGGGATCCATGGCGTAATCGAGAGGCCGCGGAGAGCCTGCAGTTGCATGGACTTTTGTTGTGACTGCAACGTAACCCTGGTATGTAACTGTGACCATGGATGGGGGTGATGATTTTCAGAGCATTGTCACCAAGGATATTTCCTCTATTTCAAAATGTTTTCAATATTTTCAATAAAATTATTTTCCAAATATTTTTACTGGATGTTGAAAACGGGTTTACTAAGTACTTATAGATTTTCGGTCCTACGCCTGATCAACGTATGACTGAATTTCTGTGAGAACAAGGATGGACTGGTTGAGACATCGAGTTATAAGAAATATTTTATAAAAGCTATTTTAATATTATTATGAGATTTTATAGGCATTTCTAAAATTTTAAAATAAAGGAGATGAAATTTTGGAAAATCAAGGGAAGTTCAAACTGAAATTGTAAAATAAAATTGAAACTCGGGAAATTTTAATGAATTGACTCTTTGTAATTAAAAATCCAATGTTGAATTAAAAGTGGAAGTAAGCTAATTATCTAAATAAATTATTTAATAGAGAATGTTAATAAAATTTAACCTAGATAACAAAAAATGGATTGTAAGTAGATAATGAAGTTTGGAAATGAATTCGAGTTATAAATAGAATTCGACTTGGGATTTGATAATGAATTAAATGAGAGGAGATATTGTAAAATAAAAATGAAATAGAGTTGGATTGAAAAATGTGATGGTTTGAATTGCAAATAAAATCCAAGTGTGATTTGAATAATATTTAATAAATTTGCAAGTAAATTTGATATGATGAAAATGTTGTAGAATGAAATGCAGTGAATTATAATAGACTGATTTGAGTTGCAAACAAAGCTCAAGTAAATAGAAATAAATTGAGAATGGCGTTGTCTTAATAAAATAAATTCGATAATGAATTAAATGGTAAATTAAAGAGTTTAAATGAGTTAATTGAATTAGATAATAATGGATGAAATCTGATTTAATAAAGACTAAATCAAAGATGTGATTGGAATTAGATTATTAGACTGAATTTAAGTTCGGTGACATTAATTTGAGGTATAAATGAGTTAAGTATGTGTTGCATATTTTTTTTGATAAGTTGAGTAGGTGAATTAAAAATAAAATTTAACTAGTTAACTTGAGTTTAAAATGCATGGAAGCTTGGCTTCGAATAAGAATGAAAGCCCATTAATAAAAGCTTGGATTGAAGTAATTTGGAAATGGATAGTATATAAGAATGGAATGTGGCGAACTAAATGAATGAGTGTGAATAAGTTAAAATGGGATTGAAGAAAATAAAATTGAGTTGGAATCCATTTTAATAGGTTATAAAACTTAAGTAATCATTTTTTTCACATGGAGGTTATCAAATTGTGTAGAAATAATTGTTGTTTAACGTAAACTGGATTTAATTAAATTTTGTGGATTAGTGGAAGCAAATATGATTCATTTTTGAGTCAATTAAAGTGAATATGAGTTTGTTTTGCTTAAAAATTAATTAAATGTGAACAATTGCTTTGTAAACCATTAGAATTGAATGTAATGACATATAAATTTGGTTAAAAGCAATTGGATTAGCTTTAAACTATATAAATCGCTTGTGGTAAGCGTTTGGTGTTTGTTGTTTTTGGAAATGCTTGTGAAATGCTAATAAAACTTCATATATATGGCACTTACATATTTAAATTGAGATAGTACAGGTACCTGAAGGCTGTTTGGTGGTTTGGATTTGCGCTAACTGCTTAATTAAATAAGCTGCTTGCTTAAAATGCTAAATAAGGTACGCCTACGCAATAAAAATAGGAAATATGAACTGTTTTTGCTTTTTCCGACCGGGTGGGTCGATGTATACATATTTATATCTCTTGTCAAATTGCAAAAGCTCATCCGTACAAAGGAGACTCTGCCAAAAAATTTTGAAAATTTTGGGAGTTAGAAAATTTTTGGAAAATTTTGGTTAACGGCAAAACAATTTCTAATGGGAAACTTAAAATAAACTAGTAAGTGAAACTAATATGAATCAGTTTAAATGAAAGATATAACTCCATATTAGAAATCGAAAATAAATTGAATTCATATGAAACGGTGGAAACTAAGTTGAATAGAAGTAATGTGAAGGCTTCTGTAAGGAAATGAATATAATGAATTGAAAGGTTTCGATTGGATATTGTTGCTAAAGAGAATATGCAGGTATTGTAAAGGGAAAAGAAAATTGGATTTGGTTCCCAAAAGATAAATGTGAATTGCCCGACAAAAAGGTATGTATTTTAAATTCTTTATGAAATTGGATTGGGTTTTTGGTGTAGCCGCTTGGCTTTTGTTTTCTTTTTGGAATTTGGGAGCCATTAGAGGCCTTTTGTAGTTGTACCGAGCTAGCCGCGCAAAGGAGACGCTGGCAAAAAATTTCGGAAATTTAGGGAGTTAGAAAAATTTTGAGAAAATTTTGATAATTCAAAATTTAAATTTAAACTGAAATCTAAAAGATTGAGCAAAAGAGTATTGAGTGAAAGCTATAGAAGGTATGGGAAGTTGTATGAGGTGATAGAGGGTCTTTAATAAAAATAGTTGGTAGGGTATTGAATTGTGGGTTTTAGGAAAAAGGTAAACGGCAATTAGTCCATTCTTCCTAATTAGTAATTTCGGGGACGAAATTCTTTTAAGGGGGGAGGAATGTGACGACCCAGAATTTTCAACTATTTAAAATGGGATAATTAAATTTATTTTAAGTATTTAAAAATTAATTTTAACTTGGATTTTAGGATATCAATATTTACTTGATAATTAAATCATTGAATTATATAGTTTAAATATTGAATTTAATAATTGAAATTGGGTAAATTGTTGAATTTGAGACTCTAAGCCTGTTTAAAATAATTTGAAGGCTTATAAAATTTATAATGATGATACTGAAGGTGATAGAATGTTTGGAATTTAATTTAAAAGTGATTTGTTCAATTTTGAAAATATATCGTTTAAATTGAATTTAAAAATAGCCTTCCGAGGCACAGTCTCGGAATTCGACGAAACCAGTTCCATTGGATCCGTAATAGTTAGTTATTATCGGATTTCAATTTTTGTTGCAATCGGAGTTGTCGTTTGACCCTGGCAGCTCGAAACGCTTAGAACTATTTTAATCGATTTAATTTAAAATTGATCGTTTACTTTTGTAACTCACGCATATGATCGAATTAGCTTCCGAAATACGTTCCATTGTGTCCGGAATACGGGTAAAGCCTTATTAACGCCTGGCTGCAAGTCTGATTAGGAGTTCGGAATTTCACGGTATGCAACACGAAAGATTTTCAATATTAAATTATATAAAATCAAATTCAAAGTCTAAGTGAGATCATCCTAGTCACGTGATAATGATCTGGCTTATACCCAAAGCCTCTTAGGAAAATATCTCTTCGTTGTTTCCAGAGAATCCAAACCGATGTTTTATTACGTCTTCGTCTTCTTCCTTATCCAAGAAAAAAATCAATTCGACAACTAAAAACAAAAAAAACAAAAATGGCCGAAGCCTTCGTTATTTTAGTAGAAACCTACCTTTTTTTTTCCTCCAAGCATTCTGATATTTCACCTTGGAAAAATGGGGGAGAACACGAAATCAAATCAAAGGCGGAAAAGAAAAAAAAAAACGCGGAAGCCTGGATCGAGTTCGAGCTCGTTCTTTCCTAATTCGATCGCGCCTCTTTCTTTCCTGGATTCGAGACTCCGATTCAAAGATTATCGCGTTCTCTTTCTCGTTGAACTACACCAAGATCTGTTCGATCATTTGGGGAGTCGGCATCAAGTCGAGTGAAGATTTGGATGATGGAGTAGTCACGGCCGCGTGATTGGAATCGAGGCCGAGTCAACACTGGGGTTTGAAATCGCGAGTGCTCTCGCTGGAGGCGGCTAGGTTTGTGAGTTTGGATGGTTTCGCGGCACGTTAAGGGAGGTTATGTAGACAGTCGCGGTGATGAGCTCGACGAAGGACGGTTTGGATTTCAAGCTGAAGCTCATCATTTTGGTTGCTGTTCGTTGTGAGGTACTCGAATTTTGCAGTTGAATATTGTTTTTATTTTACAAGTAAGAGAATAAAAATACAGTAGAATATAAAAGTAACCATGTTTTTAATTTAGTGAATATAGATATGTATTTTAACTCACATACATATTTCCATTTAAACAGAAAATAGGAGATAAAAGATATAGATCTACTTAGATAAACAGTAAATATGTATATATAAATGATTCTGAGAAATATAAGATTTTAAAATCTTGGAGAGGTTTTAAAGATTAGATTTCCAGAATATATATAGTTTAATTATGTAAAAAGAAATTTGTGAAGATTAAAATTATAATTTAAATCAAATTAATGAATGGAAATTTATTTTCGACAAGTTCGAGTGTTGATGAATCGTGAATTGTTACTAGGTCAAATATGGGAAGAAAACAAGGCGTAATGGAAATGGGTCGTAGACAAAATCGAAGGTGAGTAAATCTCACACTGTTTTTATTTAAATGGTTAAATTTAAATAATTGGTGGATTGATTGGATTGATTGTATGTGTGTTGATGAACTGTGACTTTGGTTTTGTTTGACTCTCGAGTTAATTGTTGTTTGACTCGAATCATTTGATTTTAAACTTAAATCATGAAGTAAGAAAATAGTTCATTTTAAAGTTAGTAAGAGTTTGATGTTTGGCGATTCATTAAATAGGAAGTGTAATCTAATGGATAATTAATTAATTAAGTGTAAGTAATTCGGAATAATCATTGGATGGTTCGGTAAATAATTACTTAATGGAATTAATTAATTAATTTGTGTAGTAAATCAAGAGATTTATTAAGATTTGTTAATTAAGAAGAATTTGATTTATTTAATAAATAAATGGATAGTTAATTACAGGTTGAGATTAATCGAGAGTGATTAATACTATGGTTTAATTCACGTAATTAATTTAGATTCGAAATTTAAATTAAAATATAATTGGAAATAATTAATTAATATAATTAATGATGTAATTAGAGATTGATTAATTAAAATGAATTGATTAGTAATAAGTGACATAACGGGAGTAAATTAATATAGTAATTAAGGATCAATTAATTAAATAAAAGAAATAAAGATTACTTAATGATCTAGTTGGTACTAAGAAATATTGTGAAGTTAATTAAAGATAATTACTTGAATGTAATTGAAAAATAATTAATCCAGAGTGATTAATTATGATGAATAATAAAGGGCTGACTAATTAATTGATTTGAAGTTAATTAATGTTAAATGAAGGGATCTAAGTATTGAGGCTAGAAATTCAATTAGAATCGATTGAATTATTTTGGGAGTGGCCTAAATTGTTATGGATGATTGGATGGTATTGGATGATTTGATGGAGTTGATATCTCCGATATGAAATGTTGTGTATTTCATTTAGATAACTTGAGATATGATGATATATGATGATATGAGATTCAAAGAGACCGAGGACGGGTATTGGGAAATACCCGTAACCTTTTCGAATTTGTATAAATTGATTTGTGAAAACAATAGGCTGAAATGAAATGGTTTATGTGAATAGGATTATTTAATCTAAGTTTGGTACTTAGAAATTTATGTGAGGAATAAGTGTTGCCAATAGCAAATTGTAAATTGGTTAAATTAATATAAGTTACCCGGGTTTAGATAAGTTGATTTCTTTGGTATTCAATGTTAGATGGGTTTACTCACGCTGGTTCCAGCCTGACCCGGGTGTTACTTTGGTGTAATGCTCGGGTCAGACCGAGTATTACAGATTTTCAGGTAGGTACGTGCTGGAGCTCAGGAGGCGAGCTGGATGGCTAATGAACGGAGTATTTCCGCTGTTGTATATTATTGTTACTCTGAGTCATGATAATTGTAATATTCAGTGACTGAATATAATGTGAAAACTCTGATGTATATTAAATGTAATCGACAGATATAGTATTCTTTTGTAAACTATTATTATTTATTATTATATTTTATCCGCTGCGAATGTGAGATGTTTGGTGTTTCTGTTCTTCTTCTTCTATCTCTTTCTTCTTTTTTATAACTATCTGGAATTTTCGGGTTCGGAAATTTCGGGTCGTTACATGCACGCATTTCTAAAAGTCGTACGGGACTGTTTCTCCATTTCGGACGGATGTTGCACCTTGCACCGTGGATGTTGCACCCTGTATATATCGATTATTCGGACGGCCATAACTTCTGGCTCGTTTAGAGTTACGGGAGCCATAACCTGTCAAAACGAAGGCCATAGTGAGTTCTACGGCTTTGATAGCATTCAGCCGTCAACGGATAGATTAATGTCCAAAAAGGACAACCCGAATCTCAATCAGGTCTCGTAAGTTTTTTCACCCTTCATTTTTTCGACACCGGATTTTTACGGTAAAACATGATTACCGTGCCTCGTCTTCGATTTACCATCGCTGGAGAGTGGTGCACCACGGTACTGTTCCGTTTCAAATCCATGCACGTATTTCTAAAAGTCGTACGGCACTGTTTCTCCATTTCCGACGGATGTTGCACCTTGCACCGTGGATGTTGCACCCTGTATATATATCGATTATTCGGACGGCCATAACTTCTGGCTCGTTTAGAGTTACGGGAGCCATAACCTGTCAAAACGAAGGCCACGATGAGTTCTACGGCTTTGACCGCTTTCAGCCGTCAACGGATAGATTAATGCCCACAAAGGACAACCCGAATCTCAATCGGGGTTCGTAAGTTTTTTCCCTTCGTTTTTTCGACACCGGATTTTTACGGTAAAACGGGATTACCGTGGCTCGTATTCGATTTACCATCGGTGGAGAGTGGTGCACCATGGTACTGTTTCGTTTCAAATCCATGCACGCATTTCTAAAAGTCGTACGGCACTGTTTCGCCATTTCGGACGGATGTTGCACCTTGCACCGCGGATGTTGCACCCTGTATACATCGATTATTCGGACAGCCATAACTTTTGGCTCGTTTAGATTTACGGGAGCCATAACCTGTCAAAACGAAGGCCACGGTGAGTCCTACAGCTTTGACAGCTTTCAGCCGTCAACGGATAGATTAATGCCCGAAAAGGACAACCCGAATCTCAATTTGGGTTCGTAAGTTTTTTACCCTTCGTTTTTTCGACACCGGATTTTTACGGTAAAACGGGATTACCGTGCCTCGTCTTCGATTTACCATCGCTGGAGAGTGGTGCACCATGGTGCTGTTCCCTTTCAAATCCACGCACGCATTTCTAAAAGTCGTACGGTACTGTTTCGCCATTTCGGATGGATGTTGCACCTTGCACCGCGGATGTTGCACCCTGTAGATATCAATTATTCGCACGGTCATAACCTCTGGCTCGTTTAGAGTTACGGGAGCCATAACCTGTCAAAACGAAGGCCATGGTGAGTTCTACAGCTTTGACTTCTTTTAGCCGTCAGCGGATAGGATTAATGCCCGAAAAGGACAACCCGAATCTCAATCGGGGTTCGTAAGTTTTTTACCCTTCGTTTTTTTCACACCGGATTTTTACGGTAAAATGGGATTACCGTGGCTCGTCTTCGATTTACCATCGCTGGAGAGTGGAGCACCATGGTACTGTTCCGTTTCAAATCCATGAACGCATTTCTAAAAGTCGTACGGCACTGTTTCGCCATTTCGAACGGATGTTCCACCTTGCACCGCAGATAATGCACCCTGTAGATATCGATTATTCGGACGGCCATAACTTCTTGCTCATTTAGAGTTATGGGAGCCATAACCTGTCAAAACGAAGGCCACGGTGAGTTCTACGGCTTTGAAAGCTTTTAGCCATCAATGGATAGACTAGTGCCCAAAAAGGAGAACCCGAATCTCGATCGGGTCTCGTAAATTTTTTACCCTTCGTTTTTTCGACACCGGATTTTTACGGTAAAACGGGATTACCGTGCCTCGTCTTCGATTTACCATCGCTGGAGAGTGGTGCACCATGCTACTGTTCTATTTCAAATCCATGCACGCATTTCTAAAAGTCGTACGACACTGTTTCGCCATTTCGGACAGATGTTGCACTTTGCACCGCGGATGTTGCACCTTGTAGATATCGATTATTCGGACGGCCATAACTTCTGGCTAGTTTAGAGTTACGGGAGCCATAACCTGTCAAAACGAAGGCCACGGTGAGTTCTATGGCTTTGAAAGCTTTCAGCCATCAATGGATAAATTAATGCCCAAAAAGGAGAACCCGAATCTCAATCGGGTCTCGTAAGTTTTTTCACCCTTCATTTTTTCGACACCGGATTTTTACGGTAAAACGGGATTACCGTGCCTCGTCTTCGATTTACCATCGCTGGAGAGTGGTGCACCACGCTACTGTTCCGTTTCAAATCCATGCACGCATTTCTAAAAGTCGTACGGCACTGTTTCTCCATTTCGGACGGATGTTGCACCTTGCACCGTGGATGTTGCACCCTGTATATATCGATTATTCGGACGGCCATAACTTCTGGCTCGTTTAGAGTTACGGGAGCCATAACCTATCAAAACGAAGGCCACGGTGAGTTCTACGGCTTTGATGGCATTCAGCTGTCAACGGATAGATTAATGTCCAAAAAGGACAACCCGAATCTCAATCGGGTCTCGTAAGTTTTTTCACCCTTCATTTTTTCGACACCGGATTTTTACGGTAAAACATGATTACCGTGCCTCGTCTTCGATTTACCATCGCTGGAGAGTGGTGCACCACGGTACTGTTCCGTTTCAAATCCATGCACGCATTTCTAAAAGTCGTACGGCACTGTTTCTCCATTTCCGACGGATGTTGCACCTTGCACCGTGGATGTTGCACCCTGTATATATATCGATTATTCGGACGGACATAACTTCTGGCTCGTTTAGAGTTACGGGAGCCATAACCTGTCAAAACGAAGGCCACGATGTGTTCTACGGCTTTGACCGCTTTCAGCCGTCAACGGATAGATTAATGCCCAAAAAGGACAACCCGAATCTCAATCAGGGTTCGTAAGTTTTTTCCCTTCGTTTTTTCGACACCGGATTTTTACGGTAAAACGGGATTACCGTGGCTCGTCTTCGATTTACCATCGTTGGAGAGTGGTGCACCATGGTACTGTTTCGATTCAAATCCATGCATGCATTTCTAAAAGTCGTACGGCACTGTTTCGCCATTTCGGATGGATGTTGCGCCTTGCACCGCGGATGTTGCACCCTGTATACATCGATTATTCGGACAGCCAGAACTTTTGGCTCGTTTAGATTTACGGGAGCCATAACCTGTCAAAACGAAGGCCACGGTGAGTTCTACAGCTTTGATAGCTTTCAGCCGTCAACGGATAGATTAATGCTCGAAAAGGACAACCCGAATCTCAATTTAGGTTCGTAAGTTTTTTACCATTCGTTTTTTCGACACCGGATTTCTACGGTAAAACGGGATTACCGTGGCTCGTCTTCGATTTACCATCGCTGGAGAGTGGTGCACCACGGTAATGTTCCGTTTCAAATCCATGCACGCATTTCTAAAAGTCATACGGCACTGTTTCGCCATTTCGGACGGATGTTGCACCTTGCACCGCGGATGTTGCACCCTGTAGATATCGATTATTCGGACGGCCATAACTTCTGGCTCGTTTAGAGTTACGAGAGCCATAACCTATCAAAACGAAGGCCACGGTGAGTTCTACGGCTTTGACCGCTTTCAGCCGTCAATAGATAGATTAATGCCGAAAAACGACGACCCGAATCTCAATCGGGTCTCGTAAGTTTTTTACCCTACGTTTTTTCGACACCGGATTTTTACGGTAAAACGGGATTACCGTGCCTCGTCTTCGATTTACCATCGCTGGAGAGTGGTGCACCATGGTGCTGTTCCATTTCAAATCCACGCAAGCATTTCTAAAAGTCGTACGGCACTGTATCGCCATTTCGGTTGGATGTTGCACCTTGCACCGCGGATGTCGCACCCTGTAGATATCAATTATTCGGACGGTCATAACTTTTGGCTCGTTTAGAGTTACCGGAGCCATAACCTGTCAAAACGAAGGCCACGGTGAGTTCTACAGCTTTGACTACTTTCAGCGTCAGCGGATAGATTAATGGCCGAAAAGGACAACCCGAATCTCAATCGGGGTTCGTAAGTTTTTTACCCTTCGTTTTTTTGACACCGGATTTTTATGGTAAAACGGGATTACCGTGGCTCGTCTTCGATTTACCATCGCTGGAGAGTGGAGCACCATGGTACTGTTCCGTTTCAAATCCATGAACACATTTCTAAAAGTCGTACGGCACTGATTCGCCATTTGGGACGGATGTTGCACCCTGTAGATATCGATTATTCGGACGGCCATAACTTTTGGCCCATTTAGCGTTACGGGAGCCATAACCTGTCAAAACGAAGGCCACGGTGAGTTCTACGATTTTGAAAGCTTTTAGCCATCAATGGATAGACTAGTGCCCAAAAAGGAGAACCCGAATCTCGATCGGGTCTCGTAAATTTTTTACCCTTCGTTTTTTCGACACCGGATTTTTACGGTAAAACGGGATTACCGTGCCTCGTCTTCGATTTACCATCGCTGGAGAGCGGTGCACCATGGTATTGTTCCATTTCAAATCCATGCACGCATTTCTAAAAGTCGTACGGCACTGTTTCGCCATTTCGGACAGATGTTGCACCTTGCACCGCGGATGTTGCACCTTGTAGATATCGATTTTTCGGACGGCCATAACTTCTGGCTCGTTTAGAGTTACGGGAGCCATAACCTGTCAAAACGAAGGCCACGGTGAGTTCTACGGCTTTGAAAGCTTTCAGCCATCAATAGATAGATTAATGCCCAAAAAGGAGAACCCGAATCTCAATCGGGTCTCGTAAGTTTTTTCACCCTTCGTTTTTTCGACACCGGATTTATACGGTAAAACGGGATTACCGTGCCTCGTCTTCGATTTACCATCGCTGGAGAGTGGTGCACCACGGTACTGTTCCGTTTCAAATCCATGCACGCATTTCTAAAAGTCGTACGGCACTGTTTCTCCATTTCGGACGGATGTTGCACCTTGCACCGTGGATGTTGCACCCTGTATATATCGATTATTCGGACAGCCATAACTTCTGGCTCGTTTAGAATTACGGGAGCCATAACCTGTCAAAACGAAGGCCACGGTGAGTTCTACGGCTTTGACGGCATTCATCTGTCAACGGATAGATTAATGTCCAAAAAGGACAACCCGAATCTCAATCGGGTCTCGTAATTTTTTTACCCTTCGTTTTTTCGACACCGGATTTTTACGGTAAAACGGGATTACCGTACCTCGTCTTCGATTTACTGTAACGACCCGTATTTTACGTGTCGATAGATCGTAGAATTTGCAGGTCGTTAGTGTTGTTCGTGTTATCTGTTTGCACAAAAAATGGACAAACACCTCCAAGTCGTATTATTTTAGTTGAGTATGTGTGATTTTCAATGATTTTAGATGAGTATGTAAATATGAGAAAAGTAAGGGCTGAAATGTAAAAGACACGCAGATTTATAGTGGTTCGGCCAGAATGTGCCTACGTCCACTTTATATGTTATTATCTTTCTTCTTCCAGATTACAAGTACAATGCTTTGTATACAAGTGTATGAAAGTAGTTTGAAAGTTCCTTCCTTGCTTGAGCTCTCAAACTTGTCTGCCATTGTTGTACCCCTGCCCCTCTATTTATAGAATGAGGTAGGGGGCAGGGGTCTTGGAAGTATATAACTGCTGGTGGGCCCGGGCTGAAGCAATCTGGAATGGTAATCACCTGGTTCGGCGGAGGTCATTCGGCATGGAGTTTGGTCCGGTGGTAGGCGTGGTCCGGCAATAAGTGTGGACCGGTGGTAATGAGTGTGGAGGTGGACCGGCAGTGAGGTGGTTCGGTACTTGTTTGGTCCGGCCGTGGAGTTGGTTCGGTAGTGGGGTGATGGTTGGTTCGGTGGGGTATGGTCCGGCTACCGAATGGGATGTGCCGGATGGAAATGCCTTATGCCTTGCTTTTGCCGAATGGACCAATGGTTGGGCTTTGCCGAATGGATTCTGGTCCGGCATAACAGGGAGAGGCCGGACGTAACTCTGCCGAATGGGAATGCCGGATTGACTTCCATGCTTGTACCGAGCCTTGTGTTCATCGAACGAGGTGGAGGTTGCAAGCCCGGGTGAAACTGTGGCTTCTTGGTCTCGAGGTCTTCTGGGTGAAAATTCGCCCAACATTTGCCCCCCAAAGTGGGGCACGTGCTTGCATGTGTCGCGCTTTGTTTTTCTTGTGGCAGGAAGATTGGCTTTGTAACGCCAGCGATTGGACGTTCGTATTCTGTTAATGTCCTGCAAAGGAATTTACAGTTTTAGTGTGATTTCGAATAACGGCCGTTCATGATCGAAATATTCGAGATGAAGTGAACTGTGCCGTTCAGGACGAGAGAGTGAGTCCCGAAGGGGCTCGGCATCGTCGATGCCCGGTCTATGTTTGTGAAGATGGTTTATCGCCAGCTCAGAGCATGCCTAGGGATCGTTCGCAACCCCGTACATGTGTAAGTAGCTTAGCCATTTCATAATTATCAGAATCAAGGATCCTTTTAACCGGTGAGCTTAAAAAGGCGTGTCAAAGTGTAAATTCCCACGACGGTAGGGTTAATAACCATTCAGAGCGTGCCTATGGACCATTCGTGGTCGCGTACACGTGTAAACGATTTAATCCATGTCGGTGAGAGTTTGACGACTTATTCATCGTTATCATAATCTCATTTTATTAGTTAGTTCTGGAGTTCGGTACTTATCTGAGTGAGGCGCCTGCGTGCCCCCTGTTTCTGGTTTCTGCTGGTAGAGGCAGCTTCATTCGGTTTCGAGTTGGCTCAGGTTTCATTCGGTTGGAGGCTGGTCCGGTATGGATAGTTCCATTCGGTTTTCATTCGGTCCGGTATGTCGAATGCCTTGGTCCGGTCCTGAGCTCGCCTGTATATAGAGGCCGTACCCCCCTCGTTTTTCATTACCGAACGAGTAGAGCCGAACCATATTGTGCTGCCGAACCAAAGTCTTCGCCGAACCAGCTTATACCGAACCAGGTATGTATACTTTCTGCCGAATGAACCTTTGCCACCGAATGTCCCTGTTTGCCGAATGTGTACGGAGTGTATTGAATAGCCGAATGAGGTATGCCGAATGACATGTATGCCGAATGACATGTATGCCGAATGACATGTATGCCGAATGAGCATTGGAGTTTGGTGCCGAATGAACTCGTCTTGCACCGCCGAATGAGACTTCATACTTGAACCTTGAGCGGAATCTTATGCTTTTATATGCTTTCTTTAGATACTTGCTTGTTTATCTTTCTATATTTCTTGCTCTAACACCGTGTTTTTCTTGTGCTGCAGAAAATGTTTCGCAAAGCGGAAACACGATCAGACAGAAAGAAGTCTAGAGGCACAAGAGAGCCCTCTTCTTCCTTGCCCCCAGTCCAATCAGGATCCGAGCAACATCGACCCATTCCAAGGTCTCTAGTGGATGGATATGGTCCACAGGAACTTTTGATCTCCCCCCCTGATTGCTTTCCCAGCTCCTTAAAGGAGGAGCAACTTGATGTCATATCCCGTTCCTTTGGGATAGATAGGGCTCTTATGCTGCTGCCAGGAGATGGGGTGATGCCATATAATCCTCCCGAGGGCTACTTCGCTTTTAGCAGATACCATTGCATGTGCGGCGCTATCCCCCCTATCAACGCTTGGATAGTAAGCTTCACCACCTATTTGAAGGTGGCTCCTTTCCAGCTCCAGCCTAACTCATATGCCATCCTGGTGAGCCTCTTTGTTATCTTCCAGAGGAGGTACGGGCGTACTCCTTCTAACCGGGAAATCCGATACTTGTACAACCTGAGAGGCTATAAGAAGGGGTCTCCGTATATTAGTCTGGAGGCGGCCGTGCCCTTCAAACCAGTTCTGGACTTGTATTCCAAGTTCACCATGTTCAAGAAAGAGTGGTTCTTTGTCAAGGACGATGCTGTTTCTTTCCGCCTTTTCACTTCCGGCTGTAAGATTGATTCCATTTATATTTTTCATGTGTTTTGATGGTAGTGTTTTTTCTGACATGCTTTTATTTCTGGCTAGCGACAGGTGGCGTTGCAGTCGTGGAGGATGATTCCTTAGTGCGCATGGCTGCTGAACTAAAGGCTATTCCGGCACGGGACCGGTCGGCCTCTTTCTTGATTAGGAACGCAACCCTCTTGGAGTTTAACTTGATTTTACCGCGCCAGTCCGTAGTTAAGCAAAGGGATACGGCTGAGGAGAGGGCTGCTAAAGCTAAGGAGGGGGCTACAGTAAAGAGTGGTAAGAGGGAGCCTTTCGCAGAGCGTCCCGTGGTCGGGGGGAAGAAACTGAAGAAGTCCGATGGCCCTTCTCCAAGTACTTGCCCGACTGCCCCGGAGGAGGAAGGTGTAGAAGAGGAGGAAGGAGGCGAAGTTGGAGAAGGGTCGGAGGGTGGAGGAGATGGCGATGGTCAAGGTGGTAGTGGGGTTGTTGCTCTAACCTCTGAGCAAGACCTCGAACTGGATGAGGCTCTCCGTCGGGCCTTTGGGGAGTCGGAGGGAGAGTCGGAAACGGAGCAGGAGAAGGAAACGGAGAAGGCAAAGGAAAACGGCAAAGCTGTGGCTGGCACTGACCCATCCTCTAAGGGTTCCTCAGCTAGGGTGATTCCGGCGATGCAAGGTGAACTTTTGTCTTCTGCCGATTCTATTTTCGATAAGGACTTAGAAATTTTTTACGGTTCACTTCCGTCCTGGAATGAGATCCAGGACTTATTGCAGTATCCCACTCCTCCGCCGGGTTTGTATAACAGATGTGTCTCCTCACTTTTCTTTCTTTTTAACTTAGCACATTTTTTGAATTGCGGATTATTGTATGTTCGTAACACTTGTTCTTTATTCCAGGGGCAGGCCAGGCGGGTAAAACGTCGGATGTTCGACACCGCCTTGAACAATTTAAGTCGAGGAGAGCTTCCGCGAAACCTTCTACTGATCGCACTGGGGACGTAGTCAAGTACCGCCCTCTTCTTGGGGTCATCGAAGAGGGCATTCAGAAAAGGAAGCGGAGCCGTTCCTTATTTGAGTCTTCTTCTGCTTCGCAGCTTCCTACTCTGTCTCCCCCTACTCAGCCTCCTCGTGATACTACGGAGGAGAGCACGGAGCCCTGCCCCCCTCCTCCTCCTTCCAAGAGTTCTACTGTCATTCATATAAGGCGTCCCGATGTGCCTCGCCCCGTGCCTCGTGACCCTTTTGCCGGCCATCCTGATTTAGACCCAAGTTTTCGGGACATTTCATTCGATGAGACCACGGGCGAGCACCTACTTCCCCGCAACCCCATGGTAAGAGTGCTGGACGAGGCCAAATCTTTAGATCTTGATTTACTTACTACACGGGTAGTCACCATGGGGGATGAGGCCAAAGCTAATATCGACCGGGTGGCCGCAGAGACCAAGAAGTTAATGGAGCATCATGCTAAGTTGGTCAAGGCCGGGGAAGAGATCGGGAGTGCTAACATTCGGTTGAGGTTAAAGGTTGCCGATCAGGCCAAGCAACTCGCCGACCGAGCCATCCAGATTTCCCAGCATGAGGAAGCCTCCAAGCGTCTGAAAGAGACCATGGAGAAGGCCAGTAGGGCGGAATTACGGAAAATGGAGGTCACCTGCAGGGAGCGGATTAACATGGCTATTACAACGGTGGATGAGGTTCGAAATGCGGATCTCGAGCGGGTAGAGGAGTTGTCCGGGAGGCTCGAGGCTGCGGAGATGGCCCAGGCCGAGTTGAAGGAGGAGATGGAGGAGATGAGGAGGTCCCTCAAGTTGAAGGAGGAGGAAATGAGGAGGAAGTTCCAGGCTGACTGCTTAAGGTACCAATCAGAGAGGGATGCCGCCGTTGCCAAGCTGCAAGCTTCTGAAGCCCGGGTGAGGGAGTTTGAGGAGAACGAGGGGATGATGGATGAGATGCTGCAGGACATGTACTTCCAAACTTGGAAGGAGGGTGGCTTGTCTTGGATGGACGACTATCCTCGGGTCATGGCCAAGGTATATCTTCAAGCTTTGGAGGAGGCCAGGGTTAATGCGGGTAAGAAAGGCGGAGAGGCTTTCAACTTGAGTGCGGTTACCGCTCAGTTCTCCAAGGAGGAGCAAGCGGCGGTGAAGGAGGGGATGCGGCTGCTTGCTGCAGAGGAAGCGGGTGTACAGCTGGATGATGAGGATCAAGCGGCGGGTGCTGGTGAGTTATTCTTTTCCCTTTCTTTTCTTTTCGTGTTTTCATAACTTGATCGTTCGTTTAATGAATTCCTCTTCTGATCTGGACAGGTGGGACTTCAGATCCACATGCTGGGGGCTCCGATCCTGCGGCTAAGTAGGCTGGGGGAGTTGGTGATGGAGTGTGGATGCATCTGCCATCTTTTTGTTTCTTTTTTATCACTGTTCATGTTAGTCTTTGATATGCAACTGTAATAAAATTATTTGCAAAGAATAACTTCGTGTGATCTTATAATATAAGCTGATTTTGTCATGTTTAAATGTTGTTGCTATCTTTATGTGCTGTGTGAGAAGTATAATTATGTATATGCCTGTGATTCCACTTGTGTTTGATGTTAAGTTTTTGCTTGAAATATAATTTCACGTTTTGCAATGTCAGTGTATGAATAAGTTATAGTTACGCATTTATGTACAAGAGAAGAGAGTACCGCCCTTTATGTTTTATTCGCAGGCGGTAGCTTTGAGTGTCTTGTGTAACTGTTCACGGGTATAGCAGAGCGCCCTGCTACCCAGCATGCAGGCTTAGAGCCTCATGAGTGAATGCTTCCTATTTGGTTTCCTGTACTTTAGAGTTTGTTATACAGGATAGGAGAAAAATATTTAAATGAAATGGAAATATAGTAAAAGTAAAACTTCCAGTCACGGAAGGCCGTCGATGTGCTTAAGTTCGTGGCAAACGGGTTTTGTAGTCACTTTCCCTAGCTGTGGGTCTTGGAGACATTTGTCACCCATCTTACGCCTCCGCGGGGAGTTTTCTTTTTTACCACAGCCGCACTTAAGACACATCGGAGCCGAGATCGCGCACGGTAACTACCCGAACCATTATGGTCCGTAATCGTGGGTATTATTCGATTTACCGTGGCCGGCTAGCGTGGGTGCCGTTGGCCGTGAACTACCCCTGGCTGGCCACACCTTATGTTGGGGCTTAAAGTAGGTTCACAGTTACCGGCGAGCCGAACGCCGTAATGAGCTGCCATCGGCTATAGTCGGCCTTTATGATGACTTATAATCGGCTCATTACAGTTGGCTTTGAGGGCAGGCGCACAATGAGTTAACCCGCAGCAGAGGGATGCTGGAGCAAAAGTGTCTCATTGGCGAGTGCATAGAATCGTAGCGTACCTGTTAGGCCTAGTCCAGATGAGGCCGCGGTGCATCTTGAGTGGAGATGCCATAGGATTTTGTTCAACAGAAAGGGATAAAGCTTAACAAGCAGCCAAGATATGAAGGCACAAGGTAACAAGAGATAAGATTTTTAAAGTGGTTCGGCACGATAATGCCTACGTCCACCGTGTTAATACGCTTCATATGGGCGGTACGTGTTAAGCAAAGTATCGACGGAGGTGTCGGATGTTCCAAGCCCTCTGGAACACCACTCCGTCCACTGTTGACAAAATATAAGCTCCGTTGTTGTGAAGATCTTGATGAATTTCATATGGTCCGTCTATTGGTGCTTTCATGGTTAGGTAGCATGACAGGCTCAGCTATATCCGACCCCTGCCTGGCACCTCCCCCGTTGGGTTTGGTTCCAAGTGTTTCCTCAGGTCGGAATTCGGGCTGAGTCCGGGCTCGGCTCCTACCATGACCATTTCTTTATTAACCTCTTCGAAGAAGAAAGGTCATTGTTGTCTCACAGATCCTCCAGATTGGGACTCGGTCCATGATTCGGTGTTGCGGGAGGATCCGCATGAGGATAAGATCTCCCTCTTTTAAGCTGCGATGCTTGATTTTGGAGTTGCATTGTGCTGCCACTTTTTGCTTGTGGGCTTCTGCTTTTAAGTGTTGCATCGTTTCTCCTCTCCTCAATCAGATCCAAAGACATGAGGAGGAGTTCTTCGTTTTCTTCTGGGTTGCAGTGGGTCCCATGGTGAGATGGCGCTACAGTTTCAACTGGGGGCATGGCCTCCAATCTGTATGCCAAAGAGAAAGGAGTATGCCCCGTTGATGTTCTATGAGAGGTGCGGCAGGCCCAGGGTGCCGTAGGAAGTTCGTCCACCCAAGCGCCTTTTGACTTTTCAAGCTTCTTCTTGGTTAGGGTTTTGAGAATTCTGTTGACAGCTTTGACTTGTCCGTTTGCCTGAGGATAAGCTACAGATGAGAAGCTTTTGTGAATTATGTGCTCTTGGCATCGGTTGGTAAACTCTTTGTTGTCAAACTGGAGTCCGTTGTTTGATATGATCTTGAGTGGGACTCCGTACCTGCATAGAATATTTTTTGATCAAGAAGTTGATAATTTATGTAAGAAGTTGATAATTTATGCCAAAGATATTTTATTTTAAAGGGTCCGCTTCCACCCATTTGGTGAAATGATTAAAAACATCCTTCTAGCCATCCAGGACAAAGTTTAAAGCAAGGGAGGGGGGCAAGAGTCAAATCTCTGTCCTGGTTGATATAAACGCTTTCCTCCCTTCTTGCCCCCAGCGTTATCTCTAGAGTCATTTCTTCAAACGTCCTTTGTTGCAGCGGGAGTGTCGCCATGGGTAGTCTTAGCCTGTTGTCCTGACTGTCTTTTAGCGGTAGCGTTTTCAAGCCTCATATACTTCCCAGCTTCATGGAAGAAGTCAGGTAACGTAGCTGGTTTATCTTTTGTTAACCTCCTAGCAAACTTGGTATCCGGATGCACGCCACTACAAAGGGCCGTTAGGATAAGTTTCTCATTGGCATCTTGAACTGTTGCTGCTGTGGCGTTGAACCGTGTTAGATATTGTTGCAGCGTCTCTCCGGATTTCTGTTTGATATTGGATAGAGAATAAGCATCCTTGGGTTGTTCCACATGGATGAGGAACTGGCTAATAAACCTTTCTTTCAACATCTCCCATGAGCTGATGGATCCTCGGGGTAGATGGCAGAACCAGGAGGTAGCTAGATCTGCTAGGAATAGCGGAAAGCATTTACATAATACTCCTTCTGTTGCTCCACTCATGAGCATATGCTGGGTGTATCTCTGTAAGTGTACGATGGGGTCGGAAGTTCCTTTGTAAGGTTCCATGGTTGGCATTTTCCATTCCCGGGGGGCGATGGTAGTTTCGATATTTCGGGTAAAGGGGCTGGTGACCCTAGCGCCTATCCCCCGGTCCCTTTGCTCTCGTTGGACACACTCTCTGAATAATCGTGCCATTCGTTCGTCAGAACTTGGAGCGGACAAAAATGAGCTTAGTTCTTCCCTGCGGGATCTATCTCGTCCAGATGACCTGTAGGGATGGTACAATCTATCACTTCTTGCATTATCCAGTGGTTGTCTCTGGCTGCTCGGATGCATGCTAGGACCAGCTACAGTTGCCCCCTGCCTTGATCTTACCCGGTGGGGTTCTGCTTCGAGCATTTCCATGGGGCCAACTTCGGGCTGGGTTCCAGCTTGGCTCCGTTCAGCGGGGTTTCTATGATTCCTGTCGATAGTTTCTTCGAAGAAGGAATACCTTTGCTGTCTCCGAGATCCTCCAGATTGAGACTCATCCCATGATTCAGTGTTGCGGTTGGATTCTTCAGCATCCCTTAAGCGTGACATAAGTTGGTCCACTAAAGCTTCTTGTTGGGATGTGAAGCGGTTGGTTACTTCAGCCACAACTCTGTCTAGATCTGCCCTAGTTATTGGTTGTTCGGTGGCAGGAGCTATCAGATTTGCCTGGTATCCATCTGGTGCTGCTGTTGAAATTGGATGATCCTCTTGATCTGGGGCTACTGGATCCGGAAGACTGCTAGTTGCGATGTTCTTTCCTTTGTTAACATCCTTCCGTTGCTTGGAAGGCATGATTTCTAAGCGACGAACGTCGTTATGAGGAAGAAGGTTGAGTGGGAGAAGCTGAAGCTTGAGTTCAACTCTCAATGAAAGCACCAAAAATGTTTGCACAAAAAATGGACAAACACCTCCAAGTCGTATTATTTTAGTTGAGTATGTGTGATTTTCAATGATTTTAGATGAGTATGTAAATATGAGAAAAGTAAGGGCTGAAATGTAAAAGACACGCAGATTTATAGTGGTTCGGCCAGAATGTGCCTACGTCCACTTTATATGTTATTATCTTTCTTCTTCCAGATTACAAGTACAATGCTTTGTATACAAGTGTATGAAAGTAGTTTGAAAGTTCCTTCCTTGCTTGAGCTCTCAAACTTGTCTGCCATTGTTGTACCCCTGCCCCTCTATTTATAGAATGAGGTAGGGGGCAGGGGTCTTGGAAGTATATAACTGCTGGTGGGCCCGGGCTGAAGCAATCTGGAATGGTAATCACCTGGTTCGGCGGAGGTCATTCGGCATGGAGTTTGGTCCGGTGGTAGGCGTGGTCCGGCAATAAGTGTGGACCGGTGGTAATGAGTGTGGAGGTGGACCGGCAGTGAGGTGGTTCGGTACTTGTTTGGTCCGGCCGTGGAGTTGGTTCGGTAGTGGGGTGATGGTTGGTTCGGTGGGGTATGGTCCGGCTACCGAATGGGATGTGCCGGATGGAAATGCCTTATGCCTTGCTTTTGCCGAATGGACCAATGGTTGGGCTTTGCCGAATGGATTCTGGTCCGGCATAACAGGGAGAGGCCGGACGTAACTCTGCCGAATGGGAATGCCGGATTGACTTCCATGCTTGTACCGAGCCTTGTGTTCATCGAACGAGGTGGAGGTTGCAAGCCCGGGTGAAACTGTGGCTTCTTGGTCTCGAGGTCTTCTGGGTGAAAATTCGCCCAACATTATCTCTAGCTTAAGTCGTATGGGGAGATAAACCGTGGATTAGAGTCTTGAGTCGTGGCCGACTTAAGGAAGTGGCCGACTCATAGGTTGGAGCGACTTAAGAGTTGGGCCGACTCATGGGTGGTTGAGTCGTATGGCCGAGTTAAGGGGTAGACTACCTAAGGCTTGGGTCGTGTTAGCCGAGTTGAAGGGTCACCGGGACAAGTAGTGACCGACCTAAGGTAGGGGCCGAGCTATAGGAGTTAACTGGATAGGGATTTGGACCGACCTAAGGGGTTGACCGACTTAGTGGTGATGCCGAGTTAGCTGAGTGAGCGACTCAGAGGTGTGACCGACATAAGACAGTTAAGGGTTATGGTCTTAGGTCGTTAGGAGATAGGTCGTGGATGACCTATGGGGGGGGTTAACGACCTAATTTAGGTTGTGTATGTTTTAAGTCGTAGGCGGGATAAGGTTGTGTTAAGTCGGCAGGGTGCGTTGAGTCTTGAGTCGGCATGTGTTCTGGGTTTAGGTCGGCAGGAAACTAGGTCGTGTGACCCTATGTGTGTGTCGTGTGGTTGGGTCGGCATCTGGTTTAGTTGATAAGTCGGCAAGGTGTGTTAGGTAGTTGGGTCGGTCATGCCGTGTTATAATTAGGTCGTGTGGACTCGTGTCTTTAGTTAAGTCGTAGAACGACTCAGTGTTAGGTCGGCAGAGTGTTGGGTCGGCAGAAGGTTAGGTCGGCGGCGACTTAGGGACGGCCGAGATAAGGGTTTTCCAGCCTATAAATAGAGGGGTTTGGCTCACTTTTTGGCACCGGATTTCGAAGCGACGAAGTGCTGCCATTTTGGAAACTCGACTTCAGTATTTTCTTCACTTCTTTCTCTACTTCTATCAAGTGCTAACATCCATTGAAGATTGAAGATCAAGATCAAAGATCAAGAGCCAAAGTTGAAGATTTTCATCCGAAGAAGCTAGATTTCACCGTTTCAAGTGAAATTTCTCCGGATCAAGCTCAAGTCCTTGCTGTCCAGATCTGAAGTTGATTGATTTTAGGTTGTTTTGGTGATTTGGTGAGTGGTAGTTATCTCTCACGCGGATCCAAAGGAGTATATTGGATTGGTGGCATGTTTGGGTGTTAAAGTTAGAGATTTCATGCATTTTTCTTAGATCTAAGTCTAGATCCATGGTTTTTGAAGATGTTTACTTATGCAAGTTTGTTTAATAAGTATTAGAGACAAAACCCATGTTTTATATTTGATAGATCTATGCTAAAAACCATGATTTCACATATGTTGGACTTTTGCTCATTTATTTACGAAATTGCCATTATAGTTGATATTGCTTATATTGCTTAATAGATCTTGTTTGAATGATTGATTATTTGAATGTATGATTGATTTGATTGTTTCCAAGTTAGCTAGTAGTTGATTTGGAACAAGATGATGAAAGAGGATTCAAAAGCTATGGAAGAAGGCTCTTGAATGGTGAAAGCTGCTTAAGGCATATGTAGCGGATGTTGAAGCTCATATGTATAGATTGGATGATGTTGAGATGGGACTTTGCCATGATTTGATGAGGCAAACCATGTTGTTGAGTTGAGACTTTGCTTTGATGCGATGAAGCGAAGTATGATGTGAGTCTTGGCTTAATCCAAGCAGGGATCATTCCAAGCATGTTGATAACTTGAAGAGTAGTTCAAGTTGGTTGATAATGGATTGTTCAAGAGGTAGCTTGAGCTTGTATGAGGATAGTCGTCAAGAAGGATGGCTAGGAGGCTTGGATCTCGTCGTTGTTGAAGGTTCTAGCATGCTCAAAAGCAAGAGTACATGGGGCGCCCATAACGACTACAGGTAGGTAGTCGGGACACCCAAAAGACTACAGGTAGGTAGTTGAGTACTCTGGGCAAAGTAGATAAGTCCTAGGCACAAGGCAGTGTGCGGAGTTATGGTTAGAACCGGAGTTACCATTAGCCCTTGACAGATGGTCATTCAACTAACGGTGAAATCGAGGCAAGGATAACAGTGATAGCCAGAGTCATGGATGTTTGGTTGTATTATCATTCGGCTTCAAGAGCGGTGTTTTCTGGGTGCTTATCTGATCTTGGTTTAGGCCTTGGGGGTTTGTATTTGGAAAACATCGTCCTTGACTCGAGTGGTATTCGCTTTACCTTAATTGTCTATGTTGTTATGCTTGCTTCTCCTTAGTGTATGTCTGGGGCTATCACTGTAGAAAGAGGTGGAGTGGGATGGTTTGGTTCCTATTCCTTTTATCCTTTATGCTCTTTTGGTATGCTTGATAGTTGATTTACTGCTCACTAAGACTTTGTCTGACTCAAGGTTTTATGTCTCCTCTTATTACCTTGGGCTGTTCATCCATGTCGGGATGGGCAGACTAGGTAGCAGGTGACAGGTGCTGTGCTAGGAGTTCTACGCTAAAGATGACGAAGACGAGCAGGAGGCTTTGCATATTAGTTTTCTTACTATATGTACTGGGTATCCGCTGCTGTATTTGGTTGAGTGATTTGTAGTGAGGCTTTCATGTATGGATTTGAGTAGATGATTGTATGAAACTACTGTGATGCTTATATGATGATGTTCTGTTCTATGGAGCTTCACTATATTATATTTCTCTATTGTATTTTATCCATGCGCTGTGAGTTATGCGATAGAGATTCTTCTGTTTTGTTTTACCCTGACTATCGTCCATGGCTGCCTGGCACACCTTTTAGCGCATTATTTCCTTGATTTGGTGCGGGAGTCATGGGCGGTTGTCACATTTACCATCGCTGGAGAGTGGTGCACCATGGTACTTTTCCGTTTCAAATCCATGCACGCATTTCTAAAAGTCGTACGGCACTGTTTCGCCATTTCGGACGGATGTTGCACCTTGCACCGCAGATGTTGCACCCTATAGATATCGATTATTCGAACGGCCATAACTTCTGCCTCGTTTAGAGTTACGGGAGCCATAACCTGTCAAAACGAAGGCCACGGTAAGTTCTACGGCTTTGACAGATTTCAGCCGTCAACGGATAGATTAATGCCCAAAAAGGACAACCCGAATCTCAATCGGGTTTCGTAAGTTTTTTACCCTTCGTTTTTTTGACACGTGGATTTTTACGGCAAAACGGGATTACCGTGGCTGGTCTTCGATTTACCATCGCTGGAGAGTGGTGCACCATGGTACTGTTCCGTTTCAAATCCATGCACGCATTTCTAAAAGTCGTACGACACTGTTTTTCCATTTCAGACGGATGTTGCACCTTGCACCGCGGATGTTGTACCCTGTAGATATCGATTATTCGGACGGCCATAACTTCTGGCTCGTTTAGAGTTACGGGAGACATAACCTGTCAAAACGAAGGCCTCGATGAGTTCTATGGTTTTGACCGCTTTCAGCCATCAATGGATAGATTAATGCCCAAAAAGGACAACCCGAATCTCAATCGGGTCTCGTAAGTTTTTTACCCTTCGTTTTTTCGACACCGGATTTTTACGTAAAACGGGATTACCGTGCCTCGTCTTCGATTTGCCATCGCTGGAGAGTGGTGCACCATGGTACTGTTCCATTTCAAATCCATGCACGCATTTCTAAAAGTCGTATGATACTGTTTCGCCATTTCGGACGGATGTTGCACCTTGCACCGCGGATGTTGCACCCTGTAGATATCGATTATTCGGACGGCCATAACTTCTGGCTCGTTTAGAGTAAGGGGAGCCATAACCGATTCAAACGAAGGCCACGATGAGTTCTACGGCTTTGACAGCTTTCAGCCGTCAACAGATAGATTAATGCCCAAAAAGGACAACCCGAATCTCAATCGGGTCTCGTAAGTTTTTTACCCTTCGTTTTTTCGACACCGGATTTTCACGGTAAAATGGGATTACCGTGCCTCGCCTTCGATTTACCATCGCTGGAGAGTGATGCACCAAGGTGCTGTTCCGTTTCAAATCCATGCATGCTTTTCTAAAAGTCGTACGGCACTGTTTCGCCATTTCAGACGGATGTTGCACCTTGCACCGCGGATGTTGCACCCTGTAGATATCGATTATTCGGACGGCCATAACTTCTGGCTCGTTTAGAGTTACAGGAGCCATAACCTATCAAAACGAATGCCACTATGAGTTCTACGGCTTTGACAGCTTTTAGACATCAACGGATAGATTAATGCCCAAAAAGGACAAGCCGAATCTCCATCGGGGTTCGTAAGTTTTTTACCCTTCCTTTTTTCGACACCGGATTTTTACGGTAAAACGGGATTACCGTGGCTCGTCTTCGATTTACCATCGCTGGAGAGTGGTGCACCATGGTACTGTTCCGTTTCAAATCCATGCACGCATTTCTAAAAGTCGTACGGCACTGTTTCGCCATTTCGGACGGACGTTGCACCTTGCGCCGCGGATGTTGCACCCTGTATACATCGATTTTTCGGACAACCATAACTTTTGGCTCGTTTAGATTTACGGGATCCATAACCTGTCAAAACGAAGGCCACGTCGAGTTCTACAGCTTTGACACCTTTCAGCCGTCAATGGATAGATTAATGCCCGAAAAGGACAACCCGAATCTCAATTTGGGTTCGTAAGTTTTTTACCCTTCGTTTTTTCGACACCGGATTTTTTCCGTAAAACGGGATTACCGTGGCTCGTCTTCGATTTACCATCGCTGGAGAGTGGTGCACCATGGTAATATTCCATTTCAAATCCATAAACGCATTTCTAAAAGTCGTACGACACTGTTTCGCCATTTCGGACGGATGTCGCACCTTGCACCGCGGATGTTGCACCCTGTAGATATCGATTATTCGGACGGCCATAACTTCTGGCTCGTTTAGAGTTACGGGAGCCATAACCTGTCAAAACGAAGGCCACGGTGAGTTCTACGGCTTTGAAAGCTTTTAGCCCTCAACGGAAAGACTAATTCCCAAAAAGGAGAACCCGAATCTCGATCGGGTCTCGTAAGTTTTTTACCCTTTGTTTTTTCGACACCGGATTTTTACGGTAAAACGGGATTACCGTGCCTCGTCTTCGATTTACCGTCGCTGGAGACTGGTGCACCATGGTACTGTTCCGTTTCAAATCCATGCACGCATTTCTAAAAGTCGTACGGCACTGTTTCGCCATTTCGGACGGATGTTGCACCTTGCACCGCGGATGTTGCACCCTGTAGATATCGATTATTCGGACGGTCATAACTTCTGGCTCGTTTAGATTTACGGGAGCCATAACCTGTCAAAACGAAGGCCACGGTGAGTTCTACAGCTTTGACTGCTTTCAGTCGTCAGCGGATAGATTAATGCCCGAAAAGGACAACCCGAATCTCAATCGGGGTTCGTAAGTTTTTTACCCTTCGTTTTTTTGACACCGGATTTTTACGGTAAAATGGGATTACCGTGGCTCGTCTTCGATTTACCATCGCTAGAGAGTGGAGCACCATGGTACTGTTCCGTTTCAAATCCATGCATGCATTTCTAAAAGTCGTACGGCACTGTTTCGCCATTTCGGACGGATGTTGCACCTTGCACCGCAGATGATGCACCCTGTAGATATCGATTATTCGGACGGCCATGACTTCTGGCTCGTTTAGAGTTACGGGAGCCATAACCTGTCAAAACGAAGGCCACGGTGAGTTCTACAGCTTTGAAAGCTTTTAGCCATCAACGGATAGACTAATTCCCAAAAAGGAGAACCCGAATCTCGATCGGGTCTCGTAAGTTTTTTACCCTTTGTTTTTTCGACACCGGATTTTTACGGTAAAACGGGATTACCGTGCCTCGTCTTCGATTTACCATCGCTGGAGAGTGGTGCACCATGGTACTGTTCCGTTTCAAATCCATGCATGCATTTCTAAAAGTCGTACGGCACTGTTTCGCCATTTCGGACGGATGTTGCACCTTGCACCGCGGATGTTGCACCCTGTAGCTATCGATTATTCGGACGGCCATTACTTCTGGCTCGTTTAGAGTTACGAGAGCCATAACCTATCAAAACGAAGGCCACAGTGAGTTCTATGGCTTTGATCGCTTTCAACCGTCAATGGATAGATTAATGCCCAAAAAGGACAACCCGAATCTCAATCGGGGTTCGTAAGTTTTTTACCCTTCGTTTTTTCGACACCGGATTTTTACGCTAAAACCGGATTACCGTAGCTCGTCTTCGATTTACCATCGCTGGAGAGTGGTGCACTATGGTACTGTTCCGTTTCAAATCCATGCACGCATTTCTAAAAGTCGTACGACACTGTTTCGCCATTTCGGACGGATGTTGCACCTTGCACTGTGGATGTTGCACCCTGTAAATATCGATTATTCGGATGGCCATAACTTCTGACTCGTTTAGAGTAACGGGAGCCATAACCTGTCAAAACGAAGGCCACGGTGAGTTCTACGGCTTTGACAGCATTCAGCCGTCAAAGGATAGATTACTGTCCAAAAAGGCAACCCGAATCTCAATCGGGTCTCGTAATTTTTTTACCCTTCGTTTTTTCCACACCGGATTTTTACAGTAAAACGGGATTACCGTGCCTCGTCTTCGATTTACCATCGCTGGAGAGTAGTGCACCATGGTACTGTTCCGTTTCAAATCCATGCACGCATTTCTAAATGTCGTACGGCACTGTTTCGCCATTTCGGACGGATGTTGCACCTAGCACCACGGATGTTGCACCCTATAGATATCGATTATTCGAACGGCCATAACTTCTGGCTCGTTTAGAGTTACGGGAGCCATAACCTGTCAAAACGAAGGCCACGGTGAGTTCTACGGCTTTGAAAGCTTTTAGCCATCCACGGATAGACTAATGCCCAAAAAGGAGAACCTGAATCTCGATCGGGTCTCGTAAGTTTTTTACCCTTCGTTTTTTCGACACCGGGTTTTTACGGTAAAACGGGATTACCGTGTATCGTCTTTGATTTACCATCGCTGGAGAGTGGTGCACCATGGTACTGTTCTGTTTCAAATCCATGCACGCATTTCTAAAAGTCGTATGGCACTGTTTCTCCATTTCGGACGGATGTTGCACCTTGCACCGCGGAGGTTGCACCTTGTAGATATCGATTATTCGGACGGCCGTAACTTCTGGCTCGTTTAGAGTTAAGGGAGCCATAACATGTCAAAACGTAGGCCATGGTGAGTTCTACGGCTTTGAAAGCTTTCAGCCATCAATGGATAGATTAATGCCCAAAAAGGAGAACCCGAATCTCAATCGGGTCTCGTAAATTTTTTCACCCTTCGTTTTTTCGACACCGCATTTTTACGGTAAAACGGGATTACCGTGCCTCGTCTTCGATTTACCATCGCTGGAGAGTGGTGCACCACATTACTGTTCCGTTTCAAATCCATGCACGCATTTCTAAAAGTCATACGGCACTGTTTCTCCATTTCGGACGGATGTTGCACCTTGCACCGTGGACGTTGCACCCTGTATATATCGATTATTCGGACGGCCATAACTTCTGGCTCGTTTAGAGTTACGGGAGCCATAACCTGTCAAAACGAAGGCCACGGTGAGTTCTACGGCTTTGACAGCATTCAGCCGTCAAAGGATAGATTAATGTCCAAAAAGGACAACCCGAATCTCAATCGGGTCTCGTAATTTTTTTACCCTTCGTTTTTTCGACACCGGATTTTTACGGTAAAACGGGATTACCGTGCCTCGTCTTCGATTTACCATCGCTAAAGAGTGGTGCACAATGGTACTATTCCATTTCAAATCAATGCACGCATTTCTAAAAGTCGTACGGCACTGTTTCGCCATTTCGGACGGATGTTGCACCTTGCACCGCGGATGTTGCACCCTATAGATATCGATTATTCGAACGGCCATAACTTCTGGCTCGTTTAGAGTTACGGGAGCCACAACCTGTCAAAACGAAGGCCTCGATGAGTTCTACGGGTTTGAAAGCTTTTAGCCATCAACAGATAGACTAATGCCCAAAAAGGAGAACCCGAATCTCGATCAGGTCTCGTAAGTTTTTTAACCTTCGTTTTTTTGACACCGGATTTTTACGGTAAAACGGGATTACCGTGGCTCGTCTTCGATTTACCATCGCTGGAGAGTGGTGCACCATGGTAATGTTCCATTTCAAATCCATGCACGCATTTCCAAAAGTCGTACGGCACTGTTTCGCCATTCCGGACGGATGTTGCACCTTGCACCGCGGATGTTGCACCTTGTGGATATCGATTATTCGGACGGCCATAACTTCTGGCTCGTTTAGAGTTACGGGAGCCATAACCTATCAAAACGAAGGCCACGGTGAGTTCTACTGCTTTGAAAGCTTTCAGCCATTAATGGATAGATTAATGCCCAAAAAGGAGAACCCAAATCTCAATCGGGCCTCGTAAGTTTTTTCACCCTTCGTTTTTTCGACACCGGATTTTTACGGTAAAACGGGATTACCGTGCCTCGTCTTCGATTTACCATCGCTGGAGAGTGGTTCACCACGGTACTGTTCCGTTTCAAATCCATGCACGCAATTCTAAAAGTCGTACGACACTGTTTCTCCATTTCGGACGGATGTTGCACCTTGCACCGTGGATGTTGCACCCTGTATATATCGATTATTCGGACGGCCATAACTTCTGGCTCGTTTAGAGTTACGGGAGCCATAACCTGTCAAAACGAAGGCCACGGTGAGTTCTACGGCTTTGACAGCATTCAGCCATCAAAGGATAGATTAATGTCCAAAAAGGACAACCCGAATCTCAATCGGGTCTCATAATTTTTTTACCCTTCGTTTTTTCGACACCGGATTTTTACGGTAAAACGGGATTACCGTGCCTCGTCTTTGATTTACCATCGCTGGAGAGTGGTGCACCATGGTACTATTCCGTTTCAAATCCATGCACGCATTTCTAAAAGTCGTACGGCACTGTTTCGCCATTTCGGACGGATGTTGCACCTTGCACCGCGGATGTTGCACCCTATAGATATCGATTATTCGAACGGCCACAACTTCTGGCTCGTTTAGAGTTACGGGAGCCCTAACCTGTCAAAACGAAGGCCACGGTGAGTTCTACGGCTTTGACTGCTTTCAGTCGTCAACGGGTAGATTAATGCCCAAAAAGGACAACCCGAATCTCAATCGGGTCTCGTAAGTTTTTTACCCTTCGTTTTTTCGACACCGGATTTTTACGGTAAAACGGGATTACCGTGCCTCGCCTTCGATTTACCATCGCTGGAGAGTGATGCACCAAGGTACTGTTCCGTTTTAAATCCATGCATGCTTTTCTAAAAGTCGTACGGCACTGTTTCGCCATTTCAGACGGATGTTGCACCTTGCACCGCGGATGTTGTACCCTGTAGATATCGATTATTCGGACGGCCATAACTTCTTGCTCGTTTAGAGTTACGGGAGCCATAACCTGTCAAAACGAAGGCCACTATGAGTTCTACGGCTTTGACAGCATTCATCCGTCAAAGGATAGATTAATGTCCAAAAAGGACAACCCGAATCTCAATCGGGTCTCGTAATTTTTTTACCCTTCGTTTTTTCGACACCGGATTTTTACGGTAAAACGGGATTACCGTGCCTCGTCTTCGATTTACCATCGCTGGAGAGTGGTGCACCATGGTACTATTCCGTTTCAAATCCATGCACGCATTTCTAAAAGTCGTACGGCACTATTTCGCCATTTCGGACGGATGTTGCACCTTGCACCGCGGATGTTGCACCCTATAGATATCGATTATTCGAACGGCCATAACTTCTGGCTCGTTTAGAGTTACGGGAGCCATAACCTGTCAAAAAGAAGGCCACGGTGAGTTCTACGGCTTTGACTGCTTTCAGTCTTCAATGGATAGATTAATGCCCAAAAAGGGCAACCCGAATCTCAATCGGGTCTCGTAAGTTTTTTACCCTTCGTTTTTTCGACACCGGATTTTTACGGTAAAACGGGATTACCGTGCCTCGCCTTCGATTTACCATCGTTGTAGAGTGATGCACCAAGGTACTGTTCCGTTTCAAATCCATGCACGCTTTTCTAAAAGTCGTACGGCACTGTTTCGCCATTTCGGACGGATGTTGCACCTTACACCGCGGATGTTGTACCCTGTAGATATCGATTATTCGGACGGCCATAACTTCTGGCTCCTTTAGAGTTACGGGAGCCTTAACCTGTCAAAACGAAGGCCACTATGAGTTCTATGGCTTTGACAGCTTTCAGCCGTCAATGGATAGGTTAATGCCCAAAAAGGACAACCCGAATCTCAATCGGGTCTCGTAAGTTTTTTACACTTCGTTTTTTCGACATCGGATTTTTACGGTAAAACGGGATTACCGTGCCTCGTCTAAAAGCCGTACGACACTGTTTCACCATTTCGGACGGATGTTGCACCTTGCACCGTGGATGTTGCACCCTGTAGATATCGATTATTCAAACGGCCATAACTTCTGGCTCGTTTAGAGTTACGGGAGCCATAACCTATCAAAATGAAGGCCTCGATGAGTTCTACGGTTTTAACAGCTTTCAGCCGTCAACGGATAGATTAATGCCCAAAAAGGACAACCCGAATCTCAATCGGGTCTCGTAAGTTTTTTATCCTTCGTTTTTTCGACACGTGGATTTTTACGGTAAAACAGGATTACGGTTGCCGGCCTTCGATTTACCACTGCTGGACAGTGGTGCACCATGGTACTGTTCCGTTTCAAATCCATGCATGTATTTCTAAAAGTCGTACGGCACTGTTTCGCCATTTCGGACGGATGTTGCACCTTGCACCGTGGATGTTGCACCCTATAGATATCGATTATTCGGACGGCCATAACTTCTGGCTCGTTTATAGTTACGGGAGCCACAACCTGTCAAAACGAAGGCCTCGATGAGTTCTACGGCTATGACAGCTTTCAGCCGTCAACGGATAGATTAATGCCCAAAAAGGACAACCCGAATCTCAATCGGGTCTCGTAAGTTTTTTACCCTTCGTTTTTTCGACACGTGGATTTTTACGGTAAAACAGGATTACCGAGGCTGGCCTTCGATTTACCATCGATGGATAGTGGTGCACCATGGTACTATTCCGTTTAAAATCGATGCATGCATTTCTAAAAGTCGTACGGCACTGTTTCGCCATTTCGGACGGATGTTGCACCTTGCACCGTGGATGTTGCACCCTGTAGATATCGATTATTCAAACGACCATAACTTCTGGCTCGTTTAGAGTTACGGGAGCCATAACCTGTCAAAATGAAGGCCTCGATGAGTTCTACGGCTTTGACATCTTTCAGCCGTCAATGGATAGATTAATGCCCAAAAAGGACAACCCGAATCTCAATCGGGTCTCGTAAGTTTTTTACCCTTCGTTTTTTCGACACATGGATTTTTACGGTAAAACAGGATTACCGTGGCCCGTCTTCGACTTCCCATCGCTGGAGAGTGGTGCACTATGGTACTGTTCCGTTTCAAATCCATGCACGCATTTCTAAAAGTCGTACGACACTGTTTCGCCATTTCGGACGGATGTTGCACCTTGCACCGTGGATGTTGCACCCTGTAGATATCGATTATTCGGACGGCCATAACTTCTGGCTTGTTTAGAGTTACGGGAGCCATAACCTGTCAAAACGAAGGCCTCGATGAGTTCTACAGCTTTGACAGCTTTCAGCCGTCAACGGATAGATTAATGCCCAAAAAGGACAACCCGAATCTCAATCGGGTCTCGTAAGTTTTTTACCCTTCGTTTTTTCGACACGTGGATTTTTAATGTAAAACAGGATTACTGTGGCCCGTCTTCGACTTCCCATCGCTGGACAGTGGTGCACCATGGTACTGTTCCGTTTCAAATCCATGCATGCATTTCTAAAAGTCGTACGGCGCTGTTTCGCCATTTCGGACGGATGTTGCACCTTGCACCGTGGATGTTGCACCCTGTAGATATCGATTATTCGAACGGCCATAACTTCTGGCTCGTTTAGAGTTACGGGAGACACAACCTGTCAAAACGAAGGCCTCGATGAGTTCTACGGCTTTGACAACTTTCAACCGTCAACGGATAGATTAATGCCCAAAAAGGACAACCCGAATCTCAATCGGGTCTCGTAAGTTTTTTACCCTTCGTTTTTTCGACACGTGGATTTTTACGGTAAAATAGGATTACCGAGGCTGGCCTTCGATTTACCATCGCTGGAGAGTGGTGCACCATGGTACTGTTCCGTTTCAAATCCATGCATGCATTTCTAAAAGTCGTACGGCACTGTTTCGCCATTTCGGACGGATGTTGCACCTTGCACCGTGGATGTTGCACCCTGTATATATCGATTATTCAAACGGCCATAACTTCTGGCTGGTTTAGAGTTACGGGAGCCATAACCTGTCAAAATGAAGGCCTCGATGAGTTCTACGGCATTGACAGCTTTCAGCCGTCAACGGATAGACTAATGCCCAAAAAGGACAACCCGAATCTCAATCGGGTCTCGTAAGTTTTTTACCCTTCGTTTTTTCGACACGTGGATTTTTACGGTAAAACAGGATTACCGTGGCCCGTCTTCCACTTCCCATCGCTGGAGAGTGGTGCACCATGGTAGTGTTCCGTTTCAAATCCATGCACGCATTTCTAAAAGTCGTACGACACTGTTTCGCCATTTCGGACGGATGTTGCACCGTGCACCTTGGATGTTGCACCCTGTAGATATCGATTATTTGGACGGCCATAACTTCTGGCTCGTTTAGAGTTACGGGAGCCATAACCTGTCAAAATGAAGGCCTAGATGAGTTCTATGGCTTTGACAGATTTTATCTGTCAACGGATAGATTAATGCCCAAAAAGGACAACCCGAATCTCAATCGGGTCTCGTAAGTTTTTTACCCTTCGTTTTTTCGACACGTGGATTTTTACGGTAAAACGTGATTACCGTGGCCTGTCTTCGTCTTCCCATCGCTGGAGGTGTTGCACCATGGTACTGTTCCGTTTCAAATCCATGCACGCATTTCTAAAAGTCGTACGGCACTGTTTTGCCATTTCGGACGGATGTTGCACCTTGCACCGTGGATGTTGCACCCTGTAGATATCGATTATTCGGACGGCCATAACTTCTGGCTCGTTTAGAGTTACGGGAGCCATAACCTGTCAAAACGAAGGCCTCGATGAGTTCTATGGATTTGACGGCTTTCAGCCATCAACGGATAGATTAATGCCCAAAAAGGACAACCCGAATCTCAATCGGGTCTCGTAAGTTTTTTACCCTTCGTTTTTTCGACACGTGGATTTTTACGGTAAAACAGGATTACCGAGGCTGGCCTTCGATTTACCATCGCTGGAGAGTGGTGCACCATGGTACTGTTCCGTTTCAAATCCATGCACGCATTTCTAAAAGTCGTACGGCACTGTTTCCCCATTTCGGACGGATGTTGCACCTTGCACCATGGATGTTGCACCCTGTAGATATCGATTATTCAAACGGCCATAACTTCTGACACGTTTAGAGTTACGGGAGCCATAACCTGTCAAAATGAAGGCCTCGATGAGTTCTACGGCTTTGACATCTTTCAGCCGTCAACGGATAGATTAATGCCCAAAAAGGACAACCGAATCTCAATCGGGTCTCGTAAATTTTTTACCCTTCGTTTTTTCGACACGTGGATTTTTACGGTAAAACAGGATTACCGTGGCCCGTCTTCAACGTCCCATCGCTGGAGAGTGGTGCACCATGGTACTGTTCCGTTTCAAATCCATGCACACATTTCTAAAAGTCGTACGACACTGTTTCGCCATTACGGACGGATGTTGCACCTTGCACCGTGGATGTTGCACCTTGTAGATATCGATTATTCGGACGGCCATAACTTCTGGCTCGTTTTGAGTTACGGGAGCCATAACCTGTCAAAATGAAGGCCTCGATGAGTTCTACGGCTTTGACAGCTTTCAGCCGTCAACGGATAGATTAATGCCCAAAAAGGACAACCCGAATCTTAATCGGGTCTCGTAGGTTTTTTACCCTTCGTTTTTTCGACACGTGGATTTTTACGGTAAAACAGGATTACCGTGGCCCGTCTTCGACTTCCCATCGCTGGAGAGTGGTGCACCATGGTATTGTTCCGTTTCAAATCCATGCACGCATTTCTAAAAGTCGTACGACACTGTTTCGCCATTTCGGACGGATGTTGCACCTTGCACCGTGGATGTTGCACCCTGTAGATATCGATTATTCGGACGGCCATAACTTCTGGCTCGTTTTGAGTTACGGGAGCCATTACCTGTCAAAACGAAGGCCTCGATGAGTTCTACGGCTTTGACAGCTTTCAGCCGTCAACAGATAGATTAATGCCCAAAAAGTACAACCCGAATCTCAATCGGGTCTCGTAAGTTTTTTACCCTTCGTTTTTTCGACACGTGGATTTTTATGGTAAAACAGGATTACCGTGGCCTGTCTTCGACTTCCCATCGCTGGAGAGTGGTGCACCATGGTACTGTTCCGTTTCAAATCCATGCACGCATTTCTAAAAGTCGTACGACACTGTTTCGCCATTTCGGACGGATGTTGCACCTTGCACCGTGGATGTTGCACCCTGTAGATATCGATTATTCGGACGGCCATAACTTCTGGCTCGTTTTGAGTTACGGGAGCTATAACCTGTCAAAACGAAGGCCTCGATGAGTTCTACGGCTTTGATGGCTTTCAGCCATCAACGGATAGATTGATGCCCAAAAAGGACAACCCGAATCTCAATCGGGTCTCGTAAGTTTTTTACCCTTCGTTTTTTCGACACGTGGATTTTTACGGTAAAATAGGATTACCGTGGCCCGTCTTCGACTTCCCATCGCTGGAGAGTGGTGTACCATGGTACTGTTCCGTTTCAAATCCATGCACGCATTTCTAAAAGTCGTACGACACTGTTTCACCATTTCGGACGGATGTTGCACCTTGCACCTCGGATGTTGCACCCTCTAGATATCGATTATTCAAACGGCCATAACTTCTGGCTCGTTTAGAGTTACGGGAGCCATAACCTGTCAAAACGAAGGTCTCGATGAGTTCTACGGCTTTGACAGCTTTCATCCGTCAACGGATAGATTAATGCCCAAAAAGAACAGCCCGAATCTCAATCGGGTCTCGTAAGTTTTTTACCCTTCGTTTGTTTGACACGTGGATTTTTACGGTAAAACAGGATTACCGTGGCCCGTCTTCGACTTCCCATCGCTGGAGAGTGGTGCACCATGGTATTGTTCCGTTTCAAGTCCATGCACGCATTTCTAAAAGTCGTACGGCTCTGTTTCGCCATTTCGGACGGATGTTGCACCTTGCACCGTGGATGTTGCACCCTGTAGATATCGATTATTCAGACGGCCATAACTTCTGGCTCGTTTAGAGTTACGGGAGCCATAACCTGTCAAAACGAAGGCCTCGATGAGTTCTATGGCTTTGACAGCTTTCAGCCGTCAATGGATAGATTAATGCCCAAAAAGAACAACCCGAATCTCAATCGTGTCTCGTAAGTTTTTTACCCTTCGTTTTTTCGACACGTGGATTTTTACGGTAAAACAGGATTACCGTGGCCCGTCTTCGACTTCCCATCGCTGGAGAGCGGTGCACCATGGTACTGTTCCGTTTCAAATCCATGCATGTATTTCTAAAAGTCGTACGGCACAGTTTCGCCATTTCGGACGGATGTTGCACCTTGCACCGTGATGTTGCACCCTGTAGATATCGGTTATTCGGACGGCCATAACTTTTGGCTCGTTTAGAGTTACGGGAGCCATAACCTGTCAAAACGAAGGCCTCGATGAGTTCTACGGCTTTGACAGCTTTCAGCCGTCAACGGATAGATTATTGCCCAAAAAGGACAACCCGAATCTCAATCGGGTCTCGTAAGTTTTTTACCCTTCGTTTTTTCGACACGTGGATTGTTACGGTAAAACAGGATTACCGAGGCTGGACTTCGATTTACCATCGCTGGAGAGTGGTGCACCATGGTACTGTTCCGTTTCGAATCCATGCACGCATTTCTAAATGTCGTACGGCACTGTTTCGCCATTTCGGACGGATGTTGCACCTTGCACCGTGGATGTTGCACCCTGTAGATATCGATTATTCAAACGGCCATAACTTTTGGCTCGTTTAGAGTTACGGGAGCCATAACCTGTCAAAAGGAAGGCCTCGATGAGTTCTACGGCTTTGACAGCTTTCAGCCGTCAACGGATAGATTAATGCCCAAAAAGGACACCCCGAATCTCAATCGGGTCTCGTAAGTTTTTTACCCTTCGTTTTTTCGACACGTGGATTTTTACGGTAAAACGGGATTACCGTGGCCCGTCTTCGACTTCCCATTGCTGGAGAGCGGTGCACCATGGTACTGTTCCGTTTCAAATCCATGCACGCATTTCTAAAAGTCGTACGACACTTTTTCACCATTTCGGATGGATGTTGCACCTTGCACCGTGGATGTTGCACCCTGTAGATATCGATTATTCAAACGGCCATAACTTCTGGCTCGTTTAGAGTTATGGGAGCCATAACCTGTCAAAATGAAGGCTTCGATGAGTTCTACGGCTTTGACGGCTTTCAGCCGTCAACGGATAGATTAATGCCCAAAAAGGACAACCCGAATCTCAATCAGGTCTCGTAAGTTTTTTACCCTTCGTTTTTTCGACACGTGGATTTTTATGGTAAAACAGGATTACGGTGGCTGGCCTTCGATTTACCATCGCTGGACAGTGGTGCACCATGGTACTGTTCCGTTTCAAATACATGCACGTATTTCTAAAAGTCGTACGACACTGTTTCGCCATTTCGGACGGATGTTGCACCTTGCATCGTGGATGTTGCACCCTGTAGATATCGATAATTCGGACGGCCATAACTTCTGGCTCGTTTAGAGTTACGGGAGCCAAAACCTGTCAAAACGAAGGCCTCGATGAGTTCTATGGCTTTGACGGCTTTCAGCCATCAACGGATAGATTAATGCCCAAAAAGGACAACCCGAATCTCAATCGGGTCTCGTAAGTTTTTTACCCTTCGTTTTTTCGACACGTGGATTTTTAATGTAAAACAGGATTACTGTGGCCCGTCTTCGACTTTCCATCGCTGGAGAGCGGTTCACCATGGTACTGTTCCGTTTCAAATCCATGCACGCATTTCTAAAAGTCGTACGGCGCTGTTTCGCCATTTCGGACAGACGTTGCACCTTGCACTGTGGATGTTGCACCCTGTAGATATCGATTATTCGGACGGCCATAACTTCTGGCTCGTTTAGAGTTACGGGAGCCACAGCCTGTCAAAACGAAGGCCTCGATGAGTTCTATGGCTTTGACAGCTTTCAGCCGTCAACGGATAGATTAATGCCTAAAAAGGACAACCCGAATCTCAATCGGGTCTCGTAAGTTTTTTACCCTTCGTTTTTTCGACACGTGGATTTTTACGGTAAAACAGGATTACGGTTGCTGGCCTTCGATTTACCATTGCTGGAGAGTGGTGCACCATGGTACTGTTCCGTTTCAAATACATGCACGCATTTCTAAAAGTCGTAGGACACTGTTTCGCCATTTCGGACGGACGTTGCACCTTGCGCCGTGGATGTTGCACCCTATAGATATCGATTATTCGGACGGCCATAACTTCTGGCTCGTTTAGAGTTACGGGAGCCACAACCTGTCAAAACGAAGGCCTCGATGAGTTCTACGGCTTTGACAGCTTTCAGCTGTCAACGGATAGATTAATGCCCAAAAAGGACAACCCGAATCTCAATCGGGTCTCGTAAGTTTTTTACCCTTCGTTTTTTCGACACGTGGATTTTTACGGTAAAACGGGATTACCGTGGCCCGTCTTCGACTTCCCATCGTTGGAGAGCGGTGCACCATGGTACTGTTCCGTTTCAAATCCATGCACACATTTCTAAAAGTCGTACGACACTTTTTCACCATTTCGGATGGATGTTGCACCTTGCACCGTGGATGTTGCACCCTGTAGATATCGATTATTCAAACGGCCATAACTTCTGGCTCGTTTAGAGTTATGGGAGCCATAACCTGTCAAAATGAAGGCTTTGATGAGTTTTGCGGCTTTGACGGCTTTCAGCCATCAACGGATAGATTAATGCCCCAAAAGGACAACCCGAATCTCAATCGGGTCTCGTAAGTTTTTTATCCTTCGTTTTTTCGACACGTGGATTTTTACGGTAAAACAGGTTTACGGTTGCTGGCCTTCGATTTACCATCGCTGGACAGTGGTGCACCATGGTACTGTTCCGTTTCAAATCCATGCATGTATTTATAAAAGTCGTACGGCACTGTTTCGCCATTTCGGACGGATGTTGCACCTTGCATCGTGGATGTTGCACCCTGTAGATATCGATAATTCGGACGGCCATAACTTCTGGCTCGTTTAGAGTTACAGGAGGCATAACCTGTCAAAACGAAGGCCTCGATGAGTTCTACGGCTTTGACAGCTTTCAGCCGTCAACGGATAGATTAATGCCCAAAAAGGACAACCCGAATCTCAATCGGGTCTCGTAAGTTTTTTACCCTTCGTTTTTTCGACACGTGGATTTTTATGGTAAAACAGGATTACGGTGGCTGGCCTTCGATTTACCATCGCTGGACAGTGGTGCACCATGGTACTGTTCTGTTTCAACTACATGCACGCATTTCTAAAAGTCGTACGGCACTGTTTCGCCATTTCAGACGGATGTTGCACCTTGCACCGTGGATGTTGCACCCTGTAGATATCGATTATTCGGACGGTCATAACTTCTGGCTCGTTTAGAGTTACAGGAGCCATAACCTGTCAAAACGAAGGCCTCAATGAGTTCTACGGCTTTGACTGCTTTCAGCCGTCAACAGATAGATTAATGCCCAAAAAGGACAACCCGAATCTCAATCGGGTCTCGTAAGTTTTTTACCCTTCGTTTTTTCGACACGTGGATTTTTACGGTAAAACAGGATTACGGTTGCTGGCCTTCGATTTACCATCGCTGGACAGTGGTGCACCATGGTACTATTCCGTTTCAAATACATGCACGCATTTCTAAAAGTCGTACGGCACTGTTTCGCCATTTCGGACGGACGTTGCACCTTGCGCCGTGGATGCTGCACCCTATAGATATCGATTATTCGGACGGCCATAACTTCTGGCTCGTTTAGAGTTACGAGAGCCACAACCTGTCAAAACGAAGGCCTCGATGAGTTCTACGGCTTTGACGGCTTTCAGCCGTCAACGGATAGATTAATGCCCAAAAAGGACAACCCGAATCTCAATCGGGTCTCGTAAGTTTTTTACACTTCGTTTTTTCGACACATGGATTTTTACGGTAAAACAGGATTACTGTGGCCCGTCTTCGACTTCCCATCGCTGGAGAGCGGTGCACCATGGTACTGTTCTGTTTCAAATCCATGCACGCATTTCTAAAAGTGGTACGGCGCTGTTTCGCCATTTCGGACGGACGTTGCACCTTGCACCGTGGATGTTGCACCCTGTAGATATCGATTATTCGGACGGCCATAACTTCTGGCTCATTTAGAGTTACGGGAGCCACAACCTGTCAAAACGAAGGCCTCGATGAGTTCTATGGCTTTGACAGCTTTCAGCCGTCAACGGATAGATTAATCCCCAAAAAGGACAACCCGAATCTCAATCGGGTCTCGTAAGTTTTTTACCCTTCGTTTTTTCGACACGTGGATTTTTACGGTAAAACAGGATTACGGTTGCTGGCCTTCGATTTACCATCACTGGACAGTGGTGCACCATGGTACTGTTCCGTTTCAAATATATGCACGCATTTCTAAAAGTCGTACGGTACTGTTTCGCCATTTCGGACGGATGTTGCACATTGCGCCGCGGATGTTGCACCCTATAGATATCGATTATTCGGACGGCCATAACTTCTGGCTCGTTTAGAGTTACGGGAGCCACAACCTGTCAAAACGAAGGCCTCGATGAGTTGTACGGCTTTGAAAGCTTTCAGCCGTCAATGGATAGATTAATGCCCAAAAAGGACAACCCGAATCTCAATCGGGTCTCGTAAGTTTTTTACCCTTCGTTTTTTCGACACGTGGAATTTTTGCGGTAAAACAGGATTACCGACGCTGGCCTTCGATTTACCATCGCTGGAGAGTGGTGCACCATGGTACTGTTCCGTTTCAAATCCATGCACGCATTTCTAAAAGTCGTACGGCACTGTTTCGCCATTTCGGACGGATGTTGCACCTTGCACCGTGGATGTTGCACCCTGCAGATATCGATTATTCAAACGGCCATAACTTCTGGCTCGTTTAGAGTTACGGGAGCCATAACCTGTCAAAAGGAAGGCCGTGATGAGTTCTACGGCTTTGACAGCTTTCAGCCGTCAACGGATAGATTAATGCCCAAAAAGGACAACCCGAATCTCAATCGGGTCTCGTAAGTTTTTTACCCTTCGTTTTTCCGACACGTGGATTTTTACGGTAAAACGGGATTACCGTGGCCCGTCTTCGACTTCCCATTGCTAGAAAGCGGTGCACCATGGTACTGTTCCGTTTCAAATCCATGCACGCATTTCTAAAAGTCGTACGTCACTGTTTCACCATTTCGGATGGATGTTGCACCTTGCACCTTGCACCGTGGATGTTGCACCCTGTAGATATCGATTATTCAAACGGCCATAACTTCTGGCTCATTTAGAGTTACGGGAGCCATCACCTGTCAAAATGAAGGCCTCGATGAGTTCTACGGCTTTGACGGCTTTCAGCCATCAACGGATAGATTAATTACCAAAAAGGACAACCCGAATCTCAATCGGGTCTTGTAAGTTTTTTATCCTTCGTTTTTTCGACACGTGAATTTTTACGGTAAAACAGGTTTACGGTTGCTGGCCTTCGATTTACCATCGCTGGACAGTGGTGCACCATGGTACGGTTCCGTTTCAAATCCATGCATGTATTTCTAAAAGTCGTACGGCACTGTTTCGCCATTTCGGACGGATGTTGCACCTTGCACCGTGGATGTTGCACCTTGCACCGTGGATGTTGCACCCGGTAGATATCCATTATTCGGACGGCCATAACTTCTGGCTCGTTTAGAGTTACGGGACCCGTAACCTGTCAAAACGAAGGCGTCGATGAGTTCTACGACTTTGACAGCTTTCTGCCGTCAACGGATAGATTAATGCCCAAAAAGGACAACCCGAATCTCAATCGGGTCTCGTAAGTTTTTTACCCTTCGTTTTTTCGACACGTGGATTTTTACGGTAAAACAGGATTACCGAGGCTGGCCTTCGATTTACCATCGCTGGAGAGCGGTGCACCATGGTACTGTTTCGTTTCAAATCCATGCACGCATTTCTAAAAGTCGTACGGCACTGTTTCACCATTTCGGACGGATGTTGCACCTTGCACCGTGGATGTTGCACCCTGTAGACATCGACTATTCAAACGACATAACTTCTGGCTCGTTCAGAGTTACGGGAGCCATAACCTGTCAAAACGAAGGCCTCGATGAGTTCTACGGCTTTGACATCTTTCAGCTGTCAACGGCTAGATTAAGGCCCAAAAAGGACAACCCGAATCTCAATCGGGTCTCGTAAGTTTTTTACCCTTCGTTTTTTCGACACGTGGATTTTTACGGTAAAACAGGATTACCGAGGCTGGCCTTCGATTTTCCTTCGCTGGAGAGTGGTGCACCATGGTACTGTTCCGTTTCAAATCCATGCACGCATTTCTAAAAGTCGTACGGCACTGTTTCGCCATTTCGGACGGATGTTGCACCTTGCACTGTGGATGTTGCACCCTGTAGATATCGATTATTCAAACGGCCATAACTTCTGGCTCGTTTAGAGTTACGGGAGCCATAACCTGTCAAAACGAAGGCCTCGATGAGTTCTACGGCTTTGACTGCTTTCAGCCGTCAACAGATAGATTAATGCCCAAAAAGGACAACCCGAATCTCAATCGGGTCTCGTAAGTTTTTTACCCTTCGTTTTTTCGACACGTGGATTTTTACGGTAAAACAGGATTACGGTTGCTGGCCTTCGATTTACCATCGCTGGACAGTGGTGCACCATGGTACTATTCCGTTTCAAATACATGCACGCATTTCTAAAAGTCGTACGGCACTGTTTCGCCATTTCGGACGGACGTTGCACCTTGCGCCGTGGATGCTGCACCCTATAGATATCGATTATTCGGACGGCCATAACTTCTGGCTCGTTTAGAGTTACGAGAGCCACAACCTGTCAAAACGAAGGCCTCGATGAGTTCTACGGCTTTGACGGCTTTCAGCCGTCAACGGATAGATTAATGCCCAAAAAGGACAACCCGAATCTCAATCGGGTCTCGTAAGTTTTTTACACTTCGTTTTTTCGACACATGGATTTTTACGGTAAAACAGGATTACTGTGGCCCGTCTTCGACTTCCCATCGCTGGAGAGCGGTGCACCATGGTACTGTTCTGTTTCAAATCCATGCACGCATTTCTAAAAGTGGTACGGCGCTGTTTCGCCATTTCGGACGGACGTTGCACCTTGCACCGTGGATGTTGCACCCTGTAGATATCGATTATTCGGACGGCCATAACTTCTGGCTCATTTAGAGTTACGGGAGCCACAACCTGTCAAAACGAAGGCCTCGATGAGTTCTATGGCTTTGACAGCTTTCAGCCGTCAACGGATAGATTAATCCCCAAAAAGGACAACCCGAATCTCAATCGGGTCTCGTAAGTTTTTTACCCTTCGTTTTTTCGACACGTGGATTTTTACGGTAAAACAGGATTACGGTTGCTGGCCTTCGATTTACCATCACTGGACAGTGGTGCACCATGGTACTGTTCCGTTTCAAATATATGCACGCATTTCTAAAAGTCGTACTGTAACGACCCGTATTTTTACGTGTCGATAAATCGTAGAATTTGCAGGTTGTTAGTGTTGTTTGTGTTGCTTCTAGCTTGAGTCGTTTAGAAGTTAACCCGGGTACAAGTGATGAGTCGTGACCGACTCATAGGGGACCGACTCAAGGAGGGGTAGCGGTTTAAAGTGTTGGCCGAGATAAGGATGGACCGACTCAAGAAGTTAGGCGACTCATAGGATGACCGACTCATAGAGGGCCGAGATAAGAAGTGTGGCCGAGTCAACGAGTTACGACTCATAGGGTTTGCCGAGTTAAGGAGTTAACGGGTTAAGGGTGTAGCGACTTAAGGGGTTTAGGCTTAGGTCGTGGGTAATGAGTCGGCAGGGTTTTGAGTCGTAGGGCCTGATGAGTCGTGAGTCGGCATCATAGTTGAGTCGTGAGTGTGTATTGTTGAGTCGTCGTACGACTTAGGACTTGGGGAAAACGCGGCAGTGTCTTAGGTCGGAGGCTTTTAGGTCGTGACCGACTTATGTTGAGTCGGCACTGGTCTTGAGTCGTGAGTCGGTAGGTGTTGAGTCGGTTTGGGTTTGAGTCGTATGACCTTGTGCCTTGGTGTATTGAGTCGTTGTCTTGAGTCGGAAGGCTGTGCAGTTGAGTCGGCTGGGGTAGGTCGTCATGGCAATGAGTCGTGAACGACTCATGGTAAGTAGGCAGTGTTATGTTGAGTCGGTAAGGGCTGATAAGTCGGCAACGACTCATGATGAGTCGTGGACGACTCATAGGGACGACGACTCATGGTTGATCCAGCCTATAAATAGAGGGGTTTGGCTCACTTTTTGGCACCGGTTTTTGAAGCGACGAAGTGCTGCCATTTTGAAGACTCGACTACAACATTTCTTCACCTTCTTTTCTCCATTCCAATCTAATTCTAACATCCATCCAAGATCGAAGATCGAGATCGAAGATCCAAGTGCCAAAGTTGAAGATCTTCATCCGTTCGAGCTAGAATTCATCGATTGGAGCGAGATATTGCCGGATCAAACCTTGATCTTCGCTGTCCAGATCTGAAGTGTGTAGTTTTTGTAGTGTTTGGGTGATTTGGTGAGTGGTAGTTATCTCTCACGCGGATCCAAAGGAGTATATTGGATTGGTGGCATGTTTGGGTGTTAAAGTTAGAGATTTCATGCATTTTTCTTAGATCGAAGTCTAGATCCATGGTTTTTGAAGATGTTTACTTATGCAAGTTAGTTTAACAAGTATTAGAGACAAAACCCATGTTTTATATTTGATAGATCTATGCTAAAAACTATGGTTTCACATATGTTGGACTTTTGCTCACTTATTTACGGAATTGCCATTATAGTTGATATTGCGTATATTGCTTGTTAGATCTTGTTTGAATGATTGATATTTGAATGTATGATTGATTTGATTGTTTCCAAGTTAGCTAGTAGTTGATTTGGAACAAGATGATGAAAGAGGATTCAAAAGCTATGGAAGAAGGCTCTTGAATGGTGAAAGCTGCTTAAGGCATATGTAGCGGATGTTGAAGCTCATATGTATAGATTGGATGATGATGAGATGGAACTTTGCCATGATGCGATGAGGTAAACCATGTTGTTGAGTTGAGACTTTGCTTTGATGTGATGAAGTGAAGTATGATGTGAGTCTTGGCTTAATCCAGGAAGGGATCATTCCAAGCATGTTGATAACTTGAAGGGTAGTTCAAGTTGGTTGATAATGGATTGTTCAAGAGGTAGCTTGAGCTTGTATGAGGAAGTAGTCGTCGAGGAGGATGACTAGGAGGCTTGGATCTCGTCGTTGTTGAAGGTTCTAGCATGCTCAAAAGCAAGAGTACATGGGGCGCCCATAACGACTACAGGTAGGTAGTCGGGACACCCAAAAGACTACAGGTAGGTAGTTGAGTACTCTGGGCAAAGTAGATAAGTCCTAGGCACAAGGCAGTGTGCGGAGTTATGGTTAGAACCGGGGTTACCATTAGCCCTTGACAGATGGTCATTCAACTAACGGTGAAATCGAGGCAAGGATGACAGTGATAGCCAGAGTCATGGATGTTTGGTTGTATTATCATTCGGCTTCAAGAGCGGTGTTTTCTGGGTGCTTATCTGATCTTGGTTTAGGCCTTGGGGATTTGTATTTGGAAAACATCGTCCTTGACTCGAGTGGTATTCGCTTTACCTTAATTGTCTATGTTGTTATGCTTGCTTCTCCTTAGTGTGTGTCTGGGGCTATCACTGTAGAAAGAGGTGGAGTGGGATGGTTTGGTTCCTATTCCTTTTATCCTTTATGCTCTTTTGGTATGCTTGATAGTTGATTTACTGCTCACTAAGACTTTGTCTGACTCAAGGTTTTATGTCTCCTCTTATTACCTTGGGCTGTTCATCCATGTTGGGATGGGCAGACTAGGTAGCAGGTGACAGGTGCTGTGCTAGGAGTTCTACGATGAAGATGACGAAGACGAGCAGGAGGCTTTGCATATTAGTTTTCCTACTATATGTACTGGGTATCCGCTGCTGTATTTGGTTGAGTGATTTGTAGTGAGGCTTTCATGTATGGATTTGAGTAGATGATTGTATAAAACTACTGTGATGCTTATATGATGATGTTCTGTTCTATGGAGCTTCACTATATTATATTTCTCTATTGTATTTTATCCATGCGCTGTGAGTTGTACGATAGAGATTCTTTTGTTTTGTTTTACCCTGACTATCGTCCATGGCTGCCTGGCACGCCTTTCAGCGCATTATTTCCTTGTTTTGGTGCGGGAGTCATGGGCGGTCGTCACATTTGGTATCAGAGCTTTGGTTAATCGATTTTAGCCAACGCTCGCTGATGTAACTACGTAAGAGAGACGTAATTGTAATTTGATGGATGATTACTATATATAATATAGTAGTTTAGAAGGGTTTGAACTCCTTATGCAGTTGTTTCTTAAGGTGTTCTAATCATTCTTATTTACAGATATTAAGGATGAGTCGAAGTGAGAGACAAGCTGCGAGGGGTAGCCGTGATGCTAGGGAAGCTGTTGATTATGCTCCTATGTTTGAGGCCATGATGACTTCAATCATGAGGAGAATACCAGCTTCAGGATCATCTGTGGATGTGGGAGTTCAAGTCCAAGCTCCGAGACCGGTGGATTTTGCCAAGCTTTGCAAGGATTATACTGCTCTTGGAGGGAAAGTTTTCTTGGGGACGGAGTCGACTATTGAGGTGCAGAGATGGATTGATGCTTGCAAAAGAATCTTTGGTGACTTAGGGATTGAGGATGCAACTAAGAGGAAGCTTGCATCGAGACAGCTTCAGGGAAGAGCTGCTGATTGGTGGAATTCTATCACCATCGATACTCCAGAAGAAGAGATTACTTGGGAGCAATTCCAAGTTAGATTTGAAGCTAAGTTCATCTCTACTTCCCAGAAATCTGTCTTGTTTAAGGGGTTTGTGGAGCTCAAGCAAGGGGGAAGGCCTGTTCTTGAGTACATTTCTGAGTTTGAAGCTTTGTCTAAGTATGCCAGATCGTATATTGATTCTCCCTACCAGAAGAATGAAAAGTTTGTGACTGGTCTGGATGCTTATCTTGGGAGGCAGTTAGTGGATCATCTGGACGATCCATTTGAGAAGCTTGTGGAAAAAGCTCTTAGGCATGAGAGTTTGTTTCCTAGGGAAAGTTCTGTCGTTTCTGTAACCAGGGAAGGATCTAAACCACAGCAGAGTGGCAATAAGAAGAGGAAACAACAGCAACAGAGGGGTAGGGATGGCCAGAAGAAGCCGAAGAGTGAAGTGACTTGCTATAACTGCCAGCAGAAGGGCCATCTTTACAAAGATTGTAAGAATCCCAAAGTGCCGGGAAAGTGTTACAACTGTGATAAGCTGGGACATATCAAGAAGGATTGTCCAGAACCGAGGAAAGATAGGCAGGTTGTGCAAGCCTATGCTTTGGGGGCTGTTCCATCGTCTTCGAAAGCTCCTACTGCTGAAGAGAAGGGGAAGAGTGTGATTGTTCAAGGTACTCTTTCTATTTGTGGTGTTCCAGTTAGAGTGTTGTTTGATACTGGAGCGTCGCATTCTTTTGTTTGTGATGATTTGGTAAGCCGGTTAGGTATGAAACCGGATATTGTTGATAGGCCATTGGTTGTGACTAATCCGGTAGGGGGTTCGTCATGTTTGTGTATGTTATGTCGTGGTCTAGTTGTGTCGAGTCATGATTGCTCGTTTGTTTGTGATTGCTTTGTTCTGAACTTTGCGGGGTTCGGAATTATTTTGGGTATGGACTGGCTTAGGAAGTATGCGGCTAGGATTGATTGTGAGAGGCTTGAGGTGACAGTCGGGAATGTGGAAGGGCGAAAGGTTGTGATACGATGTAAGCATGAAGAAGGCGTCTTCATGAGCTTCATGTATTCGCTAGTTGTTCCACGGGATGGACTGTCATCGGTGCCTATTGTGAATGAGTTTGAGAATGTCTTTGAGGAAGTCAAAGGGTTGCCGCCGCATAGGGAGATCGAGTTTCGTATCGATCTAGTTGAGGGAGCCAGACCTGTTGTGATGCCTCTTAGGCGGATGGCACCGAGGGAGCAGCAAGAGCTGAAGGTGCAAGTTGATGACCTTTTGAGGAAAGGATTCATTCGGAGAAGTGTGTCCGAATGGGGTGCACCAGTTGTGTTCGCAACCAAAGCGGATGGATCGTTGAGGTTGTGTGTCGATTATCGTGAGCTGAATAAGGTGACTAAGAAGAACAAGTATCCATTGCCGAGAATAGATGACTTGTTTGATCAGCTTCACGAGGCTAAGGTGTTTTCTCAGATGGATTTGGCAACGGGATTTCACCAGTTGAGAGTGGCGAAGGATAGTGTGCCGAAGACTGCTTTCAGGACACCATCCGGGTTTTATGAGTGGCTGGTAATGCCGTTTGGGTTGACTAACGCGCCAGCATATTTTGTGGATCTTATGAATAGAGTGTTCAGAGATCAGTTGAATAAGTTCGTGCTTGTGTTCGTGGATGATATTTTGGTTTATTCCAGAACTGAGGAAGAGCACAAGACGCACTTGAGGATTGTTTTAGGAATCTTACGGAAACATCAGCTGAAGGCTAAGTTTTCGAAGTGTCACTTCTGGAAGAATGAAGTGAGGTTCTTAGGTCATGTTATTTCTGGAAATGGAATAGCGGTTGATCCCGCTAAGGTGGCAGCGATCCAGGATTGGGTTAGGCCTAAGAATGCATCTGATGTGAGAAGTTTTCTTGGATTAGCAGGATATTATCGTCGGTTTATCAAAGACTTTTCCAAGATAGCTGCACCGTTGACAGGATTGACGAAGAAGAACCAAGTGTTCAGATGGGATGATAAGTGTGAGCAAGCTTTCGTAATCCTGAAAGAGCGACTGACGAGTGCTCCTGTTTTGACTATTCCGAGTGGGAATGATGAGATGGTGGTTTACACCGATGCATGTGGCACTGGACTAGGAGCGGTGCTAATGCAGAAGGATAAAGTTGTTGCGTATGCTAGTCGACAACTGAAGCCGCATGAAAGGAATTATCCGACTCATGATTTGGAGTTAGCGGCGATTGTGTTTGCTTTGAAGATGTGGAGACATTATCTATTGGGAGTTAGATTCGAGTTGTTTACAGATCATAAGTCGTTGAAGTATCTTTTCTCCCAAAAGGATTTGAATCTTCGACAGCAACGGTGGCTAGAGTTCTTAGCATCGTATGATTTTGGTATAGCCTATACTCCAGGGAAAGGTAACGCAGTGGCTGATGCGTTAAGTCGAAGACATGCAGGATTGGGAGCCATGTTTTCGGAATGGAAGAGTCTTGAGTATTTGGCTGGATTTGATTTCAGGCCTAGATGTGAATTGGAACCTGAGATGTTGGCAAACTTATCGATAAGGCCTACTCTTGTGGAAAGAATTGGCGAGAGCCAAAGGAGAGATGATAAGCTTATCAAGATTATCCGTGATTTGGAATCCGGATTGGATCCAGAAAAGGATAAAGGATTTGAAGTCGATCGAGAGGGTTGGCTTCGAAAGCAAGGGCGACTAGTTGTTCCCGATGTAGATGGATTGAGAGATGAAGTTCTGAGGGAGAGTCATCACTCGAAGTTGACAATTCATCCAGGTGGAAATAAGATGTATCGGGATATGAAGAGAACCTACTACTGGGAAGGTATGAAGAAGGATGTTGGAAATTTTATTTCCAAGTGTATGAATTGCCAGTTGGTGAAAGCTGAGCAGAAGAAGCCCAGTGGATTGCTTCAGCCATTAGAGGTTCCTACATGGAAGTGGGAGCAAGTGTCGATGGACTTTATCGATGGTCTACCTAGGACAAGAGCAGGGAATGAAGGGATTTGGGTCATAGTAGATCGTTTGACCAAGAGTGCAAGGTTCATTCCTGTTCGATCGACTAGGACTGCATCGAAGTTGGCTGAATTATATGTGAAGTGGATAGTTCGTTTCCATGGTGTTCCAAAGAGTATAGTGAGCGATCGAGATCCATTGTTCACTAGTAGATTTTGGAAGAGCTTCCAGGAAGTTTTGGGAACCGAGTTGTGTTTGAGTACAGCTTATCACCCTCAAACAGATGGTCAGACTGAGAGAGTCAACCGAGTTTTGGAAGATCTTCTTAGAGCATGTGTTTTGGACTTCGGAGGATCATGGGAAGATCACCTTCATTTGGTGGAGTTTGCTTATAATAACAGTTATCAGTCGAGTATCGGTATGGCACCATATGAGGCATTATATGGAAGACCGTGTAACTCTCCGACATGTTGGTTGGAAACTGGAGAAAAGCTGATACTTGGGCCAGAGATGATTCGACAGACTTCAGATTGTATAGAGATCATTCGGCAACGAATGAAGGCAGCCCAAGATCGTCAGAAAAGTTATGCCGATAATCGTCGTAAGGATTTGGAATTCGACGTAGGTGATATGGTTTTTGTGAAGATTTCTCCTCTGAAGAGTGTCATTAGATTCGGGAAGAAAGGGAAATTGACTCCGAGATTTGTTGGACCATTTCCGATTATCGAGCGAATTGGAAAGCTCGCTTATAGATTGGAGTTACCGGAAAAGATGGCGGGTGTGCACAATGTTTTTCATGTATCTTATCTACGGAAGTATGTGCACGACCCAACTACGGTGGTTTCTGCTGATAGCTGTGAAGACTTGGAGGTTGATCCTGTTGTTTCGAGACCTCGTAAGCCGCTTCGTATTGTTGAAACCGATACGAAACAGCTTAGGAGGAAGACGATTACGTTGCTCAAGGTACAATGGAGTGATGATGTTAACGACTGTACATGGGAGGAGGAAGAGAGGATGAAGGCAGCTCATCCCGGACTCTTCGAGGTATGGCCCTAAAGTGTCGTGACATCTCATGAATTTGTAGCTTGTTCTAAGTCTTAGAATTCTGCATGCTAGGTTAGAATTGGTTGCATGGATTGTTGATTGCCATGGATGATAGGCATGCGGAATAATTTTGATTGCTGTTGTTTGCTTGGAATTTCGGGGGCGAAATTCCTAAGGGGGAGAGAATGTAACGACCCGTATTTTTACGTGTCGATAAATCGTAGAATTTGCAGGTTGTTAGTGTTGTTTGTGTTGCTTCTAGCTTGAGTCGTTTAGAAGTTAACCCGGGTACAAGTGATGAGTCGTGACCGACTCATAGGGGACCGACTCAAGGAGGGGTAGCGGTTTAAAGTGTTGGCCGAGATAAGGATGGACCGACTCAAGAAGTTAGGCGACTCATAGGATGACCGACTCATAGAGGGCCGAGATAAGAAGTGTGGCCGAGTCAACGAGTTACGACTCATAGGGTTTGCCGAGTTAAGGAGTTAACGGGTTAAGGGTGTAGCGACTTAAGGGGTTTAGGCTTAGGTCGTGGGTAATGAGTCGGCAGGGTTTTGAGTCGTAGGGCCTGATGAGTCGTGAGTCGGCATCATAGTTGAGTCGTGAGTGTGTATTGTTGAGTCGTCGTACGACTTAGGACTTGGGGAAAACGCGGCAGTGTCTTAGGTCGGAGGCTTTTAGGTCGTGACCGACTTATGTTGAGTCGGCACTGGTCTTGAGTCGTGAGTCGGTAGGTGTTGAGTCGGTTTGGGTTTGAGTCGTATGACCTTGTGCCTTGGTGTATTGAGTCGTTGGCTTGAGTCGGAAGGCTGTGCAGTTGAGTCGGCTGGGGTAGGTCGTCATGGCAATGAGTCGTGAACGACTCATGGTAAGTAGGCAGTGTTATGTTGAGTCGGTAAGGGCTGATAAGTCGGCAACGACTCATGATGAGTCGTGGACGACTCATAGGGACGACGACTCATGGTTGATCCAGCCTATAAATAGAGGGGTTTGGCTCACTTTTTGGCACCGGTTTTTGAAGCGACGAAGTGCTGCCATTTTGAAGACTCGACTACAACATTTCTTCACCTTCTTTTCTCCATTCCAATCTAATTCTAACATCCATCCAAGATCGAAGATCGAGATCGAAGATCCAAGTGCCAAAGTTGAAGATCTTCATCCGTTCGAGCTAGAATTCATCGATTGGAGCGAGATATTGCCGGATCAAACCTTGATCTTCGCTGTCCAGATCTGAAGTGTGTAGTTTTTGTAGTGTTTGGGTGATTTGGTGAGTGGTAGTTATCTCTCACGCGGATCCAAAGGAGTATATTGGATTGGTGGCATGTTTGGGTGTTAAAGTTAGAGATTTCATGCATTTTTCTTAGATCGAAGTCTAGATCCATGGTTTTTGAAGATGTTTACTTATGCAAGTTAGTTTAACAAGTATTAGAGACAAAACCCATGTTTTATATTTGATAGATCTATGCTAAAAACTATGGTTTCACATATGTTGGACTTTTGCTCACTTATTTACGGAATTGCCATTATAGTTGATATTGCGTATATTGCTTGTTAGATCTTGTTTGAATGATTGATATTTGAATGTATGATTGATTTGATTGTTTCCAAGTTAGCTAGTAGTTGATTTGGAACAAGATGATGAAAGAGGATTCAAAAGCTATGGAAGAAGGCTCTTGAATGGTGAAAGCTGCTTAAGGCATATGTAGCGGATGTTGAAGCTCATATGTATAGATTGGATGATGATGAGATGGAACTTTGCCATGATGCGATGAGGTAAACCATGTTGTTGAGTTGAGACTTTGCTTTGATGTGATGAAGTGAAGTATGATGTGAGTCTTGGCTTAATCCAGGAAGGGATCATTCCAAGCATGTTGATAACTTGAAGGGTAGTTCAAGTTGGTTGATAATGGATTGTTCAAGAGGTAGCTTGAGCTTGTATGAGGAAGTAGTCGTCGAGGAGGATGACTAGGAGGCTTGGATCTCGTCGTTGTTGAAGGTTCTAGCATGCTCAAAAGCAAGAGTACATGGGGCGCCCATAACGACTACAGGTAGGTAGTCGGGACACCCAAAAGACTACAGGTAGGTAGTTGAGTACTCTGGGCAAAGTAGATAAGTCCTAGGCACAAGGCAGTGTGCGGAGTTATGGTTAGAACCGGGGTTACCATTAGCCCTTGACAGATGGTCATTCAACTAACGGTGAAATCGAGGCAAGGATGACAGTGATAGCCAGAGTCATGGATGTTTGGTTGTATTATCATTCGGCTTCAAGAGCGGTGTTTTCTGGGTGCTTATCTGATCTTGGTTTAGGCCTTGGGGATTTGTATTTGGAAAACATCGTCCTTGACTCGAGTGGTATTCGCTTTACCTTAATTGTCTATGTTGTTATGCTTGCTTCTCCTTAGTGTGTGTCTGGGGCTATCACTGTAGAAAGAGGTGGAGTGGGATGGTTTGGTTCCTATTCCTTTTATCCTTTATGCTCTTTTGGTATGCTTGATAGTTGATTTACTGCTCACTAAGACTTTGTCTGACTCAAGGTTTTATGTCTCCTCTTATTACCTTGGGCTGTTCATCCATGTTGGGATGGGCAGACTAGGTAGCAGGTGACAGGTGCTGTGCTAGGAGTTCTACGATGAAGATGACGAAGACGAGCAGGAGGCTTTGCATATTAGTTTTCCTACTATATGTACTGGGTATCCGCTGCTGTATTTGGTTGAGTGATTTGTAGTGAGGCTTTCATGTATGGATTTGAGTAGATGATTGTATAAAACTACTGTGATGCTTATATGATGATGTTCTGTTCTATGGAGCTTCACTATATTATATTTCTCTATTGTATTTTATCCATGCGCTGTGAGTTGTACGATAGAGATTCTTTTGTTTTGTTTTACCCTGACTATCGTCCATGGCTGCCTGGCACGCCTTTCAGCGCATTATTTCCTTGTTTTGGTGCGGGAGTCATGGGCGGTCGTCACACGTACGGTACTGTTTCGCCATTTCGGACGGATGTTGCACCTTGCGCCGCGGATGTTGCACCCTATAGATATCGATTATTCGGACGGCCATAACTTCTGGCTCGTTTAGAGTTACGGGAGCCACAACCTGTCAAAACGAAGGCCTCGATGAGTTGTACGGCTTTGAAAGCTTTCAGCCGTCAATGGATAGATTAATGCCCAAAAAGGACAACCCGAATCTCAATCGGGTCTCGTAAGTTTTTTACCCTTCGTTTTTTCGACACGTGGAATTTTTGCGGTAAAACAGGATTACCGACGCTGGCCTTCGATTTACCATCGCTGGAGAGTGGTGCACCATGGTACTGTTCCGTTTCAAATCCATGCACGCATTTCTAAAAGTCGTACGGCACTGTTTCGCCATTTCGGACGGATGTTGCACCTTGCACCGTGGATGTTGCACCCTGCAGATATCGATTATTCAAACGGCCGTAACTTCTGGCTCGTTTAGAGTTACGGGAGCCATAACCTGTCAAAAGGAAGGCCGTGATGAGTTCTACGGCTTTGACAGCTTTCAGCCGTCAACGGATAGATTAATGCCCAAAAAGGACAACCCGAATCTCAATCGGGTCTCGTAAGTTTTTTACCCTTCGTTTTTTCGACACGTGGATTTTTACGGTAAAACGGGATTACCGTGGCCCGTCTTCGACTTCCCATTGCTAGAAAGCGGTGCACCATGGTACTGTTCCGTTTCAAATCCATGCACGCATTTCTAAAAGTCGTACGTCACTGTTTCACCATTTCGGATGGATGTTGCACCTTGCACCTTGCACCGTGGATGTTGCACCCTGTAGATATCGATTATTCAAACGGCCATAACTTCTGGCTCATTTAGAGTTACGGGAGCCATCACCTGTCAAAATGAAGGCCTCGATGAGTTCTACGGCTTTGACGGCTTTCAGCCATCAACGGATAGATTAATTACCAAAAAGGACAACCCGAATCTCAATCGGGTCTTGTAAGTTTTTTATCCTTCGTTTTTTCGACACGTGAATTTTTACGGTAAAACAGGTTTACGGTTGCTGGCCTTCGATTTACCATCGCTGGATAGTGGTGCACCGTGGTACGGTTCCGTTTCAAATCCATGCATGTATTTCTAAAAGTCGTACGGCACTGTTTCGCCATTTCGGACGGATGTTGCACCTTGCACCGTGGATGTTGCACCTTGCACCGTGGATGTTGCACCCGGTAGATATCGATTATTCGGACGGCCATAACTTCTTGCTCGTTTAGAGTTACGGGACCCGTAACCTGTCAAAACGAAGGCCTCGATGAGTTCTACGACTTTGACAGCTTTCTGCCGTCAACGGATAGATTAATGCCCAAAAAGGACAACCCGAATCTCAATCGGGTCTCGTAAGTTTTTTACCCTTCGTTTTTTCGACACGTGGATTTTTACGGTAAAACAGGATTACCGAGGCTGGCCTTCGATTTACCATCGCTGGAGAGCGGTGCACCATGGTACTGTTCCGTTTCAAATCCATGCACGCATTTCTAAAAGTCGTACGGCACTGTTTCACCATTTCGGACGGATGTTGCACCTTGCACCGTGGATGTTGCACCCTGTAGACATCGACTATTCAAACGACATAACTTCTGGCTCGTTTAGAGTTACGGGAGCCATAACCTGTCAAAACGAAGGCCTCGATGAGTTCTACGGCTTTGACATCTTTCAGCTGTCAACGGCTAGATTAAGGCCCAAAAAGGACAACCCGAATCTCAATCGGGTCTCGTAAGTTTTTTACCCTTCGTTTTTTCGACACGTGGATTTTTACGGTAAAACAGGATTACCGAGGCTGGCCTTCGATTTTCCTTCGCTGGAGAGTGGTGCACCATGGTACTGTTCCATTTCAAATCCATGCACGCATTTCTAAAAGTCGTACGGCACTGTTTCGCCATTTCGGACGGATGTTGCACCTTGCACTGTGGCTGTTGCACCCTGTAGATATCGATTATTCAAACGGCCATAACTTCTGGCTCGTTTAGAGTTACGGGAGCCATAACCTGTCAAAAGGAAGGCCTCGACGAGTTCTACGGCTTTGACAGCTTTCAGCTGTCAACGGATAGATTAATGCCCAAAAAGGACAACCCGAATCTCAATCGGGTCTCGTAAGTTTTTACCCTTCGTTTTTTCGACACGTGGATTTTTACGGTAAAACGGGATTACCGTGGCCCGTCTTCGACTTCCCATCGCTGGAGAGCGGTGCACTATGGTACTGTTCCGTTTCAAATCCATGCACGCATTTCTAAAAGTCGTACGACACTGTTTCACCATTTCGGATGGATGTTGCACCTTGCACCGTGGATGTTGCACCCTGTAGATATCGATTATTCAAACGGCCATAACTTCTGGCTCGTTTAGAGTTACGGGAGCCATAACCTGTCAAAATGAAGGCCTCGATGAGTTCTACGGCTTTGACGGCTTTCAGCCATCAAAGGATAGATTAATGCCCAAAAAGGACAACCCGAATCTCAATCGGGTCTCGTAAGTTATTTATCCTTCGTTTTTTCGACACGTGGATTTTTACGGTAAAACAGGTTTACGGTTGCTGGCCTTCGATTTACCATTGCTGGACAGTGGTGCACCATGGTACTGTTCCGTTTCAAATCCATGCATGCATTTCTAAAAGTCGTACGGCACTGTTTCGCCATTTCGGACGGATGTTGCACCTTGCACCGTGGATGTTGCACCCTGTAGATATCGATTATTCGAACGGCCATAACTTCTGGCTCGTTTAGAGTTACGGGAGACACAACCTGTCAAAACGAAGGCCTCGATGAGTTCTACGGCTTTGACAACTTTCAACCGTCAACGGATAGATTAATGCCCAAAAAGGACAACCCGAATCTCAATCGGGTCTCGTAAGTTTTTTACCCTTCGTTTTTTCGACACGTGGATTTTTACGGTAAAATAGGATTACCGAGGCTGGCCTTCGATTTACCATCGCTGGAGAGTGGTGCACCATGGTACTATTCCGTTTCAAATCCATGCATGCATTTCTAAAAGTCGTACGGCACTGTTTCGCCATTTCGGACGGATGTTGCACCTTGCACCGTGGATGTTGCACCCTGTATATATCGATTATTCAAACGGCCATAACTTCTGGCTGGTTTAGAGTTACGGGAGCCATAACCTGTCAAAATGAAGGCCTCGATGAGTTCTACGGCATTGACAGCTTTCAGCCGTCAACGGATAGACTAATGCCCAAAAAGGACAACCCGAATCTCAATCTGGTCTCGTAAGTTTTTTACCCTTCGTTTTTTCGACACGTGGATTTTTACGGTATAACAGGATTACCGTGGCCCGTCTTCCACTTCCCATCGCTGGAGAGTGGTGCACCATGGTAGTGTTCCGTTTCAAATCCATGCACGCATTTCTAAAAGTCGTACGACACTGTTTCGCCATTTCGGACGGATGTTGCACCGTGCACCTTGGATGTTGCACCCTGTAGATATCGATTATTTGGACGGCCATAACTTCTGGCTCGTTTAGAGTTACGGGAGCCATAACCTGTCAAAATGAAGGCCTAGATGAGTTCTATGGCTTTGACAGATTTTATCTGTCAACGGATAGATTAATGCCCAAAAAGGACAACCCGAATCTCAATCGGGTCTCGTAAGTTTTTTACCCTTCGTTTTTTCGACACGTGGATTTTTACGGTAAAACGTGATTACCGTGGCCTGTCTTCGTCTTCCCATCGCTGGAGGTGTTGCACCATGGTACTGTTCCGTTTCAAATCCATGCACGCATTTCTAAAAGTCGTACGGCACTGTTTCGCCATTTCGGACGGATGTTGCACCTTGCACCGTGGATGTTGCACCCTGTAGATATCGATTATTCGGACGGCCATAACTTCTGGCTCGTTTAGAGTTACGGGAGCCATAACCTGTCAAAACGAAGGCCTCGATGAGTTCTATGGATTTGACGGCTTTCAGCCATCAACGGATAGATTAATGCCCAAAAAGGACAACCCGAATCTCAATCGGGTCTCGTAAGTTTTTTACCCTTCGTTTTTTCGACACGTGGATTTTTACGGTAAAACAGGATTACCGAGGCTGGCCTTCGATTTACCATCGCTGGAGAGTGGTGCACCATGGTACTGTTCCGTTTCAAATCCATGCACGCATTTCTAAAAGTCGTACGGCACTGTTTCCCCATTTCGGACGGATGTTGCACCTTGCACCATGGATGTTGCACCCTGTAGATATCGATTATTCAAACGGCCATAACTTCTGACACGTTTAGAGTTACGGGAGCCATAACCTGTCAAAATGAAGGCCTCGATGAGTTCTACGGCTTTGACATCTTTCAGCCGTCAACGGATAGATTAATGCCCAAAAAGGACAACCGAATCTCAATCGGGTCTCGTAAGTTTTTTACCCTTCGTTTTTTCGACACGTGGATTTTTACGGTAAAACAGGATTACCGTGGCCCGTCTTCAACGTCCCATCGCTGGAGAGTGGTGCACCATGGTACTGTTCCGTTTCAAATCCATGCACACATTTCTAAAAGTCGTACGACACTGTTTCGCCATTACGGACGGATGTTGCACCTTGCACCGTGGATGTTGCACCTTGTAGATATCGATTATTCGGACGGCCATAACTTCTGGCTCGTTTTGAGTTACGGGAGCCATAACCTTTCAAAATAAAGGCCTCGATGAGTTCTACGGCTTTGACAGCTTTCAGCCGTCAACGGATAGATTAATGCCCAAAAAGGACAACCCGAATCTTAATCGGGTCTCGTAGGTTTTTTACCCTTCGTTTTTTCGACACGTGGATTTTTACGGTAAAACAGGATTACCGTGGCCCGTCTTCGACTTCCCATCGCTGGAGAGTGGTGCACCATGGTATTGTTCCGTTTCAAATCCATGCACGCATTTCTAAAAGTCGTACGACACTGTTTCGCCATTTCGGACGGATGTTGCACCTTGCACCGTGGATGTTGCACCCTGTAGATATCGATTATTCGGACGGCCATAACTTCTGGCTCGTTTTGAGTTACGGGAGCCATTACCTGTCAAAACGAAGGCCTCGATGAGTTCTACGGCTTTGACAGCTTTCAGCCGTCAACAGATAGATTAATGCCCAAAAAGTACAACCCGAATCTCAATCGGGTCTCGTAAGTTTTTTACCCTTCGTTTTTTCGACACATGGATTTTTATGGTAAAACAGGATTACCGTGGCCTGTCTTCGACTTCCCATCGCTGGAGAGTGGTGCACCATGGTACTCTTCCGTTTCAAATCCATGCACGCATTTCTAAAAGTCGTACGACACTGTTTCGCCATTTCGGACGGATGTTGCACCTTGCACCGTGGATGTTGCACCCTGTAGATATCGATTATTCGGACGGCCATAACTTCTGGCTCGTTTTGAGTTACGGGAGCTATAACCTGTCAAAACGAAGGCCTCGATGAGTTCTACGGCTTTGATGGCTTTCAGCCATCAACGGATAGATTGATGCCCAAAAAGGACAACCCGAATCTCAATCGGGTCTCGTAAGTTTTTTACCCTTCGTTTTTTCGACACGTGGATTTTTACGGTAAAATAGGATTACCGTGGCCCGTCTTCGACTTCCCATCGCTGGAGAGTGGTGTACCATGGTACTGTTCCGTTTCAAATCCATGCACGCATTTCTAAAAGTCGTACGACACTGTTTCACCATTTCGGACGGATGTTGCACCTTGCACCTCGGATGTTGCACCCTCTAGATATCGATTATTCAAACGGCCATAACTTCTGGCTCGTTTAGAGTTACGGGAGCCATAACCTGTCAAAACGAAGGTCTCGATGAGTTCTACGGCTTTGACAGCTTTCAGCCGTCAACGGATAGATTAATGCCCAAAAAGAACAGCCCGAATCTCAATCGGGTCTCGTAAGTTTTTTACCCTTCGTTTGTTTGACACGTGGATTTTTACGGTAAAACAGGATTACCGTGGCCCGTCTTCGACTTCCCATCGCTGGAGAGTGGTGCACCATGGTATTGTTCCGTTTCAAGTCCATGCACGCATTTCTAAAAGTCGTACGGCTCTGTTTCGCCATTTCGGACGGATGTTGCACCTTGCACCGTGGATGTTGCACCCTGTAGATATCGATTATTCAGACGGCCATAACTTCTGGCTCGTTTAGAGTTACGGGAGCCATAACCTGTCAAAACGAAGGCCTCGATGAGTTCTATGGCTTTGACAGCTTTCAGCCGTCAATGGATAGATTAATGCCCAAAAAGAACAACCCGAATCTCAATCGTGTCTCGTAAGTTTTTTACCCTTCGTTTTTTCGACACGTGGATTTTTACGGTAAAACAGGATTACCGTGGCCCGTCTTCGACTTCCCATCGCTGGAGAGCGGTGCACCATGGTACTGTTCCGTTTCAAATCCATGCATGCATTTCTAAAAGTCGTACGGTACTGTTTCGCCATTTCGGACGGATGTTGCACCTTGCACCGTGGATGTTGCACCCTGTAGATATCGATTATTCGGACGGCCATAACTTCTGGCTCGTTTAGAGTTACGGGTGCCATAACCTATCAAAACGAAGGCCTCGACGAGTTCTACGGCTTTGACAGCTTTCAACCGTCAATGGATAGATTAATGCGCAAAAAGGACAACCCGAATCTCAATCGGGTCTCGTAAGTTTTTTACCCTTTGTTTTTTCGACACGTGGATTTTTACGATAAAACAGGATTACCGAGGCTGGCCTTCGATTTACCATCGCTGGAGAGTGGTGCACCATGGTACCATTCCGTTTCAAATCCATGCACGCATTTCTAAAAGTCGTACGGCACTGTTTCGCCATTTCGGACGGATATTGCACCTTGCACCGTGGATGTTGCACCCTGTAGATATCGATTATTCGGACGACCATAACTTCTGGCTCGTTTAGAGTTACGGGAGCCACAACCTGTCAAAACGAAGGCCTCGATGAGTTCTACGGCTTTGACAGCTTTCAACCGTCAACGGATAGATTAATGCCAAAAAGGACAACCCGAATCTCAATCGGGTCTCGTAAGTTTTTTACGCTTTGTTTTTTCGACACGTGGATTTTTACAATAAAACAGGATTACCGAGGCTGACCTTCTATTTACCATCGCTGAAGAGTGGTGCACCACGGTACCGTTCCGTTTCAAATCCATGCACGCATTTCTAAAAGTCGTACGGCACTATTTCGCCATTTCGGACTGATGTTGCACCTTGCACCGTGGATGTTGCACCCTGTAGATATCGATTATTCAGCTTGTTAAGAGTTACGGGAGCAATAACCTGTCAAAATGAAGGCCTCGATGAGTTCTACGGCTTTGACAGCTTTCAGCCGTCAACGGATAGATTAATGCCCAAAAAGGACAACCCGAATCTCAATCGGGTCTCGTAAGTTTTTTACCCTTCGTTTTTTCGACACGTGGATTTTTACGGTGAAACAGGATTACCGTGGCCCGTCTTCGACTTCCCAACGCTAGAGAGTGGTGCACCATGGTACTGTTCCGTTTCAAATCCATGTACGCATTTCTAAAAGTCGTACGGCTCTGTTTCGCCATTTCGGACGGATGTTGCACCTTGCACCGTGGATGTTGCACCCTGTAGATATCGATTATTCGGACGACCATAACTTCTGGCTCGTTTAGAGTTACGGGAGCCATAACCTGTCAAAACGAAGGCGTTGACGAGTTCTACGGCTTTGACAGCTTTCAGCCGTCAACGGATAGATTAATGCCCAAAAAGGACAACCCGAATCTCAATCGGGTCTCGTAAGTTTTTTACCCTTCGTTTGTTTGACACGTGGATTTTTACGGTAAAACAGGATTACCGTGGCCCGTCTTCGACTTCCCATCGCTGGAGAGTGGTGCACCATGGTACTGTTCCGTTTCAAATCCATGCACGCATTTCTAAAAGTCGTACGGCACTGTTTCGCCATTTCGACGGATGTTGCACCTTGCACCGTGGATGTTGCACCCTGTAGATATCGATTATTCGGACGGCCATAACTTCTGGCTCGTCTAGAGTTACGGGAGCCATAACCTGTCAAAACGAAGGCCTCAATGAGTTCTACGGCTTTGACAGCTTTCAGCCGTCAACAGCTTTGACTTTCCATCGCTGGAGAGCGGTGCACCATGGCACTGTTCCGTTTTAAATCCATGCACGCATTTCTAAAAGTCGTACGACACTGTTTCACCATTTCGGACGGATGTTGCACCTTGCACCGTGGATGTTGCACCCTGTAGATATCGATTATTCAAACGGCCATAACTTCTGGCTCGTTTAGAGTTACGGGAGGCATAACCTGTCAAAACGAAGGCCTCGATGAGTTCTACGGCTTTGACAGCTTTCAGCCGTCAACGGATAGATTAATGCCCAAAAAGTACAACCCGAATCTCAAACGGGTCTCGTAAGTTTATTACCCTTCGTTTTTTCGACACGTGGATTTTTACGGTAAAACAGGATTACCGTGGCCCGTCTTCGACCTCCCATCGCCGAAGAGCGGTGCACCATGGTACTGTTCCGTTTCAAATCCATGCACGCATTTCTAAAAGTTGTACGACACTGTTTCTCCATTTCGGACGGATGTTGCAACTTGCACCGTGGATGTTGCACCCTGTAGATATCGATTATTCAAACGGCCATAACTTCTGGCTCGTTTAGAATTACGAGAGCCATAACCTGTCAAAACGAAGGCCTCGATGAGTTCTATGGCTTTGACAGCTTTCAGCCGTCAACGGATAGATTAATGCCCAAAAAGGACAAGGGTCTCTTAAGTTTTTTATCCTTCGTTTTTTCGACACGTGTATTTTTACGGTAAAACAGGATTACGGTTGCTGGCCTTCGATTTACCATCGTTGGACAGTGGTGCACCATGGTACTGTTCCGTTTCAAATCCATGCATGCATTTCTAAAAGTCATACGACACTGTTTTGCCATTTCGGACGGATGTTGCACCTTGCACCGTTGATGTTGCACCCTGTAGATATCGATTATTCGGACGACCATAAATTTTGGCTCGTTTAGATTTACGGGAGCCACAACCTGTCTAAACGAAGGTCTTGATGAGTTCTATGGCTTTGATAGCTTTCAGCCGTCAACGGATAGATTAATGCCCAAAAAGGACAACCCGAATCTCAATTGGGTCTCGTAAGTTTTTTACCCTTCGTTTTTTCGACACATGGATTTTTACGGTAAAACAGGATTATCGTGGCCCGTCTTCGACTTCCCATCACTGGACAGTGGTGCACTATGGTACTGTTCCGTTTCAAATCCATGCACGCATTTCAAAAATTCGTACGGCACTGTTTCGCCATTTCGGACGGATGTTGCACCTTGCCCGTTGATGTTGCACCCTGTAGATATCGATTATTCGGACGGCCATAACTTCTGACTCGTTTAGAGTTATGGGAACCAAAACCTGTCAAAACAAAGGCCTCGATGAGTTCTATGGCTTTGACAGCTTTCAGCCGTCAACGGATAGATTAATGCCCAAAAAGGACAACCCGAATCTCAATCGGGTCTCGTAGGTTTTTTACCCTTCGTTTTTTCGACACGTGGATTTTTACGGTAAAACAGGATTACCGTGGCCCGTCTTCGACTTCACATCGCTGGAGAGTGGTGCACCATGGTACTGTTCCGTTTCAAATCCATTCACGCATTTCTAAAAGTCGAACGGCACTGTTTCTCCATTTTGGACGGATGTTGCACCTTGCACCGTGGATGTTGCACCCTGTAGATATCGATTATTCGGACTGCCATAACTTTTGGCTCGTTTAGAGTTACGGGAGCCATAACCTATCAAAACGAAGGCCTCGACGAGTTCTACGGCTTTGACAACTTTCAGCCTTCAATGGATAGACTAATGCCCAAAAAGGACAACCCGAATCTCGATCGGGTCACGTAAGTTTTTTACCCTTCGTTTTATCGACACGTGGATTTTTACGGTAAAACAGGATTACCGTGGCCCGTCTTCGACTTCCCATCGCTGGAGAGCGGTGCACCATGGTACTGTTCCGTTTCAAATCCATGCACGCATTTCTAAAAGTCGTACGACACTGTTTCACCATTTCGGACGGATGTTGCACCTTGCACCGCGGATGTTGCACCCTATAGATATCGATTATTCAAACGGCCATAACTTCTGGCTCGTTTAGAGTTACGGGAGCCATAACCTGTCAAAACAAAGGCCTCAATGAGTTCTATGGCTTTGACAGCTTTCAGCCGTCAACGGATAGATTAATGCCCAAAAAGAACAACCCGAATCTCAATCGGGTCTCGTAGGTTTTTTACCCTTCATTTTTTCGACACGTTGATTTTTACGGTAAAACGGGATTACCGTGGCCCGTCTTCGACTTTCCATCGCTAGAGAGTGGTGCACCATGGTACTGTTCCGTTTCAATTCCATGCACGCATTACTAAAAGTCGTACGGCACTGTTTCGCCATTTCGGACGGATGTTGCACCTTGCACCGTAGATGTTGCACCCTATAGATATCGATTATTCAAACGGCCATAACTTCTGGCTCGTTTAGAGTTACGGGAGCCATAACCTGTCAAAATGAAGGCCTCGATGAGTTCTATGGCTTTGATAGCTTTCAGCCGTCAACGGATAGATTAATGCCCAAAAAGGACAACCCGAATCTCAATCGGGTCTCGTAAGTTTTTTACCCTTCGTTTTTTCGACACGTGGATTTTTCCGGTAAAACAGGATTACCGTGGCCCGTCTTCGACTTCACATCGCTGGAGAGTGGTGCACCATGGTACTGTTCCGTTTCAAATCCATGCACGCATTTCTAAAAGTCGTACGGCACTGTTTCTCCATTTCGGACGGATGTTGCACCTTGCACCATGGATGTTGCACCCTGTAGATATCGATTATTCGGACGGCCATAACTTCTGGCTCGTTTAGAGTTACGGGAGCCATAACCTATCAAAACGAAGGCCTCGACGAGTTCTACGGCTTTGACAGCTTTCAGCCGTCAATGGATAGATTAATGGCCAAAAAGGACAACCCGAATCTCAATCGGGTCTTGTAAGTTTTTGACCCTTCGATTTTTCGACACGTGTATTTTTACGGTAAAACAGGATTACGGTTGCTGGCCTTCGATTTACCATCGCTGGACAGTGGTGCACCATGGTACTGTTCCGTTTCAAATCCATGCATGCATTTCTAAAAGTCGTACGACACTGTTTCGCCATTTCGGACGGATGTTGCACCTTGCACCGTGGATGTTGCACCCTGTAGATATCGATTATTCGGACGGCCATAACTTCTGGCTCGTTTAGAGCTACGGGAGCCACAACCTGTCAAAACGAAGGCCTCGATGAGTTCTACGGCTTTGACAGCTTTCAGCCGTCAACGGATAGATTAATGCCCAAAAAGGACAACCCGAATCTCAATCGGGTCTCGTAAGTTTTTTACCCTTCGTTTTTTCGACACGTGGATTTTTACGGTAAAACGGGATTACCGAGGCAGGCCTTCGATTTACCATCGCTGGAGAGTGGTGCACCATGGTACTGTTTCGTTTCAAATCCATGCACGCATTTCTAAAAGTCGTACGGCACTGTTTCGCCATTTCGGACGGATGTTGCACCTTGCACCGTGGATGTTGCACCCTGTAGATATCGATTATTCAAACGGCCATAACTTCTGGCTCGTTTAGAGTTACGGGAGCCATAACCTGTCAAAATGAAGGCCTCGATGAGTTCTACGGCTTTGACAGCTTTCAGCCATCAACGGATAGATTAATGCCCAAAAAGGACAACCCGAATCTCAATCGGGTCTCGTAAGTTTTTTACCCTTCGTTTTTTCGACACGTGGATTTTTACGGTAAAATAGGATTACCGTGGCCCGTCTTCGACTTCCCATCGCTGGAGAGTGGTGTACCATGGTACTGTTCCGTTTCAAATCCACGCAAACATTTCTAAAAGTCGTACGACACTGTTTCACCATTTCGGACGGATGTTGCACCTTGCACCGCGGATGTTGCACCCTCTAGATATCGATTATTCAAACGGCCATGACTTCTGGCTCGTTTAGAATTACGGGAGCCATAACCTGTCAAAACGAAGGTCTCGATGAGTTCTACGGCTTCGACAGCTTTCAGCTGTCAACGGATAGATTAATGCCCAAAAAGGACAAACCGAATCTCAATCGGGTCTCGAAAGTTGTTTATCCTTCGTTTTTTCGACACGTTGATTTTTACGGTAAAACATGATTACGGTTGCTGGCATTCGATTTACCATCGCTGGACAGTGGTGCACCATGGTACTGTTCCATTTCAAATCCATGCATGCATTTCTAAAAGTCGTACGGCACTGTTTCGCCATTTCGGACGGATGATGCACCTTGCACCGTGGATGTTGCACCCTGTAGATATCGATTATTCGGACGGCCATAACTTCTGGCTCGTTTAGAGTTACGGGAGCCACAACCTGTCAAAACGAAGGCCTCGTTGAGTTCTACGGCTTTGACCGCTTTCAGCCGTCAACGGATAGATTGATGCCCAAAAAGGACAACCCGAATCTCAATCAGGTCCCGTAAGTTTTTTACCCTTTGTTTTTTCGAGACGTGGATTTTTACGATAAAACAGGATTACCGAGGTTGACCTTCTATTTACCATCGCTGGAGAGTGGTGCACCACGGTACCGTTCCGTTTCAAATCCATGCATGCATTTCTAAAAGTCGTACGGCACTGTGTCGCCATTTCGGACGGATGTTGCACCTTGCACCGTGGATGTTGCACCCTGTAGATATCGATTATTCAGCTCGTTAAGAGTTACGGGAGCCATAACCTGTCAAAATGAAGGCCGCTATGAGTTCTACGGCTTTGACAGCTTTCAGCCGTCAACGGATAGATTAATGCCCAAAAAGGACAACCCGAATCTCAATCGGGTCTCGTAAGTTTTTTACCCTTCGTTTGTTTGACACGTGGATTTTTACGGTAAAACAGGATTACCGTGGCCCGTCTTCGACTTCCCATCGCTGGAGAGTGGTGCACCATGGTACTGTTCCGTTTCAAATCCATGCACGCATTTCTAAAAGTCGTACGGCACTGTTTCGCCATTTCGACGGATGTTGCACCTTGCACCGTGGATGTTGCACCCTGTAGATATCGATTATTCGGACGGCCATAACTTCTGGCTCGTCTAGAGTTACGGGAGCCATAACCTGTCAAAACGAAGGCCTCAATGAGTTCTACGGCTTTGACAGCTTTCAGCCGTCAACAGCTTCGACTTTCCATCGCTGGAGAGCGGTGCACCATGGCACTGTTCCGTTTTAAATCCATGCACGCATTTCTAAAAGTCGTACGACACTGTTTCACCATTTCGGACGGATGTTGCACCTTGCACCGTGGATGTTGCACCCTGTAGATATCGATTATTCAAACGGCCATAACTTCTGGCTCGTTTAGAGTTACGGGAGGCATAACCTGTCAAAACGAAGGCCTCAATGAGTTCTACGGCTTTGACAGCTTTCAGCCGTCAACGGATAGATTAATGCCCAAAAAGTACAACCCGAATCTCAAACGGGTCTCGTAAGTTTATTACCCTTCGTTTTTTCGACACGTGGATTTTTACGGTAAAACAGGATTACCGTGGCCGTCTTCGACCTCCCATCGCCGAAGAGCGGTGCACCATGGTACTGTTCCGTTTCAAATCCATGCACGCATTTCTAAAAGTTGTACGACACTGTTTCTCCATTTCGGACGGATGTTGCAACTTGCACCGTGGATGTTGCACCCTGTAGATATCGATTATTCAAACGGCCATAACTTCTGGCTCGTTTAGAATTACGAGAGCCATAACCTGTCAAAACGAAGGCCTCGATGAGTTCTATGGCTTTGACAGCTTTCAGCCGTCAACGGATAGATTAATGCCCAAAAAGGACAAGGGTCTCTTAAGTTTTTTATCCTTCGTTTTTTCGACACGTGTATTTTTACGGTAAAACAGGATTACGGTTGCTGGCCTTCGATTTACCATCGTTGGACAGTGGTGCACCATGGTACTGTTCCGTTTCAAATCCATGCATGCATTTAAAAGTCATACGACACTGTTTTGCCATTTCGGACGGATGTTGCACCTTGCACCGTTGATGTTGCACCCTGTAGATATCGATTATTCGGACGACCATAAATTTTGGCTCGTTTAGATTTACGGGAGCCACAACCTGTCTAAACGAAGGTCTTGATGAGTTCTATGGCTTTGATAGCTTTCAGCCGTCAACGGATAGATTAATGCCCAAAAAGGACAACCCGAATCTCAATTGGGTCTCGTAAGTTTTTTACCCTTCGTTTTTTCGACACATGGATTTTTACGGTAAAACAGGATTATCGTGGCCCGTCTTCGACTTCCCATCACTGGACAGTGGTGCACTATGGTACTGTTCCGTTTCAAATCCATGCACGCATTTCAAAAATTCGTACGGCACTGTTTCGCCATTTCGGACGGATGTTGCACCTTGCACCGTTGATGTTGCACCCTGTAGATATCGATTATTCGGACGGCCATAACTTCTGACTCGTTTAGAGTTATGGGAACCAAAACCTGTCAAAACAAAGGCCTCGATGAGTTCTATGGCTTTGACAGCTTTCAGCCGTCAACGGATAGATTAATGCCCAAAAAGGACAACCCGAATCTCAATCGGGTCTCGTAGGTTTTTTACCCTTCGTTTTTTCGACACGTGGATTTTTACGGTAAAACAGGATTACCGTGGCCCGTCTTCGACTTCACATCGCTGGAGAGTGGTGCACCATGGTACTGTTCCGTTTCAAATCCATTCACGCATTTCTAAAAGTCGAACGGCACTGTTTCTCCATTTTGGACGGATGTTGCACCTTGCACCGTGGATGTTGCACCCTGTAGATATCGATTATTCGGACTGCCATAACTTTTGGCTCGTTTAGAGTTACGGGAGCCATAACCTATCAAAACGAAGGCCTCGACGAGTTCTACGGCTTTGACAACTTTCAGCCTTCAATGGATAGACTAATGCCCAAAAAGGACAACCCGAATCTCGATCGGGTCACGTAAGTTTTTTACCCTTCGTTTTATCGACACGTGGATTTTTACGGTAAAACAGGATTACCGTGGCCCGTCTTCGACTTCCCATCGCTGGAGAGCGGTGCACCACGGTACTGTTCCGTTTCAAATCCATGCACGCATTTCTAAAAGTCGTACGACACTGTTTCACCATTTCGGACGGATGTTGCACCTTGCACCGCGGATGTTGCACCCTATGGATATCGATTATTCAAACGGCCATAACTTCTGGCTCGTTTAGAGTTACGGGAGCCATAGCCTGTCAAAACAAAGGCCTCAATGAGTTCTATGGCTTTGACAGCTTTCAGCCGTCAACGGATAGATTAATGCCCAAAAAGAACAACCCGAATCTCAATCGGGTCTCGTAGGTTTTTTACCCTTCATTTTTTCGACACGTTGATTTTTACGGTAAAACGGGATTACCGTGGCCCGTCTTCGACTTTCCATCGCTAGAGAGTGGTGCACCATGGTACTGTTCCGTTTCAATTCCATGCACGCATTACTAAAAGTCGTACGGCACTGTTTCGCCATTTCGGACGGATGTTGCACCTTGCACCGTAGATGTTGCACCCTATAGATATCGATTATTCAAACGGCCATAACTTCTGGCTCGTTTAGAGTTACGGGAGCCATAACCTGTCAAAATGAAGGCCTCGATGAGTTCTATGGCTTTGATAGCTTTCAGCCGTCAACGGATAGATTAATGCCCAAAAAGGACAACCCGAATCTCAATCGGGTCTCGTAAGTTTTTTACCCTTCGTTTTTTCGACACGTGGATTTTTCCGGTAAAACAGGATTACCGTGGCCCGTCTTCGACTTCACATCGCTGGAGAGTGGTGCACCATGGTACTGTTCCGTTTCAAATCCATGCACGCATTTCTAAAAGTCGTACGGCACTGTTTCTCCATTTCGGACGGATGTTGCACCTTGCACCATGGATGTTGCACCCTGTAGATATCGATTATTCGGACGGCCATAACTTCTGGCTCGTTTAGAGTTACGGGAGCCATAACCTATCAAAACGAAGGCCTCGACGAGTTCTACGGCTTTGACAGCTTTCAGCCGTCAATGGATAGATTAATGCCCAAAAAGGACAACCCGAATCTCAATCGGGTCTTGTAAGTTTTTGACCCTTCGATTTTTCGACACGTGTATTTTTACGGTAAAACAGGATTACGGTTGCTGGCCTTCGATTTACCATCGCTGGACAGTGGTGCACCATGGTACTGTTCCGTTTCAAATCCATGCATGCATTTCTAAAAGACGTACGACACTGTTTCGCCATTTCGGACGGATGTTGCACCTTGCACCGTGGATGTTGCACCCTGTAGATATCGATTATTCGGACGGCCATAACTTCTGGCTCGTTTAGAGCTACGGGAGCCACAACCTGTCAAAACGAAGGCCTCGATGAGTTCTACGGCTTTGACAGCTTTCAGCCGTCAACGGATAGATTAATGCCCAAAAAGGACAACCCGAATCTCAATCGGGTCTCGTAAGTTTTTTACCCTTCGTTTTTTCGACACGTGGATTTTTACGGTAAAACGGGATTACGGAGGCAGGCCTTCGATTTACCATCGCTGGAGAGTGGTGCACCATGGTACTGTTTCGTTTCAAATCCATGCACGCATTTCTAAAAGTCGTACGGCACTGTTTCGCCATTTCGGACGGATGTTGCACCTTGCACCGTGGATGTTGCACCCTGTAGATATCGATTATTCAAACGGCCATAACTTCTGGCTCGTTTAGTGTTACGGGAGCCATAACCTGTCAAAATGAAGGCCTCGATGAGTTCTACGGCTTTGACAGCTTTCAGCCATCAACGGATAGATTAATGCCCAAAAAGGACAACCCGAATCTCAATCGGGTCTCGTAAGTTTTTTACCCTTCGTTTTTTCGACACGTGGATTTTTACGGTAAAATAGGATTACCGTGGCCCGTCTTCGACTTCCCATCGCTGGAGAGTGGTGTACCATGGTACTGTTCCGTTTCAAATCCACGCAAACATTTCTAAAAGTCGTACGACACCGTTTCACCATTTCGGACGGATGTTGCACCTTGCACCGCGGATGTTGCACCCTCTAGATATCGATTATTCAAACGGCCATGACTTCTGGCTCGTTTAGAATTACGGGAGCCATAACCTGTCAAAACGAAGGTCTCGATGAGTTCTACGGCTTCGACAGCTTTCAGCTGTCAACGGATAGATTAATGCCCAAAAAGGACAAACCGAATCTCAATCGGGTCTCGAAAGTTGTTTATCCTTCGTTTTTTCGACACGTTGATTTTTACGGTAAAACATGATTACGGTTGCTGGCATTCGATTTACCATCGCTGGACAGTGGTGCACCATGGTACTGTTCCATTTCAAATCCATGCATGCATTTCTAAAAGTCGTACGGCACTGTTTCGCCATTTCGGACGGATGATGCACCTTGCACCGTGGATGTTGCACCCTGTAGATATCGATTATTCGGATGGCCATAACTTCTGGCTCGTTTAGAGTTACGGGAGCCACAACCTGTCAAAACGAAGGCCTCGTTGAGTTCTACGGCTTTGACCGCTTTCAGCCGTCAACGGATAGATTGATGCCCAAAAAGGACAACCCGAATCTCAATCAGGTCCCGTAAGTTTTTTACCCTTTGTTTTTTCGAGACGTGGATTTTTACGATAAAACAGGATTACCGAGGTTGACCTTCTATTTACCATCGCTGGAGAGTGGTGCACCACGGTACCGTTCCGTTTCAAATCCATGCATGCATTTCTAAAAGTCGTACGGCACTGTGTCGCCATTTCGGACGGATGTTGCACCTTGCACCGTGGATGTTGCACCCTGTAGATATCGATTATTCAGCTCGTTAAGAGTTACGGGAGCCATAACCTGTCAAAATGAAGGCCGCTATGAGTTCTACGGCTTTGACAGCTTTCAGCCGTCAACGGATAGATTAATGCCCAAAAAGGACAACCCGAATCTCAATCGGGTCTCGTAAGTTTTTTACCCTTCGTTTTTTCGACACGTGGATTTTTGCGGTAAAACAGGATTACCGAGGCTGGCCTTCGATTTTCCTTCGCTGGAGAGTGGTGCACCATGGTACTGTTCCGTTTCAAATCCATGCACGCATTTCTAATAGTCGTACGGCACTGTTTCGCCATTTCGGACGGATGTTGCACCTTGCACCGTGGATGTTGCACCCTGTAGATATCGATTATTCAAACGGCCATAACTTTTGGCTCGTTTAGAGTTACGGGAGCCATAACCTGTCAAAAGGAAGGCCTCGATGAGTTCTACGGCTTTGACAGCTTTCTGCCATCAACGGATAGATTAATGCCCAAAAAGGACAACCCGAATCTCAATCGGGTCTCGTAAGTTTTTTATCCTTCGTTTGTTTGACACGTGGATTTTTACGGTAAAACAGGATTACCGTGGCCCGTCTTCGACTTCCCATCGCTGGAGAGTGGTGCACCATGGTACTGTTCCGTTTCAAATCCATGCACGCATTTCTAAAAGTCGTACGGCACTGTTTCGCCATTTCGGACGGATGTTGCACCTTGCACCGTGGATGTTGCACCCTGTAGATATCGATTATTCAGGCGGCCATAACTTCTGGCTCGTTTAGAGTTACGGGAGCCATAACCTGTCAAAACGAAGGCCTCGATGAGTTCTATGGCTTTGACAGCTTTCAGCCGTCAACGGATAGATTAATGCCCAAAAAGAACAACCCGAATCTCAATCGTGTCTCGTAAGTTTTTTACCCTTCGTTTTTTCGACACGTGGATTTTTACGGTAAAACAGGATTACCGTGGCCCGTCTTCGACTTCCCATCACTGGAGAGCGGTGCACCATGGTACTGTTCCGTTTCAAATCCATGCACGCATTTCTAAAAGTCGTACGGTACTGTTTCGCCATTTCGGACGGATGTTGCACCTTGCACCGTGGATGTTGCACCCTGTAGATATCGATTATTCGGACGGCCATAACTTCTGGCTCGTTTAGAGTTACGGGTGCCATAACCTATCAAAACGAAGGCCTCGACGAGTTCTACGGCTTTGACAGCTTTCAACCGTCAATCGATAGATTAATGCCCAAAAAGGACAACCCGAATCTCAATCGGGTCTCGTAAGTTTTTTACCCTTTGTTTTTTCGACACGTGGATTTTTACGGTAAAACAGGATTACCGAGGCTGGCCTTCGATTTACCATCGCTGGAGAGTGGTGCACCATGGTACCATTCCGTTTCAAATCCATGCACGCGTTTCTAAAAGTCGTACGGCACTGTTTCGCCATTTCGGACGGATGTTGCACCTTGCACTGTGGATGTTGCACCCTGTAGATATCGATTATTCGGCTCGTTTAGAGTTACGGGAGCCATAACCTGTCAAAATGAAGGCCTCGATGAGTTCTACGGCTTTGACAGCTTTCAGCAGTCAACGGATAGATTAATGCCCAAAAAGGACAACCCGAATCTCAATCGGGTCTCGTAAGTTTTTTACCCTTCGTTTTTTCGGCACGTGGATTTTTACGGTAAAATAGGATTACCGTGGCCCGTCTTCGACTTCCCAACGCTGGAGAGTGGTGCACCATGGTACTGTTCCGTTTCAAATCCATGCACGCATTTCTAAAAGTCGTACGACACCGTTTCGCCATTTCGGACGGATGTTGCACCTTGCACCGTGGATGTTGCACCCTGTAGATATCGATTATTCGGACGGCCATAACTTCTGGCTCGTTTTGAGTTACGGGAGCCATAACCTGTCAAAACGAAGGCGTCGACGAATTCTACGGCTTTGACAGCTTTCAGCCGTCAACGGATAGATTAATGCCTAAAAAGGACAACCCGAATCTCAATCGGGTCTCGTAAGTTTTTTACCCTTCGTTTGTTTGACACGTGGATTTTTACGGTAAAACAGGATTACCGTGGCCCGTCTTCGACTTCCCATCGCTGGAGAGTGGTGCACCATGGTACTGTTCCGTTTCAAATCCATGCACGCATTTCTAAAAGTCGTACAGCACTGTTTCGCCATTTTGGACGGATGTTGCACCTTGCACCGTGGATGTTGCACCCTGTAGATATCGATTATTCGGACGACCATAACTTCTGGCTCGTCTAGAGTTACGGGAGCCATAACCTGTCAAAACGAAGGCCTCAATGAATTCTACGGCTTTGACAGCTTTCAGCCGTCAACAGCTTCGACTTTCCATCGCTGGAGAGCGGTGCACCATGGTACTGTTCCGTTTTAAATCCATGCACGCATTTCTAAAAGTCGTACGACACTGTTTCACCATTTCGGACGGATGTTGCACCTTGCACCGTGGATGTTGCACCCTGTAGATATCGATTATTCAAACGGCCATAACTTCGGGCTCGTTTAGAGTTACGGGAGGCATAACCTGTCAAAACGAAGGCCTCGATGAGTTCTACGGCTTTGACAGCTTTCAGCCGTCAACGGATAGATTAATGCCCAAAAAGTACAACCCGAATCTCAATCGGGTCTCGTAAGTTTTTTACCCTTCGTTTTTTCGACACGTGGATTTTTACGGTAAAACAGGATTACCGTGGCCCGTCTTCGACTTCCCATCGCTGAAGAGCGGTGCACCATGGTACTGTTCCGTTTCAAATCCATGCACGCATTTCTAAAAGTTGTACGACACTGTTTCGCCATTTCGGACGGATGTTGCAACTTGCACCGTGGATGTTGCACCCTGTAGATATCGATTATTCAAACGGCCATAACTTCTGGCTCGTTTAGAATTACGAGAGCCATAACCTGTCAAAACGAAGGCCTCGATGAGTTCTATGGCTTTGACAGCTTTCAGCCGTCAACAGATAGATTAATGCCCAAAAAGGACAAGGGTCTCTTAAGTTTTTTATCCTTCGTTTTTTCGACACGTGGATTTTTACGGTAAAACAGGATTACGGTTGCTGGCCTTCGATTTACCATCGTTGGACAGTGGTGCACCATGGTACTGTTCCGTTTCAAATCCATGCATGCATTTCTAAAAGTCGTACGGCACTGTTTTGCCATTTCGGACGGATGTTGCACCTTGCACCGTTGATGTTGCACCCTGTAGATATCGATTATTCGGACGACCATAAATTTTGGCTCGTTTAGATTTACGGGAGCCACAACCTGTCTAAACGAAGGTCTTGATGAGTTCTACGGCTTTGACAGCTTTCAGCCGTCAACGGATAGATTAATGCCCAAAAAGGACAACCCGAATCTCAATCGGGTCTCGTATGTTTTTTACCCTTCGTTTTTTCGACACGTGGATTTTTACGGTAAAACGGGATTACCGTAGCTGGCCTTCGATTTACCATCGCTGGAGACTGGGGCACCATGGTACTGTTCCATTTCAAATCCATGCACGCATTTCTAAAAGTCGTACGGCACTGTTTCGCCGTTTCGGACGGATGTTGCACCTTGCCCCGTGGATGTTGCACCCTGTAGATATCGATTATTCAAACGGCCAAGACTTCTGGCTCGTTTAGAGTTACGGGAGCCATAACCTGTCAAAATGAAGGCCTCGATGAGTTCTACGGCTTTGACAGCTTTCAGCCGTCAACGGATAGATTAATGCCCAAAAAGGACAACCCGAATCTCAATCGGGTCTCGTAAGTTTTTTACCCTTCGTTTTTTCGACACGTGGATTTTTACGGTAAAACAGGATTACCGTGTCCCGTCTTCGACTTCCCATCGCTGGAGAGTGGTGCACTATGGTACTGTTCCGTTTCAAATCCATGCACGCATTTCTAAAAGTCGTACAGCACTGTTTCGCCATTTCGGACGGATGTTGCTCCTTGCACCGTGGATGTTGCACCCTGTAGATATCGATTATTCGGACGGCCATAACTTCTGGCTCGTTTAGAGTTGTGGGAGCCATAACCTACCAAAACGAAGGCCTCGATGAGTTCTATGGCTTTGACAGCTTTCAGCCGTCAATGGATAGATTAATGCCCAAAAAGGACAACCGGAATACCAATCGGGTCTCGTAAGTTTTTTACCCTTCGTTTTTTCGACACGTGGATTTTTACGGTAAAACAGGATTACGGTTGCTGGCCTTCGATTTACCATCGCTGGAGAGTGGTGCACCATGGTACTGTTCCGTTTCAAATAAATGCACGCATTTCTAAAAGTCGTACGGCACTGTTTCGCCATTTCGGACGGATGTTGCACCTTGCGCCGTGGATGTTGCACCCTATAGATATCGATTATTCGGACGGCCATAACTTCTGGCTCGTTTAGAGTTACGGGAGCCATAACCTGTCAAAACAAAGGCCTCGATGAATTCTACGGCTTTGACAGCTTTCAGCCGTCAACGGATAGATTAATGCCCAAAAAGGACAACCCGAATCTCAATCGGGTCTCGTAAGTTTTTTACCCTTCGTTTTTTCGACGCGTGGATTTTAACGGTAAAACGGGATTACCGTGGCCCGTCTTCGACTTCCCATCGTTGGAGAGTGGTGCACCATGGTACTGTTCCGTTTCAAATCCATGCACGCATTTCTAAAAGTCGTACGACATTGTTTCACCATTTCGGACGGATGTTGCGCCTTGCACCGTGGATGTTGCACCCTGTAGATATCGATTATTCAAACGGCCATAACTTCTGGCTCGTTTAGAGTTACGGGAGCCATAACCTGTCAAAATGAAGGCCTCGATGAGTTCTACGGCTTTGACAGCTTTCTGCCATCAACGGATAGATTAATGCCCAAAAAGGACAACCCGAATCTCAATCGGGTCTCGTAAGTTTTTTACCATTCGTTTTTTCGACACGTGGATTTTAACGGTAAAACGGGATTACCGTGGCCCATCTTCGAATTCCCATCGCTGGAGAGTGGTGCACCATGGTACCGTTCCGTTTCAAATCCATGCACGCATTTCTAAAAGTCGTACGGCACTGTTTCACCATTTCGGACAGATGTTGCACCTTGCACCGTGGATGTTGCACCCTGTAGATATCGATTATTCAAACGGCCATAACTTCTGGCTCGTTTAGAGTTACGGGAGCCATAACCTGTCAAAATGAAGGCCTCGATGAGTTCTACGGCTTTGATAGCTTTCAGCCATCAACGGATAGAGTAATGCCCAAAAAGGACAACCCGAATCTCAATCGGGTCTCGTAAGTTTTTTACCCTTCGTTTTTTCGACACGTGGATTTTTACGGTAAAACAGGATTACCGTGGCCCGTCTTCGACTTCCCACCGCTGGAGAGTGGTGCACCATGGTACTGTTTCATTTCAAATCCATGCACGCATTTCTAAAAGTCGTACGGCACTGTTTCGCCATTTCGAACGGATGTTGCACCTTGCACCGTGGATGTTGCACACTGCAGATATCGATTATTCGGACGGCCATAACTTCTGGCTCGTTTAGAGTTACGGGATCCATGACCTGTCAAAACGAAGGCCTCGATGAGTTCTATGGCTTTGACAGCTTTCAGCCATCAACGGATGTTGGGCGGATTCTCGCCCAGAAGGCCACGAGACCGTGAAGCGTCATGTCCCATGCAAATTTGAAACCAACAGGCACAGTAGGCGTCATCTCCTTGCACTCAAGTGCTCATGTCCATTCGGTACCTCCTTGTACCATGGTCCATTCGGCATTCATGAACCCAAGTTCATTCGGCGTCCATGCCCTCAACTTCATTCGGCTCTCTCTCCTCTCATGTCCATTCGGCACCAGCTCAACACCGGACCACACAATGCCGGTCCAATACTCCACATCTCCACCGGACCACACAATGCCGGTCCAAGCTACCACTCCCACTCCACTACCGGATCAACCCCCCTACCGAGCCAACCTCATTCGGTCCCCCACTCCATTCGGCAAGGCACAACCACCATTCCATTCGGCATGAACCATGGCCGAACCAACTCCACTGCCACTCCAACACCACCACCGGACCAAGGGATGAAGTCACCATGAAGTCACCATCACCAGTCCAAGATCCATGCCGAATGAAGCCTCGCCAAACCAGAATGCTACCAGGCCAGATTGGTCCAGCCCAGGCCCGCTAGCAGCTATATACTTCCAAGACCCCTGCCCCCTACCTCACTCTATAAATAGAGGGGCAGGGGTACAACAATGGCAGACAAGTTTGAGAGCTCAAGCAAGGAAGGAACTTTCAAACTACTTTCATACACTTGTATACAACGCATTGTACTTGTAACCTGAAAGAAAGAAGATAATAACATATAAAGTGGACGTAGGCACATTCTGGCCGAACCACTATAAATCTGTGTGTCTTTTTACATTTCAGCCCCTACTTTTCTCATATTTACATACTCATCTAAAATCATTGAAAATTACATATAATCGACTAAATAACACGACTTGGAGGTGTTTGTCCATTTTTTGTGCAAACATTTTTGGTGCTTTCATTGAGAGCTGAACTCAAGCTTCATCTTCTCCCACTCAACCTTCTTCCTAACAACATCACTCATTGCTTAGAAATCATGCCTTCCAAACAGAGAAGGGATGTTAACAAAGGAAAGAACATCGCAACTAGCAGCCTTCCAGATCCAGCAATCACAGATCAGCCCACTTCAACAGCAGTACCAGATGAAAATCAGGAAAATCCAACTGGTCCCGCAACGGAACAACCAATCACTAGGGCAGATCTGGACAGGGTTGTGGCTGAAGTAACTAACCGCTTCACATCCCAACAAGAAACTTTGGTGGACCAACTCATGACACGCTTAAGGGATGCTGAAGAGTCCAACCGCAACACTGAATCATGGGGTGAATCCCAATCCGGAGGATCCCGGAGGCAACAAAGGTCTTCACTCTTCGAACAAGCTATCAACAGGAAAAACGATGATAGGGGCCGCGCTCGGACTCAGCCCGAATTCCGACTCGAGGAAGCCCTTGGAACCGAACCTAGCGGGGGAGGCACCAGGCGAGGGTCGGATGTAGCTGAGCCAGTCATGCCACCTAATCATAGAAACCCCGCTGAACGGAGCCGAGCTAGAACCCAGCCCGAAGTTGACCCCATGGATGTGCTCGAAACAGAACCCCACAGTGGAAGATCAAGGCAGGGGGCAACTGTAGCTGGTCCTAGCGTGCATCCAAGCAGCCAAAGACAACCACTGGATAATGCTAGAGGTGATAGACTGTACCATCCCTACAGGTCATCTGGACGAGATAGATCCCGCAGGGAAGAACCGAGCTCATTTTTGTCCGCTCCAAGTTCTGACGAACGAATGGCACGATTATTCAGAGAATGTGTCCAACGAGAGCAAAGGGACCGGGGAATAGGCGCTAGGGTCACCAGTCCCTTTACCCGAAATATCGAAACTGCCATCACTCCCCGGGAATGGAAAATGCCAACCATGGAACCTTACAAAGGAACTTCCGACCCCATCGTACACCTGCAGAGATACACCCAGCATATGCTCATGAGTGGAGCAACAGAAGGAGTATTATGTAAACGCTTTCCGCTATTCCTATCAGATCTAGCTACCTCCTGGTTCTGCCATCTACCCCAAGGATCCATCGGCTCATGGGAGATGTTAAAAGAAAGGTTTATTAGCCAGTTCCGCATCCATGTGGAACAACCCAAGGATGCTTATTCTCTATCCCATGTCAAACAGAAATCCGGAGAGACGCTACAACAATATCTAACACGGTTCAACGCCGCAGCGGCAGCAGTTCAAGATGCCGATGAAAAACTCACTCTAATGGCCCTCTGTAGTGGTGTACATCCAGACACCAAGTTTGCCAGAAGATTAACTAAGGAAAAACCAGCTACCTTGCCTGATTTCTTCCATGAAGCTGGAAAGTATATGAGACTTGAAGACGCTGCTACGGAGAGGCAGTCAGGGCAACAAGGCAAGATAGTTCAGGACAAGGTTCCCACTGCAGCTAAGGACGCTCGAAGAAATGAATCTAGAGACAATGCTGGGGGCAGGAAGGTTGAGAAGCGCCAATATCGACCAGGGCCAAGATTTGACTCCTACACTCCTTTGAATGAAACAATCGAAAACATCTACCTAGCCACTCAGGGCGAACTCGGATACAAACGCCCCCCGCACAAGAAAGAATCAGATAACGCACTCAAGTCCGGAAAGTTCTGTCGCTTCCACGAATCCCACGGACATGACACCAATGAATGCCACCATCTTCGGGACTTGATCGAAGAACACATTAGAAGAAGAAGACTGGAACGTTATGTGAAAGGTCAGAACAGGACTCCAACTCCTGCCAATGAGAACTCAAAGCAACCCCTCCCAGAAGTAGGCGGAGGGAATCGCAACAATCACAACACCAGTGGCTCTAGTCAAGAGAAGATAGTGGTCCTTACCATCTCAGGAGGACCACACACCGCCGACAGAAGTTGGGCAGAGATGGAAAGGTACGGCAAGTCGCTTAGAAATGCCGAAGGATATGTTAACTCCATTACGGAGGAACGCCACCCGAAACGAAAAGAAAACAATGACATTGTATTCAGTAGGCATGATTTGGAAGGAAGACAGTACCCACATATGGATCCCATGGTCGTCTCTGCCTGGTTTGGTCCAGCTAAAGTTTTTCGGATTCTAATAGACACGGGAAGCTCCGTTAATATCCTGTTCAAACATGCTTTCGACAAAATGAAGTTATCAATGAAGGATGTATCCCCCTGTGACAAACCACTGCACGGTTTCACTGGAGATGCAAAGATGCCTCTCGGGCAACTTGACCTCTTCGTCGAAATAGGAAGTCATCCCCGCTCCGTTGTGCGAAAACAAACGTTCGTACTAATAGAAAACCACTCGGCTTACAACGCTTTCTTGGGAAGACCAGCCTTGTCTGACTTTCAGATTGTATTAGCCCCCTGGTGCCTGAAAATGAAATTTCCAACAGACAACGGAGTAGGAGAAGTAGAAGGAGATCAAGATGCCGCCCGAGACTGCTACGTAACTGAACTTCGCAATAACCGCAGAAAGAATAAAGGAAAAGATGCAGAGACTACTCTCTGCATGAAAAGCTTGGAGGCATAGCAACTAAAGAAAGCCCCTCCTCTTCGATACACAAGCGATCCCTTCAATGAACTAGACCCCAGGGATAAAGAGGAGGAGGCTACCGCCGAGCCTGCAGAGGCTATGGAATTCGTATCGGTAGATAAGCATGATTCAAGTAGGCTATTAAAAATCGGATCTCAGCTGGAAACGGAATTGAAGGATCAACTCATTGACTTTCTCCGCCACAACTTAGATGTATTTGCGTGGACTCATGCCGATATGACAGGAATCTCCCCAGACATAGCATGCCACATGTTGAACATCGATCCCACCAAGGTACCAGTGAAGCAGAAAAAGAGGAGCATGGGGGCAGAGCGATCAGCAGCCCTTGATGAGGAAGTAAAAAATCTACTTGCTAATGGCTTCATACGGGAAGCCATCTACCCAGAATGGATCGCTAACCCGGTGCTAGTAAAAAAGGCCAATGGAAAGTGGCGAACATGTATTGACTTCTCCAATCTGAATGACGCTTGCCCGAAAGACTGCTTCCCACTTCCCCGAATTGACCAACTCGTAGACAGCACAGCTGGGCACGAACTCCTATCTTTTATGGATGCATACTTCGGATATAACCAGATCCCCATGCACGCTCCCGATCAGGACCACACTAGCTTCATCACCGACCGCGGATTATATTGTTACAAAGTCATGCCTTTTGGACTCAAAAATGCTGGAGCTACCTATCAACGCCGCGTCAACAAAATGTTCGCAGGACTGATAGGACGAACTATGGAAGTATATGTGGATGACATGTTGGTAAAGTCCAGGAAAGCCAACGACCATGTAAGCCATCTGGACGATATGTTTCAGGTACTTCGCCGGTATGGAATGAAGCTGAATCCTCTAAAGTGCTCCTTCGGAGTTTCATCGGGAAAATTCTTAGGATTCATCGTCCACGCCAGAGGAATCGAAGCAAACCCTGAACAAGTCCGGGCTTTAAAAGAAATAAGGATACCTTCCACTCGAAAAGAAATGCAGAGCCTAAACGGAAAGGTGGCCGCCCTAAGCAGATTCATTTCCAAGGCAACTGACAAGTGTGTCCCTTTCTTCGAAGCACTCAAGAAAGACAAAGGGAGGTTCGAGTGGACCGACGAATGCTTAAAAGCCTTCCTCAACCTAATCGAACACCTTCAGAGACCACCAGTACTTTCAACTCCAAATGAAGGTGAAGTGTTATACCTATACCTCGCTGTATCATCTCATGCTCTAAGCGCCGCCTTGGTAAGAGAAGAAGACCGCACACAACGCCCGGTTTACTTTGTAAGCAAGAGATTTACGGGGGCAGAAGCCAGATATCCTAAACTTGAGAAGTTAGCATATTGTTTATTGATCGCGTCACGGAAACTGCGACACTACTTCCAGTCTCACTCCATCAGGGTTCTAACCGATCAACCACTAAGACAAGTGCTCCATCGTCCTGACACTTCTGGGCGACTCCTCAAATGGTGCATCGAACTAAGTCAGTATGATATCACCTACCATCCCCGCACCGCTATCAAAGGACAAGCCATGGCTGATTTCATTGCCGAATTCACTACCAACGAAGGCAAGGAACAATCCGAAGTGGCAAAAAACATCAAGTGGAACCTCTTTGTAGACGGAGCATCGAACGAACAAGGCTCGGGGGCAGGTATTGTGATCGTCACCCCCAGGGGAAGAAAGTTGTACTATGCATTAAGATTGGAGTTCACGGCCACTAACAACGATGCTGAATATGAAGCAGTAATAGCGGGATTGGAACTGGCCCTAGAAATTGGGATCAATTCCTTATGTATTCATAGTGATTCTCAGCTTATCGTAAACCAGGTACTAGGAGAATTCCAGACTCGAGGAGAACGGCTCACAGCATACCTAAAGAAAACCAGACTGCTGCTCGATCGATTGGACCATTATCTAATCAAACACATTCCTCGAGAAGAAAACCAAGAGGCAGATGAACTTGCAAAGCAAGCTAGTATGAAGGACAGCACCATTCCCGGAGCACTAGCAATCTCAAGGCAGCTAGCCCCGAGTTTCGAACAAGCGAATCTGATAACTGCAATCGAAGAAGGAACCTGGATGACTCCTATCCGGAAATATTTGCAAGATGGCATACTACCCGACAGGCGTGACGAAGCCAAGAAGATCTTGAGGAAAGTTCCCCACTACACAATACAAGAAGGCATCCTCTACCGGCGTGGCTTCTCTAGCCCCCTATTAAGATGAGTCGCCGGAAGGGAAGCCAAGGAGATATTAACAAACATCCATCAGGGAGGATGCGGAGATCACACTGGAGGACAGACTTTGGCAAGAAAGATACTCCGATATGGATATTACTGGCCCACACTAAACAAAGATGCCCTAGACTTCGTTAAGAAATGCGACAGATGTCAGAAGTTCGCCAAGATCCCTCGACTACCCACAAACGAAATTACTCAAATGACCAGCCCTTGGCCCTTTGCTGTATGGGGAATTGACTTAATTGGCGAACTGCCAACGGGCCGAGGCGGAGCCAAATATGCTATAGTGGCAGTCGATTATTTCACCAAATGGGTGGAAGCGGAACCTTTAAATAAAATATCTTCAGCAAAAGTTATCAACTTCTTGATCAAAAACATTCTGTGCAGGTATGGAGTCCTCCTCAAGATCGTATCAGACAACGGACTCCAATTTGACAGCGAAGAATTTGCCGACTGGTGCCAAGAGCATGGAATTCATAAAAGCTTCTCATCAGTAGCTTACCCTCAGGCAAACGGACAAGTTGAAGCTGTCAACAAAATTCTCAAAACCCTAATCAAGAAGAAACTTGAAAAGTCAAAAGGCGCTTGGGTGGACGAACTTCCTACGGCACTATGGGCATACCGCACATCTTTCAGAACATCAACGGGACATACTCCTTTCTCTTTGGCATATGGATCGGAGGCAATGCTCCCAGTTGAGACTATTGTGCCTTCCCACCGTAGGATCCACTACAACCCAGAAGAAAACGAAGAACTCCTCCTCATGTCTTTGGATCTGATTGAGGAAAGGAGAAACGATGCAGCACTCAAAGCAGCAGCTCACAAACAAAAAGTGGCAGCACTATACAATTCCAAAGTCAAGCATCGCAGCTTACAAGAAGGAGATCTTGTCCTCAGGCGAATCTTTCCGCGCCCCGGGGCACTGGACCCCATCTGGGACGGACCATATGTAATTCACAAAGATCTCCACAACGGAGCTTACATTTTGTCAACAGTGGACGGAGAGGTGTTCCAGAGGGCATGGAACATCCGACACCTCCGTCGATACTTTTCTTAACTTGTACTGCCCATATGAAGTGAATTAACAAAGAGAATCAGTGGACGTAGGCATTTTCGTGCCGAACCACTTTAAAAAATCTTGTCTCTTTTTAACTTGTTCCTTTATGTCTTGGCTACTTGTTAAGCGTTATCCCTTTCTGTTGAACAAAATTCTATGGCATCTCCACTCAAGACGCACCGCGGCCTCATCTGGACTAGGCCTAACAGGTACGCTACGATTCTATGCACTCGCCAATGAGACTCTTTTGCCCCAGCATCCCTCTGCTGCGGGTTAACTCATTACGCGCCTGCCCTCAAAGCCAACTGTAATGAGCCGATTATAAGTCATCATAAAGGCCGACTATAGCCGATGGCAGCTCATTACGGCGTTCGGCTCGTCGGTAACTGTGAACCTACTTTAAGCCCCAACATAAGGTGTGGCCAGCCAGGGGTAGTTCACGGCCAACGGCACCCACGCTAGCCGGCCACGGTAAATCGAATAATACCCACGATTACGGACCATAATGGTTCGGGTAGTTACCGTGCGCGATCTCGGCTCCGATGTGTCTTAAGTGCGGCTGTGGTAAAAAAGAAAACTCCCCGCGGAGGCGTAAGATGGGTGACAAATGTCTCCAAGACCCACAGCTAGGGAAAGTGACTACAAAACCCGTTTGCCACGAACTTAAGCACATCGACGGCCTTCCGTGACTGGAAGTTTTACTTTTACTATATTTCCATTTCATTTAAATATTTTTCTCCTATCCTGTATAACAAACTCTAAAGTACAGGAAACCAAATAGGAAGCATTCACTCATGAGGCTCTAAGCCTGCGTGCTGGGTAGCAGGACGCTCGGCTATACCCGTGAACAGTTACACAAGACACTCAAAGCTACCGCCTGCGAATAAAACATAAAGGGCGGTACTCTCTTCTCTTGTACATAAATGCGTAACTATAACTTATTCATACACTGACATTGCAAAACGTGAAATTATATTTCAAGCAAAAACTTAACATCAAACACAAGTGGAATCACAGGCATATACATAATTATACTTCTCACACAGCACATAAAGATAGCAACAACATTTAAACGTGACAAAATCAGCTTATATTATAAGATCACACGAAGTTATTCTTTGCAAATAATTTTATTACAGTTGCATATCAAAGACTAACATGAACAGTGATAAAAAAAGAAACAAAAAGATGGCAGATGCATCCACACTCCATCACCAACTCCCCCAGCCTACTTAGCCGCAGGATCGGAGCCCCCAGCATGTGGATCTGAAGTCCCACCTGTCCAGATCAGAAGAGGAATTCATTAAACGAACGATCAAGTTATGAAAACACGAAAAGAAAAGAAAGGGAAAAGAATAACTCACCAGCATCCGCCGCTTGATCCTCATCATCCAACTGCACGCCCGCTTCCTCTGCAGCGAGTAGCCGCATCCCCTCCTTCACCGCCGCTTGCTCCTCCTTTGAGAACTGAGCAGTAACCGCACTCAAGTTGAAAGCCTCTCCACCTTCCTTACCCGCATTCACCCTGGCCTCCTCTAAAGCCTGGAGATACACCTTGGCCATGACCCGAGGGTAATCGTCCATCCAAGACAAGCCGCCCTCCTTTCAAGTGTGGAAGTACATATCCTGCAACATCTCATCCATCATCCCCTCGTTTTCCTCAAACTCCCTCACCCGGGCCTCGGAAGCTTGCAACTTGGTGATGGCGACGTCCCTCTCTGATTGGTATCTCAAGCAGTCAGCCTGGAGTGACCTCCTCATTTCCTCTTCCTTCAACTTGAGGGACCTCCTCATCTCCTCCATCTCCTCCTTCAACTCGGCCTGAGCCATCTCCGCAGCCTCGAGCCTCCCTGACAACTCCTCTACCCGCTCGAGATCCGCATTTCGAACCTCATCCACCGTTGCGATAGCTATGTTAATCCGTTCCCTGCAAGCGACCTCCATCTTCCGTAATTCCGCCCTACTGGCCTTCTCCATGGTCTCTTTCAGACGCTTGGAGGCTTCCTCATGCTGGGAAATCTGGATGGCTTGGTCGGCGAGTTGCTTGGCCTGATCGGCAACCTTTAACCTCAACCGAATGTTAGCACTCCCGATCTCTTCCCCGGCCTTGACCAACTTAGCATGATGCTCCATTAGCTTCTTGGTCTCTGCGGCCACCCGGTCGATATTAGCCTTGGCCTCATCCCCCATGGTGACTACCCGTGTAGTAAGTAAATCAAGATCTAAAGATTTGGCCTCGTCCAGCACTCTTACCATGGGGTTGCGGGGAAGTAGGTGCTCTCCCGTGGTCTCATCGAATGAAATGTCCCGAAAACTTGGGTCTAAATCAGGATGGTCGGCAAAAGGGTCACGAGGCACGGGGCGAGGCACATCGGGACGCCTTATATGAATGACAGTAGAACTCTTGGAAGGAGGAGGAGGGGGGCAGGGCTCCGTGCTCTCCTCCGTAGTATCACGAGGAGGCTGAGTAGGGGGAGGCAGAGTAGGAAGCTGCGAAGCAGAAGAAGACTCAAATAAGGAACGGCTCCGCTTCCTTTTCTGAATGCCCTCTTCGATGACCCCAAGAAGAGGGCGGTACTTGACTACGTCCCCAGTGCGATCAGTAGAAGGTTTCGCGGAAGCTCTCCTCGACTTAAATTGTTCAAGGCGGTGTCGAACATCCGACGTTTTACCCGCCTGGCCTGCCCCTGGAATAAAGAACAAGTGTTACGAACATACAATAATCCGCAATTCAAAAAATGTGCTAAGTTAAAAAGAAAGAAAAGTGAGGAGACACATCTGTTATACAAACCCGACGGAGGAGTGGGATACTGCAATAAGTCCTGGATCTCATTCCAGGACGGAAGTGAACCGTAAAAAATTTCTAAGTCCTTATCGAAAATAGAATCGGCAGAAGACAAAAGTTCACCTTGCATCGCCGGAATCACCCTAGCTGAGGAACCCTTAGAGGATGGGTCAGTGCCAGCCACAGCTTTGCCGGTTTCCTTTGCCTTCTCCGTTCCCTTCTCCGTTTCCGACTCTCCCTCCGACTCCCCGAAGGCCCGACGGAGAGCCTCATCCAGTTCGAGGTCTTGTTCAGAGGTTAGAGCAGCAACACCACTACCACCTTGACCGTCGCCATCTCCTCCACCCTCCGACCCTTCTCCAACTTCGCCTCCTTCCTCCTCTTCTACACCTTCCTCCTCCGGGACAATCGGGCAAGTACTTGGAGAAGGGCCATCGGACTTCCTCAGTTTCTTCCCCCCGACCACGGGACGCTCTGCGAAAGGCTCCCTCTTACCGCTCTTTACCTTATCCCCCTCCTTAGCTTTAGCAGCCTTCTCCTCAGCCGTGTCTCTTTGCTTAACCACGGACTGGTGCGGTAAGATCAAATTATACTCCAAGAGGGTTGCGTTCCTGATCAAGAAGGAGGCCGACCGGTCCCGTGCCGGAATAGCCTTTAGTTCAGCAGCCATTCGCACCAAGGAATCATCCTCCACAACTGCAATACCACCTGTCGCTAGCCAGAAATAGAAGCATGTCAGAAAAAACACTACAGTCAAAACATGGAAAATATAAATGAAATCCATCTTACAGCCAGAAGTGAAAAGGCGGAAAGAAACAGCATCGTCCTTGATGAAGAACCACTCTTTCTTGAACATGGTAAACTTGGAATATAAGTCCAGAACTGGTTTGAAGGGTACGGCCGCCTCCAGACTAATATACGGAGACCCCTTCTTATAGCCTCTCAGGTTGTACAAGTATCGGATTTCCCGGTTAGAAGGAGGACGCCCGTACCTCCTCTGGAAGATGACAAAAAGGCTCACCAGGATAGCATATGAGTTAGGCTGAAGCTGGAAGGGAGCCACCTTCAAATATGTGGTGAAGCTTACTATCCAAGCGTTGATAGGGGGGATAGCGCCGCACATGCAATGGTATCTGCTAAAAGCGAAGTAGCCCTCGGGAGGATTATATGGCATCACTCCATCTCCCGGCAGCAGCATAAGAGCCCTATCTATCCCGAAGGAACGGGATATGACGTCAAGTTGCTCCTCCTTTAGGGAGCTAGGAAAGCAATCCGGGGGAGAGACCAAAAGTTCCTGTGGACCATATCCGTCCACTAGAGACCTCAGAATAGGTCGGTGTTGCCCGGATCCTGGTTGGACTGGGGGCAAGGAAGAAGAAGGCTCTCCTGTGCCTCTAGACTTCTTTCTATCCGATCGTGTTTCCGCTTTGCGAGACATTTTCTGCAACACAAGGAAAGCAAGGCATTAGAACAGGGAACATAGTAAAGTAAACAAACAAGTGCGTGCAAGTGTGGGATTTCATTCGCAAACTAAAGTTTCCAAGGTCATCGTGTTCATTCGGTTTCCATCTCATTCGGTCATCAAGTTCATTCGGTCATCGTGTTCATTCGGTTTCCATCTCATTCGGTCATCAAGTTCATTCGGTCATCATGTTCATTCGGTTTTCCATCTCATTCGGTCATCATGTTCATTCGGTGGTACTGTATCAGGGGCATTCGGTACGCAAGGCATTCGGCCCCAAGGCCGTAATCTCATTCGGTGAAACGAAGACGTACGTGTGTATTCGGCAATAAGTGTATACCTGGTCCGGTATAAGGTTGGTTCGGCAAAACGCTTGGTTCGGCAAAACACTTGGTTCGGCAATAGATTGATTCGGCGCTTACTCGTTCGGTAAAGAAAAACAAGGGGGTACAGCCTCTATATATAGGCGAATTCACAACCACCGAACCAAACATTTTGCCCAACCGGACCAATAATACCGGACCACCATAAGCCGAATGAGAATAGCCGGACCAACCAAGAACTGAATGGAACTCTCTCTCTACCGTCCAAGACCAGGAACTAGTGGCGTGCAAAGCGCCTCCCTCAGATAAGTACCGAACTCCAGAACTAACTAATAAAATAAGGTTATGATAACGGTGAATAAGTCGTAAAATCCTCACCGACGTGGATTAAATCGTTTACACGTGTACGCGACCTCGAACGGTCCATAGGCACGCTCTGAATGGTTATTAACCCTACCATCGTGGGAATTTACACTTTGACACGCATTCTTAAGCCCAGCGGTCATATGGATATTTGATAATTATGAAATGGCTAAGCTACTTACACATGTACGGGGTTGCGAACGATCCCTAGGCATGCTCTGAGCTGGCAATAAACCATCTTCACAAACATAAACCGGGCATCGACGATGTCGAGCCCCTTCGGGGCTCACTCTCTCGTCCTGAACGGCACAGTTCACTTCATCTCGAATATTTCGATCATGAACGGCCGTTATTCGAAATCACACTAAAACTGTAAATTCCTTTGCAGGACATTAACAGAATACGAACGTCCAATCGCTGGCGTTGCAAAGCCAATCTTCCTGCCACAAGAAAAACAAAGCGCGGCACATGCAAGCACGTGCCCCACTTTGGGGGGCAAATGTTGGGCGGATTCTCGCCCAGAAGGCCACGAGACCGTGAAGCGTCATGTCCCATGCACATTTGAAACCAACAGGCACAGTAGGCGTCATCTCCTTGCACTCAAGTGCTCATGTCCATTCGGTACCTCCTTGTACCATGGTCCATTCGGCATTCATGAACCCAAGTTCATTCGGCGTCCATGCCCTCAACTTCATTCGGCTCTCTCTCCTCTCATGTCCATTCGGCACCAGCTCAACACCGGACCACACAATGCCGGTCCAATACTCCACATCTCCACCGGACCACACAATGCCGGTCCAAGCTACCACTCCCACTCCACTACCGGATCAACCCCCCTACCGAGCCAACCTCATTCGGTCCCCCACTCCATTCGGCAAGGCACAACCACCATTCCATTCGGCATGAACCATGGCCGAACCAACTCCACTGCCACTCCAACACCACCACCGGACCAAGGGATGAAGTCACCATGAAGTCACCATCACCAGTCCAAGCTCCATGCCGAATGAAGCCTCGCCAAACCAGAATGCTACCAGGCCAGATTGGTCCAGCCCAGGCCCGCTAGCAGCTATATACTTCCAAGACCCCTGCCCCCTACCTCACTCTATAAATAGAGGGGCAGGGGTACAACAATGGCAGACAAGTTTGAGAGCTCAAGCAAGGAAGGAACTTTCAAACTACTTTCATACACTTGTATACAACGCATTGTACTTGTAACCTGAAAGAAAGAAGATAATAACATATAAAGTGGACGTAGGCACATTCTGGCCGAACCACTATAAATCTGTGTGTCTTTTACATTTCAGCCCCTACTTTTCTCATATTTACATACTCATCTAAAATCATTGAAAATTACATATAATCGACTAAATAACACGACTTGGAGGTGTTTGTCCATTTTTTGTGCAAACAACGGATAGATTAATGCCCAAAAAGGACAACCCGAATCTCAATCGGGTCTCGTAAGTTTTTTACCCTTCGTTTTTTCGACACGTGGATTTTTACGGTAAAACAGGATTACCGTGGCCCGTCTTCGACTTCCCATCGCTGGAGAGTGGTGCACTATGGTACTGTTCCATTTCAAATCCATGCACGCATTTCTAAAAGTCGTACGACACTGTTTCGCCATTTCGGACGGATGTTGCACCTTGCACCGTGGATGTTGCACCCTGTAGATATCGATTATTCAAACGGCCATAACTTCTGGCTCGTTTAGAGTTACGGGAGCCATAACTTGTCAAAATGAAGGCCTCGATGAGTTCTACGGCTTTGACAGCTTTCAGCCGTCAACAGATAGATTAATGCCCAAAAAGGACAACCCGAATCTCAAACGGGTCTCGTATGTTTTTTACCCTTCGTTTTTTCGACACGTGGATTTTTACGGTAAAACAGGATTACCGTGGCCCGTCTTCGACTTCCCACCGCTGGAGGGTGGTGGACCATGGTATTATTTCATTTCAAATCCATGCAAGCATTTCTAAAAGTCGTACGGCACTGTTTCGCCATTTCGGACGGATGTTGCACCTTGCACCGTGGATGTTGCACCCTGTAGATATCGATTATTCGGACGGCCATAACTTCTGGCTCGTTTAGAGTTAAGGGAGCCATAACCTGTCAAAACGAAGGTCTCGATGAGTTCTATGGCTTTGATAGCTTTCAGCCGTCAACGGATAGATTAATGCCCAAAAAGTACAACCCGAATCTCAATCGGGTCTCGTAAGTTTTTTACCCTTCGTTTTTTCGACACGTGGATTTTTACGGTAAAACAGGATTACCGTGGCCCGTCTTTGACTTCCCATCGCTAGAGAGTGGTGCACTATGGTACTGTTCCGTGTCAAATCCATGCACGCATTTCTAAAAGTCGTACGGCACTGTTTCGCCATTTCGGACGGATGTTGCACCTTGCACCGTGGATGTTGCACCCTGTAGATATCGATTATTTGGACGGCCATAACTTCTGACTCGTTCAGAGTTACGGGAGCCATAACCTGTCAAAACGAAGGCCTCGATGAGTTCTATGGCTTTGACAGCATTCAGCCGTCAACGGGTAGATTAATGCCCAAAAAGGACAACCCGAATCTCAATCGGGTCTTGTAAGTTTTTAACCCTTCGTTTTTTCGACACGTGGATTTTTAAGGTAAAACGGGATTACGGTGGCTGGTCTTCGATTTACCATTGCTGGAGAGTGGTGCACATGGTACTGTTCCGTTTCAAATCCATGCACGCATTTCTAAAAGTCGTGCCGCACTCTTTCGCCATTTCGGACGGATGTTGCACCTTGCACCATGGATGTTGCACCCTGTAGATATCGATTATTCGGACGGCATAACTTCTGGCTCGTTTAGAGTTACGGGAGCCATAACCTGCCAAAACGAAGGCCTCGATGAGTTCTATGGCTTCGACTGCTTTCAGCCGTCAACGGATAGATTAATGCCCAAAAAGGACAACCGGAATCTCAATCGGGTCTCGTAAGTTTTTTACCCTTCGTTTTTTCGACACGTGGATTTTTACGGTAAAACTGGATTACCGTGGCCCGTCTTCGACTTCCCGTCGCTGGAGAGTGGTGCACATGGTACTGTTCCGTTTGAAATCCATGCACGCATTTCTAAATGTCGTACGGCACTGATTCGCCATTTCGGACGGATGTTGCACCTTGCACCGTGGATGTTGCACCCTGTAGATATCGATTATTCGGACGGCCATAACTTCTGGCTCGTTTAGAGTTACGGGAGCCATAACCTGTCAAAACGAAGGCCTCGATGAATTCTACGACATTGACAGCTTTTAGCCGTCAACGGATAGATTAATGCCCAAAAAGGACAACCCTAATCTGAATCGGGTCTCGTAAGTTTTTTACCTTTTGTTTTTTCGACACGTAAATTTTTACGGTAAAACGAGATTACCGTGGCCCGTCTTCGACTTTCCATCGCTGGAGAGTGGTGCACCATGGTAGTGTTCCATTTCAAATCCATGCATGCATTTCTAAAAGTCGTACGGCATTGTTTCGCCATTTCGGACGGATGTTGCACCTTGCACCATGGATGTTGCACCCTGTAGATATCGATTATTCGGACGGCCATAACTTCTGGCTCGTTTAGAATTACGGGAGCCATAACCTGTCAAATCGAAGGCCACGATGAGTTCTACGGCTTTGACAGCTTTCAGCCATCAAGGATAGATTAATGCCCAAAAAGAACAACCCGAATCTCAATCGTGTCTCGTAAGTTTTTTACCTTTCGTTTTTTCGACACGTGGATTTTTACGGTAAAACAGGATTACCGTGGCTGCGCTTCGATTTACCATCGTTGAAGAGTGGTGCACCATGGTAGTGTTCCATTTCAAATCCATGCACGCATTTCTAAAAGTCGTACGGCACTGTTTCGCCATTTCGGACGGATGTTGCACCTTGCACCGTGGATGTTGCACCCTGTAGATATCGATTATTCGGACGGCCATAGATTCTGGCTCGTTTAGAGTTACGGGAGCCATAACCTATCAAAACGAAGGCCTCGATGAATTCTACGGCTTTGACAGCTTTCAGCCATCAACGGATAGATTAATGCCCAAAAAGGACAACCCGAATCTCAATCGAGTCTCGTAAGTTTTTTACCCTTCGTTTTTTCGACACGTGGATTTTTGCGGTAAAACAGGATTACCGTGGCCCGTCTTTGACTTCCCACCGCTGGAGAGTGGTGCACCATGGTACTGTATCATTTCAAATCCATGCACGCATTTCTAAAAGTCGTACGACACTGTTTTGCCATTTCGAACGGATGTTGCACCTTGCACCGTGGATGTTGCACCCTGTTGATATCGATTATTCGGACGGCCATAACTTCTGGCTCGTTTAAAGTTACGGGAGCCCTAACCTATCAAAACGAAGGCCTCGATGAGTTCTATGGCTTTGACAGCTTTCAGCCCTCAACGGATAGATTAATGCCCAAAAAGGACAATCCGAATCTCAATCGGGTCTCGTAAGTTTTTTATCTTTCGTTTTTTAGACACGTGGATTTTTACGGTAAAACGGGATTACCGTGGCCCGTCTTCGACTTCCCATCGCTGCAGAGTGGTGCACCATGGTAGTGTTCCGTTTCAAATCCATGCACGCATTTCTAAAAGTCGTACGGCACTGTTTCGCCATTTCGGACGGATGTTGCACCTTGCACCGTGGATGTTGCACCATGTAGATATCGATTATTTGGACGGCCATAACTTCTGTCTCGTTTAGAGTCACGGGAGCCATAACCTGTCAAAACGAAGGCCTCGATGAGTTCTACGGCTTTGATAGCTTTCAGCCATCAACGGATAGATTAATGCCCAAAAAGGACAACCCGAATCTCATTCGGGTCTCGTAAGTTTTTTATCCTTCGTTTTTTCGACACGTGGATTTTTACGGTAAAACGGGATTACCGTGGACCGTCTTCGACTTCCCATCACTGGAGAGTGGTGCACCATGGTAGTGTTCCGTTTCAAATCCATGCACGCATTTCTAAAATTCGTACGGCACTGTTTCGCCATTTCGAACGGATGTTGCACCTTGCACCGTGGATGTTGCACCCTGCAGATATCGATTATTCGGACGGCCATAACTTCTGGCTCGTTTAGAGTTACGAGAGCCATAACCTGTCAAAACGAAGGCCTCGATGAGTTCTATTGCTTTGACAGCTTTCAGCCGTCAATGGATAGATTAATGCCCAAAAAGGACAACCCGAATCTCAATCGGGTCTCGTAAGTTTTTTATCCTTCGTTTTTTCGACACGTGGATTTTTACAGTAAAACGGGATTACCGTGGCCCGTCTTCGACTTCCCATCGCTGGAGAGTGGTTCACCATGGTAGTGTTCCGTTTCAAATCCATGCACGCATTTCTAAAAGACGTACGGCACTGTTTCGCCATTTCGGACGGATGTTGCATCTTGCACCGTGGATGTTGCACCCTGTAGATATCGATTATACGGACGACCATAACTTTTGGCTCGTTTAGAGTTACGGGAGCCACAACCTGTCAAAACGTAGGCCTCGATGAGTTCTACGGCTTTGATAGCTTTAAGCCGTCAACGGATAGATTAGTGCCCAAAAAGGACAACCCGAATCTCAATCGGGTCTCGTAAGTTTTTTTATCCTTCGTTTTTTCGATACGTGGATTTTTACGGTAAAACAGGATTACCGTGGCTCCATCGCTGGAGAGTGGTGCACCATGGTACTGTTCCGTTTCAAATCCATGCATGCATTTCTAAAAGTCGTACGGCACTGTTTCGCCATTTCGGATGGATGTTGCACCTTGCACCGTGGATGTTGCACCCTATAGATATCGATTATTCGGACGACCATAACTTCTGGCTCGTTATGAGTTATGGGAGCCATAACCTGTCAAAATGAAGGCCTCGATGAGTTCTACGGCTTTGACAGCTTTCAGCCGTCAACGGATAGACTAATGCCCAAAAAGGACAACCCGAATCTCAATCGGGTCTCGTAAGTTTTTTACCCTTCGTTTTTTCGACACGTGTATTTTTACGGTTAAACGGGATTACCGTGGCCCGTCTTCCACTTCCCATCACTGGAGAGTGGTACACCATGGTACTGTTCCGTTTCAAATCCATGCATGCATTTCTAAAAGTCGTACGGCATTGTTTCGCCATTTCGGACGAATGTTGCACCTTGCACCGTGGATGTTGCACCCCGTAGATATCGATTATTCAAACGGCCATAACTTCTGGCTCGTTTAGAATGACGGGAGCCATAACCTGTCAAAACGAAGGACTCGATGAATTCTGCGGCATTGACAGCTTTCAGCCGTCAACGGATAGATTAATACCCAAAAGGACAACCGGAATCTCAATCGGGTCTCGTAAGTTTTTTACCCTTCGTTTTTTCGACACGTGGATTCTTACGGTAAAACAGGATTACCGTGGCCCATCTTCGACTTCCCATCGCTGGAGAGTGGTGCACCGTGGTATTGTTTCGTTTTAAATCCATGCACGCATTTCTAAAAGACGTACGGCACTGTTTCGTCATTTCGGACAGATGTGGCACCTTGCACCGTGGATGTTGCACCCTGTAGATATCAATTATTCGGACCGCCATAACTTCTGGCTCGTTTAGAGTTACGGGAGCCATAACCTGTCAAAACGAAGGCCTCGATGAGTTCTATGGCTTTGATAGCTTTCAGCCATCAACGGATAGAGTAATGCCCAAAAAGGACAACCCGAATCTCAATCGGGTCTCGTAAGTTTTTTACCCTTCGTTTTTTCGACACGTGGATTTTTACGGTAAAACAGGATTACCGTGGCCCGTCTTCGAATTCCCATCGCTGGAGAGTGGTGCACTATGGTATTGTTCCTTTTCAAATCCATGCACGCATTTCTAAAAGTCATACGACACTGTTTCGCCATTTCGGACGGATGTTGCACCTTGCACCGTGGATGTTGCACCCTATAGATATCGATTATTCGGACGGCCATAACTTCTGACTCGTTTAGATTTACGGGAGGCATAACCTGTCAAAACGAAGGCCTCGATGATTTCTATGGTTTTGACAGCTTTCAGCCGTCAACAGATAGATTAATGCCCAAAAAGGATAACCCGAATCTCAATCGGGTCTCATAAGTTTTCTACCCTTCGTTTTTTCGACACGTGGATTTTAACGGTAAAACGGGATTACCTGGCCTGTTTTCGACTTCCCATCGCTGGAGAGTGGTGCACCATGGTAATGTTCCGTTTCAAATCCATGCACGCATTTCTAAAAGTCGTACGAAACTGTTTCACCATTTCGGACGGATGTTGCACCTTGCACCGTGGATGTTGCACCCTTTAGATATCGATTATTCAAACGGCCATAACTTCTGGCTCGTTTAGAGTTACGGGAGCCATAACCTGTCAAAATGAAGGCCTCGATGAGTTCTACGGTTTTGACAGCTTTCTGCCGTCAACGGATAGATTAATGCCCAAAAAGGACAACCGGAATCTTAATCGGCTCTCGTAAGTTTTTTACCCTTTGTTTTTTTGACACGTGGATTTTTACGGTAAAACAGGATTACCGTGGCCCATCTTTGACTTCCCATCGCTGGAGAGTGGTGCACGATGGTACTGTTCCGTTTCAAATCCATGCACGCATTTCTAAAAGTCGTACGACACTGTTTCACCATTTCAGACGGATGTTGCACCTTGCACCGTGGATGTTGCACCCTGTAGATATCGATTATTCAAACGGCCATAACTTCTGGCTTGTTTAGAGTTACGGGAGCCATAACCTGTCAAAATGAAGGACTCGATGAGTTCTACAGCTTTGATAGCTTTCAGCCGTCAACGGATAGATTAATGCCCGAAAAGGACAACCCGAATCTCAATCGGGTCTCGTAAGTTTTTAACCCTTCGTTTTTTCGACACGTCGATTTTTACGGTAAAACGGGATTACGGTGGCTGGTCTTCGATTTACCATCGCTGGAGAGTGGTGCACATGGTACTATTCCGATTCAAATCCATGCACGCATTTCTAAAAGTCGTACGACACGGTTTCACCATTTCGGACGGATGTTGCACCTTGCACCGTGGATGTTGCGCCCTGTAGATATCGATTATTCGGACGGCCATAACTTCTGACTCGTTTAGAGTTACGGGAGCCATAACCTGTCAAAACGAAGGCCTCGATGAATTCTGCGGCATTGACAGCTTTCAGTCGTCAACGGATAGATTAATACCCAAAAGGACAACCGGAATATCAATCGGGTCTCGTAAGTTTTTTACCCTTCGTTTTTTCGACACGTGGATTTTTACGGTAAAACAGGATTACCATGGCCCGTCTTCGACTTCCCATCGCTGGAGAGTGGTGCACTATGGTACTGTTCCATTTCAAATCCATACACGCATTTCTAAAAGTCGTACGACACTGTTTCACCATTTCGGACGGATTTTGCCCCTTGCACCGTGGATGTTGCACCCTGCAGATATCGATTATTCAAACGGCCATAACTTCTAGCTCGTTTAGAGTTACGGGAGCCATAACCTGTCAAAACGAAGGACTCGATGAGTTCTATGGCTTTGACAGCTTTCAGCCATAAACGGATAGATTAATGCCCAAAAAGGACAACCCGAATCTCAATCGGGTCTCGTTAGTTTTTAACCCTTCGTTTTTTCGACACGTGGATTTTTACGGTAAAACGGGATTACGGTGGCTGGTCTTCGATTTACCATCGCTGTAGAGCGGTGCATATGGTACTATTCTGTTTCAAATCCATGCACGCATTTCTAAAAGTCGTACGGCACTGCTTCGCCATTTCGGACAGATGTTGCACCTTGCACCGTGGATGTTGCACCCTGTAGATATCGATTATTCGGACGGCATAACTTCTGGCTCGTTTAGAGTTACGGGAGCCATATCCTGCCAAAACGAAGGCCTCAATGAGTTCTATGGCTTTGACAGCTTTCAGCCATCAACGGATAGATTAATTCCTAAAAAGGACAACCGGAATCTCAATCGGGTCTCGTAAGTTTTTTACCCTTCGTTTTTTCGACACGTGGATTTTTACGGTAAAACAGGATTACCGTGGCCCGTCTTCGACTTCCCATCGCTGGAGAGTGGTGCACATGGTACTGTTCCGTTTCGAATCCATGCACGGATTTCTAAAAGTCATACGGCACTGATTCTCCATTTCGGACGAATGTTGCAACTTGCACTGTGGATGTTGCACCCTATAGATATCGATTATTCGGACGGCCATAACTTCTGGCTCGTTTAGAGTTACGGTAGCCATAACCTGTCAAAGCGAAGGCCTCGATGAATTCTACGGCATTGACAGATTTCAGCCATCAACGGATAGATTAATGCCCAAAAAGGACAACCCGAATCTCAATCGGGTCTCGTAAGTTTTTTACCTTTCGTTTTTTCGACACGTGGATTTTTACGGTAAAACGGGATTACCGTGGCCCGTCTTCGACTTTCCATTGCTGGAGAGTGGTGCACCATGGTAGTGTTCCGTTTCAAATCCATGCACGCATTTCTAAAAGTCGTACGACACCGTTTCGCCATTTCGGACGGATGTTGCACCTTGCACCGTGGATGTTGCACCCTGTAGATATCGATTATTCGGACGGCCATAACTTCTGGCTCGTTTAGAATTACGGGAGCCATAACCTGTCAAAACGAAGGCCTCGACGAGTTTTACGGCTTTGACAGCTTTCAGCCGTCAACGGATAGATTAACGCCCAAAAAGAACAATCCGAATCTCAATCGGGTCTCGTAAGTTTTTTATCCTTCGTTTTTTCGACACGTGGATTTTTACGGTAAAACAGGATTACCGTAGCTGGCCTTCGATTTACTATCGCTGAAGAGTGGTGCACCATGGTACTGTTCCGTTTCAAATCCATGCACGCATTTCTAAATGTCGTACGACACTGTTTCGCCATTTCAGACGGATGCTGCACCTTGCACCGTGGAAGTTGCACCCTGTAGATATCGATTATTCGGACGGCCATAGATTCTGGCTCGTTTAGAGTTACGGGAGCCATAACCTATCAAAACGAAGGGCTCGATGAATTCTACGGCTTTGACAGCTTTCAGCCGTCAACGGATAGATTAATGCCCAAAAAGGACAACCCGAATCTCAATCGGGTCTCGTAAGTTTTTTACCCTTCGTTTTTTCGACACGTGGATTTTTACGGTAAAACAGGATTACAGTGGCTGGTCTTTGATTTACCATCACTGGAGAGTGGTGCACCATGGTACTGTTCTGTTTCAAATCCATGCACACATTTCTAAAAGTCGTACGGCACTGTTTCACCATTTCGGACGGACGTTGCACCTTGCACCGTGGATGTTGCACCTTGTAGATATCGATTATTCGGACGGCCATAATTTCTGGCTCGTTTAGAGAAATGGGAGCCATAATCTGTCAAAACGAAGGCCTCGATGAGTTCTACGGCTTTGACAGCTTTCAGCCGTCAACAGATAGATTAATGCCCAAAAAGGACAACCCGAATCTCAATCGGGTCTTGTAAGTTTTTTATCCTTCGTTTTTTCGACACGTGGATTTTTACGGTAAAACGGGATTACCGTGGCCCGTCTTCGACTTCCCATCGCTGGAGAGTGGTGCACCATGGCAGTGTTCTGTTTCAAATCCATGCACACATTTCTAAAAGTCGTACGGCACTGTTTCGCCATTTCGGACGGATGTTGCACCTTGCACCGTGGATGTTGCACCATGTAGATATCGATTATTCGGACGGCCATAACTTCTGGCTCGTTTAGAGTTACGGGAGAAAAAATCTATCAAAACGAAGGCCTCGATGAGTTCTATGGCTTTGACAGCTTTCAGCCATCAACGGATAGATTAATGCCCAAAAAGGACAGCCGCAATCTCAATCGGGTCTCGTAAGTTTTTTACCCTTCGTTTTTTCGACACGTGGATTTTTACGGTAAAACAGGATTACCGTGGCCCGTCTTCGACTTCCCATGGCTGGAGAGTGGTGCACTATGGTACTGTTCCGTTTCAAATCCATACACGCATTTCTAAAAGTCGTACGACACTGTTTCACCATTTCGGACGGATTTTGCACCTTGCACCGTGGATGTTGCACCATGTAGATATCAATTATTCATACGGCCATAACTTCTGGCTCGTTTAGAGTTACGGGAGCCATAACCTGTCAAAACGAAGGCCTCGATGAGTTCTACGGCTTTGATAGCTTTAAGCCGTCAACGGATAGATTAATGCCCAAAAAGGACAACCCGAATTTCAATCGGGTCTCGTAAGTTTTTTTATCCTTCGTTTTTTCGACACGTGGATTTTTACGGTAAAAAAGGATTACCGTGGCTGGCCTTCGATTTACCATCGCTAGAGAGTGGTGCACCATGGTACTGTTCCGTTTCAAATCCATGCATGCATTTCTAAAAGTCGTACGGCACTGTTTCGCCATTTCGGACGGATGTTGCACCTTGCACCGTGGATGTTGCACCCTGTAGATATCAATTATTCGGACGGCCATAACTTCTGGCTCGTTATGAGTTACGGGAGCTATAACCTGTCAAAATGAAGGCCTCGATGAGTTCTATGGCTTTGACAGCTTTCAGCCGTCAACGGATAGATTAATGCCCAAAAAGGACAACCCGAATCTCAATCGGGTCTCGTAAGTTTTTTACCCTTCGTTTTTTCGACACGTGTATTTTTACGGTAAAACGGGATTACCGTGGCCCGTCTTCCACTTCCCATCGCTGGAGAGTGGTACACCATGTTACTGTTCCGTTTCAAATCCATGCACGCATTTCTAAAAGTCGTACGGCACTGTTTCGCCATTTCGGACGGATGTTGCACCATGCACCGTGGATGTTGCACCCCGTAGATATCGATTATTCAAACGGCCATAACTTCTGGCTCGTTTAGAGTTACGGGAGCCATAACCTGTCAAAATGAAGGCCTCGATGAGTTCTACGGCTTTGACAGCTTTCTGCCATCAACGGATAGATTAATGCCCAAAAAAGACAACCCGAATCTCAATCGGGTCTCGTAAGTTTTTTACCCTTCATTTTTTCGACACGTGGATTTTTACGGTAAAACAGGATTACCGTGGCCCGTCTTCGACTTCCCATCGCTAGAGAGTGGTGCACTGTGGTACTGTTCCGTTTCAAATCCATGCACGCATTTCTAAAAGTCGTACGGCACTGTTTCGCCATTTCGGACGGATGTGGCACCTTGCACCGTGGATGTTGCACCCTGTAGATATCGATTATTCGGACGACCATAACTTCTGGCTCATTTAGAGTTACAGGAGCCATAACCTGTCAAAACGAAGGCCTCGATGAGTTTTATGGCTTTGATAGCTTTCAGCCATCAACGGATAAAGTAATGCCCAAAAAGGACAACCCGAATCTCAATCGGGTCTCGTAAGTTTTTTACCCTTCGTTTTTTCGACACGTGGATTTTTACGGTAAAACAGGATTACCGTGGCCCGTCTTCGAATTCCCATCGCTGGAGAGTGGTGCACTATGGTATTGTTCCTTTTCAAATCCATGCACGCGTTTCTAAAAGTCATACGGCACTGTTTCGCCATTTCGGACGGATGTTGCACCTTGCACCGTGGATGTTGCACCCTGTAGATATCGATTATTCGGACGGCCATAACTTCTGACTCGTTTAGATTTACGGGAGCCATAACCTGTCAAAACGAAGGCCTCGATGAGTTCTATGGCTTTGACAGCTTTCAGCCGTCAACAGATAGATTAATGCCCAAAAAGGACAACCCGAATCTCAATCGGGTTTCGTAAGTTTTTTACCCTTCATTTTTTCGACACGTGGATTTTAACGGTAAAACGGGATTACCGTGGCACGTCTTCGACTTCCCATCGCTGGAGAGTGGTGCACCATGGTACTGTTCCGTTTCAAATCCATGCATGCATTTCTAAAAGTCGTACGACACTGTTTCACCATTTCGGACGGATGTTGCACCTTGCACCGTGGATGTTGCACCCTGTAGATATCGATTATTCAAACAGCCATAACTTCTGGCTTGTTTAGAGTTACGGGAGCCATAACCTGTCAAAACGAAGGAGTCGATGAGTTCTACAGCTTTGACAGCTTTCAGCCGTCAACGGATAGATTAATGCCCAAAAAGGACAACCCGAATCTCAATCGGGTCTCGTAAGTTTTTAACCCTTCGTTTTTTCGACACGTGGATTTTTACGGTAAAACGGGATTACGGTGGCTGGTCTTCGATTTACCATCGCTGGAGAGTAGTGCACATGGTACTGTTCCGTTTCAAATCCATGCACGCATTTCTAAAAGTCGTACGACACAGTTTCACCATTTCGGACGGATGTTGCACCTTGCACCGTGGATGTTGCACCCTGTAGATATCGATTATTCGGACGGCCATAACTTCTGGCTCGTTTAGAGTTACGGGAGCCATAACCTGTCAAAACGAAGGCCTCGATGAATTCTACTGCATTGACAGCTTTCAGCCGTCAACGGATAGATTAATGCCCAAAAAGGACAGCCGCAATCTCAATCGGGTCTCGTAAGTTTTTTACCCTTCGTTTTTTCGACACGTGGATTTTTACGGTAAAACAGGATTACCGTGGCCTGTCTTCGACTTCCCATGGCTGGAGAGTGGTGTACTATGGTACTGTTCCGTTTCAAATCCATACACGCATTTCTAAAAGTCGTACGACACTGTTTCACCATTTCAGACGGATTTTGCACCTTGCACCGTGGATGTTGCACCATGTAGATATCGATTATTCAAACGGCCATAACTTCTGGCTCGTTTAGAGTTACGGGAGCCATAACTTGTCAAAACGAAGGACTCGATGAGTTCTACGGCTTTGACAGATTTTAGCCGTCAATGGATAGATTAATGCCCAAAAAGGACAACTCGAATCTCAATCGGGTCTCGTAAGTTTTTAACCCTTCGTTTTTTCGACACGTGGATTTTTACGGTAAAACGGGATAACGGTGGCTGGTCTTCGATTTACCATCGCTGTAGAGTGGTGCACATGGTACTGTTCCGTTTCAAATCCATGTACGCATTTCTAAAAGTCGTACGGCACTGTTTCGCCATTTCGGACGGATGTTGCACCTTGCACCGTGGATGTTGCACCCTATAGATATCGATTATTCGGACGGCATAACTTCTGGCTCGTTTAGAGTTACGGGAGCCATAACCTGCCAAAACGAAGGCCTAGATGAGTTCTATGGCTTTGACAGCTTTCAGCCATCAACGGATAGATTAATGCCTAAAAAGGACAACCGGAATCTCAATCGGGTCTCGTAAGTTTTTTACCCTTCGTTTTTTCGACACGTGGATTTTTACGGTAAAACATGATTACCGTGGCCCGTCTTCCACTTCCCACCACTGGAGAGTGGTACACCATGGTACTGTTCTGTTTCAAATCCATGCACGCATTTCTAAAAGTCGCATGGCACTGTTTCGCCATTTCGGACGGATGTTGCACCTTGCACCGTGGATGTTGCACCCTGTAGATATCGATTATTCAAACGGCCATAACTTCTGGCTCGTTTAGAGTTACGGGAGCCACAACCTGTCAAAATGAAGGCCTCGATGAGTTCTGCGGCATTGACAGCTTTCAGTCGTCAACGAATAGATTAATGCCCAAAAAGGACAACCCGAATCTCAATCGGGTCTCGTAAGTTTTTTACCTTTCTTTTTTTCGACACGTGGATTTTTATGGTAAAACGGGATTACCGTGGCCCGTCATCGACTTTCCATCGCTGGGGAGTGGTGCACCATGGTAGTGTTCCGTTTCAAATCCATGCACGCATTTCTAAAAGTCGTACGGCACTGTTTCGCCATTTCGGACGGATGTTGCACCTTGCACCGTGGATGTTGCACCCTGTAGATATCGATTATTCGGACGGCCATAACTTCTGGCTCGTTTACAATTATGGGAGCCATAACTTGTCAAAACGAAGGCCTCGATGAGTTCTACGGCTTTGACAGCTTTCAGCCGTCAACGGATAGATTAATGCCCAAAAAGAACTACCCGAATCTCAATCGAGTCTCGTAAGTTTTTTACCCTTCGTTTTTTCGACACGTGGATTTTTACGGTAAAACAGGATTACCGTGGCTGACCTTCGATTTACCATCGCTGAAGAGTGGTGCATCATGGTACTGTTCCGTTTCAAATCCATGCACGCATTTCTAAATGTCGTACGGCACTGTTTCGCCATTTCAGACGGATGCTGCACCTTGCACCGTGGAAGTTGCACCCTGTAGATATCGATTATTCGGATGGCCATAGATTCTGGCTCGTTTAGAGTTACGGGATCCATAACCTATCAAAACGAAGGCCTCGATGAATTCTACGGCTTTGACAGCTTTCAGCCGTCAATGGATAGATTAATGCCCAAAAAGGACAACCCGAATCTCAATCGGGTCTCGTAAGTTTTTTACCCTTCGTTTTTTCGACACGTGGATTTTTACGGTAAAACAGGATTACAGTGGCTGGTCTTCGATTTTCCATCACTGGAGAGTGGTGCACCATGGTACTGTTCCGTTTCAAATCCATGCACGCATTTCTAAAAGTCGTACGGCACTGTTTCACCATTTCGGACGGATGTTGCACCTTGCACCGTGGATGTTGCACCCTGTAGATATCGATTTTCGGACGGCCATAATTTCTGGCTCGTTTAGAGAAATGGGAGCCATAACCTGTCAAAACGAAGGCCTCGATGAGTTCTACGGCTTTGACAGCTTTCAGCCGTCAACAGATAGATTAATGCCCAAAAAGGACAACCCGAATCTCAATCGGGTCTCGTAAGTTTTTTATCCTTCGTTTTTTCGACACGTGGATTTTTACGGTAAAACTTGATTACTGTGGCCCGTCTTCGACTTCCCATCGCTGGAGAGTGGTGCACCATGGTAGTGTTCCGTTTCAAGTCCATGCACGCATTTCTAAAAGTCGTACGGCACTGTTTCGCCATTTTGGACGGATGTTGCACCTTGCACCGTGGATGTTGCACCATGTAGATATCGTTTATTCGGACGGCCATAACTTCTGGCTCGTTTAGAGTTACGGGAGCCATAACCTATCAAAACGAAGGCCTCGATGAGTTCTACGAATTTGACTGCTTTCAGCCGTCAACGGATAGATTAATGCCCAAAAAGGACAACCCGAATCTCAATCGGGTCTCGTAAGTTTTTTACCCTTCGTTTTTTCGACACGTGGATTTTCACGGTAAAACAGGATTACCGTGGCTGGCCTTCGATTTACCATCGCTGGAGAGTGGTGCACCATGGTACTGTTCCGCTTCAAATCCATGCACGCATTTCTAAAAGTCGTACGGCACTGTTTCGCCATTTCGGACGGATGTTGCACCTTGCACCGTGGATGTTGCACCCTGTAGATATCGATTATACGGACGACCATAACTTTTGGCTCGTTGAGAGTTACGGGAGCCACAACCTGTCAAAACGAAAGCCTCGATGAGTTCTACGGCTTTGATAGCTTTAAGCCGTCAACGGATAGATTAATGCCCAAAAAGGACAACTCGAATCTCAATCGGGTCTCGTAAGTTTTTTTATCCTTCGTTTTTTCGACACGTGGATTTTTACGGTAAAACAAGATTACCGTGGCTGGCCTTCCATTTATTATTGCTGGAGAGCGGTGCACCATGGTACTGTTCCGTTTCAAATCCATGCATGCATTTCTAAAAGTCGTACGGCACTGTTTCGCCATTTCGGACGGATGTTGCACCTTGCACCGTGGATGTTGCACCCTGTAGATATCGATTATTCGGACGGCCATAACTTTTGGCTCGTTATGAGTTACAGGAGCCATTATCTGTCAAAACGAAGGCCTCGATGAGTTCTACGGTTTGACAGCTTTTAGCCGTCAACGGATATATTAATGCCCAAAAAGGACAACCCGAATCTCAATTGGGTCTCGTAAGTTTTTTACCCTTCGTTTTTTCGACAAGTGTATTTTTACGGTAAAACGGGATTACCGTGGCCCGTCTTCCACTGCCCACCACTGGAGAGTGGTACACCATGGTACTGTTCTGTTTCAAATCCATGCACGCATATCTAAAAGTCGCATGGCACTGTTTCGCCATTTCGGACGGATGTTGCACCTTGCACCGTGGATGTTGCACCCCGTAGATATCGATTATTCAAACGGCCATAACTTCTGGCTCGTTTAGAGTTACGGGAGCCATAACCTGCCAAAATGAAGGCCTCGATGAGTTCTACGGCTTTGATAGCTTTCTGCCGTCAACGGATAGATTAATGCCCAAAAAGGACAACCCGAATCTCAATCGGGTCTCGTAAGTTTTTTACCCTTCGTTTTTCGACACGTGGATTTTTACGGTAAAACAGGATTACCGTGGCCCGTCTTCGACTTCCCATCGCTGGAGAGCGGTGCACCGTGGTACTGTTCCGTTTCAAATCCATGCATGCATTTCTAAAAGTCGTACGGCACTGTTTCGCCATTTCGGACGGATGAGGCACCTTGCACCGTGGATGTTGCACCCTGTAGATATCGATTATTCGGACGGCCATAACTTCTGGCTCGTTTAGAGTTACGGGAGCCATAACCTGTCAAAACGAAGGCCTCGATGAGTTCTATGGCTTTGACATCTTTCAGCCGTCAACGGATAGAGTAATGCCCAAAAAGGACAACCCGAATCTCAATCGGGCCTCGTAAGTTTTTTACCCTTCGTTTTTTCGACACGTGGATTTTTACGGTAAAACAGGATTACCGTGGCCCATCTTCGAATTCCCATCGCTGGAGAGTGGTGCACTATGGTATTGTTCCTTTTCATATCCATGCACGCATTTCTAAAAGTCATACGGCACTGTTTCGCCATTTCGGACGGATGTTGCACCTTGCACTGTGGATGTTGCACCCTGTAGATATCGATTATTCGGACGGCCATAACTTCTGACTCGTTTAGATTTACGGAAGCCATAAACTGTCAAAACGATGGCCTCGATGAGTTCTATGGCTTTGACAGCTTTCAGCCGTCAACAGATGGATTAATGCCCAAAAAAGACAACCCGAATCTCAATCGGGTCTCATAAGTTTTTTACCCTTCGTTTTTTCGACACGTGCATTTTAACGGTAAAACGGGATTACCGTTGCCCGTCTTCGACTTCCCATCGCTGGAGAGTGGTGCACCATGGTACTGTTCCGTTTCAAATCCAGGCACGCATTTCTAAAAGTCGTACGACACTGTTTCACCATTTCGGACGGATGTTGCACCTTGCACCGTGGATGTTGCACCCTGTAGATATAGATTATTCAAACGGCCATAACTTCTGGCTCGTTTAGAGTTACGGGAGCCATAACCTGTCAAAATGAAGGCCTCGATGAGTTCTACGGCTTTGACAGCTTTCTACCGTCAACGGATAGATTAATGCCCAAAAAGGACAACCCGAATCTCAATCGGGTCTCGTAAGTATTTTACCCTTCGTTTTTTCGACACTTGGATTTTTACGGTAAAACAGGATTACGGTGGCCCGTCTTCGACGTCCTATCGCTGGAGAGTGGTGCACGTTGGTCCTGTTCCGTTTCAAAACCATGCACGCATTTCTAAAAGTCGTACGACACGGTTTCACCATTTCGGACGGATGTTGCACCTTGCACCGTGGATGTTGCACCCTGTAGATATCGATTATTCAAACGGCCATAACTTCTGGCTCGTTTAGAGTTACGGGAGCCATAACCTGTCAAAACAAAGGCCTCGATGAGTTCTACGGCTTTGACCGCTTTCAGCATCAATGGATAGATTAATGCCCAAAAAGGAGAACCAGAATCTCAATCTGGTCTCGTAAGTTTTTAACCCTTCGTTTTTTCGACACGTGGATTTTTACGGTAAAACGGGATTACGTTGGCTGATCTTCTATTTACCATCGCTGGAGAGTGGTGCACATGGTACTGTTCCGTTTCAAATCCATGCACGCATTTCTAAAAGTCGTACGACACTGTTTCACCATTTCGGACGGATGTTGCACCTTGCACCGTGGATGTTGCACCCTGTAGATATCGATTATTCGGACGGCCATAACTACTGGCTCGTTGAGAGTTACGGGAGCCACAACCTGTCAAAACGAAGGCATCGATGAGTTCTACGGCTTTGACAGCTTTAAGCCGTCAACGGATAGATTAATGCTCAAAAAGGACAACCAGAATCTCAATCGGGTCTCGTAAGTTTTTTACCCTTCGTTTTTTCGACACGTGGATTTTTACGGTAAAACAGGATTACCGTGGCTGGCCTTCCATTTATTATTGCTGGAGAGCGGTGCACCATGGTACTGTTCCGTTTCAAATCCATGCATGCATTTCTAAAAGTCGTACGGCACTGTTTCGCCATTTCGGACGGATGTTGCACCTTGCACCGTGGATGTTGCACCCTGTAGATATCAATTATTCGGACGGCCATAACTTTTGGCTCGTTATGAGTTACGGGAGCCATAATCTGTCAAAACGAAGGCCTCGATGAGTTCTACGGTTTGACAGCTTTTAGCCGTCAACGGATATATTAATGCCCAAAAAGGACAACCCGAATCTCAATTGGGTCTCGTAAGTTTTTTACCCTTCGTTTTTTCGACACGTGTATTTTTACGGTAAAACGGGATTACCGTGGCCCGCCTTCCACTTCCCATCACTGGAGAGTGGTACACCATGGTACTGTTCTGTTTCAAATCCATGCACGCATTTTTAAAAGTCGCAAGGCACTGTTTCGCCATTTCGGACGGATGTTGCACCTTGCACCGTGGATGCTGCACCCCGTAGATATCGATTATTCAAACGGCCATAACTTCTGGCTCGTTTAGAGTTACGGGAGCCATAACCTGTCAAAATGAAGGCCTCGATAAGTTCTACGGCTTTGATAGCTTTCTGCCGTCAACGGATAGATTAATGCCCAAAAAGGACAACCCGAATCTCAATCGGGTCTCGTAAGTTTTTTACCCTTCGTTTTTCGACACGTGGATTTTTACGGTAAAACAGGATTACCGTGGCCCGTCTTCGACTTCCCATCGCTGGAGAGTGGTGCACCGTGGTACTGTTCCGTTTCAAATCCATGCATGCATTTCTAAAAGTCGTACGGCACTGTTTCGCCATTTCGGACGGTTGAGGCACCTTGCACCGTGGATGTTGCACCCTGTAGATATCGATTATTTGGACAGCCATAACTTCTGCCTCGTTTAGAGTTACGGGAGTCATAACCTGTCAAAACGAAGGCTTCGATGAGTTCTATGGCTTTGATAGCTTTCAGCCGTCAACGGATAGAGTAATGCCCAAAAAGGACAACCCGAATCTCAATCGGGCCTCGTAAGTTTTTTACCCTTCGTTTTTTCGACACGTGGATTTTTACGGTAAAACAGGATTACCGTGGCCCGTCTTCGAATTCCCATCGCTGGAGAGTGGTGCACTATTGTATTGTTCCTTTTCATATCCATGCACGCATTTCTAAAAGTCATACGGCACTGTTTCGCCATTTCGGACGGATGTTGCACCTTGCACTGTGGATGTTGCACCCTGTAGATATCGATTATTCGGACGGCCATAACTTCTGACTCGTTTAGATTTACGGAAGCCATAAACTGTCAAAACGATGGCCTCGATGAGTTCTATGGCTTTGACAGCTTTCAGCCGTCAACAGATAGATTAATACCCAAAAAAGACAACCCGAATCTCAGTCGGGTCTCATAAGTTTTTTACCCTTCGTTTTTTCGACACGTGCATTTTAACGGTAAAACGGGATTACCGTTGCCCGTCTTCGACTTCCCATCGCTGGAGAGTGGTGCACCATGGTACTGTTCCGTTTCAAATCCAGGCACGCATTTCTAAAAGTCGTACGACACTGTTTCACCATTTCGGACGGATGTTGCACCTTGCACCGTGGATGTTGCACCCTGTAGATATAGATTATTCAAACGGCCATAACTTCTGGCTCGTTTAGAGTTACGGGAGCCATAACCTGTCAAAATGAAGGCCTCGATGAGTTCTACGGCTTTGACAGCTTTCTGCCGTCAACGGATAGATTAATGCCCAAAAAGGACAACCCGAATCTCAATCGGGTCTCGTAAGTATTTTACCATTCGTTTTTTCGACACTTGGATTTTTACGGTAAAACAGGATTACCGTGGCCCGTCTTCGACTTCCCATCGCTGGAGAGTGGTGCACTATGGTACTGTTCCGTTTCAAATCCATGCACGCATTTCTAAAAGTCGTACGACACAGTTTCACCATTTCGGACGGATGTTGCACCTTGCACCGTGGATGTTGCACCCTGTAGATATCGATTATTCAAACGGCCATAACTTCTGGCTCGTTTAGAGTTACGGGAGCCATAACCTGTCAAAACAAAGGCCTCGATGAGTTCTACGGCTTTGACAGCTTTCAGCATCAACAGATAGATTAATGCCCAAAAAGGAGAACCAGAATCTCAATCTGGTCTCGTAAGTTTTTAACCCTTCGTTTTTTCGACACGTGGATTTTTACGGTAAAACGGGATTACGTTGGCTGATCTTCTATTTACCATCGCTGGAGAGTGGTGCACATGGTACTGTTCCGTTTCAAATCCATGCACGCATTTCTAAAAGTCGTACGACACTGTTTCACCATTTCGGACGGATGTTGCTCCTTGCACCGTGGATGTTGCACCCTGTAGATATCGATTATTCGGACGGCCATAACTACTGGCTCGTTTAGAGTTACGGGAGCCATAACCTGTCAAAACGAAGGCCTCGATGAATTCTACGGCATTGACAGCTTTCAGCCGTCAACGGATAGATTAATGCTCAAAAAGGACAACCAGAATCTCAATCGGGTCTCGTAAGTTTTTTACCCTTCGTTTTTTCGACACGTGGATTTTTACGGTAAAACAGGATTACCGTGGCCCGTCTTCGACTTCCCATCGCTGGAGAGTGGTGCACTATGGTACTGTTCCGTTTCAAATCCATACACGCATTTCTAAAAGTCGTACGGCACTGTTTCACCATTTCGGACGGATGTTGCACCTTGCACCGTGGATGTTGCACCCTGTAGATATCGATTATTCAAACGGCCATAACTTCTGGCTCGTTTAGAGTTACGGGAGCCATAACCTGTCAAAACGAAGGCCTCGATGGGTTCTACGGCTTTGACAGCTTTTAGCCGTCAACGGATAGATTAATGCCCAAAAAGGACAACCCGAATCTCAATCGGGTCTCGTAGGTTTCTAACCCTTCGTTTTTTCGACACGTGGATTTTTACGGTAAAACGGGATTACGGTGGCTGGTCTTCGATTTACCATCGCTGGAGAGTGGTGCACAAGGTACTGTTCGATTTCAAATACATGCACGCATTTCTAAAAGTCGTACGGCACTGTTTCGCCATTTCGGACGGATGTTGCACCTTGCACCGTGGATGTTGCACCCTGTAGATATAGATTATTCAAACGGCCATAACTTCTGGCTCGTTTAGAGTTACGGGAGCCATAACCTGTCAAAATGAAGGCCTCGATGAGTTCTACAGCTTTGACAGCTTTCAGCCGTCAACGGATAGATTAATGCCCAAAAAGGACAACCGGAATCTCAATCGGGTCTCGTAAGTTTTTTACCCTTCGTTTTTTGGACACGTGGATCTTTACGGTAAAACAGGATTACCGTGGTCCGTCTTCGACTTCCCATCGCTGGAGAGTGGTGCACTATGATACTGTTCCGTTTCAAATCCATGCACGCATTTCTAAAAGTCGTACGACACTGTTTCACCATTTCGGACGGATGTTGCACCTTGCACCGTGGATGTTGCACCCTGTAGATATCGATTTTTCAAACGGCCATAACTTCTGGCTCGTTAAGAGTTACGGGAGCCATAACCTGTCAAAATGAAGGCCCCGATGAGTTCTACGGTTTTGACAGCTTTCAGCGGTCAACGGATAGATTAATGCCCAAAAAGGACATCCCGAATCTCAATCGGGTCTCGTAAGTTTCTTACCCTTCGTTTTTTCGACACGTGGATTTTTACGGTAAAACAGGATTACCGTGGCTGGCCTTCGATTTACCATCGCTGGAGAGTGGTGCACCATGGTACTGTTCCGTTTCAAATCCATGCACGCATTTCTAAAAGTCGTACGGCACTGTTTCGCCATTTCGGACGGATGTTGCACCTTGAAACGCGGATGTTGCACCCTGTAGATATCGATTATACGGACGACCATAACTTTTGGCTCGTTGAGAGTTACGGGAGCCACAACCTGTCAAAACGAAGGCCTCGATGAGCTCTACGGCTTTGATAGCTTTAAGCCATCAACGGATAGATTAATGCCCAAAAAGGACAACCCGAATCTCAATTGGGTCTCGTAAGTTTTTTTATCCTTCGTTTTTTCGACACGTGGATTTTTACGGTAAAACAAGATTACCGTGGCTGCCTTCCATTTATTATTGCTGGAGAGCGGTGCACCATGGTACTGTTCCGTTTCAAATCCATGCATGCATTTCTAAAAGTCGTACGGCACTGTTTCGCCATTTCGGACGGATGTTGCACCTTGCACCGTGGATGTTGCACCCTGTAGATATCGATTATTCGGACGGCCATAACTTCTGGCTCGTTATGAGTTACGGGAGTCATAATCTGTCAAAACGAAGGCCTCGATGAGTTCTACGGTTTGACAGCTTTTAGCCGTCAACGGATATGTTAATGCCCAAAAAGGACAACCCGAATCTCAATTGGGTCTCGTAAGTTTTTTACCCTTCGTTTTTTCGACACGTGTATTTTTACGGTAAAACGGGATTACCGTGGCCCGTCTTCCACTTCCCATCACTGGAGAGTGGTACACCACGGTACTGTTCTGTTTCAAATCCATGCACGCATTTCTAAAAGTCGCACGGCACTGTTTCGCCATTTCGGACGGATGTTGCACCTTGCACCGTGGATGTTGCACCCCGTAGATATCGATTATTCAAACGGCCATAACTTCTGGCTCGTTTAGAGTTACGGGAGCCATAACCTGTCAAAATGAAGGCCTCGATGAGTTCTACGGCTTTGATAGCTTTCTGCCGTCAACGGATAGATTAATGCCCAAAAAGGACAACCCGAATCTCAATCGGGTCTCGTAAGTTTTTTACCCTTCGTTTTTCGACACGTGGATTTTTACGGTAAAACAGGATTACCGTGGCCCGTCTTCGACTTCCCATCGCTGGAGAGTGGTGCACCGTGGTACTGTTCCGTTTCAAATCCATGCATGCATTTCTAAAAGTCGTACGGCACTGTTTCGCCATTTCGGACGGATGAGGCACCTTGCACCGTGGATGTTGAACCCTGTAGATATCGATTATTCGGACGGCCATAACTTCTGGCTCGTTTAGAGTTACGGGAGCCATAACCTGTCAAAACGAAGGCCTCGATGAGTTCTATGGCTTTGACAGCTTTCAGCCGTCAACGGATAGAGAAATGCCCAAAAAGGACAACCCGAATCTCAATCGGGCCTCGTAAGTTTTTTACCCTTCGTTTTTTCGACACGTGGATTTTTACGGTAAAACAGGATTACCGTGGCCCGTCTTCGAATTCCCATCGCTGGAGAGTGGTGCACTATGGTATTGTTCCTTTTCATATCCATGCACGCATTTCTAAAAGTCATACGGCACTGTTTCGCCATTTCGGACGGATGTTGCACCTTGCACTGTGGATGTTGCACCCTGTAGATATCGATTATTCGGACGGCCATAACTTCTGACTCGTTTAGATTTACGGAAGCCATAAACTGTCAAAACGATGGCCTCGATGAGTTCTATGGCTTTGACAGCTTTCAGCCGTCAACAGGTAGATTAATGCCCAAAAAAGACAACCCGAATCTCAATCGGGTCTCATAAGTTTTTTACCCTTCGTTTTTTCGACACGTGCATTTTAACGGTAAAACGGGATTACCGTTGCCCGTCTTCGACTTCCCATCGCTGGAGAGTGGTGCACCATGGTACTGTTCCGTTTCAAATCCATGCACGCATTTCTAAAAGTCGTACGACACTGTTTCACCATTTCGGACCGATGTTGCACCTTGCACCGTGGATGTTGCACCCTGTAGATATAGATTATTCAAACGGCCATAACTTCTGGCTCGTTTAGAGTTACGGGAGCCATAACCTGTCAAAATGAAGGCCTCGATGAGTTCTACGGCTTTGACAGCTTTCTGCCGTCAACGGATAGATTAATGCCCAAAAAGAACAACCCGAATCTCAATCGGGTCTCGTAAGTATTTTACCGTTCGTTTTTTCGACACTTGGATTTTTACGGTAAAACAGGATTACCGTGGCCCGTCTTCGACTTCCTATCGCCGGAGAGTGGTGCACGATGGTACTATTCCGTTTCAAAACCATGCACGCATTTCTAAAAGTCGTACGACACTGTTTCACCATTTCGGACGGATGTTGCACCTTGCACCGTGGATGTTGCACCCTGTAGATATCGATTATTCAAACGGTCATAACTTCTGGCTCGTTTAGAGTTACGGGAGCCATAACCTGTCAAAACGAAGGACTCGATGAGTTCTACGGCTTTGACAGCTTTCAGCATCAACGGATAGATTAATGCCCAAGAAGGAGAACCAGAATCTCAATCTGGTCTCGTAAGTTTTTAACCCTTCGTTTTTTCGACACGTGGATTTTTACGGTAAAACGGGATTACGTTGGCTGATCTTCTATTTAACATCGCTGGAGAGTGGTGCACATGGTACTGTTCCGTTTCAAATCCATGCACGCATTTCTAAAAGTCGTACGACACTGTTTCGCAATTTCGGACGGATGTTGCACCTTGCACCGTGGATGTTGCACCATGTAGATATCGATTATTCGGACGGCCATAACTTCTGGCTCGTTTGGAGTTACGGGCGCCATAACCTGTCAAAACGAAGGCCTCGATGAGTTCTACGGCTTTGACCGCTTTCAGCCGTCAACGGATAGATTAATGCCCAAAAAGGATAACCCGAATCTCAATCGGGTCTCGTAAGTTTTTTACGCTTCGTTTTTTCGACACGTGGATTTTAACGGTAAAACGGGATTACCGTGGCCCGTCTTCGACTCCCCATCGCTGAAGAATGGTGCACTATGGTACTGTTCCGTTTCAAATCCTTGCACGCATTTCTAAAAGTCGTACGACACTGTTTCACCATTTCGGACGGATGTTGCACCTTGCACCGTGGATGTTGCACCCTGTAGATATCGATTATTCGGACGGCCATAACTTCTGGCTCGTTTAGAGTTACGGGAGCCATAACCTGTCAAAACGAAGGCCTCGATGAATTCTACTGCATTGACAGCTTTCAGCCGTCAACAGATAGATTAATGCCCAAAAAGGACAGCCGCAATCTCAATCGGGTCTCGTAAGTTTTTTACCCTTCGTTTTTTCGACACGTGGATTTTTACGGTAAAACAGGATTACCGTGGCCCGTTTTCGACTTCCCATGGCTGGAGAGTGGTGCACTATGGTACTGTTCCGTTTCAAATCCATACACGCATTTCTAAAAGTCGTACGACACTGTTTCACCATTTCGGACGGATTTTGCACCTTGCACCGTGGATGTTGCACCATGTAGATATCGATTATTCAAACGGCCATAACTTCTGGCTTGTTTAGAGTTATGGGAGCCACAACCTGTCAAAACGAAGGACTCGATGAGTTCTACGGCTTTGACAGCTTTTAGCCGTCAACGGATAGATTAATGCCCAAAAAGGACAACCCGAATCTCAATCGGGTCTCGTAAGTTTTTAACCCTTCGTTTTTTCGACACGTGGATTTTTATGGTAAAACGGGATAACGGTGGCTGGTCTTCGATTTACCATCGCTGTAGAGTGGCGTACATGGTACTGTTCCGTTTCAAATCCATGCACGCATTTCTAAAAGTCGTACGGCACTGTTTCGCCATTTCGGACGGATGTTGCACCCTGTAGATATCGATTATTCGGACGGCATAACTTCTGGCTCGTTTAGAGTTACGGGAGCCATAACCTGCCAAAACGAAGGCCTCGATGAGTTCTATGGCTTTGACAGCTTTCAGCCGTCAACGGATAGATTAATGCCTAAAAAGGACAACCGGAATCTCAATCGGGTCTCGTAAGTTTTTTACCCTTCGTTTTTTCGACACGTGGATTTTTACGGTAAAACAGGATTACCGTGGCCCGTCTTCGACTTCCCATCGCTGGACAGTGGTGCAAATGGTACTGTTCCGTTTCAAATCCATGCACGCATTTCTAAAAGTCGTACGACACTGATTCGCCATTTCGGACGGATGTTGCACCTTGCACCGTGGATGTTGCACCCTGTAGATATCGATTATTCGGACGGCCATAACTTCTGGCTCGTTTAGAGTTACGGGAGCCATAACCTGTCAAAACGAAGGCCTCGATGAATTCTGCGTCATTGACAGCTTTCAGCCATCAACGGATAGATTAATGCCCAAAAAGGACAACCCGAATCTCAGTCGGGTCTCGTAAGTTTTTTACCTTTCGTTTTTTCGACACGTGGATTTTTATGGTAAAACGGGATTACCGTGGCCCGTCTTCGACTTTCCATCGCTGGGGAGTGGTGCACCATGGTAGTGTTCCGTTTCAAATCCATGCACGCATTTCTAAAAGTCGTACGGCAATGTTTCGCCATTTCGGACGGATGTTGTACCTTACACCGTGGATGTTGCACCCTGTAGATATCGATTATTCGGACGGCCATAACTTCTGGCTCGTTTAGAATTATGGGAGCCATAACCTGTCAAAACGAAGGCCTCGATGAGTTCTATGGCTTTGACAGCTTTCAGCCGTCATCGGATATATTAATGCCCAAAAAGAACAACCCGAATCTCAATCGGGTCTCGTAAGTTTTTTTCCCTTCGTTTTTTCGACACGTGGATTTTTACGGTAAAACAGGATTACCGTGGCTGACCTTCGATTTACCATCGCTGAAGAGTGGTGCACCATGGTACTATTCCGTTTCAAATCCATGCACGCATTTCTAAATGTCGTACGGCACTGTTTCGCCATTTCAGACGGATGCTGCACCTTGCACCGTGGAAGTTGCACCCTGTAGATATCGATTATTCGGACGGCCATAGATTCTGGCTCGTTTAGAGTTACGGGAGCCATAACATCAAAACGAAGGCCTCGATGAATTCTACGGCTTTGACAGCTTTCAGCCGTCAATGGATAGATTAATGCCCAAAAAGGACAACCCGAATCTCAATCGGGTCTCGTAAGTTTTTTACCCTTCGTTTTTTCGACACGTGGATTTTTACGGTAAAACAGGATTACAGTGGCTGGTCTTCGATTTACCATCACTGGAGAGTGGTGCACCATGGTACTGTTCCGTTTCAAATCCATGCACGCATTTCTAAAAGTCGTACGACACTGTTTCACCATTTCGGACGGATGTTGCACCTTGCACCGTGGATGTTGCACCCTGTAGATATCGATTTTCGGACGGCCATAATTTCTGGCTCGTTTAGAGAAATGGGAGCCATAACCTGTCAAAACGAAGGCCTCGATGAGTTCTACGGCTTTGACAGCTTTCAGCCGTCAACAGATAGATTAATGCCCAAAAAGGACAACCCGAATCTCAATCGGGTCTCGTAAGTTTTTTATCCTTCGTTTTTTCGACACGTGGATTTTTACGGTAAAACGTGATTACCGTAGCCCGTCTTCGACTACCCATCGCTGGAGAGTGGTGCACCATGGTAGTGTTCCGTTTCAAATCCATGCACGCATTTCTAAAAGTCGTACGGCACTGTTTCGCCATTTCGGACGGATGTTGCACCTTGCACCGTGGATGTTGCACCATGTAGATATCGATTATTCGGACGGCCATAACTTCTGGCTCGTTTAGAGTTACAGGAGCCATAACCTGTCAAAACGAAGGCCTCGATGAGTTCTACGAATTTGACAGCTTTCAGCCGTCAATGGATACATTAATGCCCAAAAAGGACAACCCGAATCTCAATCGGGTCTCGTAAGTTTTTTACCCTTCGTTTTTTCGACACGTGGATTTTTATGGTAAAACAGGATTACCGTGGCTGGCCTTCGATTTATCATCGCTGGAGAGTGGTGCACCATGGTACTGTTCCGTTTCAAATCCATGCACGCATTTCTAAAAGTCGTACGGCACTGTTTCGCCATTTCGGACGGATGTTGCACCTTGCACCGTGGATGTTGCACCCTGTAGATATCGATTATACGGACGACCATAACTTCTGGCTCGTTGAGAGTTACGGGAGCCACAACCTGTCAAAAAGAAGGCCTCGATGAGTTCTATGGCTTTGATAGCTTTAAGCCGTCAACGGATAGATTAATGCCCAAAAAGGACAACCCGAATCTCAATCGGGTCTCGTAAGTTTTTTTATCCTTCGTTTTTTCGACACGTGGATTTTTACGGTAAAACAAGATTACCGTGGCTGGCCTTCCATTTATTATTGCTGGAGAGCGGTGCACCATGGTACTGTTCCGTTTCAAATCCATGCATGCATTTCTAAAAGTCGTACGGCACTGTTTCGCCATTTCGGACGGATGTTGCACCTTGCACCGTGGATGTTGCACCCTGTAGATATCGATTATTCGGACGGCCATAACTTCTGGCTCGTTATGAGTTACGGGAGCCATAATCTGTCAAAACGAAGGCCTCGATGAGTTCTACGGTTTGACAGCTTTTAGCCGTCAATGGATATATTAATGCCCAAAAAGGACAACCCGAATCTCAATTGGGTCTCGTAAGTTTTTTACCCTTCGTTTTTTCGACACGTGTATTTTTACGGTAAAACGGGATTACCGTGGCCCGTCTTCCACTTCCCATCACGGGAGAGTGGTACACCATGGTACTGTTCTGTTTCAAATCCATGCACGCATTTCTAAAAGTCGCACGGCACTGTTTCGCCATTTCGGACGGATGTTGCACCTTGCACCGTGGATGTTGCACCCCGTAGATATCGATTATTCAAACGGCCATAACTTCTGGCTCGTTTAGAGTTACGGGAGCCATAACCTGTCAAAATGAAGGCCTCGATGAGTTCTACGGCTTTGATAGCTTTCTGCCGTCAACGGATAGATTAATGCCCAAAAAGGACAACCCGAATCTCAATCGGGTCTCGTAAGTTTTTTACCCTTCGTTTTTCGACACGTGGATTTTTACGGTAAAACAGGATTATCGTGGCCCGTCTTCGACTTCCCATCGCTGGAGAGCGGTGCACCGTGGTACTGTTCCGTTTCAAATCCATGCATGCATTTCTAAAAGTCGTACGGCACTGTTTCGCCATTTCGGACGGATGAGGCACCTTGCACCGTGGATGTTGCACCCTGTAGATATCGATTATTCGGACGGCCATAACTTCTGGCTCGTTTAGAGTTACGGGAGCCATAACCTGTCAAAACGAAGGCCTCGATGAGTTCTATGGCTTTGACAGCTTTCAGCCGTCAACGGATAGAGTAATGCCCAAAAAGGACAACCCGAATCTCAATCGGGCCTCGTAAGTTTTTTACCCTCCGTTTTTTCGACACGTGGATTTTTACGGTAAAACAGGATTACCGTGGCCCGTCTTCGAATTCCCATCGCTGGAGAGTGGTGCACTATGGTATTGTTCCTTTTCATATCCATGCACGCATTTCTAAAAGTCATACGGCACTGTTTCGCCATTTCGGACGGATGTTGCACCTTGCACTGTGGATGTTGCACCCTGTAGATATCGATTATTCGGACGGCCATAACTTCTGACTCGTTTAGATTTACGGAAGCCATAAACTGTCAAAACGATGGCCTCGATGAGTTCTATGGCTTTGACAGCTTTCAGCCGCCAACAGATAGATTAATGCCCAAAAAAGACAACCCGAATCTCAATCGGGTCTCATAAGTTTTTTACCCTTCGTTTTTTCGACACGTGCATTTTAACGGTAAAACGGGATTACCGTTGCCCGTCTTCGACTTCCCATCGCTGGAGAGTGGTGCACCATGGTACTGTTCCGTTTCAAATCCATGCACGCATTTCTAAAAGTCGTACGACACTGTTTCACCATTTCGGACGGATGTTGCACCTTGCACCGTGGATGTTGCACCCTGTAGATATAGATTATTCAAACGGCCATAACTTCTGGCTCGTTTAGAGTTACGGGAGCCATAACCTGTCAAAATGAAGGCCTCGATGAGTTCTACAGCTTTGACAGCTTTCTGCCGTCAACGGATAGATTAATGCCCAAAAAGGACAACCCGAATCTCAATCGGGTCTCGTAAGTATTTTACCCTTCGTTTTTTCGACACCTGGATTTTTACGGTAAAACAGGATTACCGTGGCCCGTCTTCGACTTCCTATCGCTGGAGAGTGGTGCACGATGGTACTGTTCCGTTTCAAAACCATGCACGCATTTCTAAAAGTCGTACGACACTGTTTCACCATTTCGGACGGATGTTGCACCTTGCACCGTGGATGTTGCACCCTATAGATATCGATTATTCAAACGGCCATAACTTCTGGCTCGTTTAGAGTTACGGGAGCCATAACCTGTCAAAACGAAGGCCTCGATGAGTTCTACGGCTTTGACAGCTTTCAGCATCAACGGATAGATTAATGCCCAAAAAGGAGAACCAGAATCTCAATCTGGTCTCGTAAGTTTTTAACCCTTCGTTTTTTCGACACGTGGATTTTTACGGTAAAACGGGATTACGTTGGCTGATCTTCTATTTACCATCGCTGGAGAGTGGTGCACATGGTACTGTTCCGTTTCAAATCCGTGCACGCATTTCTAAAAGTCGTACGACACTGTTTCACCATTTCGGAAGGATGTTGCACCTTGCACCGTGGATGTTGCACCCTGTAGATATCGATTATTCGGACGGCCATAACTACTGGCTCGTTTAGAGTTACGGGAGCCGTAACCTGTCAAAACGAAGGCCTCGATGAATTCTACGGCATTGACAGCTCTCAGCCGTCAACGTATCGATTAATGGTTAAAAAGGACAACCAGAATCTCAATCGGGTCTCGTAAGTTTTTTACCCTTCGTTTTTTCGACACGTGGATTTTTACGGTAAAACAGGATTACCGTGGCCCGTCTTCGACTTCCCATCGCTGGAGAGTGGTGCACTATGGTACTGTTCCGTTTCAAATCCATACACGCATTTGTAAAAGTCGTACGACACTGTTTCACCATTTCGGACGGATGTTGCACCTTGCACCGTGGATGTTGCACCCTGTAGATATCGATTATTCAAACGGCCATAACATCTGGCTCGTTTAGAGTTACGGGAGCCATAACCTGTCAAAACGAAGGCCTCGATGAGTTCTACGGCTTTGACAGCTTTTAGCCGTCAACGGATAGATTAATGCCCAAAAAGGACAACCCGAATCTCAATCGGGTCTCGTAAGTTTTTAACCCTTCGTTTTTTCGACACGTGGATTTTTACGGTAAAACGGGATTACGGTGGCTGGTCTTCGATTTACCATCGCTGGAGAGTGGTGCACAAGGTACTGTTCCATTTCAAATCCATGCACGCATTTCTAAAAGTCGTACGGCACTGTTTCGCCATTTCGGACGGATGTTGCACCTTGCACCGTGGATGTTGCACCCTGTAGATATCGATTATTCGGACGGCCATAACTTCTGGCTCGTTTAGAGTTACGGGAGCCATAACCTACCAAAACGAAGGCCTCGTTGAGTTCTATGGCTTTGACAGCTTTCAGCCGTCAACGGATAGATTAATGCCCAAAAAGGACAACCGGAATCTCAATCGGGTCTCGTAAGTTTTTTACCCTTCGTTTTTTGGACACGTGGATCTTTACGGTAAAACAGGATTACCGTGGTCCGTCTTCGACTTCCCATCGCTGAAGAGTGGTGCGCTATGGTACTGTTCCGTTTCAAATCCATGCACGCATTTTTAAAAGTCGTACGACACTGTTTAACCATTTCGGACGGATGTTGCACCTTGCACCGTGGATGTTGCACCCTGTAGATATCGATTTTTCAAACGGCCATAACTTCTGGCTCGTTAAGAGTTACGGGAGCCATAACCTGTCAAAACGAAGGCCTCGATGAGTTCTACGGTTTTGACAGCTTTCAGCCGTCAACAGATAGATTAATGCCCAAAAAGGACAACCCGAATCTCAATCGGGTCTCGTAAGTTTTTTACCCTTTGTTTTTTCGACACGTGGATTTTTACGGTAAAACAGGATTACCGTGGCTGGCCTTCGATTAACCATCGCTGGAGAGTGGTGCACTATGGTACTGTTCCGTTTCAAATCCATGCACGCATTTCTAAAAGTCGTACGGCACTTTTTCGCCATTTCAGACGGATGCTGCACCTTGCACCGCGGAAGTTGCACCCTATAGATATCGATTATTCGGACGGCCATGGATTCTGGCTCGTTTAGAGTTACGGGAGCCATAACCTGTCAAAACGAAGGCCTCGATGAGTTCTACGGCATTGACAGCTTTCAGCCATCAACGGATAGATTAATGCCTAAAAAGGACAACCCGAATCTCAATCGGGTCTCGTAAGTTTTTTACCCTTCGTTTTTTCGACACGTGGATTTTTACGGTAAAACGGGATTACCGTGTCCCGTCTTCGACTCTCCATCGCTGGAGAGTGGTGCACCATGGTAGTGTTCCGTTTCAAATCCATGCACGCATTTCTAAAAGTCATACCGCACTGTTTCGCAATTTCGGACGGATGTTGCACCTTGCACCGTGGATGTTGCACCATGTAGATATCGATTATTCGGACGGCCATAACTTCTGGCTCGTTTGGAGTTACGGGCGCCATAACCTGTCAAAACGAAGGCCTCGATGAGTTCTACGGCTTTGATAGCTTTCAGCCGTCAACGGATAGATTAATGCCCAAAAAGGATAACCCGAATCTCAATCGGGTCTCGTAAGTTTTTTACGCTTCGTTTTTTCGACACGTGGATTTTAACAGTAAAACGGGATTACCGTGGCCCGTCTTCGACTTCCCATCGCTGAAGAGTGGTGCACTATGGTACTATTCTGTTTCAAATCCATGCATGCATTTCTAAAAGTCGTACGACACTGTTTCACCATTTCGGACGGATGTTGCACCGTGGATGTTGCACCCTGTAGATATCGATTATTCGGACGGCCATAACTTCTAGCTCGTTTAGAATTACGGGAGCCATAGCCTGTCAAAACGAAGGCCTCGATGAGTTCTACGGCTTTGACAGCTTTCAGCCGTCAACGGATAGATTAATGCCCAAAAAGGACAACCCGAATCTCAATCGGGTCTCGTAAGTTTTTTACCCTTCGTTTTTTCGACACGTGGATTTTAACGGTAAAACGGGATTACCGTGGCCCGTCTTCGACTTCCCATCGCTGAAGAGTGGTGCACTATGGTACTGTTCCGTTTCAAATCCATGCATGCATTTCTAAAAGTCGTACGACACTGTTTAACCATTTCGGACGGATGTTGCACCTTGCACCGTGGATGTTGCACCCTGTAGATATCGATTATTCGGACGGCCATAACTTCTGGCTCGTTTAGAATTACGGGAGCCATAGCCTGTCAAAACGAAGGCCTCGATGAGTTCTACGGCTTTGACAGCTTTCAGCCGTCAACGGATAGATTAATGCCCAAAAAGGACAACCCGAATATCAATCGGGTCTAGTAAATTTTTTACCCTTCGTTTTTTCGACACGTGGATTTTTACGGTAAAACAGGATTACCGTGGCTGACCTTCGATTTACCATCGCTGAAGAGTGGTGCACCATCGTACTGTTCCGTTTCAAATCCATGCACGCATTTCTAAATGTCGTACAGCACTGTTTCGCCATTTCAGACGGATGCTGCACCTTGCACCGTGGAAGTTGCACCCTATAGATATCGATTATTCGGACGGCCATAACTTCTGGCTCGTTTAGAGTTACGGGAGCCACAACATATCAAAACGAAGGCCTCGATGAATTCTACGGCTTTGACAGCTTTCAGCCATCAACGGATAGATTAATGCCCAAAAAGGACAACCCGAATCTCAATCGGGTCTCGTAAGTTTTTAACCCTTCGTTTTTTCGACACGTGGATTTTTACGGTAAAACAGGATTACCGTGGCTGGCCTTCGATTTACCATCACTGGAGAGTGGTGCACCATGGTACTGTTCCGTTTCAAATCAATGCACGCATTTCTAAAATTCGTACGGCACTGTTTCGCCATTTCAGACGGATGCTGCACCTTGCACCGCGGAAGTTGCACCCTGTAGATGTTGATTATTCGGACGGCCATGGATTCTGGCTCGTTTAGAGTTACGGGAGCCATAACCTGTCAAAACGAAGGCCTTGATGAGTTCTACGGCTTTGATAGCTTTCAGCCGTCAACCGATAGATTAATGCCCAAAAAGGACAACCCGAATCTCAATCGGGTCTCGTAAGTTTTGTTATCCTTCGTTTTTTCGACACGTGGATTTTTACGGTAAAACAAGATTACCGTGGCCCGTCTTCGACTTCCCATCGCTGGAGAATGGTGCACCATGGTACTGTTCCATTTCAAATCCATGCACGCACTTCAGAAAGTCGTACGCCACTGTTTCACCATTTCGGACGGAAGTTGCACCTTGCATCGTGGATGTTGCACCCTGTAGACATCGATTATTCGGACGGCCATAACTTCTGGCTCGTTTAGAGAAATGGGAGCCATAACCTGTCAAAACGAAGTCCTCGATGAGTTCTACGGCTTTGACAGCTTTCAGCCGTCAACAGATAGATTAATGCCCAAAAAGGACAACCCAAATCTCAATCGGGTCTCGTAAGTTTTTTATCCTTTGTTTTTTCGACACGTGGATTTTTACGGTAAAACGGGATCACCATGGCCCGTCTTCGACTTCCCATTGCTGGAGAGTGGTGCACCATGGTAGTGTTCCGTTTCAAATCCATGCACGCATTTCTAAAAGTCGTACAGCACTGTTTAACAATTTCGGACGGATGTTGCACCTTGCACCGTGGATGTTGCAACATGTAGATATCGATTATTCGGACGGCCATAACTTCTGGCTCGTTTGGAGTTACGGGAGCCATAACCTGTCAAAACGAAGGCCTCGATGAATTCTACGGCTTTGACAGCTTTCAGCCGTCAACGGGTAGATTAATTCCCAAAAAGGACAACCCGAATCTCAATCGGGTCTCGTAAGTTTTTTACCCTTCATTTTTTCGACATGTGGATTTTTACGGTAAAACGGGATTACCGTGGCTGGCCTTCGATTTACCATCGCTGGAGAGTGGTGCACCATGGTACTGTTCCGTTTCAAATCCATGCACGCATTTCTAAAAGACGTACGGCACTGTTTCGCCATTTCGGACGGATGTTGCACCTTGCACCGTGGATGTTGCACCCTGTAGATATCGATTATACGGATGACCATAACTTCTGGCTAGTTTAGATTTACGGGAGCCACAACCTGTCGAAATGAAGGCATCGATGAGTTCTACAGCTTTGACAGCTTTCAGCCATCAACGGATAGATTAATGCCCAAAAAGGACAACCCGAATCTCAATCGGGTCTTGTAAGTTTTTTACCCTTCGTTTTTTTGACACGTGGATTTTTACGGTAAAACAGAATTACCGTGGCTGGCCTTCGATTAACCATCGCTGGAGAGTGGTGCACCATGGTACTGTTCCGTTTCAAATCCATGCACGCATTTCTAAAAGTCGTACGACACTGTTTCGCCATTTCAGACGGATGCTGCACCTTGCACCGCGGAAGTTGCACCCTATAGATATCGATTATTCGGACGGCCATGGATTCTGGCTCTTTTAGAGTTACGGGAGCCATAACCTGTCAAAACGAAGGCCTCGATGAGTTCTACGGCATTGACAGCTTTCAGCCATCAACGGATAGATTAATGCCTAAAAAGGACAATCCGAATCTCAATCGGGTCTCGTAAGTTTTTTACCCTTCGTTTTTTCGACACGTGGATTTTTACGGTAAAACGGGATTACCGTGTCCCGTCTTCGACTTCCCATCGCTGGAGAGTGGTGCACCATGGTAGTGGTCCGTTTCAAATCCACGCACGCATTTCTAAAAGTCGTACCGCACTGTTTCGCAATTTCTGACAGATGTTGCACCTTGCACCGTGGATGTTGCACCATGTAGATATCGATTATTCGGACGGCCATAACTTCTGGCTCGTTTGGAGTTACGGGCGCCATAACCTGTCAAAACGAAGGCCTCGATGAGTTCTACGGCTTTGACAGCTTTCAGCCGTCAACGGATAGATTAATGCCCAAAAAGGATAACCCGAATCTCAATCGGGCCTCGTAAGTTTTTTACCCTTCGTTTTTTCGACACGTGGATTTTAACGGTAAAACGGGATTACCGTGGCCCGTCGTCGACTTCCCATCGCTGGATAGTGGTGCACCATGGTACTGTTCCGTTTCAAATCCGTGCACGCATTTCTCAAAGTCGTACGACACTGTTTCACCACTTCGGACGGATGTTGCACCTTGCACCGTGGATGTTGCACCCTGTAGATATCGATTATTCGGACGGCCATAACTTCTGGATCGTTTAGAGTTACGGGAGCCATAACCTGTCAAAACGAAGGCCTCGATGAGTTCAATGGCTTTGACGGCTTTTAGCCGTCAACAGATAGATTAATGCCCAAAAAGGACAACCCGAATCTCAATCGGGTCTCGTAAGTTTTTTACCCTTCGCTTTTTCGACACGTGGATTTTTATGGTAAAACGGGATTACCGTGGCCCGTCTTCATCTTCCCATCACTGGAGGTGTTGCACCATGGTACTGTTCTGTTTCAGATCCATGCACGCATTTCTAAAAGTCGTACGGCACTGTTTCGCCACTTCGGACGGATGTTGCACCTTGCACCGTGGATGTTGCACCCTGTAGATATCTATTATTCGGACGGCCATAACTTCTGGATCGTTTAGATTTACGGGAGCCATAACCTGTCAAAACGAAGGCCTCGATGAGTTCTATGGCTTTGACGGCTTTTAGCCGTCAACAGATAGATTAATGCCCAAAAAGGACAACCCGAATCTCAATCGGGTCTCGTAAGTTTTTTACCCTTCGTTTTTTCGACACGTGGATTTTTACGGTAAAACAGGATTACCGTGGCTGGCCTTCGATTAACCATCGCTGGAGAGTGGTGCACCAAGGTACTGTTCCGTTTCAAATCCATGCACGCATTTCTAAAAGTCGTACGGCACTGTTTCGCCATTTCAGACGGATGCTGCACCTTGCACCGCGGAAGTTGCACCCTATAGATATCGATTATTCGGACGGCCATGGATTCTGGCTCGTTTAGAGTTACGAGAGCCATAACCTGTCAAAACGAAGGCCTCGATGAGTTCTACGGCATTGACAGCTTTCAGCCATCAACGGATAGATTAATGCCTAAAAAGGACAACCCGAATCTCAATCGGGTCTTGTAAGTTTTTTACCCTTCGTTTTTTCGACACGTGGATTTTTACGGTAAAACGGGATTACCGTGGCCCGTCTTCGTCTTCCTATCGCTGGAGGTGTTGCACCATGGTACTGTTCTGTTTCAAATCCATGCACGCATTTCTAAAAGTCATACGGCACTGTTTCGCCATTTCGGACGGATGTTGCACCTTGCACCGTGGATGTTGCACCCTGTAGATATCGATTATTCGACACGTGGATTTTTACGGTAAAACAGGATTACCGTGGCTGGCCTTCGATTAACCATCGCTGGAGAGTGGTGCACCAAGGTACTGTTCCGTTTCAAATCCATGCACGCATTTCTAAAAGTCGTACGGCACTGTTTCGCCATTTCAGACGGATGCTGCACCTTGCACCGCGGAAGTTGCACCCTATAGATATCGATTATTCGGACGGCCATGGATTCTGGCTCGTTTAGAGTTACGAGAGCCATAACCTGTCAAAACGAAGGCCTCGATGAGTTCTACGGCATTGACAGCTTTCAGCCATCAACGGATAGATTAATGCCTAAAAAGGACAACCCGAATCTCAATCGGGTCTTGTAAGTTTTTTACCCTTCGTTTTTTCGACACGTGGATTTTTACGGTAAAACGGGATTACCGTGGGCCGTCTTCGTCTTCCCATCGCTGGAGGTGTTGCACCATGGTACTGTTCTGTTTCAGATCCATGCACGCATTTCTAAAAGTCGTACGGCACAGTTTCGCCATTTCGGACGGATGTTGCACGTTGCACCGTGGATGTTGCACCCTATAGATATCGATTATACGGACGACCATAACTTCTGGCTCATTTAGAGTTACCGGAGCCATAACCTGTCAAAGCGAAGGCCTCGATGAGTTCTACGGCTTTGACAGCTTTCAACTGTCAACGGATAGATTAATGCCCAAAACGGACAACCCGAATCTCAATCGGATCTCGTAAGTTTTTTACCCTTCGTTTTTTCGACACGTGGATTTTTACGGTAAAACAGGATTACGGTGGCTGGTCTTCGATTTGCCATCGCTGGAGAGTGGTGCACCATGGTACTGTTCTGTTTCAAATCCATGCACGCATTTCTAAAAGTCGTACGGCACTGATTCGCCATTTCGGACGGATGTTGCACCTTGCACCGTGGATGTTGCACCCTCTAGATATCGATTATTCGGATGGCCATAACTTCTGGCTCGTTTAGAGTTACGGGAGCCACAACCTGTCAAAACGAAGGCATCGATGAGTTCTACGGCTTTGACAGCTTTCAGCCGTCAACGGATAGATTAATGCCCAAAAAGGACAACCCGAATCTCAATCGGGTCTCGTAAGTTTTTTACCCTTCGTTTTTTCGACACATGGATTTTTACGGTAAAACAGGATTACTGTGGCTGGCCTTCGATTAACCATCGCTGGAGAGTGGTGCGCCACGGTACTGTTCCGTTTCAAATCCATGCACGCATTTCTAAAAGTCGTACGACACTGTTTCGCCATTTCAGACGGATGTTGCACCTTGCACCGTGGAAGTTGCACCCTGTAGATATCGATTATTCGGATGGCCATAACTTCTGGCTCGTTTAGAGTTACGGGAGCCACAACCTGTCAAAACGAAGTCCTCGATGAGTTCTACGGCTTTGACAGCTTTCAGCCGTCAATGGATAAATTAATGCCCAAAAAGGACAACCCGAATCTCAATCGGGTGTCGTAAGTTTTTTACCCTTCGTTTTTTCGACACGTGGATTTTTACGGTAAAACAGGATTACCGTGGCTGGCCTTCGATTTACCATCACTGGAGAGTGGTGCACCATGGTTCTGTTCCATTTCAAATCCATGCACGCATTTCTAAAAGTCGTACGACACTGTTTCGCCATTTCAGACGGATGCTGCACCTTGCACCGCGGAAGTTGCACCCTGTAGATATCGATTATTCGGACGGCCATGGATTCTGGCTCGTTTAGAGTTACGGGAGCCATAACCTGTCAAAACGAAGGCCTCGATGAGTTCTACGGCTTTGACAGCTTTCAGCCATCAACGGATAGATTAATGTCCAAAAAGGACAACCCGAATCTCAATCGGGTCTCATAAGTTTTTTACCCTTCGTTTTTTTGACACGTGGATTTTTACGGTAAAACAGGATTACCGTGGCCCGTCTTCGACTTCCCATCGCTGGAGAATGGTGCACCATGGTACTGTTCCTTTTCAAATCCATGCACGCATTTCAGAAAGTCGTACGACACTGTTTCACCATTTCGGACGGAAGTTGCACCTTGCACCGTGGATGTTGCACCCTGTAGATATCGATTATTCAAACGGCCATAACTTCTGGCTCGTTTAGAGTTACGGGAGCCATAACCTGTCAAAACGAAGTCCTCGATGAGTTCTACGGCTTTGACAGCTTTCAGCCGTCAACAGATAGATTAATGCCCAAAAAGGACAACCCGAATCTCAATCGGGTCTCGTAAGTTTTTTATCCTTCGTTTTTTCGACACGTGGATTTTTACGGTAAAACGGGATTGCCGTGGCCCGTCTTCGACTTCCCATCGCTGGAGAGTGGTGCACCATGGTAGTGTTCCGTTTCAAATCCATGCATGCATTTCTAAAAGTCGTACAGCACTGTTTCGCAATTTCGGACGGATGTTGCACCTTGCACCGTGGATGTTGCACCATGTAGATATCGATTATTCGGACGGCCATAACTTCTGGCTCGTTTGGAGTTACGGGAGCCATAACATGTCAAAACGAAGGCCTCGATGAGTTCTACAGCTTTGACAGCTTTCAGCCGTCAACGGGTAGATTAATGCCCAAAAAGGACAACCCGAATCTCAATCGGGTCTCGTAAGTTTTTAACCCTTCGTTTTTTCGACACGTGGATTTTTACGGTAAAACGGGATTACCGTGGCTGGCCTTCGATTTACCATCGCTGGAGAGTGGTGCACCATGGTATTGTTCCGTTTCAAATACATGCACGCATTTCTAAAAGTCGTACGGCACTGTTTTGCAATTTCGGACGGATGTTGCACCTTGCACCATGGATGTTGCACCCTGTAGATATCGATTATACGGATGACCACAACTTCTGGCTTATTTAGATTTACGGGAGCCACAACCTGTCAAAACGAAGGCATCGATGAGTTCTACGGCTTTGACAGCTTTCAGCCATCAACGGATAGATTAATGCCCAAAAAGGACAACCCGAATCTCAATCGGGTCTCGTAAGTTTTTTACCCTTCGTTTTTTCGACACGTGGATTTTTACGGTAAAACAGGATTACCGTGGCTGGCCTTCGATTAACCATCGCTGGAGAGTGGTGCACTATGGTACTGTTCCATTTCAAATCCATGCACACATTTCTAAAAGTCGTACGGCACTGTTTCGCCATTTCAGACGGATGCCGCACCTTGCACCGCGGAAGTTGCACCCTATAGATATCGATTATTCGGACGGCCATGGATTCTGGCTCGTTTAGAGTTACGGGAGCCATAACCTGTCAAAACGAAGGCCTCGATGAGTTCTACGGCATTGACAGCTTTCAGCCGTCAACGGACAGATTAATGCCTAAAAAGGACAACCCGAATCTCAATCGGGTCTCGTAAGTTTTTTACCCTTCGTTTTTTCGACACGTGGATTTTTACGGTAAAACAGGATTACCGTGGCCCGTCTTCGACTTCCCATCGCTGGAGATTGGTGCACCATGGTACCGTTCCATTTCAAATCCATGCACGCATTTCTGAAAGTCGTACGGTTGCACCTTGCACCGTGGATGTTGCACCCTATAGATATCGATTATTCGGACGGCCATAACTTCTGGCTCGTTTAGAGAAATGGGAGCCATAACCTGTCAAAACGAAGTCCTCGATGAGTTCTACGTCTTTGACAGCTTTTAGCCGTCAACAGATAGATTAATGCCCAAAAAGGACAACCCGAATCTCAATCGGGTCTCGTAAGTTTTTTATCCTTCGTTTTTTCGTCACGTGGATTTTTACGGTAAAACAGGATTACCGTGTCCCGTCTTCGACTTCCCATCGCTGGAGAGTGGTGCACCATGGTAGTGTTCCGTTTCAAATCCATGCACGCATTTCTAAAAGTCGTACAGCACTGTTTCGCAATTTCGGACGGATGTTGCACCTCGCACCGTGGATGTTGCACCATGTAGATATCGATTATTCGGACGGCCATAACTTCTGGCTCGTTTGGAGTTACGGGCGCCATAACCTGCCAAAACGAAGGCCTCGATGAGTTCTACGGCTTTGACAGCTTTCAGCCATCAACGGATAGATTAATGCCCAAATGGATAACCCGAATCTCAATCGGGTCTCGTAAGTTTTTTACCCTTCGTTTTTTCGACACGTGGATTTTAACGGTAAAACGGGATTACCGTGGCCCGTCTTCGACTTCCCATTGCTGGATAGTGGTGCACCATGCTACTGTTCCGTTTCAAATCCATGCACGCATTTCTAAAAGTCGTACGGCACTGTTTCACCACTTCGGACGGATGTTGCACCGTGCACCGTGGATGTTGCACCCTGTAGATATCGATTATTCTGACGGCCATAACTTCTGGATCGTTTAGAGTTACGGGAGCCATAACCTGTCAAAACGAAGGCCTCGATGAGTTCTATGGCTTTGACGGCTTTCATCCGTCAACGGATAGATTAATGCCCAAAAAGGACAACCCGAATCTCAATGGGGTCTCGTAAGTTTTTTACCCTTCGTTTTTTCGACAAGTGGATTTTTATGGTAAAACGGGATTACCGTGGCCCGTCTTCATCTTCCCATCGCTGGAGGTGTTGCACCATGGTACTGTTCTGTTTCAGATCCATGCACGCATTTCTAAAAGTCATACGGCACTGTTTCGCCATTTCGGACGGATGTTACACCTTGCACCGTGGATGTTGCACCGTGAGTTCTACGGCTTTGACCGCTTTCAGCCGTCAACGGAAAGATTAATGCCCAAAGAGGACAACCGGAATCTAAATCGGGTCTCGTAAGTTTTTTACCCTTCGTTTTTTCGACACCGGATTTTTACAGTAAAGCGGGATTACCGTGCCTCGTCTTCGAATTACCATCGCTGGAGAGTGGTGCACCATGGTACTGTTCCATTTCAAATCCATGCACGCATTTCTAAAAGTCGTACGGCACTGTTTCGCCATTTCGGACGGATGTTGCACCGTGCACTGTGGATGTTGCACCCTGTAGATATCGATTATTCGGACGGCCATAACTTCTGGATCGTTTAGAGTTACGGGAGCCATAACCTGTCCAAACGAAGGCCTCGATGAGTTCTATGGGTTTGATGGCTTTCAGCCGTCAACGGATAGATTAATGCCCAAAAAGGACAACCCGAATCTCAATCGGGTCTCGTAAGTTTTTTACCCTTCGTTTTTTCGACACGTGGATTTTTATGGTAAAACGGGATTACCGTGGCCCGTCTTCGTCTTCCCATCGCTGGAGGTGTTGCACCATGGTACTGTTCTGTTTCAAATCCATGCATGCATTTCTAAAAGTCGTACGGCACTGTTTCGCCATTTCGGACGGATGTTGCACCTTGCACCGTGGATGCTGCACCCTGTAGATATCGATTATTCGGACGGCCATAACTTCTGGATCGTATAGAGTTACGGGAGCCATAAGCTGTCAAAACGAAGGCCACGATGAGTTCTATGGCTTTGACGGCTTTCAGCCGTCAACGGATAGATTAATGCCCAAAAAGGACAACCCGAATCTCAATCGGGTCTCGTAAGTTTTTTACCCTTCGTTTTTTCGACACGTGGATATTTACGGTAAAACGGGATTACCGTGGCCCGTCTTCGTCTTCCCATCGCTGGAGGTGTTGACGTATTTCTAAACGTCGTACGGCAATGTTTCGCCATTTCGGACGGATGTTGCACCTTGCACCGTGGATGTTGCACCCTGCAGATATCGATTATTCGGACGGCCATAACTTCTGGCTCGTTTAGAGTTACGGGAGCCATAACCTGTCAAAACGAAGGCCTCGATGAGTTCTACGGCTTTGATAGCTTTCAGCCGTCAACGGATAGATTAATGCCCAAAAAGGACAACCCGAATCTCAATCGGGTCTCGTAAGTTTTTTACCCTTCGTTTTTTCGACACGTGGATTTTTACGCTAAAACGGGATTACGGTGGCCCGTCTTCGACTTCCCATCGCTGGAGAGTGGTGCACCATGGTAGTTTTCCGTTTCAAATCCATGCACGCATTTCTAAAAGTCGTACGGCACTGTTTCGCCATTTCGGACAGATGTTGCACCATGCACCGTGGATGTTGCACCATGTAGATATCGATTATTCAGACGGCCATAACTTCTGGCTCGTTTAGAGTTACGGAAGCCATAACCTGTCAAAACGAAGGCCTCGATGAGTTCAACGGCTTTGACGGCTTTCAGCCGTCAACGGATAGATTAATGCCAAAAAAGGACAACCTGAATCTCAATCGGGTCTCGTAAGTTTTGTACCCTTCATTTTTTCGACACGTGGATTTTTACGGTAAAACGGGATTAACGTGGCCCGTCTTCGACTTCCCATCGCTGGAGAGTGGTGAACCATGGTAGTGTTCCGTTTCAAATCCATGCACGCATTTCTAAAAGTCGTACAACACTGTTTCGCAATTTCGGACGGATGTTGCACCTTGCACCGTGGATGTTGCACCATGTAGATATCGATTATTCGGACGGCCATAACTTCTGGCTCGTTTGGAATTACGGGAGCCATAACCTGTCAAAATGAAGGCCTCAATGAGTTCTACGGCTTTGACAGCTTTCAACCGTCAACAGATAGATTAATGCTCAAAAAGGACTACCCGAATCTCAATCGGGTCTCGTAAGTTTTTTACCCTTCGTTTTTTCGACACGTGGATTTTAACGGTAAAACGGGATTACCGTGGCCCGTCTTCGACTTCCCATCGCTGGATAGTGGTGCACCATGGTACTGTTGCATTTCAAATCCATGCACGCATTTCTAAAAGTCGTACGGCACTGTTTCACCATTTCGGACAGATGTTGCACCGTGCACCGTGGATGTTGCACCCTGTAGATATCGATTATTTGGACGGCCATAACTTCTGGATCGTTTAGAGTTACGGGAGCCATAACCTGTCAAAACGAAGGCCTCGATGAGTTATATGGCTTTGACGGCTTTCAGCCGTCAACGGATAGATTAATGCCCAAAAAGGACAACCCTAATCTCAATCGGGTCTCGTAAGTTTTTTACCCTTCGTTTTTTCGACACGTGGATTTTTACGGTGAAACAGGATTACGGTGACTGGTCTTCGATTTACCATCGCTGGAGAGTGGTGCACCATGGTACTGTTCCGTTTCAAATACATGCACGCATTTCTAAAAGTCGTACGACACTGTTTCGCCATTTCGGACGGATGTTGCACCTGGCACCGTGGATGTTGCACCCTGTAGATATCGATTATTCGAACGGCCATAACTTCTGGCTCGTTTAGAGTTACGGGAGCCATAACCTGTCAAAACGAAGGCCTCGATGAGTTCTATGGCTTTGACAGCTTTGAGCCGTCAACGGATAGATTAATGCCCAAAAAGGACAACCCGAATCTCAATCGGGTCTCGTAAGTTTTTTACCCTTCGTTTTTTCGACACGTGGATTTTAACGGTAAAACGGGATTACCGTGGCCCATCTTCGACTTCCCATCGCTGGATAGTGGTGCACCATGGTACTGTTCCGTTTCAAATCCATGCATGCATTTCTAAAAGTCGTACGGCACTGTTTCACCATTTCGGACGGATGTTGCACCGTGCACCGTGGATGTTGCACCCTGTAGATATCGATTATTCGGACGGCCATAACTTCTGGATCGTTTAGAGTTACGGGAGCCATAACCTGTCAAAACGAAGGCCTCGATGAGTTCTATGGCTTTGACGGCTTTCAGCCGTCAACGGATAGATTAATGCCCAAAAAGGACAACCCGAATCTCAATCGGGTGTCGTAAGTTTTTTACCCTTCGTTTTTTCGACACGTGGATTTTTATGGTAAAACGGGATTACCGTGGCCCGTCTTCGTCTTCCCATCGCTGGAGGTGTTGCACCATGCTACTGTTCTGTTTCAAATCCACGCACGCATTTCTAAAAGTCGTGTGGCACTGTTTCGCCATTTCGGACGGATGTTGCACCTTGCACCGTGGATGTTGCACCCTGTAGATATCGATTATTCGGACGGCCATAACTTCTGGCTCGTTTAGAGTTACGGGAGCCATAACCTGTCAAAACGAAGGCCTCGATGAGTTCTATGGCTTTGACGGCTTTCAGCCGTCAACGGATAGATTAATGCCCAAAAAGGACAACCTGAATCTCAATCGGGTCTCGTAAGTTTTTTACCCTTCGTTTTTTCGACACGTGGATTTTTAAGGTAAAATGGGATTACCGTGGCCCGTCTTCGTCTTCCCATCGCTGGAGGTGTTGCACCATGGTACTGTTCTGTTTCAAATCCATGCACGCATTTCTAAAAGTCGTACGGCACTGTTTCGCCATTTCGGACGGATGTTGCACCTTGCACCGTGGATGTTGCACCCTGTAGATAACGATTATTCGGACGGCCATAACTTCTGGCTCGTTTAGAGTTACGGGAGCCATAACCTGTCAAAACGTAGGCCTCGATGAGTTCTATGGATTTGACGGCTTTCAGCCATCAACGGATAGATTAATGCCCAAAAAGGACAACCCGAATCTCAATCGGGTCTCGTAAGTTTTTTACCCTTCGTTTTTTCGACACGTGGATTTTTACGGTAAAACGGGATTACCGTGGCCCGTCTTCGTCTTCCCATCGCTGGAGGTGTTGCACCATGGTACTGTTCTGTTTCAAATCCATGCACGCATTTCTAAAAGTCGTACGGCACTGTTTCGCCATTTCGGACGGATGTTGCCCCTTGCACCGTGTATGTTGCGCCCTGTAGATATCGATTATTCGGACGGCCATAACTTTTGGCTCATTTAGAGTTACGGGAGCCATAACCGGGCAAAACGAAGGCCTCGATGAGTTCTACGGCATTGCCAGCTTTCAAGCCGTCAATGGATAGATTAATGCCCAAAAAGGACAACCCGAATCTCAATCGGGTCTCGTAAGTTTTTAACCCTTCGTTTTTTCGACACGTGGATTTTTACGGTAAAACAGGATTACGGTGGCTGGTCTTCGATTTACCATCGCTGGAGAGTGGTGCACATGGTACTGTTCCGTTTCAAATCCATGCACGCATTTCTAAAAGTCGTACGGCACTGATTCGCCATTTCGGACGGATGTTGCACCTTGCACCGTGGATGTTGCACCCTCTAGATATCGATTATTCGGACGGCCATAACTTCTGGCTCGTTTAGAGTTACGGGAGCCATAACCTGTCAAAACGAAGGCCTCGATGAATTCTACGGCATTGACAGCTTTCAGCTATCAACGGATAGATTAATGCCCAAAAAGGACAACCCGAATCTCAATCGGGTCTCATAAGTTTTTTACCCTTCGTTTTTTCGACACGTGGATTTTTATGGTAAAACGGGATTACCGTGGCTGGCCTTCGACTTACCATCGCTGGAGAGTGGTGCACCATGGTACTGTTCCATTTCAAATCCATGCACGCATTTCTAAAAGTCGTACGGCACTGTTTCTCCATTTCGGACGGATGTTGCACCTTGCACCGTGGATGTTGCACCCTGTAGATATCGATTATACGGACGACCATAACTTCTGGCTCGTTTAGAGTTACGGGAGCCACAACCTGTCAAAACGAAGGCATCGATGAGTTCTACGGCTTTGACAGCTTTCAGCCGTCAACGGATAGATTAATGCCCAAAAAGGACAACCTGAATCTCAATCGGGTCTCGTAAGTTTTTTACCCTTCGTTTTTTCGACACGTGGATTTTTACGGCAAAACAGGATTACCGTGGCTGGCCTTCGATTAACCATCGCTGGAGAGTGGTGCACCATGGTACTGTTCCGTTTCAAATCCATGCACGTATTTCTAAAAGTCGTACGGCACTGTTTCGCCATTTCAGACGGATGCTGCACCTTGCACCGTGGAAGTTGCACCCTGTAGATATCGATTATTCGGACGGCCATAGATTCTGGCTCGTTTAGAGTTACGGGAGCCATAACTTGTCAAAACGAAGGCCTCGATGAGTTCTACGGCTTTGACAGCTTTCAGCCGTCAACGGATAGATTAATGCCCAAAAAGGACAACCCGAATCTCAATCGGGTCTCGTAAGTTTTTTACCCTTCGTTTTTTCGACACGTGGATTTTAACGGTAAAACGGGATTACCGTGGCCCGTCTTCGACTTCCCATCGCTGGAGAGTGGTGCACCATGGTACTGTTCCGTTTCAAGTCCATGCACGCATTTCTAAAAGTCGTACGGCACTGTTTCTCCATTTCGGACGGATGTTGCACCTTGCACCGTGGATGTTGCACCCTGTAGATATCGATTATTCGGACGGCCATAACTTCTGGCTCGTTTAGAGAAATGGGAGCCATAACCTGTCAAAACGAAGGCCTCGACGAGTTCTACGGCTTTGACAGCTTCCAGCCGTCAAAAGATAGATTAATGCCCAAAAAGGACAACCCGAATCTCAATCGGGTCTCGTAAGTTTTTTATCCTTCGTTTTTTCGACACGTGGATTTTTACGGTAAAACGGGATTACCGTGGCCCGTCTTCGACTTCCCATCGCTGGAGAGTGGTGCACCATGGTAGTGTTCCGTTTCAAATCCATGCACGCATTTCTAAAAGTCGTACGGCACTGTTTTTCCATTTCGGACGGATGTTGCACCTCGCACCGTGGATGTTGCACCATGTAGACATCGATTATTCGGACGACCATAACTTCTGGCTCGTTTGGAGTTACGGGAGCCATAACCTGTCAAAACGAAGGCCTCGATGATTTCTACGTCTTTGACAGCTTTCAACCGTCAACGGATAGATTAATGCCCAAAAAGGACAACCCGAATCTCAATCGGGTCTCGTAAGTTTTTTACCCTTCGTTTTTTCGACACGTGGATTTTTACGGTAAAACGAGATTACCGTGGCCCGTCTTCGTCTTCCCATCGCTGGAGGTGTTGCACCATGCTACTGTTCTGTTTCAAATCCACGCACGCATTTCTAAAAGTCGTGCGGCACTGTTTCGCCATTTCGGACGGATGTTGCACCTTGCACCGTGGATGTTGCACCCTGTAGATATCGATTATTCGGACGGCCATAACTTCTGGCTCATTTAGAGTTACGGGAGCCATAACCTGTCAAAACGAAGGCCTCGATGAGTTCTATGGCTTTGACGGCTTTCAGCCGTCAACGGATAGATTAATGCCCAAAAAGGACAACCCGAATCTCAATCGGGTCTCGTAAGTTTTTTACCCTTCGTTTTTTCGACACGTGGATTTTTACGGTAAAACGGGATTACCGTGGCCCGTCTTCGTCTTCCCATCGCTGGAGGTGTTGCACCATGGTATTGTTCTGTTTCAAATCCATGCACGCATTTCTAAAAGTCGTACGGCACTGTTTCGCCATTTCGGACGGATGTTGCACCTTGCACCGTGGATGTTGCACCCTGTAGATATCGATTATTCGGACGGCCATAACTTCTGGCTCGTTTAGAGTTACGGGAGCCATAACCTGTCAAAACGAAGGCCTCGATGAGTTCTATGGATTTGACGGCTTTCAGCCATCAACGGATAGATTAATGCCCAAAAAGGACAACCCGAATCTCAATCGGGTCTCGTAAGTTTTTTACCCTTCGTTTTTTCGACACGTGGATTTTTACGGTAAAACGGGATTACCGTGGCCCGTCTTCGTCTTCCCATCGCTGGAGGTGTTGCACCATGGTACTGTTCTGTTTCAAATCCATGCACGCATTTCTAAAAGTCGTACGGCACTGTTTCGCCATTTCGGACGGATGTTGCACCTTGCACCGTGTATGTTGCACCCTGTAGATATCGATTATTCGGACGGCCATAACTTTTGGCTCATTTAGAGTTACGGGAGCCATAACCGGGCAAAATGAAGGCCTCGATGAGTTCTACGGCGTTGATAGCTTTCAAGCCGTCAATGGATAGATTAATGCCCAAAAAGGACAACCCGAATCTCAATCGGGTCTCGTAAGTTTTTAACCCTTCGTTTTTTCGACACGTGGATTTTTACGGTAAAACAGGATTACGGTGGCTGGTCTTCGATTTACCATCGCTGGAGAGTGGTGCACATGGTACTGTTCCGTTTCAAATCCATGCACGCATTTCTAAAAGTCGTACGGCACTGATTCGCCATTTCGGACGGATGTTGCACCTTGCACCGTGGATGTTGCACCCTCTAGATATCGATTATTCGGACGGCCATAACTTCTGGCTCGTTTAGAGTTATGGGAGCCATAACCTGTCAAAACGAAGGCCTCGATGAATTCTACGGCATTGACAGCTTTCAGCTATCAACGGATAGATTAATGCCCAAAAAGGACAACCCGAATCTCAATCGGGTCTCATAAGTTTTTTACCCTTCGTTTTTTCGACACGTGGATTTTTATGGTAAAACGGGATTACCGTGGCTGGCTTTCGATTTACCATCGCTGGAGAGTGGTGCACCATGGTACTGTTCCATTTCAAATCCATGCACGCATTTCTAAAAGTCGTACGGCACTGTTTCTCCATTTCGGACGGATGTTGCACCTTGCACCGTGGATGTTGCACCCTGTAGATATCGATTATACGGACGACCATAAATTCTGGCCCGTTTAGAGTTACGGGAGCCACAACCTGTCAAAACGAAGGCATCGATGAGTTCTACGGCTTTGATAGCTTTCAGCCGTCAACGGATAGATTAATGCCCAAAAAGGACAACCCGAATCTCAATCGGGTCTCGTAAGTTTTTTACCCTTCGTTTTTTCGACACGTGGATTTTTACGGTAAAACAGAATTACCGTGGCTGGCCTTCGATTAACCATCGCTGGAGAGTGGTGCACCATGGTACTGTTCCGTTTCAAATCCATGCACGCATTTCTAAAAGTCATACGGCACTGTTTCGCCATTTCTGACGGATGCTGCACCTTGCACCGTGGAAGTTGCACCCTGTAGATATCGATTATTCGGACGGCCATAGATTCTGGCTCGTTTAGAGTTACGGGAGCCATAACTTGTCAAAACGAAGGCCTCGATGAGTTCTACGGCTTTGACGGCTTTCAGCCGTCAACGGATAGATTAATGCCCAAAAAGGACAACCCGAATCTCAATCGGGTCTCGTAAGTTTTTTACCCTTCGTTTTTTCGACACGTGGATTTTAACGGTAAAACGGGATTACCGTGGCCCGTCTTCGACTTCCCATCGCTGGAGAGTGGTGCACCATGGTACTGTTCCGTTTCAAATGCATGCACGCATTTCTAAAAGTCGTACGGCACTGTTTCACCATTTCGGACGGATGTTGCACCTTGCACCGTGGATGTTGCACCCTGTAGATATCGATTATTCGGAGGCCATAACTTCTGGCTCGGTTAGAGAAATGGGAGCCATAACCTGTCAAAACGAAGGCCTCGATGAGTTCTACGGCATTGACAGCTTTCAGCCGTCAACAGATAGATTAATGCCCAAAAAGGACAACCCGAATCTCAATCGGGTCTCGTAAGTTTTTTATCCTTCGTTTTTTCGACACGTGGATTTTTATGGTAAAACGGGATTACCGTGGCCCGTCTTCGACTTCCCATCGCTGGAGAGTGGTGCACCATGGTAGTGTTCCATTTCAAATCCATGCACGCATTTCTAAAAGTCGTACGGCACTGTTTTGCCATTTCGGACGGATGTTGCACCTCGCACCGTGGATGTTGCACCATGTAGACATCGATTATTCGGACGACCATAACTTCTGGCTCGTTTGGAGTTACGGGAGCCATAACCTGTCAAAACGAAGGCCTCGATGATTTCTACGGCTTTGACAGCTTTCAACCGTCAACGGATAGATTAATGCCCAAAAAGGACAACCCGAATCTCAATCGGGTCTCGTAAGTTTTTTACCCTTCGTTTTTTCGACACGTGGATTTTAACGGTAAAACGGGATTACCGTGGCCCGTCTTCGACTTCCCATCGCTGGAAAGTGGTGCACCATGGTACTGTTCCGTTTCAAATCCATACACGCATTTCTAAAAGTCGTACGGCACTGTTTCACCATTTCGGACGGATGTTGCACCTTGCATCGTGGATGTTGCACCCTGTAGATAACGATTATTCGGACGGCCATAACTTCTGGCTCGTTTAGAGTTACGGGAGCCATAACCTGTCAAAACGAAGGCCTCGATGAGTTCTATGGATTTGACGGCTTTCAGCCCTCAACGGATAGATTAATGCCCAAAAAGGACAACCCGAATCTCAATCGGGTCTCGTAAGTTTTTTACCCTTCGTTTTTTCGACACGTGGATTTTTACGGTAAAACGGGATTACCGTGGCCCGTCTTCGTCTTCCCATCGCTGAAGGTGTTGCACCATGGTACTGTTCTGTTTCAAATCCATGCACGCATTTCTAAAAGTCGTACGGCACTGTTTCGCCATTTCGGACGGATGTTGCACCTTGCACCGTGTATGTTGCACCCTGTAGATATCGATTATTCGGACGGCCATAACTTTTGGCTCATTTAGAGTTACGGGAGCCATAACCGGGCAAAACGAAGGCCTCGATGAGTTCTACGGCGTTGACAGCTTTCAAGCCGTCAATGGATAGATTAATGCCCAAAAAGGACAACCCGAATCTCAATCGGGTCTCGTAAGTTTTTAACCCTTCGTTTTTTCGACACGTGGATTTTTACGGTAAAACAGGATTACGGTGGCTGGTCTTCGATTTACCATCGCTAGAGAGTGGTGCACATGGTACTGTTCCGTTTCAAATCCATGCACGCATTTCTAAAAGTCCTACGGCACTGATTCGCCATTTCGGACGGATGTTGCACCTTGCACCGTGGATGTTGCACCCTCTAGATATCGATTATTCGGACGGCCATAACTTCTGGCTCGTTTAGAGTTACGGGAGCCATAACCTGTCAAAACGAAGGCCTCGATGAATTCTACGGCATTGACAGCTTTCAGCTATCAACGGATAGATTAATGCCCAAAAAGGACAACCCGAATCTCAATCGGGTCTCATAAGTTTTTTACCCTTCGTTTTTTCGACACGTGGATTTTTATGGTAAAACGGGATTACCGTGGCTGGCCTTCGATTTACCATCGCTGGAGAGTGGTGCACCATGGTACTGTTCCATTTCAAATCCATGCACGCATTTCTAAAAGTCGTACGGCACTGTTTCTCCATTTCGGACGGATGTTGCACCTTGCACCGTGGATGTTGCACCCTGTAGATATCGATTATACGGACGACCATAACTTCTGGCCCGTTTAGAGTTACGGGAGCCACAACCTGTCAAAACGAAGGCATCGATGAGTTCTACGGCTTTGACAGCTTTCAGCCGTCAACGGATAGATTAATGCCCAAAAAGGACAACCCGAATCTCAATCGGGTCTCGTAAGTTTTTTACCCTTCGTTTTTTCGACACGTGGATTTTTACGGTAAAACAGAATTACCGTGGCTGGCCTTCGATTAACCATCGCTGGAGAGTGGTGCACCATGGTACTGTTCAGTTTCAAATCCATGCACGCATTTCTAAAAGTCGTACGGCACTGTTTCGCCATTTCAGACGGATGCTGCACCTTGCACCGTGGAAGTTGCACCCTGTGGATATCGATTATTCGGACGGCCATAGATTCTGGCTCGTTTAGAGTTACGGGAGCCATAACTTGTCAAAACGAAGGCCTCGATGAGTTCTACGGCTTTGACGGCTTTCAGCCGTCAACGGATAGATTAATGCCCAAAAAGGACAACCCGAATCTCAATCGGGTCTCGTAAGTTTTTTACCCTTCGTTTTTTCGACACGTGGATTTTAACGGTAAAACGGGATTACCGTGGCCCGTCTTCGACTTCCCATCGCTGGAGAGTGGTGCACCATGGTACTGTTCCGTTTCAAATCCATGCACGCATTTCTAAAAGTCGTACGGCACTGTTTCACCATTTCGGACGGATGTTGCACCTTGCACCGTGGATGTTGCACCCTGTTGATATCGATTATTCGGAGGCCGTAACTTCTGGCTCGGTTAGAGAAATGGGAGCCATAACCTGTCAAAACGAAGGCCTCGATGAGTTCTACGGCTTTGACAGCTTTCAGCCGTCAACAGATAGATTAATGCCCAAAAAGGACAACCCGAATCTCAATCGGGTCTCGTAAGTTTTTTATCCTTCGTTTTTTCGACACGTGGATTTTTACGGTAAAACGGGATTACCGTGGCCCGTCTTCGACTTCCCATCGTTGGAGAGTGGTGCACCATGGTAGTGTTCCGTTTCAAATCCATGCACGCATTTCTAAAAGTCGTACGGCACTGTTTTGCCATTTCGGACGGATGTTGCACCTCGCACCGTGGATGTTGCACCATGTAGACATCGATTATTCGGACGACCATAACTTCTGGCTCGTTTGGAGTTACGGGAGCCATAACCTGTCAAAACGAAGGCCTCGATGATTTCTACGGCTTTGACAGCTTTCAACCGTCAACGGATAGATTAATGCCCAAAAAGGACAACCCGAATCTCAATCGGGTCTCGTAAGTTTTTTACCCTTCGTTTTTTCGACACGTGGATTTTAACGGTAAAACGGGATTACCGTGGCCCGTCTTCGACTTCCCATCGCTGGAAAGTGGGGCACCATGGCACTGTTCCGTTTCAAATCCATACACGCATTTCTAAAAGTCGTACGGCACTGTTTCACCATTTCGGACGGATGTTGCACCTTGCACCGTGGATGTTGCACCCTGTAGATATCGATTATTCGGACGGCCATAACTTCTGGCTCGTTTAGAGTTACGGGAGCCATAACCTGTCAAAACGAAGGACTCGATGAGTTCTATGGCTTTGATGGCTTTCAGCCGTCAACGGATAGATTAATGCCCAAAAAGGACTACCCGAATCTCAATCGGGTCTCGTAAATTTTTTACCCTTCGTTTTTTCGACACGTGGATTTTTACGGTAAAACGAGATTACCGTGGCCCGTCTTCGTCTTCCCATCGCTGGAGATGTTGCACCATGGTACTGTTCTGTTTCAAATCCATGCATGCATTTCTAAAAGTCGTACGGCACTGTTTCGCCATTTCGGACGGATGTTGCACCTTGCACAGTGTATGTTGCACCCTGTAGATATCGATTATTCGGACGGCAATAACTTCTGGCTCGTTTAGAGTTACGGGAGCCATAACCTATCAAAACGAAGGCCTCGATGAGTTCAACGGCTTTGACGGCATTCAGCCGTCAACGGATAGATTAATGCTCAAAAAGGACAACCCGAATCTCAATCGGGTCTCGTAAGTTTTTTACCATTCGTTTTTTCGACACGTGGATTTTTACGGTAAAACAGGATTACCGTTGCTGGCCTTCGATTTACCATCGCTGGAGAGTGGTGCACCATGGTACTGTTCCGTTTCAAATCCATGCACGCATTTCTAAAAGTCGTACGACACTGTTTCGCCATTTCGGACGGATGTTGCACCTTGCACCGTGGATGTTGCACCCTGTAGATATCGATTATACGGACGACCATAACTTCTGGCTCGTTTCGAGTTACGGGAGCCACTACCTGTCAAAACGAAGGCATCGATGAGTTCTTCGGCTTTGACAGCTTGCAGCCGTCAACGGATAGATTAATGCCCAAAAAGGACAACCCGAATCTCAATCGGGTCTCGTAAGTTTTTTACCCTTCGTTTTTTCGACACGTGGATTTTTACGGTAAAACAGGATTACCGTGGCTGGCCTTCGACTTCCCATCGCTGGAAAGTGGTGCACCATAGTACTGTTCCGTTTCAAATCCATACACGCATTTCTAAAAGTCGTACGGCACTGTTTCGCCATTTCGGACGGATGTTGCACCGTGCACTGTGGATGTTGCACCCTGTAGATATCGATTATTCGGACGGCCATAACTTCTGGATCGTTTAGAGTTACGGGAGCCATAACCTGTCAAAATGAAGGCCTCGATGAGTTCTATGGCTTTGACGGCTTTCAACCGTCAACGGATAGATTAATGCCTAAAAAGGACAACCCGAATCTCAATCGGGTCTCGTAAGTTTTTACCCTTCGTTTTTTCGACACGTGGATTTTTACGGTAAAACGGGATTACCGTGGCCCGTCTTCGTCTTCCCATCGCTGGAGGTGTTGCACCATGGTACTGTTCTGTTTCAAATCCATGCACGCATTTCTAAACGTCGTACGGCACTGTTTCGCCATTTCGGACGGATGTTGCACCTTGCACCGTGGATGTTGCACCCTGTAGATATCGATTATTCGGACGGCCATAACTTCTGGCTCGTTTAGAGTTACGGGAGCCATAACCTGTCAAAACGAAGGCCTCGATGAGTTCTATGGCTTTGACGGCTTTCAGCCGTCAACGGATAGATTAATGCCCAAAAAGGACAACCCGAATCTCAATCGGGTCTCGTAAGTTTTTTACCCTTCGTTTTTTCGACACGTGGATTTTTACGGTAAAACGGGATTACCGTGGCCCGTCTTCGTCTTCCCATCGCTGGAGGTGTTGCACCATGGTACTGTTCTGTTTCAAATCCATGCACGCATTTCTAAACGTCGTACGGCACTGTTTCGCCATTTCGGACGGATGTTGCACCTTGCACCGTCGATGTTGCACCCTGTAGATATCGATTATTCGGACGACCATAACTTCTGGCTCGTTTAGAGTTATGGGAGCCATAACCTGTCAAAACGAAGGCCTCGATGAGTTCTACGGCTTTGATAGCTTTCAGCCGTCAACGGATAGATTAATGCCCAAAAAGGACAACCCGAATCTCAATCGGGTCTCGTAAGTTTTTTACCCTTCGTTTTTTCGACACGTGGATTTTTACGGTAAAACGGGATTACCGTGGCCCGTCTTCGACTTCCCGTCGCTGGAGAGTGGTGCACCATGGTAGTTTTCCGTTTCAAATCCATGCACGCATTTCTAAAAGTCGTACGGCATTGTTTCGCCATTTCGGACAGATGTTGCACCATGCACCGTGGATGTTGCACCATGTAGATATCGATTATTCAGACGGCCATAACTTCTGGCTCGTTTAGAGTTACGGGAGCCATAACCTGTCAAAACGAAGGCCTCGATGAGTTCAACGGCTTTGACGGCTTTCAGCCGTCAGCGGATAGATTAATGCCCAAAAAGGACAACCTGAATCTCAATCGGGTCTCGTAAGTTTTTTACCCTTCGTTTTTTCGACACGTGGATTTTTACGGCAAAACGGGATTACCGTGGCCCGTCTTTGACTTCCCATCGCTGGAGAGTGGTGAACCATGGTAGTGTTCCGTTTCAAATCCATGCACGCATTTCTAAAAGTCGTACAGCACTGTTTCGCAATTTCGGACGGATGTTGCAACTTGCACCGTGGATGTTGCACCATGTAGATATCGATTATTCGGACGGCCATAACTTCTGGCTCGTTTGGAGTTACGGGAGCCATAACCTGTCAAAACGAAGGCCTCGATGAGTTCTACGACTTTGACAGCTTTCAGCCGTCAACAGATAGATTAATGCCCAAAAAGTACAACCCGAATCTCAATCGGGTCTCGTAAGTTTTTTACCCTTCGTTTTTTCGACACGTGGATTTAAACGGTAAAACGGGATTACCGTGGCCCGTCTTCGACTTCCCATCGCTGGATAGTGGTGCACCATGGTACTGTTCCATTTCAAATCCATGCACGCATTTCTAAAAGTCGTACGGCATTGTTTCACCATTTTGGACGGATGTTGCACCGTGCACCGTGGATGTTGCACCCTGTAGATATCGATTATTCGGACGGCCATAACTTCTGGATCGTTTAGAGTTACGGGAGCCATAACCTGTCAAAACGAAGGCCTCGATGAGTTCTATGGCTTTGACGGCTTTCAGCCGTCAACGGATAGATTAATGCCCAAAAAGGACAACCCAAATCTCAATCGGGTCTCGTAAGTTTTTTACCCTTCGTTTTTTCGACACGTGGATTTTTACGGTAAAACAGGATTACTGTGACTGGTCTTCGATTTACCATCGCTGGAGAGTGGTGCACCATGGTACTGTTCTGTTTCAAATCCATGCACGCATTTCTAAAAGTCGTACGACACTGTTTCTCCATTTCGGACGGATGTTGCACCTTGCACCGTGGATGTTGCACCCTCTAGATATCGATTATTCGGACGGCCATAACTTCTGGCTCGTTTAGAGTTACGGGAGCCATAACCTGTCAAAACGAAGGCCTCGATGAGTTCTATGGCTTTGACAGCTTTCAGCCGTCAACGGATAGATTAATGCCCAAAAAGGACATCCCGAATCTCAATCGGGTCTCGTAAGTTTTTTACCCTTCGTTTTTTCGACACGTGGATTTTAGCGGTAAAACGGGATTACCATGGCCCGTCTTCGACTTCCCATCGCTGGATAGTGGTGCACCATGGTACTGTTCCGTTTCAAATCCATGCACGCATTTCTAAAAGTCGTACGGCACTGTTTCACCATTTCGGACGGATGTTGCACCGTGCACCGTGGATGTTGCACCCTGTAGATATCGATTATTCGAACGGCGATAACTTCTGGATCGTTTAGAGTTACGGGAGCCATAACCTGTCAAAACGAAGGCCTCGATGAGTTCTATGGCTTTGACGGCTTTCAGCCGTCAATGGATAGATTAATGCCCAAAAAGGACAACCCGAATCTCAATCGGGTCTCGTAAGTTTTTTACCCTTCGTTTTTTCGACACGTGGATTTTTATGGTAAAACGTGATTACCGTGGCCCGTCTTCGTCTTCCCATCGCTGGAGGTGTTGCACCATGGTACTGTTCTGTTTCAAATCCATGCACGCATTTCTAAAAGTCGTGCGGCACTGTTTCGCCATTTCGGACGGATGTTGCACCTTGCACCGTGGATATTGCACCCTGTAGATATCGATTATTCGGACGGCCATAACTTCTGGCTCGTTTAGAGTTACGGGAGCCATAACCTGTCAAAACGAAGGCCTCGATGAGTTCTATGGCTTTGACGGCTTTTAGCCGTCAACGGATAGATTAATGCCCAAAAAGGACAACCCGAATCTCAATCGGGTCTCGTAAGTTTTTTACCCTTCGTTTTTTCGACACGTGGATTTTTACGGTAAAACGGGATTACCGTGGCCCGTCTTCGTCTTCCCATCGCTGGAGGTGTTGCACCATGGTACTGTTATGTTTCAAATCCATGCACGCATTTCTAAACGTCGTACGGCACTGTTTCGCCATTTCGGACGGATGTTGCACCTTGCACCGTGGATGTTGCACCCTGTAGATATCGATTATTCGGACGGCCATAACTTCTGGCTCGTTTAGAGTTATGGGAGCCATAACCTGTCAAAACGAAGGCCTCGATGAGTTCTATGGCTTTGACGGCTTTCAGCCGTCAACGGATAGATTAATGCCCAAAAAGGACAACCCGAATCTCAATCGGGTCTCGTAAGTTTTTTACCCTTCGTTTTTTCGACACGTGGATTTTTACGGTAAAACAGGATTACGGTGACTGGTCTTCGATTTACCATCACTGGAGAGTGGTGCACCATGGTACTGTTCCGTTTCAAATCCATGCACGCATTTCTAAAAGTCGTACGACACTGTTTCGCCATTTCGGACGGATGTTGCACCTTGCACCGTGGATGTTGCACCCTGTAGATATCGATTATTCGGACGGCCATAACTTCTGGCTCGTTTAGAGTTACGGGAGCCATAACCTGTCAAAACGAAGGCCTCGATGAGTTCTATGGCTTTGACAGCTTTCAGCCGTCAACGGATAGATTAATGCCCAAAAAGGACAACCCGAATCTCAATCAGGTCTCGTAAGTTTTTCACCCTTCGTTTATTCGACACGTGGATTTTAACGGTAAAACGGGATTACCGTGGCCCGTCTTCGACTTCCCATCGCTGGATAGTGGTGCACCATGGTACTGTTCCGTTTCAAATCCATGCACGCATTTCTAAAAGTCGTACGGCACTGTTTCACCATTTCGGACGGATGTTGCACCGTGCACCGTGGATGTTGCACCCTGTAGATATCGATTATTCGAACGGCGATAACTTCTGGATCGTTTAGAGTTACGGGAGCCATAACCTGTCAAAACAAAGGCCTCGATGAGTTCTATGGCTTTGACGGCTTTCAGCCGTCAATGGATAGATTAATGCCCAAAAAGGACAACCCGAATCTCAATCGGGTCTCGTAAGTTTTTTACCCTTCGTTTTTTCGACACGTGGATTTTTATGGTAAAACGTGATTACCGTGGCCCGTTCGTCTTCCCATCGCTGGAGGTGTTGCACCATGGTACTGTTCTGTTTCAAATCCATGCACGCATTTCTAAAAGTCGTGCGGCACTGTTTCGCCATTTCGGACGGATGTTGCACCTTGCACCGTGGATATTGCACCCTGTAGATATCGATTATTCGGACGGCCATAACTTCTGGCTCGTTTAGAGTTACGGGAGCCATAACCTGTCAAAACGAAGGCCTCGATGAGTTCTATGGCTTTGACGGCTTTTAGCTGTCAACGGATAGATTAATGCCCAAAAAGGACAACCCGAATCTCAATCGGGTCTCGTAAGTTTTTTACCCTTCGTTTTTTCGACACGTGGATTTTTACGGTAAAACGGGATTACCGTGGCCCGTCTTCGTCTTCCCATCGCTGGAGGTGTTGCACCATGGTACTGTTCTGTTTCAAATCCATGCACGCATTTCTAAACGTAGTACGGCACTGTTTCGCCATTTCGGACGGATGTTGCACCTTGCACCGTGGATGTTGCACCCTGTAGATATCGATTATTCGGACGGCCATAACTTCTGGCTCGTTTAGAGTTACGGGAGCCATAACCTGTCAAAACGAAGGCCGCGATGAGTTCTACGGCTATGACAGCTTTCAGCCATCAATGGATAAATTAATACCCAAAAAGGACAACCCGAATCTCAGTCGGGTCTCGTAAGTTTTTTACCCTTCGTTTTTTAGACACGTGGATTTTTACGGTAAAACGGGATTACGGTGGCTGGTCCTCGATTAACCATCGCTGGAGAGTGGTGCACCTTGGTACTGTTCCATTTCAAATCCATGCACGCATTTATAAAAGTCGTCCGGCACTGTTTCACCATTTCGGACGGATGTTGCACCGTGCACCGTGGATGTTGCACCCTGTAGATATCGATTATTCGGACAGTCATAACTTCTGGCTCGTTTAGAGTTACGGGAGCCATAACCTGTCAAAAAGAAGGCCTCGATTAGTTCTATGCCTTTGATAGCTTTCTGCCATCAACGGATAGATTAATGCCCAAAAAGGACAACCCGAATCTCAATCGGGTCTCGTAAGTTTTTAACCCTTCGTTTTTTCGACACGTGGATTTTTACGGTAAAACAGGATTACGGTGCCTGGTCTTCGATTTACCATCGCTGGAGAGTGGTGCACATGGTACTGTTCCGTTTCAAATCCATGCACGCATTTCTAAAAGTCGTACGGCACTGATTCGCCATTTCGGATGGATGTTGCACCTTGCACCGTGGATGTTGCACCCTCTAGATATCGATTATTCGGACGGCCATAACTTCTGGCTCGTTTAGAGTTACGGGAGCCATAACCTGTCAAAACGAAGGCCTCGATGAATTCTACGGCATTGACAGCTTTCAGCTATCAACGGATAGATTAATGCCCAAAAAGGACAAACCGAATCTCAATCGGGTCTCATAAGTTTTTTACCCTTCGTTTTTTCGACACATGGATTTTTATGGTAAAACGGGATTACCATGGCTGGCATTCGATTTACCATCGCTGGAGAGCGGTGCACCATGGTACAGTTCCATTTCAAATCCATGCACGCATTTCTAAAAGTCGTACGGCACTGTTTCTCCATTTCGGACGGATGTTGCACCTTGCACCGTGGATGTTGCATCCTGTAGATATCGATTATACGGACGACCATAACTTCTGGCTCGTTTAGAGTTACGGGAGCCACAACCTGTCAAAACGAAGGCATCGATGAGTTCTACGGCTTTGACAGCTTTCAGCCGTCAACGGATAGATTAATGCCCAAAAAGGAAAACCCGAATCTCAATCGGGTCTCGTAAGTTTTTTACCCTTCGTTTTTTCGACACGTGGATTTTAACGGTAAAACGGGATTACCGTGGCCCGTCTTCGACTTCCCATCGCTGGAGAGTGGTGCACCATGGTACTGTTCCATTTCAAATCCATGCACGCATTTCTAAAAGTCGTACGGCACTGTTTCACCATTTCGGACGGATGTTGCACCTTGCACCGTGGATGTTGCACCCTGTAGATATCGATTATTCGGACGGCCATAACTTCTGGCTCGTTCAGAGAAATGGGAGCCATAACCTGTCAAAACGAAGGCCTCGATGAGTTCTACGGCTTTGACAGCTTTCAGTCGTCAACAGATAGATTAATGCCCAAAAAGGACAACCCGAATCTCAATCGGGTCTCGTAAGTTTTTTATCCTTCGTTTTTTCGACACGTGGATTTTTACGGTAAAACGGGATTACCGTGGCCCATCTTCGACTTCCCATCGCTGGAGAGTGGTGCACCATGGTAGTGTTCCGTTTCAAATCCATGCACGCATTTTTGAAAGTCGTACGACACTGTTTTGCCATTACGGACGGATGTTGCACCTCGCACCGTGGATGTTGCACCATGTAGACATCGATTATTCGGACGATCATAACTTCTGGCTCGTTTGGAGTTACGGGAGCCATAACCTGTCAAAACGAATGCCTCGATGATTTCTACGGCTTTGACAGCTTTCAACCGTCAACGGATAGATTAATGCCCAAAAAGGACAACCCGAATCTCAATCGGGTCTCGTAAGATTTTTACCCTTCGTTTTTTCGACACGTGGATTTTAACGGTAAAACGGGATTACCGTGGCCCGTCTTCGACTTCCCATCGTTGGAAAGTGGTGCACCATGGTACTGTTCCGTTTCAAATCAATACACGCATTTCTAAAAGTCGTACGGCATTGTTTCACCATTTCGGACGGATGTTGCACCTTGCACCGTGGATGTTGCACCCTGTAGATATCGATTATTCGGACGGCCATAACTTCTGGCTCGTTTAGAGTTACGGGAGCCATAACCTGTCAAAACGAAGGCCTCGATGAGTTCTATGGCTTTGACGGCTTTCAGCCGTCAACGGATAGATTAATGCCCAAAAAGGACTACCCGAATTTCAATCGGGTCTCGTAAGTTTTTTACCCTTCGTTTTTTCGACACGTGGATTTTTACGGTAAAACGGGATTACCGTGGCCCGTCTTCGTCTTCCCATCACTGGAGATGTTGCACCATGGTACTGTTCTGTTTCAAATCCATGCATGCATTTCTAAAAGTCGTACGGCACTGTTTCGCCATTTCGGACGGATGTTGCACCTTGCACAGTGTATGTTGCACCCTGTAGATATCGATTATTCGGACGGCAATAACTTCTGGCTCGTTTAGAGTTACGGGAGCCATAACCTGTCAAAACGAAGGCCTCGATGAGTTCTACGGCTTTGATAGCTTTCAGCCGTCAACGGATAGATTAATGCCCAAAAAGGACAACCCGAATCTCAATCGGGTCTCGTAAGTTTTTTACCCTTCGTTTTTTCGACACGTGGATTTTTACGGTAAAACGGGATTACCGTGGCCTGTCTTCGACTTCCCATCGCTGGAGCGTGGTGCACCATGGTAGTTTTCCGTTTCAAATCCATGCACGCATTTCTAAAAGTCGTACGGCACTGTTTCGCCATTTCGGACAGATGTTGCACCATGCACCGTGGATGTTGCACCATGTAGATATTGATTATTCAGACGGCCATAACTTCTGGCTCGTTTAGAGTTACGAGAGCTATAACCTGTCAAAATGAAGGCCACGATGAGTTCAACGGCTTTGACGGCATTCAGCCGTCAACGGATAGATTAATGCCCAAAAAGGACAACCCGAATCTCAATCGGGTCTCGTAAGTTTTTTACCATTCGTTTTTTCGACTCGTGGATTTTTACGGTAAAACAGGATTACCGTGGCTGGCCTTCGATTTACCATCGCTGGAGAGTGGTGCACCATGGTACTGTTCCGTTTCAAATCCATGCACGCATTTCTAAAAGTCGTACGACACTGTTTCGCCATTTCGGACGGATGTTGCACCTTGCACCGTGGATGTTGCACCTTGTAGATATCGATTATACGGACGACCATAACTTCTGGCTCGTTTAGAGTTACGGGAGCCACAACCTGTCAAAACGAAGGCATCGATGAGTTCTACGGCTTTGACAGCTTTCAGCCGTCAACGGATAGATTAATGCCCAAAAAGGACAACCCGAATCTCAATCGGGTCTCGTAAGTTATTTACCCTTCGTTTTTTCGACACGTGGATTTTTACGGTAAAACAGGATTACCGTGGCTGGCCTTCGATTAACCATCACTGGAGAGTGGTGCACCATGGTACTATTCCGTTTCAAATCCATGCACACATTTCTAAAAGTCGTAAGGCACTGTTTCACCATTTCGGACGGATGTTGCACCTTGCACCGTGGATGTTGCACCCCGTAGATATCGATTATTCGGACGGCCATAACTTCTGGCTCGTTTAGAGTTACGGGAGCCATAACCTGACAAATCGAAGGCCTCGATGAGTTCTACGGCTTTGACAGCTTTCAGTCGTCAACGGATAGATTAATGCCCAAAAAGGACAACCCGAATCTCAGTCGGGTCTCGTAAGTTTTTTACCCTTCGTTTTTTCGACACGTGGATTTTTACGGTAAAACAGGATTACCGTGGCTGGCCTTCGATTTACCATCGTTGGAGAGTGGTGCACCATGGTACTGTTCCGTTTCAAATCCATGCACGCATTTCTAAAAGTCGTACGGCACTGTTTCGCCATTTCGGACGGATGTTGCACCTTGCATTGTGGATGTTGCACCCTGTAGATATTGATTATTCGGACGGCCATAACTTCTGACTCGTTTAGATTAACGGGAGCCACAACCTGTAAAAACGAAGGCCTCGATGAGTTCTATGGGTTCGACAGCTTTCAGCCGTCAACGGATAGATTAATGCCTAAATAGGACAGCCCGAATCTCAATCGGGTCTCGTAAGTTTTTTACCCTTCGTTTTTTCGACACGTGTATTTTTACGGTAAAACGGGATTACCGTGGCCCGTCTTCGACTTCCCATCGCGGGAGGTGGTGCACCATGGTACTGTTCCGTTTCATATCTATGCACGTATTTCTAAAAGTCGTACGACACTGTTTCACCATTTCGGACGGATGTTGCACCTTGAACCGTGGATGTTGCACCCTGTAGATATCGATTATTCAAACGGCCATAACTTCTGGCTCGTTTAGAGTTACGGGAACCATAACCTGTCAAAATGAAGGCCTCGATGAGTTCTACGGCGTTGACCGCTTTCTGCTGTCAACGGATAAATTAATGCCCAAAAAGGACAACCCGAATCTCAATCGGGTCTCGTAAGTTTTTTACCCTTCGTTTTTTCGACACGTAGATTTTTACGGTAAATCAGGATTACCGTGGCTGGTCTTCGATTTACCATCGCTGGAGAGTGGTGCACCATGGTACTGTTCCGTTTCAAATCCATGCACGCATTTCTAAAAGTCGTACGGCACTGTTTCGCCAATTCGGACTGATGTTGTACCTTGCACCGTGGATGTTGCACCCTGTAGATATCGATTATTCGGACGGCCATAACTTCTGGCTCGTTTAGAGTTACAAAATCCATAACCGGTCCAAACGAAGGCCTCGATGATTTCTACGGCTTTGACAGCTTTCAGCCGTCAACGGAAAGATTAATGCCCAGAAAGTACAACCCGAATCTCAATCGGGTCTCGTAAGTTTTTTACCCTTCGTTTTTTCGACACGTGGATTTTTACGGTAAAACGGGATTACGGTGGCTGGTCTTCGTTTTACCATCACTGGAGAGTGGTGCACCATGGTACTGTTCCGTTTCAAATCCATGCACGCATTTCTAAAAGTCGTACGACACTGTTTCGCCATTTCGGACGAATGTTGCACCTTGCACCGTGGATGTTGCACCATGTAGATATCGATTTTTCGGACGGCCATAACTTCTGGATCGTTTAGAGTTACAAAAGACATAACATGTCAAAACGAAGGCCTCGATGAGTTCTACGGTTTTGATAGCTTTCAGCCGTCAACGGATAGATTAATGCCCAAAAAGGACAACCCGAATCTTAATCGGGTCTCGTAATTTTTTTACCCTTCGTTTTTTCGACACGTGGATTTTTACGGTAAAACGGGATTACGGTGGCTGGTCTTCGATTCACCATCGCTGGAGAGTGGTGCACCACGGAACTGTTCCATTTCAAATCCATGTAGGCATTTCTAAAAGTCGTACGGCACTTTTTCGCCATTTCGGACGGATGTTGCACCTTGCACCGTGGATGTTGCACCCTGTAGATATCGATTATTCGGACGGCCATAACTTCTGGCTCGTTTAGATTTACGGGAGCCATAACTTATCAAAACGAAGTCCGCGATGAGTTCTACGGATATGACAGCTTTCAGCCATCAATGGATAGATTAATACCCAAAAAGGACAACCCGAATCTCAGTCGGGTCTCGTAATTTTTTTACCCTTCGTTTTTTGGACACGTGGATTTTTACGGTAAAACGGGATTACAGTGGCTGGTCCTCGATTTACCATCGCTGGAGAGTTGTGCACCATGGTACTGTTCCGTTTCAAATCCATGCACGCATTTCTACAAGTCGTACGGCACTGTTTCGCCATTTCGGACGGATGTTGCTCCTTGCACCATGGATGTTGCACCCTGTAGATATCGATTATTCGGACGGCCATAACTTCTGGCTCGTTTAGAGTTATAAAAGCCATAACCTGTCAAAATGAAGGTCTCGATGATTTCTACGGCTTTGACAGCTTTCAGCCGTCAACGGATAGATTAATGCCCAAAAAGGGCAACCCGAATCTCAATCGGGTCTCATAAGTTTTTTACCCTTTGTTTTTTCGACACGTGGATTTTTACGGTAAAACGGGATTACGGTGGTTGGTCTTCGATTTACCATCGCTGGAGAGTGGGCACCATGGTACTGTTCCCTTTCAAATCCATGCACGCATTTCTACAAGTCGTACGGCATTGTTTCGCCATTTCGGACGGATGTTGCACCTTGCACCGTGGATGTTGCACCCTGTAGATATCGATTATTCGGACGGCCATAACTTCTGGCTCGTTTAGAGTTACAAAAGCCATAACCTGTCAAAATGAAGGTCTCGATGAGTTCTACGGCTTTGACAGCTTTCAGCCGTCAACGGATAGATTAATGCCCAAAAAGGACAACCCGAATCTCAATCGGGTCTCGTAAGTTTTTTACCCTTCGTTTTTTCGACACGTGGATTTTTACGGTAAAACGGGATTACCATGGCCCGTCTTCGATTTCCCGTCGCTGGAGAGTGGTGAACCATGGTATTGTTCCTTTCAAATCCATGCACGCATTTCTAAAAGTCGTACGGCACTGTTTCGCCATTTCGGACGGATGTTGCACCTTGCACCGTGGATGTTGCACCCTGTAGATATCGATTATTCGGACGGCCATAACTTCTGGCTCATTTAGAGTAAGGGGAGCCATAACCTGTCAAAACGAAGGCCTCGATGAGTTCTACGGCTTTGACAGCTTTTAGCCGTCAACGGATAGATTAATACCCAAAAAGGACAACCCGAATCTCAATCGGGTCTCGTAAGTTTTTTACCCTTCGTTTTTTCGTCACGTGGATTTTTACGGTAAAACGGGATTACCGTGGCCCGTCTTCGACTTCCCATCGCTGGAGAGTGGTGCATAATGGTACTGTTCCATTTCAAATCCATGCACGTATTTCTAAAAGTCGAACGGCACTGTTTCTCCATTTCGGACGGATGTTGCACCTTGCACCGTGGATGTTGCACCCTGTAGATATCGATTATTCGGACGGCCATAACTTCTGGCTCGTTTAGAGTTACGGGAGCCATAACCTGTCAAAACGAAGGCCGCGATGAGTTCTACGGCTATGACAGCTTTCAGCCATCAATGGATAAATTAATACCCAAAAAGGACAACCCGAATCTCAGTCGGGTCTCGTAAGTTTTTTACCCTTCGTTTTTTAGACACGTGGATTTTTACGGTAAAACGGGATTACGGTGGCTGGTCCTCGATTAACCATCGCTGGAGAGTGGTGCACCTTGGTACTGTTCCATTTCAAATCCATGCACGCATTTATAAAAGTCGTCCGGCACTGTTTCTCCATTTCGGACGGATGTTGCACCTTACACCGTGGATGTTGCACCCTGTAGATATCGATTATTCGGACGGCCATAACTTCTGGCTCGTTTAGAGTTACAAAAGCCGTAACCTGTCAAAACGAAGGTCTCGATGATTTCTGCGGCTTCGACAGCTTTCAGCCGTCAACGGATAGATTAATGCCCAAAAAGGGCAACCCGAATCTCAATCGGGTCTCGTAAGTTTTTTACCCTTCGTTTTTTCGACACGTGGATTTTTACGGTAAAACGGGATTACGGTGGCTAGTCTTCGTTTTACCATCACCGGAGAGTGGCGCACCATGGTACTGTTCCGTTTCAAATCCATGCACGCATTTCTAAAAGTCGTACGACACTGTTTCGCCATTTCGGACGAATGTTGCACCTTGCACCGTGGATGTTGGACCCTGTAGATATCGATTTTTCGGACGGCCATAACTTCTGGCTCGTTTAGAGTTACAAAAGCCATAACCTGTCAAAACGAAGGCCTCGATGAGTTCTACGGCTTTGATAGCTTTCAGCCGTCAACGGATAGATTAATGCCCAAAAAGGACAACCCGAATCTCAATCGGGTCTCGTAAGTTTTTTACCCTTCGTTTTTTCGACACGTGGATTTTTACGGTAAAACGGGATTACCGTGGCCTGTCTTCGACTTCCCATCGCTGGAGCGTGGTGCACCATGGTAGTTTTCCGTTTCAAATCCATGCACGCATTTCTAAAAGTCGTACGGCACTGTTTCGCCATTTCGGACAGATGTTGCACCATGCACCGTGGATGTTGCACCATGTAGATATTGATTATTCAGACGGCCATAACTTCTGGCTCGTTTAGAGTTACGAGAGCTATAACCTGTCAAAATGAAGGCCACGATGAGTTCAACGGCTTTGACGGCATTCAGCCGTCAACGGATAGATTAATGCCCAAAAAGGACAACCCGAATCTCAATCGGGTCTCGTAAGTTTTTTACCATTCGTTTTTTCGACTCGTGGATTTTTACGGTAAAACAGGATTACCGTGGCTGGCCTTCGATTTACCATCGCTGGAGAGTGGTGCACCATGGTACTGTTCCGTTTCAAATCCATGCACGCATTTCTAAAAGTCGTACGACACTGTTTCGCCATTTCGGACGGATGTTGCACCTTGCACCGTGGATGTTGCACCTTGTAGATATCGATTATACGGACGACCATAACTTCTGGCTCGTTTAGAGTTACGGGAGCCACAACCTGTCAAAACGAAGGCATCGATGAGTTCTACGGCTTTGACAGCTTTCAGCCGTCAACGGATAGATTAATGCCCAAAAAGGACAACCCGAATCTCAATCGGGTCTCGTAAGTTATTTACCCTTCGTTTTTTCGACACGTGGATTTTTACGGTAAAACAGGATTACCGTGGCTGGCCTTCGATTAACCATCACTGGAGAGTGGTGCACCATGGTACTATTCCGTTTCAAATCCATGCACACATTTCTAAAAGTCGTAAGGCACTGTTTCACCATTTCGGACGGATGTTGCACCTTGCACCGTGGATGTTGCACCCCGTAGATATCGATTATTCGGACGGCCATAACTTCTGGCTCGTTTAGAGTTACGGGAGCCATAACCTGACAAATCGAAGGCCTCGATGAGTTCTACGGCTTTGACAGCTTTCAGTCGTCAACGGATAGATTAATGCCCAAAAAGGACAACCCGAATCTCAGTCGGGTCTCGTAAGTTTTTTACCCTTCGTTTTTTCGACACGTGGATTTTTACGGTAAAACAGGATTACCGTGGCTGGCCTTCGATTTACCATCGTTGGAGAGTGGTGCACCATGGTACTGTTCCGTTTCAAATCCATGCACGCATTTCTAAAAGTCGTACGGCACTGTTTCGCCATTTCGGACGGATGTTGCACCTTGCATTGTGGATGTTGCACCCTGTAGATATTGATTATTCGGACGGCCATAACTTCTGACTCGTTTAGATTAACGGGAGCCACAACCTGTAAAAACGAAGGCCTCGATGAGTTCTATGGGTTCGACAGCTTTCAGCCGTCAACGGATAGATTAATGCCTAAATAGGACAGCCCGAATCTCAATCGGGTCTCGTAAGTTTTTTACCCTTCGTTTTTTCGACACGTGTATTTTTACGGTAAAACGGGATTACCGTGGCCCGTCTTCGACTTCCCATCGCGGGAGGTGGTGCACCATGGTACTGTTCCGTTTCATATCTATGCACGTATTTCTAAAAGTCGTACGACACTGTTTCACCATTTCGGACGGATGTTGCACCTTGAACCGTGGATGTTGCACCCTGTAGATATCGATTATTCAAACGGCCATAACTTCTGGCTCGTTTAGAGTTACGGGAACCATAACCTGTCAAAATGAAGGCCTCGATGAGTTCTACGGCGTTGACCGCTTTCTGCTGTCAACGGATAAATTAATGCCCAAAAAGGACAACCCGAATCTCAATCGGGTCTCGTAAGTTTTTTACCCTTCGTTTTTTCGACACGTAGATTTTTACGGTAAATCAGGATTACCGTGGCTGGTCTTCGATTTACCATCGCTGGAGAGTGGTGCACCATGGTACTGTTCCGTTTCAAATCCATGCACGCATTTCTAAAAGTCGTACGGCACTGTTTCGCCAATTCGGACTGATGTTGTACCTTGCACCGTGGATGTTGCACCCTGTAGATATCGATTATTCGGACGGCCATAACTTCTGGCTCGTTTAGAGTTACAAAATCCATAACCGGTCCAAACGAAGGCCTCGATGATTTCTACGGCTTTGACAGCTTTCAGCCGTCAACGGAAAGATTAATGCCCAGAAAGTACAACCCGAATCTCAATCGGGTCTCGTAAGTTTTTTACCCTTCGTTTTTTCGACACGTGGATTTTTACGGTAAAACGGGATTACGGTGGCTGGTCTTCGTTTTACCATCACTGGAGAGTGGTGCACCATGGTACTGTTCCGTTTCAAATCCATGCACGCATTTCTAAAAGTCGTACGACACTGTTTCGCCATTTCGGACGAATGTTGCACCTTGCACCGTGGATGTTGCACCATGTAGATATCGATTTTTCGGACGGCCATAACTTCTGGATCGTTTAGAGTTACAAAAGACATAACATGTCAAAACGAAGGCCTCGATGAGTTCTACGGTTTTGATAGCTTTCAGCCGTCAACGGATAGATTAATGCCCAAAAAGGACAACCCGAATCTTAATCGGGTCTCGTAATTTTTTTACCCTTCGTTTTTTCGACACGTGGATTTTTACGGTAAAACGGGATTACGGTGGCTGGTCTTCGATTCACCATCGCTGGAGAGTGGTGCACCACGGAACTGTTCCATTTCAAATCCATGTAGGCATTTCTAAAAGTCGTACGGCACTTTTTCGCCATTTCGGACGGATGTTGCACCTTGCACCGTGGATGTTGCACCCTGTAGATATCGATTATTCGGACGGCCATAACTTCTGGCTCGTTTAGATTTACGGGAGCCATAACTTATCAAAACGAAGTCCGCGATGAGTTCTACGGATATGACAGCTTTCAGCCATCAATGGATAGATTAATACCCAAAAAGGACAACCCGAATCTCAGTCGGGTCTCGTAATTTTTTTACCCTTCGTTTTTTGGACACGTGGATTTTTACGGTAAAACGGGATTACAGTGGCTGGTCCTCGATTTACCATCGCTGGAGAGTTGTGCACCATGGTACTGTTCCGTTTCAAATCCATGCACGCATTTCTACAAGTCGTACGGCACTGTTTCGCCATTTCGGACGGATGTTGCTCCTTGCACCATGGATGTTGCACCCTGTAGATATCGATTATTCGGACGGCCATAACTTCTGGCTCGTTTAGAGTTATAAAAGCCATAACCTGTCAAAATGAAGGTCTCGATGATTTCTACGGCTTTGACAGCTTTCAGCCGTCAACGGATAGATTAATGCCCAAAAAGGGCAACCCGAATCTCAATCGGGTCTCATAAGTTTTTTACCCTTTGTTTTTTCGACACGTGGATTTTTACGGTAAAACGGGATTACGGTGGTTGGTCTTCGATTTACCATCGCTGGAGAGTGGGCACCATGGTACTGTTCCCTTTCAAATCCATGCACGCATTTCTACAAGTCGTACGGCATTGTTTCGCCATTTCGGACGGATGTTGCACCTTGCACCGTGGATGTTGCACCCTGTAGATATCGATTATTCGGACGGCCATAACTTCTGGCTCGTTTAGAGTTACAAAAGCCATAACCTGTCAAAATGAAGGTCTCGATGAGTTCTACGGCTTTGACAGCTTTCAGCCGTCAACGGATAGATTAATGCCCAAAAAGGACAACCCGAATCTCAATCGGGTCTCGTAAGTTTTTTACCCTTCGTTTTTTCGACACGTGGATTTTTACGGTAAAACGGGATTACCATGGCCCGTCTTCGATTTCCCGTCGCTGGAGAGTGGTGAACCATGGTATTGTTCCTTTCAAATCCATGCACGCATTTCTAAAAGTCGTACGGCACTGTTTCGCCATTTCGGACGGATGTTGCACCTTGCACCGTGGATGTTGCACCCTGTAGATATCGATTATTCGGACGGCCATAACTTCTGGCTCATTTAGAGTAAGGGGAGCCATAACCTGTCAAAACGAAGGCCTCGATGAGTTCTACGGCTTTGACAGCTTTTAGCCGTCAACGGATAGATTAATACCCAAAAAGGACAACCCGAATCTCAATCGGGTCTCGTAAGTTTTTTACCCTTCGTTTTTTCGTCACGTGGATTTTTACGGTAAAACGGGATTACCGTGGCCCGTCTTCGACTTCCCATCGCTGGAGAGTGGTGCATAATGGTACTGTTCCATTTCAAATCCATGCACGTATTTCTAAAAGTCGAACGGCACTGTTTCTCCATTTCGGACGGATGTTGCACCTTGCACCGTGGATGTTGCACCCTGTAGATATCGATTATTCGGACGGCCATAACTTCTGGCTCGTTTAGAGTTACGGGAGCCATAACCTGTCAAAACGAAGGCCGCGATGAGTTCTACGGCTATGACAGCTTTCAGCCATCAATGGATAAATTAATACCCAAAAAGGACAACCCGAATCTCAGTCGGGTCTCGTAAGTTTTTTACCCTTCGTTTTTTAGACACGTGGATTTTTACGGTAAAACGGGATTACGGTGGCTGGTCCTCGATTAACCATCGCTGGAGAGTGGTGCACCTTGGTACTGTTCCATTTCAAATCCATGCACGCATTTATAAAAGTCGTCCGGCACTGTTTCTCCATTTCGGACGGATGTTGCACCTTACACCGTGGATGTTGCACCCTGTAGATATCGATTATTCGGACGGCCATAACTTCTGGCTCGTTTAGAGTTACAAAAGCCGTAACCTGTCAAAACGAAGGTCTCGATGATTTCTGCGGCTTCGACAGCTTTCAGCCGTCAACGGATAGATTAATGCCCAAAAAGGGCAACCCGAATCTCAATCGGGTCTCGTAAGTTTTTTACCCTTCGTTTTTTCGACACGTGGATTTTTACGGTAAAACGGGATTACGGTGGCTAGTCTTCGTTTTACCATCACCGGAGAGTGGCGCACCATGGTACTGTTCCGTTTCAAATCCATGCACGCATTTCTAAAAGTCGTACGACACTGTTTCGCCATTTCGGACGAATGTTGCACCTTGCACCGTGGATGTTGGACCCTGTAGATATCGATTTTTCGGACGGCCATAACTTCTGGCTCGTTTAGAGTTACAAAAGCCATAACCTGTCAAAACGAAGGCCTCGATGATTTCTACGGCTTTGACAGCTTTCAGCCGTCAACGGATAGATTAATGCCCAAAAAGGACAACTCGAATCTCAATCGGGTCTCGTAAGTTTTTTACCCTTCGTTTTTTCGACACGTGGATTTTTACGGTAAAACGGGATTACCGTGGCCCGTCTTCGACTTCCCATCACTAGAGAGTGGTGCGCCATGGTACTGTTCCGTTTCAAATCCATGCACGCATTTCTAAAAGTTGTACGGCACTGTTTCGCCATTTCGGACGGATGTTGCACCTTGCACCGTGGATGTTGCACCCTGTAGATATCGATTATTCGGACGGCCATAACTTCTGGCTCATTAAGATTTAGGGGAGGCATAACCTGTCAAAACGAAGGTCTCGATGAGTTCTACGGCTTTGACAGCTTTCAGCCATCAACGGATAGACTAATGCCCAAAAAGGACAACTCGAATCTCAATCGGGTCTCGTAAGTTTTTTACCCTTCGTTTTTTCGACACGTGGATTTTTACGGTAAAACGGGATTACCGTGGCCCGTCTTCGACTTCCCATCGCGGGAGAGTGGTGCACCATGGCACTATTCCGTTTCAAATCCATGCACGCATTTCTAAAAGTGGTACGGCACTGTTTCGCCATTTCGGACGGATGTTGCACCTTGCACCGTGGATGTTGCACCTTGTAGATATCGATTATTCGGACGGCCATAACTTCTGGCTCGTTTAGAGTCACGGGAGCCATAACCTGTCAAAACAAAGGTCTCGATGAGTTCTATTGCTTTGACAGCTTTCAACCGTCAATGGATAGATTAATCCCCAAAAAGGACAACCCGAATCTCAATTGGGTCTCGAAAGTTTTTTACCCTTCGTTTTTTCGACACGTGGATTTTTACGGTAAAACGGGATTACCGTGGCCCGTCTTCGACTTTCCATCGCTGGAGAGTGGTGCACCATGGTACTGTTCCGTTTCAAATCCATGCACGCATTTCTAGAAGTCATACAGCACTGTTTGGCCATTTCGGACGGATGTTGCACCTTGCACCGTGAATGTTGCACCCTGTAGATATCGATTATTCGGACGGCCATAACTTCTAGCTCGTTTAGAGTTACGGGAGCCATAACCTGTCAAAACGAAGACCTCGATGAGTTCTACGGCTTTGATAGCTTTCAACCGTCAACGAATAGATTAATGCCCAAAAAGGACAACCCGAATCTCAGTCGGGTCTCCTAAGTTTTTTACCCTTCGTTTTTTCGACAGGTGGATTTTACGGTAAAACGGGATTACTGTGGCTGGTCTTCGATTTACCATCGCTGGAGAGTGGTGCACCATGGTACTGTTCCGTTTCAAATCCAAGCACGCATTTCTAAAAGTCGTGCGGCACTGTTTCGCTATTTCGGACGGATGTTGCACCTTGCACTGTGGATGTTGCACCCTGTAGATATCGATTATTCGGACGGCCATAACTTCTGGCTCGTTTAGAGTTAAAAAAGCCATAACCTGTCAAAACGAAGGCCTCGATGAGTTCTACGGCTTTGACAGCTTTCAGCCATCAACGGATAGATTAATGCCCAAAAAGGACAACCCGAATCTCAATCGGGTTTCGTTAGTTTTTTACCCTTCGTTTTTTCGACACGTGGATTTTTACGGTCAAACGGGATTACCGTGGCCCGTCTTCGACTTCCCATCGCTGGAGAGTGGTGCACCATGGTACTGTTCCATTTCAAATCCATGCACGCATTTCTAAAAGTCGTACGGCACTTTTTCGCCATTTCGGACGGGTGTTGCACCTTGCACCGTGGATATTGCACCCTGTAGATATCGATTATACGGACGGCCATAACTTCTGGCTTGTTTAGAGTTACGGGAGCCATAACCTGTCAAAACGAAGGCCGCGATGAGTTCTACGGCTATGATAGCTTTCAGCCATCAATGGATAGATTAATACCCAAAAGGGACAACCCGAATCTCGGTCGGGTCTCGTATGTTTTTTACCCTTCGTTTTTTGGACACGTGGATTTTTACGGTAAAACGGGATTACGGTGGCTGGTCCTCGATTTACCATCGCTGGAGAGTGGTGCACCATGGTAATGTTTCGTTTCAAATCCATGCACGCATTTCTAAAAGTCGTACGACACTGTTTCGCCATTTCGGACGGATGTTGCACCTTGCACCGTGGATGTTGCACCCTGTAGATATCGATTATTCGGACGGCCATAACTTCTGGCTCGTTTAGAGTTACGGGAGCCATAACCTGTCAAAACGAAGTCCTCGATGAGTTCTATGGCTTTGACAGCTTTCAGCCGTCAACGGGTAGATTAATGCCCAAAAAGGACAACCCGAATCACAATCGGGTCTCGTAAGTTTTTTACCCTTCGTTTTTTCGACACGTGGATTTTTACGGTAAAACAGGATTACCGTGGCCCGTCATCGACTTCCCATCGCTGGAGAGTGGTGCACCATGGTACTGTTCCGTTTCAAATCCATGCATGCATTTCTAAAAGTCGTATGGCACTGTTTCGCCATTTCGGACGGATGTTGCACCTTGCACCGTGGATGTTGCACCCTGTAGATATCGATTATTCGGAAGGCCATAACTTCTGACTCGTTTAGATTTACGGTAGCCATAACCTGTCAAAACGAAGGCCTCGATGAGTTCTATGGATTTGACAGCTTTCAGCCGTCAACGGATAGGTTATTGTCCAAAAAGGACAACCCGAATCTCAATCGGGTCTCGTAAGTTTTTACCCTTTGTTTTTTCGACACGTGGATTTTTACGGTAAAACAGGATTACCGCGGCCCGTCTTCGACTTCCCATCGCTGGAGAGTGGTGCACCATGGTACTGTTCCATTTCAAATCCATACACGCATTTCTAAATGTCGTACGACACTGTTTAACCATTTCGGACGGATGTTGCACCTTGCACGGTGGATGTTGCACCCTGTAGATATCGATTATTCAAACGGCCATAACTTCTGGCTCGTTTAGAGTTACGGGAGCCATAACCTGTCAAAACGAAGGCCTCGATGAGTTCTATGGTTTTGATAGCTTTCAGCCGTCAACGGATAGATTAATGCCCAAAAAGGACAACCCAAATCTCAATCGGGTCTCGTAAGTTTTTTACCCTTCGTTTTTTCGACACGTGGATTTTTACGGTAAAACAGGATTACCGTGGCCCATCTTCGACTTCCCGTCGCTGGAGAGTGGTGCACCATGGTACTATTCCGTTTCAAATCCATGCACGTATTTGTAAAAGTCGTACAGCACAGTTTCGCCATTTCGGACGGATGTTGCACCTTGCACCGTTGATGTTGCACCCTATAGATATCGATTATTCGGACGGCCATAACTTCTGGCTCGTTTAGAGTTACGGTAGCCATAACCTGTCAAAACGAAGTCCTCGATGAGTTCTACGGCTTTGACAGCTTTCAGCCGTCAACAGATAGATTAATGACCAAAAAGGGCAACCCGAATCTCAATTGGGTCTCGTAAGTTTTTTACCCTTCGTTTTTTCGACACGTGGATTTTTACGGTAAAACAGGATTACCGTGGCTGTCCTTCGATTTACCATCGCTGGAGAGTGGTGCACCATGGTACTGTTCCGTTTCAAATCCATGCACGTATTTCTAAAAGTCGTACGACACTGTTTCGCCATTTCGGACGGATGTTGCACCTTGCACCGTGGATGTTGCACCCTGTAGATATCGATTATTTGGACGGCCATAACTTCTGGCTCGTTTAGATTTACGGGAGCTATAACCTGTCAAAACGAAGGCCTCGATGAGTTTATCGGCATTGACAGCTTTCAGCCGTCAACGGATAGATTAATGCCCAAAAAGGACAACCCGCATCTCAATCGGGTCTCGTATGTTTTTTACCTTCGTTTTTTCGACACGTGGATTTTTACGGTAAAACAGGATTACCGTGGCTGGCCTTCGATTTACCACCGCTGGAGAGTGGTGCACCATGGTACTATTCCGTTTCAAATCCATGCACGCATTTCTAAAAGTCGTACGGCACTGTTTCGCCATTTCGGACGGATGTTGCACCTTGCACCGTGGATGTTGCACTCTGTAGATATCGATTATTCGGACGGCCATAACTTCTGGCTCGTTTAGATTTATGGGAGCCATAACCTGTCAAAACGAAGGCCTTGATGAGTTCTACGGCTTTGATAGCTTTCAGCCATCAACGGATAGATTAATGCCCAAAAAGGACAACCCGAATCTCAATCGGGACTCGTAAGTTTTTTACCCTTCGTTTTTTCGACACGTGGATTTTTACGGTAAAACAGGATTACGGTGGCTGGCATTCGATTTACCATCGCTGGACAGTGGTGCACCATAGTACTGTTCTGTTTCAAATCCATGCACGCATTTCTAAAAGCCGTACGGCACTGTTTCGCCATTTCGGACGGATGTCGCACCTTGCACCGTGGATGTTGCACCCTATAGATATCGATTATTCGGACGGCCATAACTTCTGGCTCGTTTAGAGTTACGGGAGCCATAACCTGTCAAAACGAAGGCCTCGATGAGTTCTACGGCTTTGACAGCTTTCAGCCATCAATGAATAGATTAATGCCCAAAAAGGACAACCCGAATCTCAATCGGGTCTCGTAAGTTTTTTACCCTTCGTTTTTTCGACACGTGGATTTTTACGGTAAAACGGGATTACCGTGGCCCGTCTTCGACTTCCCATCGCTGGAGAGCGTTGCATCATGTTACTGTTCCGTTTCAAATCCATGCACGCATTTCTAAAAGTCGTAGGACACTGTTTCACCATTTCGGACGGATGTTGCACCTTGCACCGTGGATGTTGCACCCTGTAGATATCGATTATTCAAACGGCCATAACTTCTGGCTCGTTTAGAGTTACGGGAGCCATAACCGGTCAAAACGAAGGCCTCGATGAGTTCTACGGCTTTGACCGCTTTCAACCATCAATGGATAGATTAATGCCCAAAAAGGACAACCCGAAACTCAATCGAGTCTCGAAAGTTTTTTACCCTTCGTTTTTTCGACATGTGGATTTTTACGGTAAAACAGGATTACCGTGGCCCGTCGTCGACTTCCCATCACTAGAGAGTGGTGCACCATGGTACTGTTCCGTTTGAAATCCATGCACGCATTTCTAAAAGTCGTACGGCACTGTTTCGCCATTTCGGACGGATGTTGCACCTTGCACCGTGGATGTTGCACCCTGTAGATATCGATTATTCGGACGGCCATAACTTCTGGCTCGTTTAGAGTTACGGGAGCCATATCCCGTCAAAATGACGGCCTCGATGAGTTCTACGGCTTTGGCAGCTTTCATCCATCAACGGATAGGTTAATGCCCAAAAAGGACAACCCGATTCTTAATCGGGTCTCGTAAGTTTTTTACCCTTCGTTTTTTCGACACGTGGATTTTTACGGTAAAACAGGATTACCGTGGCTGGCCTTCGATTTACCATCGCAGGAGAGTGGTGCACCATGGTACTGTTCCGTTTCAAATCCATGCACGCATTTCTAAAAGTCGTACGGCACTGTTTCGCCATTTCGGACGGATGTTGCACCTTGCACAGTGGATGTTGCACCCTGTAGATATCGATTATTCGGACGGCCATAACTTCTGGCTCGTTTAGAGTTACGGGAGCCATAACCTATCAAAACGAAGGCCTCGATGAGTTCTACGACTTTGACAGCTTTCAACCGTCAATCGATAGATTAATTGCCAAAAAGGACAACCCGAATCTCAATCGGGTCTCGTAAGTTTTTTACCCTTCGTTTTTTCGACACGTGGTTTTTTACGGTAAAACGGGATTACCGTGGCCCGTCTTCGACTTCCCATCGCTGAAAAGTGGTGCAACATGGTACTGTTCCGTTTCAAATCCATGCACGCATTTCTAAAAGTCGTACGGCACTGTTTCGCCACTTCGGACGGATGTTGCACCTTGCACCGTGGATGTTGCACCCTGTAGATATCGATTATTCGAACGGCCATAACTTCTGGCTCGTTTAGAGTTACGGGAGCCATAATCTGTCAAAACGAAGGCATCGATGAGTTCTACGGCTTTACGGCTTTCAGCCGTCAACGGATAGGTTAATGCCCAAAAAGGACAACCTGAATCTCAATCGGGTCTCGTAAGTTTTTTACCCTTCGTTTTTTCGACACGTGGATTTTTACGGTAAAACGGGATTATCGTGGCCCGTCTTTGACTTCCCATCGCTGGAGAGTGGTGCACCGTGGTAGTGTTCCATTTCAAATCCATGCACGCATTTCTAAAAATCGTACGACGCTGTTTCGCCGTTTCGGACGGATGTTGCACCTCGCACCATGGATGTTGCACCCTGTAGATATCGATTATTCAAACGGCCCTAACTTCTGGCTCGTTTAGAGTTACGGGAGTCATAACCTGGGCCTCGATAATTTCTATGGCTTTGATAGCTTTCAGCCATCAACGGATGGATTAATGCCCAAAAAGGACAACCCGAATCTCAATCGGGTCTCGTAAGTTTTTAACCCTTCGTTTTTTCGACACGTGGATTTTTACGGTAAAACAGGATCACGGTGGCTGGTCTTTGATTTACCATCGCTGGAGAGTGGTGCACCATGGTACTGTTCCGTTTCAAATCCATGCACGCATTTCTAAAAGACGTATGGCACTGTTTCGCCATTTCAGACGGATGTTGCACCTTGCACCGTGGATGTTGCACCCTGTAGATATCGATTATTCGGACGGCCATAACTACTGGCTCGTTTAGAGTTACGGGAGCCATAACCTGTCAAAACGAAGGCCTCGAAGAGTTCTACGGCTTTGAAAGCTTTCAGCCGTCAACGGATAGATTAATGCCCAAAAAGGACAACCCGAATCTCAATCGAGTCTCGTAAGTTTTTTACCCTTTGTTTTTTCGACACGTGGATTTTTACGGTAAAACAGGATTACCGTGGCCCGTCATCGACTTCCCAACGCGGGAGAGTGGTGCACCATGGTACTATTCCATTTCAAATCCATGCACGCATTTCTAAAAGTCGTATGGTACTCTTTCGCCATTTCGGACGGATGTTGCACCTTGCACCGTTGATGTTGCACCCTATAGATATCGATTATTCGGACGGCCATAACTTCTGGCCCATTTAGAGTTACGAGAGCCACAACCTGTCAAAACGAAGGCCTCGATGAGTTCTACGGCCGTGATAGCTTTCTGCTGTCAACGGATAGATTAATGCCCACAAAGGACAAACCGAATCTCAATCGGGTCTCGTAAGTTTTTTACCCTTCGTTTTTTCGACACGTGAATTTTTACGGTAAAACGGGATTACCGTGGCCCGTCTTCGACTTCCCATCGCTGGAGAGTGGTGCACCATGGTACTGTTCCGTTTCAAATCCATGCACGCATTTCTTAAAGTCGTACGACACTGTTTCCCCATTTCGGACGGATGATGCACCATGCACCGTGGATGTTGCACCCTGTAGATATCGATTATACAAACGGCCATAACTTCTAGCTCGTTTAGAGTTACGGGAGCCATAACCTGTCCAAACGAAGGCCTCGATGTGTTCTACGGCTTTGACAGCTTTCAGCCGTCAACGTATATATTAATACCCAAAAAGGACAAACCGAATCTCAATCGGGTCTCGTAAGTTTTTTACCCTTCGTTTTTTCGACACGTGGATTTTTACGGTAAAACAGGATTACCGTGGCCCGTCTTCGACTTCCCATCGCTAGAGAGTGGTGCACCATGGTACTGTTCCGTTTCAAATCCATGCACACATTTCTAAAAGTCGTACGGCACTGTTTCGCCATTTCGGACGGATGTTGCACCTTGCACCGTGGATGTTGCACCCTATAGATATCGATTATTCGGACGGCCATAACTTCTGGCTCGTTTAGAGTTACGGGAGCCATAACCTGTCAAAACGAAGGCCTCGATGAGTTCTATGGCTTTGACAGCTTTCATCCGTCAATGGATAGAATAATGCCCAAAAAGGACAACCCGAATCTCAACCGGGTCTCGTAAGTTTTCTACCCTTCGTTTTTTCGACACGTGGATTTTTACGGTAAAACGGGATTACCGTGGCCCGTCTTCGACTTCCCATCGCTGGAGAGTGGTGCACCATGGTACTGTTCCGTTTCAAATCCATGCACGCATTTCTAAAAGTCGTACGGCACTCTTTCGCCATTTCGGACGGATGTTGCACCTTGCACCGTGGATGTTGCACCTTGTAGATATCGATTATTTGGATGGCCATAACTTCTGGCTCATTTAGAGTTATGGGAGCCACAACCTGTCAAAACGAAGGCCTCGATGAGTTCTACGGCTTTGGCAGCTTTCAGTCGTCAACGGATAGATTAATGCTCAATAAGGACAACCCGAATCTCAATCGGGTCTCGTAAGTTTTTTACCCTTCGTTTTTTCAACACGTGGATTTTTAAGGTAAAACAGGAATACGGTGGCTGGTCTTCGATTTACCATCGCTGGAGAGTGGTGCACCATGGTACTGTTCCGTTTCAAATCAATGCACGCATTTCTAAAAGTCGTACGGCACTATTTCGTCATTTCGGACGGATGTTGCACCTTGCACCGTGGATGTTGCACCCTGTAGATATCGATTATTCGGACGGCCATAACTTCTAGCTCGTTTAGAGTTACGGGAGCCATAACCTGTCAAAACGAAGGCCTCGATGAGTTCTACGGCTGTGACAGCTTTCTGCCGTCAACGGATAGATTAATGCCCACAAAGGACAACCCGAATCTCAATCGGGTCTCGTAAGTTTTTTACCCTTCGTTTTTCCGACACGTGTATTTTTACGGTAAAACGGGATTACCGTGGCCCGTCTTCGACTTCCCATCGCTGGAGAGTGGTGCACCATGGTACTGTTCCATTTCAAATCCATGCACGCATTTCTAAAAGTCGTACGACACTGTTTCGGCATTTCGGAAGGATGTTGCACCTTGCACCGTGGATGTTGCACCCTGTAGATATCGATTATTCGGACGGCCATAACTTCTGGCTCGTTTAGAGTTACGGGAGCCATAACCTGTCAAAATGAAGGCCTCGATGAGTTCTATGGCTTTGACCGCTTTCAGCCGTCAACGGATGGATTAATGCCCAAAAAGGACAACCCGAATCTCAATCGGGTCTCTTAACTTTTTTACCCTTCGTTTTTTTGACACGTGGATTTTTACGGTAAAACGGGATTACCGTGGCCCGTCTTCGACTTCCCATCGCTAGAGAGTGGCGCACCATGGTACTGTTCCGTTTCAAATCCATGCACGCATTTCTAAATGTCGTACGGCACTGTTTCGCCATTTCGGACGGATGTTGCACCTTGCACCGTGGATGTTGCACCCTGTAGATATCGATTATTCGGACGGCCATAACTTCTGGCTCGTTTAGAGTTACGGGAGCCATAACCAGTCAAAACGAAGGCCTCGATGAGTTCTATGGCTTTGACAGCTTTCATCCGTCAATGGATGATTAATGCCCAAAAAGGACAACCCGAATGTCAACCGGGTCTCGTAAGTTTTTTACCCTTCGTTTTTTCGACACGTGGATTTTTACGGTAAAACGGGATTACCGTGGCCCATCTTCGACTTCCCATCGCTGGAGAGTGGTGCACCATGGTACTGTTCCGTTTCAAATCCATGCACGCATTTCTAAAAGTCGTACGGCGCTCTTTCGCCATTTCGGACGGATGTTGCACCTTGCACCGTGGATGTTGCACCCTGTAGATATCGATTATTTGGATGGCCATAACTTCTGGCTCATTTAGAGTTATGGGAGCCACAACCTGTCAAAATGAAGGCCTCGATGAGTTCTACGGCTTTGACAGCTTTCAGTCGTCAACGGATAGATTAATGCTCAATAAGGACAACCCGAATCTCAATCGGGTCTCGTAAGTTTTTTACCCTTCGTTTTTTCGGCACGTGGATTTTTAAGGTAAAACAGGAATACGGTGGCTGGTCTTCGATTTACCATCGCTGGAGAGTGGTGCACCATGGTACTGTTCTGTTTCAAATCAGTGCACGCATTTCTAAAAGTCGTACGGCACTGTTTTGCCATTTCGGACGGATGTTGCACCTTGCACCGTGGATGTTGCACCCTGTAGATATCGATTATTCGGACGGCCATAACTTCTGGCTCGTTTAGAGTTACGGGAGCCATAACATGTCAAAACGAAGGCCTCGATGAGTTCTACGGCTGTGACAGCTTTCTGCCGTCAACGGATAGATTAATGCCCACAAAGGACAACCCGAATCTCAATCGGGTCTCGTAAGTTTTTTACCCTTCGTTTTTCCGACACGTGTATTTTTACGGTAAAACGGGATTACCGTGGACCGTCTTCGACTTCCCATCGCTGGAGAGTGGTGCAACATGGTACTGTTCCATTTCAAATCCATGCACGCATTTCTAAAAGTCGTACGACACTGTTTCGCCATTTCGGACGGATGTTGCACCTTGCACCGTGGATGTTGCACCCTGTAGATATCGATTATTCGGACGGCCATAACTTCTGGCTCGTTTAGAGTTACGGGAGCCATAACCTGTCAAAATGAAGGCCTCGATGAGTTCTATGGCTTTGACCGCTTTCAGCCGTCAACGGATGGATTAATGCCCAAAAAGGGCAACCCGAATCTCAATCGGGTCTCTTAACTTTTTTACCCTTCGTTTTTTCGACACGTGGATTTTTACGGTAAAACGGGATTACCGTGGCCCGTCTTCGACTTTCCATCGCTAGAGAGTGGCGCACCATGGTACTGTTCCGTTTCAAATCCATGCACGCATTTCTAAATGTCGTACGGCACTGTTTCGCCATTTCGGACGGATGTTGCACCTTGCACCGTGGATGTTGCACCCTGTAGATATCGATTATTCGGACGGCCATTAATTCTGGCTCGTTTAGAGTTACGGGAGCCATAACCTGTCAAAACGAAGGCCTTGATGAGTTATATGGCTTTGACAGCTTTCAGCCGTCAATGGATAGATTAATGCCCAAAAAGGACAACCCGAATCTCAACCGGGTCTCGTAAGATTTTTACCCTTCGTTTTTTCGACACGTGGATTTTTACGGTAAAACGGGATTACCGTTGCCCGTCTTCGACTTACCATCGCTGGAGAGTGGTGCACCATGGTACTGTTCCGTTTCAAATCCATGCACGCATTTCTAAAAGTCATACGACACTCTTTCGCCATTTCGGACGGAAGTTGCACCTTGCACCATGGATGTTGCACCCTGTAGATATCGATTATTCGGACGGCCATAACTTCTGGCTCATTTAGAGTTACGGGAGCCATAACCTGTCAAAACGAAGGCCTCGATGAGTTCTATGGCTTTGACAGCTTTCAGTCGTCAACGGATAGATTAATGCTCAATAAGTACAACCCGAATCTCAATCGGGTCTCGTACGTTTTTTACCCTTCGTTTTTTGGACACGTGGATTTTTACGGTAAAACAGGATTACGGTGGCTGGTCTTCGATTTACCATCGCTGGAGAGTGGTGCACCATGGTACTGTTCCGTTTCAAATCCATGCACGCATTTCTAAAAGTCGTACGGAACTGTTTCGCCATTTCGGACGGATGTTGCACCTTGCACCGTGGATGTTGCACCCTATAGATATCGATTATTCAAACGGCCATAACTTCTGGCTCGTTTAGAGTTACGGGAGCCATAACATGTCAAAACGAAGGCCTCGATGAGTTCTACGGTTTTGATAACTTTCAGCCGTCAACGGATAGATTAATGCCCAAAAAGGACAACCCGAATCTCCATCGGGTCTCGTAAGTTTTTTACCCTTCGTTTTTTCGACACGCGGATTTTTACGGTAAAACAGGATTACAGTGGCTGGCTTTCGATTTACCATCGCTGGAGAGTGGTGCACCATGGTACCGTTCCGTTTCAAATCCATGCACGCATTTCTAAAAGTCGTACGGCACTGTTTCGCCATTTCGGACGGATGTTGCACCTTGCACCATGGATGTTGCACCCTGTGGATATCGATTATTCGGACGGCCATAACTTCTGGCTTGTTTAGAGTTACGGGAGCCATAACCTGTCAAAACGAAGGCCTCGATGAGTTCTACGGCTTTGATAGCTTTCAGTCGTCAACGGATAGATTAATGCCCAAAAAGGATAACCCGAATATCAGTCAGTTCTCGCAAGTTTTTTACCCTTCGTTTTTCCGACACGTTTATTTTTATGGTAAAACGGGATTACCGTGGCCCGTCTTTGACTTTCCATCACTGGAGAGTGGTGCACCATGGTACTGTTCCGTTTCAAATCCATGCACGCATTTCTAAAAGTCGTACGACACTGTTTCGCCATTTCGGACGGATGTTGCACCTTGCACCGTGGATGTTGCACCCTGTAGATATCGATTATTCAAACGACCATAGCTTCTGGCTCGTTTAGAGTTATGGGAGCCATAACCTGTCAAAACGAAGGCCTCGATGAAGTCTATGGCTTTGACCGCTTTCAGCCGTCAACAGATGGATTAATGCCCAAAAAGGACAACCCGAATCTCAATCGGGTCTCTTAAGTTTTTTACCCTTCGTTTTTTCGACACGTGGATTTTTACGGTAAAACGGGATTACCGTGGCCCGTCTTCGACTTGCCATCGCTGGAGAGTGGTGCACCATGGTAGTGTTCCGTTTCAAACCTAGGCACGCATTTCTAAAAGTCGTACGACACTGTTTCACCATTTCGGATGGATGTTGCACCTTGCACCGTGGATGTTGCACCCTGTAGATATCGATTATTCGGACGGCCATAACTTCTGGCTCGTTTAGAGTTACGGGAGCCATAACCTGTCAAAACGAAGGCCTCGATGAGTTCTACGGCTTTGACAGCTTTCAGTCGTCAAAGGATAGATTAATGCCCAAAAAGGACAACCCGAATCTCAATCGGGTCTCGTAAGTTTTTTACCCTTCGCTTTTTCGACACGTGGATTTTTACGGTAAAAAAGGATTACCGTGGATGGGCTTCGATTTACCATCGCTGGAGAGTGGTGCACCATGGTACTGTTCCGTTTGAAATCCATGCACGCATTTTCAAAAGTCGTACGGCACTGTTTCGCCATTTCTGATGGATGTTGCACCTTGCACCGTGGATGTTGCACCCTGTAGATATCGATTATTCGGACGGCCATAACTTCTGGCTCGTTTAGAGTTATGGGAGCCATAACCTGTCAAAACGAAGGCCTCGATGAGTTCTACGGCTTTGACAGCTTTCAGCCATCAACGGATAGATTAAAGCCCAAAAAGGACAACCCGAATCTCAATCGGGTCTCGTAAGTTTTTTACCCTTCGTTTTTTCGACACGTCGATTTTTACGGTAAAACGGGATTACCGTGGCTGGCCTTCGATTTACCATCGCTGGAGAGTGGTGCACCATGGTACTGTTCCGTTTCAAATCCATGCACGCATTTCTAAAAGTCGTACGCACTGTTTCACCATTTCGGACGGATGTTGCACCATGCACCGTGGATGTTGCACCCTGTAGATATCGATTATTCAAACGGCCATAACTTCTCGATCGTTTAGAGTTACGGGAGCCATAACCTGTCAAAACGAAGGCCTCGATGTGTTCTACGGCTGTGACAGCATTCAGCCGTCAACGGATAGATTAATGCCCAAAAAGGACAACCCGAATCTCAATCGGGTCTCGTAAGTTTTTTACCCTTCGTTTTTTCGACACGTGGATTTTTGCGGTAAAACAGGATTACCGTGGCCCGTCTTCGACTTCCCATCGCTGGAGAGTAGTACACCAAGGTACTGTTCCGTTTCAAATCCATGCACGCATTTCTAAAAGCCGTACGGCACTGTTTCGCCATTTCGGACGGATGTTGCACCTTGCACCGTGGATGTTGCACTCTGTAGATATCGATTATTCGGACGGCCATAACTTCTGGCTCGTTTAGAGTTACGGGAGCCATAACCTATCAAAACGAAGGCCACGATGAGTTCTATTGTTTTGATAGCTTTCAGCCGTCAACTGATAGATTAATGCCAAAAAAGGACAACCCGAATCTCAACCGGGTCTCGTAAGTTTTTTACCCTTCGTTTTTTCGACACGCGGATTTTTACGGTAGAACGGGATTATTGTGGAATGTCTACGACTTCCCATCGCTGGAGAGTGGTGCACCATGGTACTGTTCCGTTTCAAATCCATGCATGCATTTCTAAAAGTCGTACGACACCCTTTCGCCATTTCGGACGGATGTTGCACCTTGCACCGTGGATGTTGGACCCTGTAGATATCGATTATTCGGACAGCCATAACTTCTAGCTCGTTTAGAGTTACGGGAGCCATAACCTGTCAAAAAGAAGGCCTCGATTAGTTCTACGCCTTTGATAGCTTTCTGCCATCAACGGATAGATTAATGCCCAAAAAGTACAACCCGAATCTCAATCGGGTCTCGTAAGTTTTTTACCCTTCGTTTTTTCGACACGTGGATTTTTACGGTAAAACGGGATTACCGTGGCCCGTCTTCGACTTCCCATCGCTGGAGAGTGGTGCACCATGGTACTGTTCCGTTTCAAATCCATGCATGCATTTCTAAAAGTCGTACGGCACTGTTTCCCCATTTCGGACGAATGTTGCACCATGCACCATGGATGTTGCACCCTGTAGATATCGATTATTCAAACGGCCATAACTTCTGGCTCGTTTAGAGTTACGGGAGCCATAACCTGTCAAAACGAAGGCCTTGATGTGTTCTACGGCTTTGACAGCTTTCAGCCGTCAACGTACATATAAATGCCCAAAAAGGATAACCCGAATCTCAATCGGGTCTCGTAAGTTTTTTACCCTTCGTTTTTTAGACACGTGGATTTTTACGGTAAAACAGGATTAACGTGGCTGGCCTTCGATTTACCATCGCTGGAGAGTGGTGCACCATGGTACTGTTCCGTTTCAAATCCATGCACGTATTTCTAAAAGTCGTATGACACTGTTTCTCCATTTCGGACGGATGTTGCACCTTGCACCGTGGATGTTTCACCCTGTAGATATCGATTATTCGGACGGCCATAACTTCTGGCTCGTTTAGAGTTATGGGAGCCATAACCTGTCAAAACAAAGGCCTCGATGAGTTCTACAGCCATAACCCGTCAAAACGAAGGCCTCGATGAGTTCTATGGCTATAGCAGCTTTCAGCCGTCAACGGATAGATTAAAGCCCAAAAAGGACAACCCGAATCTCAATCGGGTCTCGTAAGTTTTTTACCCTTCGTTTTTTCGACACGTCGATTTTTACGGTAAAACGGGATTACCGTGGCTGGCCTTCGATTTACCATCGCTGGAGAGTGGTGCACCATGGTACTGTTCCGTTTCAAATCCATGCACGCATTTCTAAAAGTCGTACGCACTGTTTCACCATTTCGGACGGATGTTGCACCATGCACCGTGGATGTTGCACCCTGTAGATATCGATTATTCAAACGGCCATAACTTCTCGCTCGTTTAGAGTTACGGGAGCCATAACCTGTCAAAACGAAGGCCTCGATGTGTTCTACGGCTTTGACAGCATTCAGCCGTCAACGGATAGATTAATGCCCAAAAAGGACAACCCGAATCTCAATCGGGTCTCGTAAGTTTTTTACCCTTCGTTTTTTCGACACGTGGATTTTTGCGGTAAAACAGGATTACCGTGGCCCGTCTTCGACTTCCCATCGCTGGAGAGTAGTACACCAAGGTACTGTTCCGTTTCAAATCCATGCACGCATTTCTAAAAGCCGTACGGCACTGTTTCGCCATTTCGGACGGATGTTGCACCTTGCACCGTGGATGTTGCACTCTGTAGATATCGATTATTCGGACGGCCATAACTTCTGGCTCGTTTAGAGTTACGGGAGCCATAACCTATCAAAACGAAGGCCACGATGAGTTCTATTGTTTTGACAGCTTTCAGCCGTCAACTGATAGATTAATGCCAAAAAAGGACAATCCGAATCTCAACCGGGTCTCATAAGTTTTTTACCCTTCGTTTTTTCGACACGCGGATTTTTACGGTAGAACGGGATTATTGTGGAATGTCTACGACTTCCCATCGCTGGAGAGTGGTGCACCATGGTACTGTTCCGTTTCAAATCCATGCATGCATTTCTAAAAGTCGTACGACACTCTTTCGCCATTTCGGACGGATGTTGCACCTTGCACCGTGGATGTTGCACCCTGTAGATATCGATTATTCGGACAGTCATAACTTCTGGCTCGTTTAGAGTTACGGGAGCCATAACCTGTCAAAAAGAAGGCCTCGATTAGTTCTATGCCTTTGATAGCTTTCTGCCATCAACGGATAGATTAATGCCCAAAAAGGACAACCCGAATCTCAATCGGGTCTCGTAAGTTTTTTACCCTTCGTTTTTTCGACACGTGGATTTTTACGGTAAAACGGGATTACCGTGGCCCGTCTTCGACTTCCCATCGCTGGAGAGTGGTGCACCATGGTACTGTTCCGTTTCAAATCCATGCATGCATTTCTAAAAGTTGTACGGCACTGTTTCCCCATTTCGGACGAATGTTGCACCATGCACCGTGGATGTTGCACCCTGTAGATATCGATTATTCAAACGGCCATAACTTCTGCCTCGTTTAGAGTTACGGGAGCCATAACCTGTCAAAACGAAGGCCTTGATGTGTTCTACGGCTTTGACAGCTTTCAGCCGTCAACGTATATATAAATGCCCAAAAAGGATAACCCGAATCTCAATCGGGTCTCGTAAGTTTTTTACCCTTCGTTTTTTAGACACGTGGATTTTTACGGTAAAACAGGATTAACGTGGCTGGCCTTCGATTTACCATCGCTGGAGAGTGGTGCACCATGGTACTGTTCTGTTTCAAATCCATGCACGTATTTTTAAAAGTCGTATGACACTGTTTCCCCATTTCGGACGGATGTTGCACCTTGCACCGTGGATGTTGCACCCTGTAGATATCGATTATTCGGACGGCCATAACTTCTGGATCGTTTAGAGTTACGTGAGACATAACCTGTCAAAACGAAGGCCTCGATGAGTTCTATGGCTATAACAGCTTTCAGCCATCAACGGATAGATTAATGCCCAAAAAGGATAACCCGAATCTCAACCGGGTCTCGTCAGTTTTTTACCCTTCGTTTTTTCGACACGTGGATTTTTACGGTAAAAGGGATTATCGTGGCCCGTCTTCGACTTCCCATCATTGGAGAGTGGTGCACCATGGTACTGTTCCGTTTCAAATCCATGCACGCATTTCTAAAAGTCGTACGGCACTGTTTCGCCATTTCGGACGGATGTTGCACCTTGCACCGTGGATGTTGCACCCTGTGGATATCGATTATTCGGACGGCCATAACTTCTGGCTCGTTTAGAGTTACGGGAGCCATAACCTTTCAAAACGAAGGCCTCGATGAGTTCTATGGATATAACAGCTTTCAGCCGTCAACGGATAGATTAATGTCCAAAAAGGACAACCCGAATCTCAACCGGGTCTCGTAAGTTTTTTACCCTTCGTTTTTTCGACACGTGGATTTTTACGGTAAAAGGGATTACCGTGGCCCGTCTTCGACTTCCCATCGCTGGAGAGTGGTGCACCATGGTACTGTTCCGTTTCAAATCCATGCACGCATTTCTAAAAGTCGTACGGCACTCTTTCGTCATTTCGGACGGATGTTGCACCTTGCACCGTGGATGTTGCACCCTGTAGATATCGATTATTCGGACGGCCATAACTTCTGGCTCGGTTAGAGTTATGGGAGCCATAACCTGTCAAAATGAAGGCCTCGATGAGTTCTATGGCTTTGACAGCTTTCAGCCGTCAACGGATAGATTAATGCCCAAAAAGGACAAAGCGAATCTCAATCGGGTCTCGTAAGTTTTTTACCTTTCGTTTTTTGGACACGTGGATTTTTACGGTAAAACGGGATTACCGTGGCCCGTCTTCAACTTCCCATCGCTGGAGAGTGGTGCACCATGGTACTGTTCCGTTTCAAATCCATGCACGCATTTCTAAAAGTCGTATGGCACTGTTTCACCATTTCGGACGGATGTTGGACCACGCACCGTGGATGTTGCACCCTGTAGATATCGATTATTCAAACGGCCATAACTTCTGGCTCGTTTAGAGTTACGGGAGCCATAACCTGTCAAAACGAAGGCCTCGATGAGTTCTACGGTTTTGACAGCATTCAGCCGTCAACGGATAGATTAATGCCCAAAAAGGACAACCCGAATCTCAATCGGGTCTCGTAAGTTTTTTACCCTTCGTTTTTTCGACACGTGGATTTTTACGGTAAAACAGGATTACCGTGGCTGGCCTTCGATTTACCATCGCTGGAGAGTTGTGCACCATGGTACTGTTCCGTATCAAATCCATGCACGCATTTCTAAAAGTCGTACGGCACTGTTTCGCCATTTCGGACGGATGTTGCACCTTGCACCGTGGATGTTGCACCCTGTAGATATCGATTATTCGGACGGCCATAACTTCTGGCTCGTTTAGAGTTACGGAAGCCAAAACCTGTCAAAACGAAGGCCTCGATGAGTTCTATGGCTTTGACAGCTTTCAGCCATCAACGGATAGATTAATGCCCAAAAAGGACAACCCGAATCTCAATCGGGTCTCGTAAGTTTTTTACCCTTCGTTTTTTCGACAAGTGGATTTTTACGGTAAAACAGGATTACGGTTGCTGGTCTTCGCTTTACCATCGCTGGAGAGTGGTGCACCATGGTACTGTTCCATTTCAAATCCATGCACGCATTTCTAAATGACGTACGGTACAGTTTCGCCATTTCGGACGGATGTTGCACCTTGCACCGTGGATGTTGCACCCTGTAGATATCGATTATTCGGACGGCCATTACTTCTGGCTCGTTTAGAGTTACGGGGGCCATAACCTGCCTAAACGAAGGCCTCGATGAGTTCTACGGCTTTGAAAGCTTTCATTCGTCAACGGATAGATTAGTGCCCAAAAAGGACAACCCGAATCTCTATCGGGTCTCGTAAGTTTTTTACCCTTCGTTTTTTCGACACGTGGAATTTTACGGTAAAACGGGATTACGGTGGCTGGTCTTCGATTTACCATCGCTGGAGAGTAGTGCACCATGGTACTGTTCCGTTTCAAATCCATGCACGCATTTCTAAAAGTCGTACGACACTGTTTTGCCATTTCGGACGGATGTTGCACCTTGCACCGTGGATGTTGCACCCTGTAAACGGCCACTACTTCTGGCTCGTTTAGAGTTACGGGAGCCATAACCTGTCAAAACGAAGGCCTCGATGAGTTCTACGGCTTTGACAGCTTTCAGCCATCAACGGATAGATTAGTGCCCAAAAAGGACAACCCAAATCTCAATCGGGTCTCGTAAGTTTTTTACCCTTCGTTTTTTCGACACGTGGATTTTTATGGTAAAACGGGATTACCGTGGCCCGTCTTCGACTTCCCATCGCTGGAGAGTGGTGCAACATGGTAGGTTCCGTTTCAAATCCATCCACGCATTTCTAAAAGTCGTACGGCACTGTTGCACTATTTCGGACGGATGTTGCACCATGCACCGTGGATGTTGCACCCTGTAGAAATCGATTATTCGGACGGCCATAACTTCTGGCTCGTTTAGAGTTACGGGAGCCATAACCTGTCTAAACGAAGGCCTCGATGAGTTCTACGGCTTTAACATCTTTCAGTCGTCAACGGATAGATTAATGCCCAAAAAGGACAAACCGAATCTCAATCGGGTCTCGTAAGTTTTTTACCCTTCGTTTTTTCGACACGTGTATTTTTACGTTAAAGCGGGATTGCCATGGCCCGTCTTCGACTTCCCATCACTGGAGAGTGGTGCACCATGGTACTGTTCCGTTTCAAATGCATGCACGCATTTCTAAAAGTCGTACGGCACTGTTTGGCCATTTCGGACGGATGTTGCACCTTGCACCGTGGATGTTGCACCCTGTAGATATCGATTATTCAAACGGCCATAACTTCTGGCTCGTTTAGAGTTACGGGAGCCATAACCTGTCAAAACGAAGGCCTCGATGAATTCTACGGTTTTGACCGCTTTCAGCCATCAACGGAAAGATTACTGCCCAAAAAGGACAACCCGAATCTCAATCGGGTCTCGTAAGTTTTTTACCCTTCGTTTTTTCGACACGTGGATTTTTGCGGTAAAACAAGATTACTATGGCTGGCCTTCGATTTACCATCTCTTGAGAGTGGTGCACCATGGTACTGTTCCGTTTCAAATCCATGCACGCATTTCTAAAAGTCGTACGGCACTGTTTCGCCATTTCGGTCGGATGTTGCACCTTGCACCGTGGATGTTGCACCCTGTAGATATCGATTATTCGGACAGCCATAACTTCTGGCTCGTTTAGAGTGACGGGAGCCATAACCTGTCAAAACAAAGGCCTCGATGAGTTCTATGGCTTTGACAGCTTTCAATCGTCAACGGATAGATTAATGCTCAATAAGGACAACCCGAATCTCAATCGGGTCTCGTAAGTTTTTGACCCTTCGTTTTTTCGACACGTGGATTTTTAAGGTAAAACAGGAATACGGTGGCTGGTCTTCGATTTACCATTGCTGGAGAGTGGTGCACCATGGTACTTTTCCATTTCAAATCCACGTACGCATTTCTAAAAGTCGTACGACACTGTTTTGCCATTTCGGACGGATGTTGCACCTTGCACCATGGATGTTGCACCCTGTAGATATCGATTATTCGGACGGCCATAACTTCTGCCTCGTTTAGAGTTACGGGAGCCATAACCTGTCAGAACGAAGGCCTCGATGAGTTCTACGGCTTTGACAGCTTTCAGTCGTCAACGGATAGATTAATGCTCAATAAGGACAACCCGAATCTCAATTGGGTCTCGTAAGTTTTTTACCCTTCGTTTTTTCGACACGTGGATTTTTACGGTAAAACAGGATTACGGTGGCTGCTCTTCGATTTACCATCACTGGAGAGTGGTACGGCATGGTACTGTTCCATTTCAAATCCATGCATGCATTTCTAAAAGTCGTACGACACTGTTTCGTCATTTCGGACGGATGTTGCACCTTGCACCGTGGATGTTGCACCCTGTAGATATCGATTATTCGGACGGCCATAACTTTTGGCTCGTTTAGAGTTACGGGAGCCATAACCTGTCAAAACGAAGGCCTCGATGAGTTCTACGGCTTTGATAGCTTTTAGTCGTCAACGGATAGATTAATGCCCAAAAAGGACAACCCGAATCTCAATCGGGTCTCGTAGGTTTTTTACCATTCGTTTTTTCGACACGTGTATTTTTATGGTAAAATGGGATTACCGTGGCCCGTCTTCGACTTTCCATCACTGGAGAGTGGTGCACCATGGCACTATTCCGTTTCAAATCCATGCATGCATTTCTAAAAGTCGTACGACACTGTTTCTCCATTTCGGACGGATGTTGCACCTTGCACCGTGGATGTTGCTCCCTGTAGATATCGATTATTCAAACGGCCATAACTTCTGGCTCGTTTAGATTTACGGGAGCCATAACCTGTCAAAACGAAGGCCTCGATGAGTTCTATGGCTTTGACAGCTTTCAGCCGTCAACGGATAGATTAATGCCCAAAAAGGACAACCCGAATCTCAATCGGGTCTCGTAAGTTTTTTACCCTTCGTTTTTCCGACACGTGGATTTTTACAGTAAAACGGGATTACCGTGGCCCGTCTTCGACTTCCCATCGCTGAAGAGTGGTGCACCATGGTACTGTTCCATTTCAAATCCATGCACGCATTTCTAAAATTCGTACGTCACTGTTTCGCCACTTCGGACGGATGTTGCACCTTGCACCGTGGATGTTGCACCCTGTAGATATCGATTATTCGGACGGCCATAACTTCTGGCTCGTTTAGAGTTACAGGAGCCATAACCTGTCAAAATGAAGGCCTAGATGAGTTCTATGGTTTTGACAGCTTTCAGCCGTCAACGGATAGATTAATGCCCAAAAAGGACAACTCGAATCTCAATCGGGTCTCGTAAGTTTTTTACCTTTCGTTTTTTCGACACGTGGATTTTTACGGTAAAACGGGATTACCGTGGCCCGTCTTCGACTTCCCATCGCTAGAGAGTGGTGCACCATGGTACTGTTCCGTTTCAAATTCATGCACGCATTTCTAAAAGTCGTACGGCACTGTTTCACCATTTCGGACCGATGTTGCACCGTGCACCGTGGATGTTGCACCCTGTAGATATCGATTATTCAAACGGCCATAACTTCTGGCTCGTTTAGAGTTACGGGAGCCATAACCTGTCAAAACGAACGCCTCGATGAGTTCTACGGTTTTGACAGCTTTCAGCCGTCAACGGATAGATTAATGCCCAAAAAGGACAACCCGAATCTCAACTAGGTCTCGTAAGTTTTTTACCCTTCGTTTTTTCGACACGTGGATTTTTACGGTAAAACAGGATTACGGTTGCTGGTCTTCACTTTACCATCGCTGGAGAGTGGTGCACCATGGTACTGTTCCATTTCAAATCCATGCACGCATTTCTAAAAGACGTACGGCACAGTCTCGCCATTTCGGACGGATGTTGCACCTTGCACCGTGGATGTTGCACCCTGTAGATATCGATTATTCGGACGGCCATAACTTCTGGCTCGTTTAGAGTTACGGGGGCCATAACCTGCCAAAACGAAGGCCTCGATGAGTTCTACGGCTTTTAAAGCTTTCATTCGTCAATGGATAGATTAGTACCCAAAAAGGACAACCCGAATCTCTATCGGGTCTCGTAAGTTTTTTACCCTTCGTTTTTTCGACACGTGGAATTTTACGGTAAAACGGGATTACGGTGGCTGATCTTCGATTTACCATCGCTGGAGAGTGGTGCACCATGGTACCGTTCCGTTTCAAATCCATTCACGCATTTCTAAAAGTCGTACGACACTGTTTCGCCATTTCGAACGGATGTTGCACCTTGCTCCGTGGATGTTGCACCCTGTAGATATCGATTATTCAAACGGCCATAACTTCTGGTTCGTTTAGAGTTACGGAAGCCTTAACCTGTCAAAACGAAGGCCTCGATGAGTTCTACGGCTTTGACAGCTTTCAGCCATCAACGGATAGATTAATGCCCAAAAAGGACAACCCGAATCTCAATCGGGTCTCGTAAGTTTTTTACCCTTCGTTTATTCGACACATGGATTTTTATGGTAAAACGGGATTACCGTGGCCCGTCTTCGACTTCCCATCGCTGGAGAGTGGTGCACCATGGTAGGTTCCGTTTCAAATCCATCCACGCATTTCTAAAAGTCGTACGGCACTGTTGCACTATTTCGGACGGATGTTGCACCACGCACCATGGATGTTGCACCCTGTAGAAATCGATTATTCGGACGGCCATAACTTCTGGCTCGTTTAGAGTTACGGGAGCCATAACCTGTCAAAACGAAGGCCTCGATGAGTTCTACGGCTTTGATATCTTTCAGTCGTCAACGGATAGATTAATGAACAAAAAGGACAACACGAATCTCAATCGGGTCTCGTAAGTTTTTTACCCTTCGTTTTTTCGACACATGTATTTTTACGGTAAAACGGGATTACCGTGGCCCGTCTTCGACTTCCCATCACTGGAGAGTGGTGCACCATGGTACTGTTCCATTTCAAATCCATGCACGCATTTCTATAAGTCGTACGTCACTGTTTCGCCATTTCGGATGGATGTTGCACCTTGCACCGTGGATGTTGCACCCTGTAGATATCGATTATTCAAACGGCCATAACTTCTGGCTCGTTTAGAGTTACGGGAGCCATAACCTGTCAAAACGAAGGCCTCGATGAGTTCTACGGCTTTGATATCTTTTAGTCGTCAACGGATAGATTAATGCCCAAAAAGGACAACCCGAATCTCAATTGGGTCTCATAAGTTTTTTACCATTCGTTTTTTCGACACGCGTATTTTTATGGTAAAACGGGATTACCGTGGCCCGTCTTCGACTTTCCATCACTGGAGAGTGGTGCACCATGGTACTGTTCCGTTTCAAATCCATGCACGCATTTCTAAAAGTCGTACGACACTGTTTCTCCATTTCGGACGGATGTTGCACCTTGCACCGTGGATGTTGCACCCTGTAGATATCGATTATTCAAACGGCCATAACTTCTGGCTCGTTTAGAGTTAAGGGAGCCATAACCTGTCAAAACGAAGGCCTCGATGAGTTCTACGGCTTTGACAGCTTTCAGCTGTCAACGGATAGATTAATGCCCAAAAAGGACAACCCGAATCTCAATCGGGTCTCGTAAGTTTTTTACCCTTCGTTTTTTCGACACGTGGATTTTTACGGTAAAACAGGATTACCGTGGCCCGTCTTCGACTTCCCATCGCTGGAGAGTGGTGCACCATGGTACTGTTCCGTTTCAAATCCATGCACGCATTTCTAAAAGTCGTACGACACTGTTTCGCCATTTCGAACGGATGTTGCACCTTGCTCCGTGGATGTTGCACCCTGTAGATATCGATTATTCAAACGGCCATAACTTCTGGTTCGTTTGGAGTTACGGAAGCCTTAACCTGTCAAAACGAAGGCCTCGATGAGTTCTACGGTTTTGACAGCTTTCAGCCATCAACGGATAGATTAATGCCCAAAAAGGACAACCCGAATCTCAATCGGGTCTCGTAAGTTTTTTACCCTTCGTTTATTCGACACATGGATTTTTATGGTAAAACGGGATTACCGTGGCCCGTCTTCGACTTCCCATCGCTGAAGAGTGGTGCACCATGGTAGGTTCCGTTTCAAATCCATCCACGCATTTCTAAAAGTCGTACGGCACTGTTGCACTATTTCGGACGGATGTTGCACCATGCACCATGGATGTTGCACCCTGTAGAAATCGATTATTCGGACGGCCATAACTTCTGGCTCGTTTAGAGTTACGGGAGCCATAACCTGTCAAAACGAAGGCCTCGATGAGTTCTACGGCTTTGATATCTTTCAGTCGTCAACGGATAGATTAATGCCCAAAAAGGACAACACGAATCTCAATCGGGTCTCGTAAGTTTTTTACCCTTCGTTTTTTCGACACATGTATTTTTACGGTAAAACGGGATTACCGTGGCCGGTCTTCGACTTCCCATCACTGGAGAGTGGTGCACCATGGTACTGTTCCGTTTCAAATCCATGCACGCATTTCTATAAGTCGTACGTCACTGTTTCGCCATTTCGGATGGATGTTGCACCTTGCACCGTGGATGTTGCACCCTATAGATATCGATTATTCAAACGGCCATAACTTCTGACTCGTTTAGAGTTACGGGAGCCATAACCTGTCAAAACGAAGGCCTTGATGAGTTCTACGGCTTTGATATCATTTAGTCATCAACGGATAGATTAATTCCCAAAAAGGACAACCCGAATCTCAATCGGGTCTCGTAAGTTTTTTACCATTCGTTTTTTCGACACGCGTATTTTTATGGTAAAACGGGATTACCGTGGCCCGTCTTCGACTTTCCATCACTGGAGAGTGGTGCACCATGGTACTGTTCCGTTTCAAATCCATGCACGCATTTCTAAAAGTCGTACGACACTGTTTCTCCATTTCGGACGGATGTTGCACCTTGCACCGTGGATGTTGCACCCTGTAGATATCGACTATTCAAACGGCCATAACTTCTGGCTCGTTTAGAGTTAAGGGAGCCATAACCTGTCAAAACAAAGGCCTCGATGGGTTCTACGGCTTTGACAGCTTTCAGCCGTCAACGGATAGATTAATGCCCAAAAAGGACAACCCGAATCTCAATCGGGTCTCGTAAGTTTTTTACCCTTCGTTTTTTCGACACGTGGATTTTTACGGTAAAACGGGATTACCGTGGCCCGTCTTCGACTTCCCATCGCTGAAGAGTGGTGCACCATGGTACTGTTCCATTTCGAATCCATGCACGCATTTCTAAAAGTCGTCCGTCACTGTTTCTCCACTTCGGACGGATGTTGCACCTTGCACCATGGATGTTGCACCCTGTAGATATCGATTATTCGGACGACCATAACTTCTGGCTCGTTTAGAGTTACGGGAGCCATAACCTGTCAAAATGAAGGCCTAGATGAGTTCTATGGCTTTGACAGCTTTCAGCCATCAACGGATAGATTAATTCCCAAAAAGGACAACTCGAATGTCAATCGGGTCTCGTAAGTTTTTTACCTTTCGTTTTTTCGACACGTGGATTTTTACGGTAAAACGGGATTACCGTGGCCCGTCTTCGACTTTCCATCGCTGGAGAGTGGTGCACCGTGGTACTGTTCCGTTTCAAATCCATGCACGCATTTCTAAAAGTCGTACGACACTATTTCACCATTTCGGACCGATGTCGCACCATGCACCGTGGATGTTGCACCCTGTAGATATCGATTATTCAAACGGCCATAACTTCTGGCTCGTTTAGAGTTACGGGAGCCATAACCTGTCAAAACGAACGCCTCGATGAGTTCTACGGTTTTGACAGCTTTCAGCCGTCAACGGATAGATTAATGCCCAAAAAGGACAACCCGAATCTCAATCGGGTCTCGTAAGTTTTTTACCCTTCGTTTTTTCGACAAGTGGATTTTTACGGTAAAACAGGATTACGGTTGCTGGTCTTCGCTTTGCCATCGCTGGAGAGTGGTGCACCATGGTGCTGTTCCATTTCAAATCCATGCACGCATTTCTAAAAGACGTACGACACAGTTTCGCCATTTCGGACGGATGTTGCACCTTGCACCGTGGATGTTGCACCCTGTAGATATCGATTATTCGGACGGCCATAACTTCTGGCTCGTTTAGAGTTACGGGAGCCATAACCTGTCAAAACGAAGGCCTCGATGAGTTCTACGGCTTTGACAGCTTTCAGCCGTCAACGGATAGATTAATGCCCAAAAAGGACAACCCGAATCTCAATCGGGTCTCGTAAGTTTTTTACCCTTCGTTTATTCGACACGTGGATTTTTATGGTAAAACGGGATTACCGTGGCCCGTCTTCGACTTCCCATCGTTGGAGAGTGGTGCACCATGGTAGGTTCCGTTTCAAATCCCTCCACGCATTTCTAAAAGTCGCACGGCAATGTTGCACTATTTCGGACGGATGTTGCACCATGCACCGTGGATGTTGCACCCTGTAGAAATCGATTATTCGGACGGCCATAACTTCTGGCTCGTTTAGAGTTACGGGAGCCATAACCTGTCAAAACGAAGGCCTCGATGAGTTCTACGGCTTTGACTTCTTTCAGTCGTCAACGGATAGATTAATGCCCAAAAAGGACAACACGAATCTCAATCGGGTCTCGTATGTTTTTTACCCTTCGTTTTTTCGACACGCGGTAAAAACGGGATTACCGTAGCCCGTCTTCGACTTCCCATCACTGGAGAGTGGTGCACCATGGTACTATTCCGTTTCAAATCCATGCACGCATTTCTAAAAGTCGTACGACACTGTTTCGCCATTTCGGATGGATGTTGCACCTCGCACCGTGGATGTTGCGCCCTGTAGATATCGATTATTCAAACGGCCATAACTTCTGGCTCGTTTAGAGTTACGAGAGCCATAACCTATCAAAACGAAGGCCTCGATGAGTTCTACGGTTTTGACAGCTTTCAGCCGTCAACGGATAGATTAGTGCCCAAAAAGGACAACCCGAATCTCAATCGGGTCTTGTAAGTTTTTTACCCTTCGTTTTTTCGACACGTGGATTTTTACGGTAAAACAGGAATACCGTGGCTGGCCTTCAATTTACCATCGCTAGAGAGTGGTGCACCATGGTACTGTTCCGTTTCAAATCCATGCACGCATTTCTAAAAGATGTACGACACTGTTTCACCATTTCGGACGGATGTTGCACCTTGCACCGTGGATGTTGCACCCTGTAGATATCAATTATTCGGACAGCCATGACTTCTGGCTCGTTTAGAGTTACGGGAGCCATAACCTGTCAAAACAAAGGCCTCGATGAGTTCTACGGCTTTGAGAGCTTTCAGTTGTCAACGGTTAGATTAATGCTCAATAAGGACAACCCGAATCTCAAACGGGTCTCGTAAGTTTTTTACCCTTCGTTTTTTCGACACGTGGATTTTTACGGTAAAACAGGAATACGGTGGCCGGTCTTCGATTTACCATCGCTGGAGAGTGGTGCACCATGGTACTTTTCCGTTTCAAATCCATGCACGCATTTCTAAGAGTCGTACGTCACTGTTTTGCCATTTCGGACGGATGTTGCACCTTGCACCGTGGATGTTGCACCCTGTAGATATCGATTATTCGGACGACCATAACTTCTGGATCGTTTAGAGTTACGGGAGCCATAACCTGTCAAAACGAAGGCCTCGATGAGATCTACGGCTTTGATAGCTTTCAGTCGTCAACGGATAGATTAATGCCCAAAAAGGACAACCCGAATCTCAATCGGGTCTCGTAAGTTTTTTACCCTTCGTTTTTTCGACACGTGTATATTTACGGTAAAACGGGATTACCGTGGCCCGTCTTCGACTTCCCATCACTGGAGAGTGGTGCACCATGGTACTGTTCTGTTTCAAATCCATGCACGCATTTCTAAAAGTCGTACGACACTGTTTCACCATTTCGGACGGATGTTGCACCTTGCACCGTGGATGTTGCACCCTGTAGATATCGATAATTCAAACGGCCATAACTTCTGGCTCGTTTAGAGTTACGGGACCCATAACCTGTCAAAACGAAGGCCTCGATGAGTTCTACGGCTTTGATAGCTTTCTGCCATCAACGGATAGATTAATGCCCAAAAAGGACAACCCGAATCTCAATCGGGTCTCGTAAGTTTTTTACCCTTCGTTTTTTCGACACGTGGATTTTTACGCTAAAACTGGATTACCGTGGCCCGTCTTCGACTTCCCATCGCTGGAGAGTGGTGCACCATGGTACTGTTCCGTTTCAAATCCATGCACGCATTTCTAAAAGACGTACGGCACAGTTTCGCCATTTCGGACGGATGTTGCACCTTGCACCGTGGATGTTGCACCCAGTAGATATCGATTATTCGGACGGCCATAACTTCTGGCTCGTTTAGAGTTATGGGACCCATAACCTGTCAAAACGAAGGCCTCGATGAGTTCTACGGCTTTGAAAGCTTTCATTCGTCAACGGATAGATTAATGCCCAAAAAGGACAACCCGAATCTCTATCGGGTCTCGTAAGTTTTTTACCCTTCGTTTTTTCGACACGTGGAATTTTACTGTAAAACGGGATTTCGGTGGCTGGTCTTCGAATTTACCATCGCTGGAGAGTGGTGCACCATGGTACTGTTCCGTTTCAAATCCATGCACGCATTTCTAAAAGTCGTACGACACTGTTTCGCCATTTCGGATGGATGTTGCACCTTGCACCGTGGATGTTGCACCCTGTAGATATCGATTATTCAAACGGCCATAACTTCTAGTTCGTTTAGAGTTACGGAAGCCATAACCTGTCAAAACGAAGGCCTCGATGAGTTCTACGGCTTTGACAGCTTTCAGCCATCAACGGATAGATTAATGCCCAAAAAGGACAAACCGAATCTCAATCGGGTCTCGTAAGTTTTTTACCCTTCGTTTATTCGACACGTGGATTTTTATGGTAAAACGAGATTACCGTGGCCCGTCTTCGACTTCCCATCGCTGGAGAGTGGTGCACCATGGTAGGTTCTGTTTCCAATCCATCCACGCATTTCTAAAAGTCGTACGGCACTGTTGCACTATTTCGGACGGATGTTGCACCATGCACCGTGGATGTTGCACCCTGTAGAAATCGATTATTCGGACGGCCATAACTTCTGGCTCGTTTAGAGTTACGGGAGCCATAACCTGTCAAAACGAAGGCCTCGATGAGTTCTACGGCTTTGACATCTTTCAGTCGTCAATGGATAGATTAATGCCCAAAAAGGACAACACGAATCTCAATCGGGTCTCGTAAGTTTTTTACCCTTCGTTTTTTCGACACGTGTATTTTTACGGTAAAACGGGATTACCGTGGCCCGTCTTCGACTTCCCATCACTTGAGAGTGGTGCACCATGGTACTATTCCGTTTCAAATCCATGCACGCATTTCTAAAAGTCGTACGGCACTGTTTTGCCATTTCGGATGGATGTTGCACCTTGCACCGTGGATGTTGCACCCTGTAGATATCGATTATTCAAACGGCCATAACTTCTGGCTCGTTTAGAGTTACGGGAGCCATAACCTGTCAAAACGAAGGCCTCGATGAGTTCTACGGTATTGATGGCTTTCAGCCGTCAACGGATAGATTAATGCCCAAAAAGGACAACCCGAATCTCAATCGGGTCTCGTAAGTTTTTTACCCTTCGTTTTTTCGACACGTGGATTTTTACGGTAAAAGAGGATTACCGTGGCTGGCCTTCGATTTACCATCGCTGGAGAGTGGTGCACCATGGTACTGTTCCGTTTCAGATCCATGCACGCATTTCTAAAAGTCGTACGACACTGTTTTGCCATTTCGGACGGATGTTGCACCTTGCACCGTGGATGTTGCACCCTGTAGATATCGATTATTCGGACAGCCATGACTTCTGGCTCGTTTAGAGTTACGGGAGCCATAACCTGTCAAAACAAAGGCCTCGATGAGTTCTACGGCTTTGAGAGCTTTCAGTCGTCAACGGATAGATTAATGCTCAATAAGGACAACCCGAATCTCAATCGGGTCTCGTAAGTTTTTTACCCTTCGTTTTTTCGACACGTGGATTTTTACGGTAAAACAGGAATACGGTGGCCGGTCTTCGATTTACCATCGCTGGAGAGTGGTGCACCATGGTACTGTTCCGTTTCAAATCCATGCACGCATTTCTAAAAGTCGTACGTCACTGTTTTGCCATTTCGGACGGATGTTGCACCTTGCACCGTGGATGTTGCACCTTGTAGATATCGATTATTCGGACGACCATAACTTCTGGATCGTTTAGAGTTACGGAAGCCATAACCTGTCAAAACGAAGGCCTCGATGAGGTCTACGGCTTTGATAGCTTTCAGTCGTCAACGGATAGATTACTGTCCAAAAAGGACAACACGAATCTCAATCGGGTCTCGTAAGTTTTTTACCCTTCGTTTTTTCGACACGTGTATATTTACGGTAAAACCGGATTACCGTGGCCCGTCTTCGACTTACCATCACTGGAGAGTGGTGCACCATGGTACTGTTCTGTTTCAAATCCATGCACGCATTTCTAAAAGTCGTACGACACTGTTTCACCATTTCGGACGGATGTTGCACCTTGCACCGTGGATGTTGCACCCTGTAGATATCGATAATTCAAACGGCCATAACTTCTGGCTCGTTTAGAGTTACGGGACCCATAACCTGTCAAAACGAAGGCCTCGATGAGTTCTACGGCTATGATCGCTTTCAGCCATCAATGGATAGATTAATGCCCAAAAAGGACAACCCGAATCTCAATCGGGTCTCGTAAGTTTTTTACCCTTCGTTTTTTCGACACGTGGATTTTTACGGTAAAACTGGATTACCGTGGCCCGTCTTCGACTTCCCATCGCTGGAGAGTGGTGCACCATGGTACTGTTCCGTTTCAAATCCATGCACGTATTTCTAAAAGTCGTACGGCACTGTTTCGCCATTTCGGACGGATGTTGCACCTTGCACCGTGGATGTTGCACCCAGTAGATATCGATTATTCGGACGGCCATAACTTCTGGCTCGTTTAGAGTTACGGGACCTATAACCTGTCAAAACGAAGGCCTCGATGAGTTCTATGGCTTTGACAGCTTTCAGCGGTCAACGTATAGATTAATGCCCAAAAAGGACAACCCGAATCTCAATCGGGTCTCGTAAGTTTTTTACCTTTCGTTTTTTCGACACGTGGATTTTTACGGTAAAACGGGATTACCGTGGCCCGTCTTCGACATCCCATCACTGGAGAGTGGTGCACCATGGTACTGTTCGTTTCAAATCCATGCACGCATTTCTAAAAGTCGTACGGCGCTGTATCACCATTTCGGATGGATGTTGCACCATGCACCGTGGATGTTGCACCCTGTAGATATCGATTATTCAAACGGCCACAACTTCTGGCTCGTTTAGAATCACGGGAGCCATAACCTGTCAAAAAAAGGCCTCGATGAGTTCTACGGTTTTGACAGCTTTCTGCCGTCAACGGATAGATTAATGCCCAAAAAGGACAACCCGAATCTCAATCGGGTCTCGTAAGTTTTTTACCCTTCGTTTTTTCGACAGGTGGATTTTTACGGTAAAACAGGATTAACGTGGCCCGTCTTCGACTTTACATCGCTGGAGAGTGGTGCACCATGGTACTGTTCCATTTCAAATCCATGCACGTATTTCTAAAAGTCGTACGGCACTGTTTCGCCATTTTGGACGGATGTTGCACCTTGCTCCGTGGATGTTGCACCCTGTAGATATCGATTATTCGGACAGCCATAACTTCTGGCTCGTTTAGATTTACGGGAGCCATAACCTGTCGAAACGAAGGCATCGATGAGTTCTATGGCTATGACAGCTTTCAGCCGTCAACGGATAGATTAATGCCCAAAAAGGACAACCCGAATCTCAATCGGGTCTCGTAAGTTTTTTACCTTTCGTTTTTTCGACACGTGGATTTTTACGGTAAAACGGGATTACCGTGGCCCGTCTTCGACTTCCCATCGCTGGAGAGTGGTGCACCAGGGTACTGTTCCGTTTAAAATCCATGCACACATTTCTAAAAGTCGTACGGCACTGTTTCACCATTTCGGACGGATGTTGCACCATGCACCGTGGATGTTGCGCCCTGTAGATATCGATTATTCAAACGGCCATAACTTCTGGCTCGTTTAGAGTTACGGGAGCCATAACCTGTCAAAACGAAGGCCTCGATGAGTTCTACGGTTTTGATAGCTTTCAGCCGCCAACGGATAGATTAATGCCCAAAAAGGACAACCCGAATCTCAAATGGGTCTCGTAAGTTTTTTACCCTTCGTTTTTTCGACACGTGGATTTTTACGGTAAAACAGGATTACCGTGGCTGGCCTTCGATTTACCATCGCTGGAGAGTGGTGCACCATGGTACTATTCCGCCTCAAATCCATGCACGCATTTCTAAAAGTCGTACGACACTGTTTCGCCATTTCGGACGGATGTTGCACCTTGCACCGTGGATGTTGCACCCTGTAGATATCGATTATTCGGACGACCATAACTTCTGGCTCGTTTAGAATTACGGAAGCCAAAACCTGTCAAAACAAAGGCCTCGATGAGTTCTACGGCTTTGACAGCTTTCAGCCATCAACGAATAGATTAATGCCCAAAAAGGACAAACCGAATCTCAATCGGGTCTCGTAAGTTTTTTACCCTTCGTTTTTTCGACACGTGGATTTTTACGGTAAAACTGGATTACGGTGGCTGGTCTTCGCTTTACCATCGCTGGAGAGTAGTGCACCATGGTACTGTTCCATTTCAAATCCATGCATGCATTTCTAAAAGACGTACGACACAGTTTTGCCATTTCGGACGGATGTTGCACCTTGCACCGTGGATGTTGCATCCTGTAGATATCGATTATTCGGACGGCCATAACTTCTGGCTAGTTTAGAGTTACGGGGGCCATAACCTGCCAAAACGAAGGCCTCGATGAGTTCTACGGCTTTGAAAATTTTCATTTGTCAATGGATAGATTAATGCCCAAAAAGGACAACCCGAATATCTATCGGGTCTCGTATGTTTTTTACCCTTCGTTTTTTCGACACGTGGAATTTTACGGTAAAACGGGATTACGTTGGCTGATCTTCGATTTACCATTGCTGGAGAGTGGTGCACCATGGTACCGTTCCGTTTCAAATCCATGCACGCATTTCTAAAAGTCGTACGGCACTGTTTCGCCATTTCGGACGGATGTTGCACCTTGCACCGTGGATGTTGCACCCTCTAGATATCGATTATTCAAACGGCCATAACTTCTGGCTCGTTTAGAGTTACGGGAGCCATAACCCGTCAAAACGAAGGCCTCGATGAGTTCTACGGCTATCACAGCTTTCAGCCGTCAACGGATAGATTAATGCCCAAAAAGGACAACCCGAATCTCAATCGGGTCTCGTAAGTTTTTTACCCTTCGTTTTTTCGACACGTGGATTTTTACGGTAAAACGGGATTACCGTGGCCCGTCTTAGACTTCCCATCGCTGGAGAGTGGTAAAACGAAGGCCTCGATGAGTTCTATGGCTTTGACAGCTTTCAGCCGTCAACGGATAGATTAATGCCCAAAAAGGACAACCCGAATCTCAATCGGGTCTCGTAAGTTTTTTACCTTTCGTTTTTTCGACACGTGGATTTTTACGGTAAAACGAGATTACCGTGGCCCGTCTTAGACTTTCCATCGCTGGAGAGTGGTGCACCATGGTACTGTTCCGTTTTAAATCCATGCACGCATTTCTAAAAGTCGTACGACACTGTTTCGCCATTTCGGATGGATGTTGCACCTTGCACCGTGGATGTTGCACCCTGTAAATATCGATTATTCAAACGGCCATAACTTCTGGCTCGTTTAGAGTTACGGGAGACCTAACCTGTCAAAACGAAGGCCTCGATGAGTTCTACGGCGTTGACAGCTTTCAAGCCGTCAATGGATAGATTAATGCCCAAAAAGGACAACCCGAATCTCAATCGGGTCTCGTAAGTTTTTTACCCTTCGTTTTTTCGACATGTGGATATTTACGGTAAAACAGGATTACCGTGGCTGGCCTTCGATTTACCATCGCTGGAGAGTGGTGCACCATGGTACTATTCCGTTTCAAATCCATGCACGCATTTCTTAAAGTCGTATGGCACTGTTTCGCCATTTCGGACGGATGTTGCACCTTGCACCGTGGATGTTGCACCCTGTAGATATCGATTATTCGGACAACCATAACTTCTGGCTCGTTTAGAGTTACGGGAGCCATAACCTGTCAAAACAAAGGCCTCGATGAGTTCTACGGCTTTGACAGCTTTCATTCATCAACGGATAGATTAATGCTCAAAAAGGACAACCCGAATCTCAATCGGGTCTCGTAAGTTTTTTACCCTTCGTTTTTTTGACACGTGGATTTTTACGGTAAAACAGGAATACGGTGGCTGGTCTTCGATTTACCATCGCTGGAGAGTGGTGCACCATGGTACTGTTCCATTTCAAATCCATGCACGCATTTCTAAAAGTCGTACGGCACCGTTTCGCCATTTCGGACGGATGTTGCACCTTGCACCGTGGATTTTGCGCCCTGTAGATATCGATTATTCGGACGGCCATAACTTTTGGCTCGTTTAGAGTTACGGGGGCCATAACCTGCCAAAACAAAGGCCTCGACGAGTTCTACGGCTTTGAAAGCTTTCATTCGTCAACTGATAGATTAATGCCCAAAAAGGACAACCCGAATCTCTATCGGGTCTCGTAAGTTTTTTACCCTTCGTTTTTACCATCGCTGGAGAGTGGTGCACCATGGTACTGTTCCGTTTCAAATCCATGCACGCTTTTATAAAAGTCGTACGGCACTGTTTCGCCATTTAGGACGGATGTTGCACCCTGTAGATATCGATTATTCAAACGGCCATAAATTCTGGCTCGTTTAGAGTTACGGGAGCCATAACCTGTCAAAACGAAGGCCTCGATGAGTTCTACGGCTTTGATAGCTTTCAGTCGTCAACGGAAAGATTAATGCCTAAAAAGGACAACCCGAATCTCAATCGGGTCTCGTAAGTTTTTTACCCTTCGTTTTTTTGACACGTGTATTTTTACGGCAAAACGGGATTACCGTGGCCCATCTTCGACTTCCCATCACTGGAGAGTGGTGCACCATGGTACTGTTCCGTTTCAAATCCATGCACGCATTTCTAAAAGTCGTACGGCACTGTTTCGCCATTTCGGACGGATGTTGCACCTTGCACCGTGGATTTTGCACCCTGTAGATATCGGTTATTCATACGGCCATAACTTCTGGCTCGTTTAGAGTTACGGGAGCCATAACCTGTCAAAACGAAGGCCTCGATGAGTTCTACGGTTTTGACAGCTTTCAGCCGTCAACGGATAGATTAATGCCTAAAAAGGACAACCCGAATCTCAATCGGGTCTCGTAAGTTTTTTACCCCTCGTTTTTTCGACGCGTGGATTTTTACGGTAAAACAGGATTACCGTGGCTGGCCTTCGATTTACCATCGCTGGAGAGTGGTGCACCATGGTACTGTTCCGTTTCAAATCCATGCACGCATTTCTAAAAGTCGTACGGCACTGTTTCGCCATTTCGGACGGATGCTGCACCTTGCACCGTGGATGCTCCACCCTGTAGATATCGATTATTCGGACAGCCATAACTTCTGGCTCATTTAGAGTTACAGGAGCCATAACCTGTCAAAACAAAGGCCTCTATGAGTTCTACGGCTTTGACAGCTTTCAGTCGTTAACGGATAGATTAATGCTCAAAAAGGACAACCCGAATCTCAATCGGGTCTCGTAAGTTTTTTACCCTTCGTTTTTTCGACACGTGGATTTTTATGGTAAAACAGGAATACAGTGGCTGGTCTTCGATTTACCATCGCTGGAGAGTGGTGCGCCATGGTACTGTTTCGTTTCAAATCCATGCACGCATTTCTAAAAGTCGTACGGCACTGTTTCGCCATTTCGGACGGATGTTGCACCTTGCACCGTGGATGTTGCACCCTGTAGATATAGATTATTCGGACGGCCATAACTTCTGGCTCGTTAAGAGTTACGGGAGCCATAACCTGTCAAAACGAAGGCCTCGATGAGTTCTACGGCATTGATAGCTTTCAGTCGTCAACGGATAGATTAATGCCCAAAAAGGACAACACGAATCTCAGTCGGGTCTAGTAAGTTTTTCACCCTTCGTTTTTTCGACACGTGTATTTTTACGGTAAAACGGGGTTACCGTGGCCCGTCTTCGACTTCCCATCACTGGAGAGTGGTGCACCATGGTACTGTTCTGTTTCAAATCCATGCACGCATTTCTAAAATTCGTACGACACTATTTCACCATTTCGGACGGATGTTGCACCTTGCACCGTGGATGTTGCACCCTGTAGATATCGATAATTCAAACGGCCATAACTTCTGGCTCGTTTAGAGTAACGGGAGCCATAACCTGTCAAAACGAAGGCCTCGATGAGTTCTACGACTTTGACAGATTTCAGCCGTCAACGGATAGATTAATGCCCAAAAAGGTCAACCCGAATCTCAATCGGGTCTCGTAAGTTTTTTACCCTTCGTTTTTTCGACACGTGGATTTTTACGGTAAAACAGGATTACTGTGGCCCGTCTTCGACTTTCCATCACTGGAGAGTGGTGCACTATAGTACTGTTCCATTTCAAATCCATGCATGTATTTCTAAAAGTCGTACGACACGGTTTCGCCATTTCGGACGGATGTTGCACCTTGCACCGTGGATGTTGCACCCAGTAGATATCGATTATTCGGACGGCCATAACTTTTGGCTCGTTTAGAGTTACGGGACCCATAACCTGTCAAAACGAAGGCCTCGATGAGTTCTATGGCTTTGACAGCTTTCAGCCGTCAACGGATAGATTAATGCCCAAAAAGGGCAACCCAAATCTCAATCGGGTCTCGTAAGTTTTTTACCTTTCGTTTTTTCGACACGTGGATTTTTACGGTAAAACGGGATTACCGTGGCCCGTCTTCGACTTCCGATCGCTGGAGAGTGGTGCACCATGGTACTGTTCCGTTTCAAATCCATGCACGCTTTTATAAAAGTCGTACGGCACTGTTTCGCCATTTAGGACGGATGTTGCACCTTGCACCGTGGATGTTGCACCCTGTAGATATCGATTATTCAAACGGCCATAAATTCTGGCTCGTTTAGAGTTACGGGAGCCATAACCTGTCAAAACGAAGGCCTCGATGAGTTCTACGGCTATGACAGCTTTCAGCCATCAACAGATAGATTAATACCCAAAAAGGACAACCCGAATCTCAATCGGGTCTCGTAAGTTTTTTACCCTTCGTTTTTTCGACACGTGGATTTTTACGGTAAAACGGGATTACCGTGGCTGGCCTTCGATTTACCATCGCTGGAGTGTGGTGCACCATGGTACTTTTCCATTTCAAATCCATGCACGCATTTCTAAAAGTCGTACGGCACTGTTTTGCCATTTCGGACGGATTTTGCACCTTGCACCGTGGATGTTGCACCCTGTAGATATCTATTATTCGGACGGCCATAACTTCTGGCCCGTTTAGAGTTACGGGAGCCATAACCTGTCAAAACAAAGGCCTCGATGAGTTCTACGGCTTTGACAGCTTTCAGTCGTCAACGGACAGATTAATGCCCAGAAAGGACAACCCGAATCTCAATCGGGTCTCGTAAATTTTTTACCCTTCGTTTTTTTGACACTTGTATTTTTACGGTAAAACGGGATTACCGTGGCCCGTCTTCGACTTCCCATCACTGGAGAGTGGTGCACCATGGTACTATTCCGTTTCAAATCCATGCACGCATTTCTAAAAGTCGTACGGCACTGTTTCGCCATTTCGGACGGATGTTGCACCTTGCACCGTGGATGTTGCACCCTGTAGATATCGATTATTCAAACGGCCATAACATCTGGCTCGTTTAGAGTTATGGGAGCCATAACCTGTCAAAACGAAGGACTCGATGAGTTCTACGGCTTTGACAGCTTTCAGCCGTCAACGGATAGATTAATGCCCAAAAAGGACAACCGTAATCTCAATCGGGTCTCGTAAGTTTTTTACCCTTTGTTTTTTCGACACGTGGATTTTTACGGTAAAACAGGATTACCGTGGCCCGTCTTCGACTTCCCATCGATGGAGAGTGGTGCACCATGGTACTGTTCCATTTCAAATCCATGCACGCATTTCTAAAAGTCGAACGGCACTGTTTCGCCATTTCGGACGGATGTTGCACCTTGCACCGTGGATGTTGCACCCTATAGATATCGATTATTCGGACGGCCATAACTTCTGGCTCGTTTAGAGTTACGAGCGCCATAACCTGTCAAAACGAAGGCCTCGATGAGTTCTACGGCTTTGACCTCTTTCAGCCGTCAAAGGATAGATTAATGCCCAAAAAGGACAACCCGAATCTCAATCGGGTCTCGTAAGTTTTTTACCTTTTGTTTTTTCGACACGTGGATTTTTACGGTAAAACTGGATTACCGTGGCCCGTCTTCGACTTCCCATCGCTGGAGAGTGGTGCACAAGGGTACTGTTTCGTTTCAAATCCATGCACGCATTTCTAAAATTCGTACGGCACTGTTTCGCCATTTCGGACGGATGTTGCACCTTGCACCGTGGATGTTGCACCCGGTAGATATCGATTATTCAAACGGCCATAAATTCTGGCTCGTTTTGAGTTACGGGAGCCATAACCTGTCAAAACGAAGGCCTCGATGATTTCTACGGCTTTGATAGCTTTCAGCCGTCAACGGATAGATTAATGCCCAAAAAGGACAACCCAAATCTCAATCGGGTCTCGTAAGTTTTTTACCCTTCGTTTTTTCGACATGTGGATTTTTACGGTAAAACGGGATAACCATGGCTGGCCTTCGATTTACCATCGCTGGAGAGTGGTGCACCATGGAACTAATCCGTTTCAAATCCATGCACGAATTTCTAAAAGTCGTACGACACTGTTTCGCCATTTCGGACGGATGTTGCACCTTGCACCGTGGATGTTGCACCCTGTAGATATCGATTATTCGGACGGCCATAACTTCTGGCTCGTTTAGAGTTACGGGAGCCATAACCTATCAAAACGAAGGCCTCGATGAGTTCTACGGCTTTGACAGCTTTCAGCCGTAAACGGATAGATTAATGCCCAAAAAGGAGAACCCGAATCTCAATCGGGTCTCGTAAGTTTTTTACCCTTCGTTTTTTCGACAGGTGGATTTTTACGGTAAAACAGGATTACCGTGGCCCGTCTTCGACTTTACATCGCTGGAGAGTGGTGCACCATGGTACTGTTCCGTTTCAAATCCATGCACGCATTTCTAAAAGTCGTACGGCACTGTTTCGCCATTTCGGACGGATGTTGCACCTTGCTCCGTGGATGTTGCACCCTGTAGATATCGATTATTCGGACAGCCATAACTTCTGGCTCGTTTAGATTTACGGGAGCCATAACCTGTCAAAACGAAGGCCTCGATGAGTTCTATGGCTATGACCGCTTTCAGCCGTCAACGGATAGATTAATGCCCAAAAAGGACAACCCGAATCTCAATCGGGTCTCGTAAGTTTTTTACCTTTCGTTTTTTCGACACGTGGATTTTTACGGTAAAACGGGATTACCGTGGCCCGTCTTCGACTTCCCATCGCTGGAGAGTGGTGCACCAGGGTACTGTTCCGTTTCAAATCCATGCACGCATTTCTAAAAGTCGTACGGCACTGTTTCACCATTTCGGACGGATGTTGCACCATGCACCGTGGATGTTGCGCCCTGTAGATATCGATTATTCAAACGGCCATAACTTCTGGCTCGTTTAGAGTTACGGGAGCCATAACCTGTCAAAACGAAGGCCTCGATGAGTTCTACGGTTTTGACAGCTTTCAGCCATCAACGGATAGATTAATGCCCAAAAAGGACAACCCGAATCTCAAACGGGTCTCGTAAGTTTTTTACCCTTCGTTTTTTCGACACGTGGATTTTTACGGTAAAACAGGATTACCGTGGCCCGTCTTCGACTTTACATCGCTGGAGAGTGGTGCACCATGGTACTGTTCCGTTTCAAATCCATGCACGCATTTCTAAAAGTCGTACGGCACTGTTTCGCCATTTCGGACGGATGTTGCACCTTGCTCCGTGGATGTTGCACCTTGTAGATATCGATTATTCGGACGGCCATAACTTCTGGCTCGTTTAGATTTACGGGAGCCATAACCTGTCAAAACGAAGGCCTCGATGAGTTCTATGGGTTTGACAGCTTTCAGCCGTCAACGGATAGATTAATGCCCAAAAAGGACAACCCGAATCTCAATCGTGTCTCGTAAGTTTTTTACCTTTCCTTTTTTCGACACGTGGATTTTTACGGTAAAACGGGATTACCGTGGCCCGTCTTCGACTTCCCATCGCTGGAGAGTGGTGCACCAGGGTACTGTTCCGTTTCAAATCCATGCACGCATTTCTAAAAGTCGTACGGCACTGTTTCACCATTTCAGACGGATGTTGCACCATGCACCGTGGATGTTGCGCCCTGTAGATATCGATTATTCAAACGGCCATAACTTCTGGCTCGTTTAGAGTTACGGGAGCCATAACCTGTCAAAACGAAGGTCTCGATGAGTTCTACGGTTTTGACAGCTTTCAGCCGTCAACGGATAGATTAATGCCCAAAAAGGACAACCCGAATCTCAAACGGGTCTCGTAAGTTTTTTACCCTTCGTTTTTTCGACACGTGGATTTTTACGGTAAAACAGGATTACCATGGCTGGCCTTCGATTTACCATCGCTGGAGAGTGGTGCACCATGGTACTATTCCGCCTCAAATCCATGCACGCATTTCTAAAAGTCGTACGACACTGTTTCGCCATTTCGGACGGATGTTGCACCTTGCACCGTGGATGTTGCACCCTGTAGATATCGATTATTCGGACGACCATAAATTCTGGCTCGTTTAGAATTACGGAAGCCAAAACCTGTCAAAACAAAGGCCTCGATGAGTTCTACGGCTTTGACAGCTTTCAGCCATCAACGAATAGATTAATGCCCAAAAAGGACAACCCGAATCTCAATCGGGTCTCGTAAGTTTTTTACCCTTCGTTTTTTCGACACGTGGATTTTTACGGTAAAACTGGATTACGGTGGCTGGTCTTCGCTTTACCATCGCTGGAGAGTAGTGCACCATGGTACTGTTCCATTTCAAATCCATGCATGCATTTCTAAAAGACGTACGACACAGTTTTGCCATTTCGGACGGATGTTGCACCTTGCACCGTGGATGTTGCATCCTGTAGATATCGATTATTCGGACGGCCATAACTCCTGGCTAGTTTAGAGTTACGGGGGCCATAACCTGCCAAAACGAAGGCCTCGATGAGTTCTACGGCTTTGAAAATTTTCATTTGTCAATGGATAGATTAATGCCCAAAAAGGACAACCCGAATATCTATCGGGTCTCGTATGTTTTTTACCCTTCGTTTTTTCGACACGTGGAATTTTACGGTAAAACGGGATTACGTTGGCTGATCTTCGATTTACCATTGCTGGAGAGTGGTGCACCATGGTACCGTTCCGTTTCAAATCTATGCACGCATTTCTAAAAGTCGTACGGCACTGTTTCGCCATTTCGGACGGATGTTGCACCTTGCACCGTGGATGTTGCACCCTCTAGATATCGATTATTCAAACGACCATAACTTCTGGCTCGTTTAGAGTTACGGGAGCCATAACCCGTAAAAACGAAAGCCTCGATGAGTTCTACGGCTTTCACAGCTTTCAGCCGTCAACGGATAGATTAATGCCCAAAAAGGACAACCCGAATCTCAATCGGGTCTCGTAAGTTTTTTACCCTTCGTTTTTGCGACACGTGGATTTTTACGGTAAAACGGGATTACCGTGGCCCGTCTTCGACTTCCCATCGCTGGAGAGTGGTAAAACGAAGGCCACGATGAGTTCTATGGCTTTGACAGCTTTCAGCCGTCAACGGATAGATTAATGCTCGATAAGGACAACCCGAATCTCTATCGGGTCTCGTAAGTTTTTTACCCTTCGTTTTTACGACACGTGGAATTTTACGGTAAAACGGGATTACGGTGGCTGGTCTTCGATTTACCATCGCTGGAGAGTGGTGCACCATGGTACTGTTCCGTTTCAAATCCATGCACGCATTTCTAAAAGTCGTACGGCACTGTTTCGCCATTTCGGACGGATGTTGAACTTTGCACCGTGGATGTTGCACCCTGTAGATATCGATTATTCAAACGGCCATAACTTCTGGTCGTTTAGAGTTACGGGAGCCATAACCTGTCAAAACGAAGGCCTCGATGAGTTCTACGGCTTTGATAGCTTTCAGCCGTCAACGGATAGATTAATGCCTAAAAAGGACAACCCGAATCTCAATCGGGTCTCGTAAGTTTTTTACCCTTCGTTTTTTTGACACGTGTATTTTTACGGCAAAACGGGATTACCGTGGCCCGTCTTCGACTTCCCATCACTGGAGAGTGGTGCACCATGGTACTGTTCCGTTTCAAATCCATGCACGCATTTCTAAAAGTCGTACGGCACTGTTTCGCCATTTCGGACGGATGTTGCACCTTGCACGGTGGATGTTGCACCCTGTAGATATCGGTTATTCAAACGGCCATAACTTCTGGCTCGTTTAGAGTTACGGGAGCCATAACCTGTCAAAACGAAGGCCTCGATGAGTTCTACGGTTTTGACAGCTTTCAGCCGTCAACGGATAGATTAATGCCTAAAAAGGACAACCCGAATCTCAATCGGGTCTCGTAAGTTTTTTACCCTTCGTTTTTTCGACACGTGGATTTTTACGGTAAAACAGGATTACCGTGGCTGGCCTTCGATTTACCATCGCTGGAGAGTGGTGCACCATGGTACTGTTCCGTTTCAAATCCATGCACGCATTTCTAAAAGTCGTACGGCACTGTTTCGCCATTTCGGACGGATGTTGCACCTTGCACCGTGGATGCTCCACCCTGTAGATATCGATTATTCGGACAGCCATAACTTCTGGCTCATTTAGAGTTACAGGAGCCATAACCTGTCAAAACAAAGGCCTCTATGAGTTCTACGGCTTTGACAGCTTTCAGCCGTCACCGGATAGATTAATGCCCAAAAAGGACAACCCGAATCTCAATCGGGTCTCGTAAGTTTTTTACCCTTTGTTTTTTCGACACGTGGATTTTTACGGTGAAACAGGATTACAGTGGCTGGTCTTCGATTTACCATCGCTGGAGAGTGGTGCACCATGGCACTGTTCCGTTTCAAATCCATGCACGCATTTCTAAAAGTCGTACGGCACTGTTTCGCCATTTCGGACGGATGTTGTACCTTGCACCGTGGATGTTGCACCCTGTAGATATCGATTATTCGGACGGCCATAACTTCTGCCTCGTTTAGAGTTACGGGAGCCATAACCTATCAAAACGAAGGCCTCGATGAGTTCTACGGCTTTGACAGCTTTCAGCCGTCAACGGATAGATTAATGCCCAAAAAGGACAACCCGAATCTGAATCGGGTCTCGTAAGTTTTTTACCCTTCGTTTTTTCGACACGTGTATTTTTACGGTAAAATGGGATTACCGTGGCTGTTCTTCGATTTACCATTGCTGGAGAGTGGTGCACCATGGTTCTGTTCCGTTTCAAATCCATGCACGCATTTCTAAAAGTCGTACGGCACTGTTTCGCCATTTCGGACGGATGTTGCACCTTGCACCATGGATGTTACACCCAGTAGATATCGATTATTCGGACGGCCATAACTTCTGGCTCGTTTAGAGTTACGGGAGCCAAAACCTATCAAAACGAAGGCCTCGATTCTACGGCTTTGACGGCTTTCATCCATCAACGGATAGATTAATGCCCAAAAAGGTCAACCCGAATCTCAATCGGTTCTCATAAGTTTTTTACCCTTCGTTTTTTCGACACGTGGATTTTTACGGTAAAACGGGATTACGGTGGCTGGTCTTCGATTTACCATCGCTGGAGAGTGGTGCACCATGGCACCGTTCCGTTTCAAATCCATGCACGCATTTTTAAAAGTTGTACGGCACTGTTTCGCCATTTTGGACGAATGTTGCACGTTGCACCGTGGATGTTGCACCCTGTAGATATCGATAATACGGACGGCCATAACTTTTGGCTCGTTTAGAGTTACGGGAGCCATAACCTGTCAAAACGAAGGCCTCGAAGAGTTCTACGGCTTTGAAAGCTTTCAGCTGTCAACGGATAGATTAATGCCCAAAAAGGACAACCCGAATCTCTATCGGGTCTCGTAAGTTTTTTACACTTCGTTTTTTCGACACGTGGAATTTTACGGTAAAATGGGATTACGGTGGCTGGTCTTCGATTTACCATCGCTAGAGAGTGGTGCACCATGGTACTGTTCTGTTTCAAATCCATGCACGCATTTCTAAAAGTCGTACGACACTGTTTCGCCATTTCGGACGGATGTTGCACCTTGCACCGTGCATGTTGCACCCTGTAGATATCGATTATACGGACGGCCATAACTTCTGGCTCGTTTAGAGTTACAGGAGCCATAACCTGTCAAAACAAAGGCCTCTATGAGTTCTACGGCTTTGACAGCTTTCAGTCGTCAACGGATAGATTAATGCTCAAAAAGGACAACCCGAATCTCAATCGGGTCTCGTAAGTTTTTTACCCTTCGTTTTTTCGACACGTGGATTTTTACGGTAAAACAGGAATACGGTGGCTCGTCTTCGATTTACCATCGCTGGAGAGTGGTGCACCATGGTACTGTTCCGTTTCAAATCCATGCACACATTTTGAAAAGTCGTACGGCACTGTTTCGCCATTTCGGACGGATGTTGCACCTTGCACCGTGGATGTTGCACCCTGTAGATATCGATTATTCGGACGGCCATAACTTCTGGCTCGTTTAGAGTTACGGGAGCCATAACCTGTCAAAACGAAGGCCTCGATGAGTTCTACGGCTTTGATAGCTTTCAGTCGTCAACGGATAGATTAATGCCCAAAAAGGACAACACAAATCTCAATCGGGTCTCGTAAGTTTTTTACCCTTCGTTTTTTCGACACGTGTATTTTTACGGTAAAACGGGTTTACCGTGGCCCGTCTTCGACTTCCCATCACTGGAGAGTGGTGCACCATGGTACTGTTCTGTTTCAAATCCATGCACGCATTTCTAAAATTCGTGCGACACTGTTTCACCATTTCGGACGGTTGTTGCACCTTGCACCGTGGATGTTGCACCTTGCAGATATCGATAATTCAAACGGCCATAACTTCTGGCTCGTTTAGAATTACGGGAGCCATAACCTGTCAAAACGAAGGCCTCGATGAGTTCTACGACTTTGACAGATTTCAGCCGTCAACGGATAGATTAATGCCCAAAAAGTTCAACCCGAATCTCAATCGGGTCTCGTAAGTTTTTTACCCTTCGTTTTTTCGACACGTGGATTTTTACGGTAAAACAGGATTACCGTGGCCCGTCTTCGACTTTCCATCACTGGAGAGTGGTGCACCATAGTACCGTTCCATTTCAAATCCATGCACGTATTTCTAAAAGTCGTACGGCACAGTTTCGCCATTGCGGACAGATGTTGCACCTTGCACCGTGGATGTTGCACCCAGTAGATATCGATTATTCGGACGGCCATAACTTCTGGCTCGTTTAGAGTTACGGGACCCATAACCTGTCAAAACGAAGGCCTCGATGAGTTCTATGGCTTTGACAGCTTTCAGCCGTCAACGGATAGATTAATACCCAAAAAGGACAACCCAAATCTCAATCGGGTCTCGTAAGTTTTTTAACTTTCGTTTTTTCGACACGTGGATTTTTACGGTAAAACGGGAATACCGTGGCCCGTCTTCGACTTCCGATCGCTGGAGAGTGGTGCACCATGGTACTGCTCCGTTTCAAATCCATTCACACTTTTATAAAAGTCGTAAGGCACTGTTTCGCCATTTAGGACGGATGTTGCACCTTGCACCATGGATGTTGCACCCTGTAGATATCGATTATTCAAACGGCCATAAATTCTGGCTCGTTTAGAGTTACGGGAGCCATAACCTGTCAAAACGAAGGCCTCCATGAGTTCTACGGCTATGACAGCTTTCAGCCATCAACGGATAGATTAATACCCAAAAAGGACAACCCGAATCTCAATCGGGTCTCGTAAGTTTTTTACCCTTCGTTTTTTCGACACGTGGATTTTTACGGTAAAACGAGATTACGGTGGCTGGTCTTCGATTTACCATCGATGGAGAGTGGTGCACCATGGTACTGTTCCGTTTCAAATCCATGCACGCATTTCTAAAAGTCGTACGAGACTGTTTCGCCATTTCGGACGGATGTTGCACCTTGCACCGTGGATGTTGCACCCTGTAGATATCGATTATTCGGACGGCCATAACTTCTGGCTCGTTTAGAGTTACGGGAGCCATAACTTGTCAAAACGAAGGCCTCGATGAGTTCTACGGCTTTGACAGTTTTCAGCCGTCAACGGATAGATTAATGCCCAAAAAGGACAAACCGAATCTTAATCGGGTCTCGTAAGTTTTTTACCCCTCATTTTTTCGACACGTGGATTTTTACGGTAAAACAGGATTACCGTGGCCCGTCTTCGACTTTCCATCACTGGAGAGTGGTGCACCATAGTACTGTTCCGTTTCAAATCCATGCACGTATTTCTAAAAGTCGTACGGCACAGTTTCGCCATTTCGGACGGATGTTGCACCTTGCACCGTGGATGTTGCACCCAGTAGATATCGATTATTCGGACGGCCATAACTTCTGGCTCGTTTAGAGTTACGGGACCCATAACCTGTCAAAACGAAGGCCTCGATGAGTTCTATGGCTTTGACAGCTTTCAGCCGTCAACGGATAGATTAATGCCCAAAAAGGACAACCCAAATCTCAATCGGGTCTCGTAAGTTTTTTACCTTTCGTTTTTTCGACACGTGGATTTTTACGGTAAAACAGGATTACCGTGGCCCGTCTTCGACTTCCCATCGATGGAGAGTGGTGCAACATGGTAATGTTCCGTTTCAAATCCATGCACGCATTTCTAAAAGTCGTACGGCACTGTTTCGCCATTTCGGACGGATGTTGCACCTTGCACCGTGGATGTTGCACCCTGTAGATATCGATTATTCGGACGACCATAACTTCTGGCTCGTTTAGAATTACGGGTGCAATAACCTGTCAAAACGAAGGCCTCGATGAGTTCTACGGCTTTGACCTCTTTCAGCCGTTAACGGATAGATTAATGCCCAAAAAGGACAACCCGAATCTCAATCGGGTCTCGTAAGTTTTTTACCTTTCATTTTTTCGACACGTGGATTTTTACGGTAAAACTCGATTACCGTGGCCCGTCTTCGACTTCCCATCGCTGGAGAGTGGTGCACCAGGGTACTGTTTCGTTTCAAATCCATGCACGCATTTCTAAAAGTCGTACGGCACTGTTTCGCCATTTCGGACGGATGTTGCACCTTGCACCGTGGATGTTGCACCCGGTAGATATCGATTATTCAAACGGCCATAAATTCTGGCTCGTTTTGAGTTACGGGAGCCATAACCTGTCAAAACGAAGGCCTCGATGATTTCTACGGCTTTGATAGCTTTCAGCCGTCAACGGACAGATTAATGCCGAAAAAGGACAACCCGAATCTCAATCGGGTCTCGTAAGTTTTTTACCCTTCGTTTTTTCGACATGTGGATTTTTACGGTAAAACCGTGTAACCGTGGCTGGCCTTCGATTTACCATCGCTGGAGAGTGGTGCACCATGGTACTATTCCGTTTCAAATCCATGCACGAATTTCTAAAAGTCGTACGACACTGTTTCGCCATTTCGGACGGATGTTGCACCTTACACCTTGGATGTTGCACCCTGTAGATATCGATTATTCGGACGGCCATAACTTCTGGCTCGTTTAGAGTTACGGGAGCCATAACCTGTCAAAACGAAGGCCTCGATGAGTTCTACGGCTTTGACAGCTTTCATCCGTCAACGGTTAGATTAATGCCCAAAAAGGACAACCCGAATCTCAATCGGGTCTCGTAAGTTTTATACCCTTCGTTTTTTCGACACGTGGATTTTTACGGTGAAACATGATTACAGTGGTTGGTCTTCGATTTACCATCGCTGGAGAGTGGTGCACCATGGCACTGTTCCATTTCAAATACATACACACATTTCTAAAAGATGTACGACACTGTTTCGCCATTTCGGACGGATGTTGTACCTTGCACCGTGGATGTTGCACCCTGTAGATATCGATTATTCGGACGGCCATAACTTCTGGCTCGTTTAGAGTTACGGGAGCCATAACCTATCAAAACGAAGGCCTCGATGAGTTCTACGGCTTTGACAGCTTTCAGTCGTCAACGGATAGATTAATGCCCAAAAAGGACAACCCGAATCTCAATCGGGTCTCGTAAGTTTTTTACCCTTCGTTTTTTCGACACGTGTATTTTTACGGTAAAACGGGATTACCGTGGCTGTTCTTCGATTTACCATCGCTGGAGAGTGGTGCGCCATGGTTCTGTTCCGTTTCAAATCCATGCACGCATTTCTAAAAGTCGTACGGCACTGTTTCGCCATTTCGGACGGATGTTGCACCTTGCACCATGGATGTTACACCCAGTAGATATCGATTATTCTGACGGCCATAACTTCTGGCTCGTTTAGAGTTAGGGGAGCCATAACCTATCAAAACGAAGGCCTCGATGAGTTCTACGACTTTGATGGCTTTCATCCGTCAACGGATAGATTAATGCCCAAAAAGGTCAACCCTAATCTCAATCGGTTCTCATAAGTTTTTTACCCTTCGTTTTTTCGACACGTGGATTTTTACGGTAAAACGGGATTACGGTGGCTTGGTCTTCGATTTACCATCGCTGGAGAGTGGTGCAACATGGCACCGTTCCGTTTCAAATCCATGCATGCATTTTTAAAAGTCGTACGACACTGTTTCGCCATTTCGGACGGATGTTGCACCTTGCACCGTGGATGTTGCACCCTGTAGATATCGATTATTCGGACGGCCATAACTTCTAGCTTGTTTAGAGTTACGGGAGCCATAACCTGTCAAAACAAAGGCCTCGATGAGTTCTACGGCTTTGACAGCTTTCAGCCGTCAACGGATAGATTAATGCTCAAAAAGGACAACCCGAATCTCAATCGGGTCTCGTATGTTTTTTACCCTTCGTTTTTTTCGACACGTGGATTTTTACGGTGAAACAGGATCACGGTGGCTGGTCTTCGATTTACCATCGCTGGAGAGTGGTGCACCATGGTACTGTTCCGTTTCAAATCCATGCAAACATTTCTAAAAGACGTACGACACTGTTTCGCCATTTCGGACGGATGTCGCACCTTGCACCGTGGATGTTGCACCCTGTAGATATCGATTATTCGGGCGGCCATAACTTCTGGCTCGTTTAGAGTTACGGAAGCCATAACCTGTCAAAACGAAGGCCTCGATGAGTTCTACGGCTTTGAAAGCTTTCAGCCGTCAACGGATAGATTAATGCCCAAAAAGGAGAACACAAATCACTATCGGGTCTCGTAAGTTTTTTACCCTTCGTTTTTTCGACACGTGGAATTTTACGATAAAACGGGATTACAATGGCTGGTCTTCGATTTACCATCGCTGGAGAGTGGTGCACCACGATACTGTTCCATTTCAAATCCATGCACGCAATTCTAAAAATCGTACGGCACTGTTTCGCCATTTCGGACGGATGTTGCACCTTGCACCGTGGATGTTGCACCCTGTAGATATCGATTATTCAAACGGCCATAACTTCTGGCTCGTTTAGGGTTACGGGAGCCATAACCTATCAAAACGAAGGCCTCGATAAGTTCTACGGCTTTGACAGCTTTCAGCGATCAACGGATAGATTAATGCCCAAAAAGGACAACCCGAATCTCAATCGGGTATCGTAAGTTTTTTACCCTTCGTTTTTTCGACACGTGGATTTTTACGGTAAAACGGGATTACGGTGGCTGGTCTTCGATTTACCATCGCTGGAGAGTGGTACACCATGGTATTGTTCCGTTTCTAATCCATGCACGCATTTCTAAAAGTCGTACGGCACTGTTTCGCCATTTCGGACGGATGTTGCACCTTGCACCGTGGATGTTGCACCCTGTAGATATCGATTATTCAAACGACCATAACTTCTAGCTCATTTAGAGTAACGGGAGCCATAACCTGTCAAAACGAAGGCCTCGATGAGTTCTACGGCTTTGACAGCTTTCAGCCGTCAACGGATAGATTAATGCCCAAAAAGGACAACCCGAATCTCAATCGGGTCTCGTAAGTTTTTTACCCTTCGTTTTTTCGACACGTGGATTTTTACGGTAAAACGGGATTACGGTGGCTGGTCTTCGATTTACCATCGCTGGAGAGTGGTGTACCATGGCACCGTTTCGTTTCAAATCCACGCACGCATTTTTAAAAGTCGTACGACACTGTTTTGCCATTTCGGACAGATGCTGCATCTTGCACCGTGGATGTTGCACCCTGTAGATATCGATTATACGGACGACCATAACTTTTGGCTCGTTTAGAGTTACGGGAGCCATAACCTGTCAAAAGGAAGGCCTCGATGAGTTCTACGGCTTTGAAAGCTTTCAGCCGTCAACGGATAGATTAATGCCCAAAAAGAACAAACCGAATCTCAATCGGGTCTCGTAAGTTTTTTACCCTTCGTTTTTTCGACACGTGGAATTTTACGGTAAAACGGGATTACGGTGGCTGGCCTTCGATTTACCATCGCTGGAGAGTGGTGCACCATGGTACTGTTCCGTTTCAAATCCATGCACGCATTTCTAAAAGTCGTACGACACTGTTTCGCCATTTCGGACGGATGTTGCACCTTGCACCGTGGATGGTCCACCCTGTAGATATCGATTATTCGGACGACCATAACTTCTGGCTCGTTTAGAGTTACGGGAGCCCTAACCTGTCAAAACGAAGGCCTCGATGAGTTCAACGGCTTTGATAGGTTTCAGCCGTCAACGGATAGATTATTGCCCAAAAAGGACAACCCGAATCTCAATCGGGTCTCATAAGTTTTTTACCCCACGTTTTTTCGACACATGGATTTTTACGGTAAAACGGGATTACGATGGCTGGTCTTCGATTTACCATCGTTGGAGAGTGGTGCACCATGGTACTGTTCCATTTCAAATCCATGCACGCATTTCTAAAAGTCGTACGGCACTGTTTCGCCATTTCGGACGGATGTTGCACCTTGCACCGTGGATGTTGCACCCTGTAGATATCGATTATCCGGACGGCCATAACTTCTGGCTCTTTTAGAGTTACGGGAGCCATAACCTGTCAAAACGAAGGCCTCGATGAGGTCAACGGCTTTGACAGCTTTCAGCCGTCAACGGTAAGATTAATGCCCAAAAAGGACAACCCGAATCTCAATCGGGTCTCGTAAGTTTTTTACCCTACGTTTTTTCGACACGTGGATTTTTATGGTAAAACAGGATTACGGTGGCTGGTCTTCGATTTACCATCGTTGGAGAGTGGTGCTCCATGGTACTTTTCCGTTTCAAATCCATGCACGCATTTCTAAAAGTCGTACGGCGCTGTTTCGCCATTTCGGACGGATGTTGCACCTTGCACCGTGGATGTTGCACCCTGTAGATATCGATTATTCGGACAGCCATAACTTAAGGATCGTTTAGAGTTACAAAAGCCATAACCTATCAAAATGAAGGCCTCGATGAGTTCTATGGCTTATACAGCTTTCAGCCGTCAACGGATAGATTAATGCCCAAAAAGGACAACCCGAATCTCAATCGGGTCTGCTAAGTTTTTTACACTTCGTTTTTTCGACACGTGGATTTTTACGGTAAAACGGGATTACGGTGGTTGGCTTCGATTTACCATCGCTGGAGAGTGGTGCACCATGGCACTGTTCTGTTTCAAATCCATGCACGCATTTCTAAAAGTCGTACGGCACTGTTTCGCCATTTCGGACGAATGTTGCACCTTGCACCGTAGATGTTGCACCCTGTAGATATCGATTATTCGGACGGCCATAACTTCTGGCTCGTTTAGAGTTACGGGAGCCATAACCTGTCAAAACGAAGGCCTCGATGAGTTCTACGGCTTTGAAGCCTTTCAGCCGTCAACGGATAGATTAATGCCCAAAAAGGACAACCCGAATCTCTATCGGGTCTCGTAAAATTTTTTACCCTTCGTTTTTTCGACACGTGGAATTTTACGGTAAAACGGGATTACGGTGGCTGGTCTTCGATTTACCATCGCTGGAGAGTGGTGCACCACGGTAATGTTCTGTTTCAAATCCATGCATGCATTTCTGAAAGTCGTACGGCACTGTTTCGCCATTTCGGACGGATGTTGCACCTTGCACCGTGGATGTTGCACCCTGTAGATATCGATTATTCAAACGGCCATAACTTCTGGCTCGTTTAGAGTTACGGGAGCCATAACCTGTCAAAAAGAAGGCCTCGATGAGTTCTACGGCTTTGACAGCTTTCAGCCGTCAACGGATAGATTTGTGCCCAAAAAGGACAACCCGAATCTCTATTGGGTCTCGTAAACTTTTTTACCCTTCGTTTTTTCGCCACGTGGAATTTTACGGTAAAACGGGATTACGGTGGCTGGCCTTCGATTTACCATCCCTGGAGAGTGGTGCACCATGGTACTGTTCCGTTTCCAATCCATGCACGCATTTGTAAAAGTCGTACGGCACTGTTTCGCCATTTCGGACGGATGTTGCACCCTGTAGATATTGATTATTCAAACGGCCATAACTTCTGGCTCGTTTAGAGTTACGGGAGCAATAACCTGCCGAAACGAAGGCCTCGATGAGTTCTACGGCTTTGACAGCTTTCAGCTGTCAACGGATAGATTTATGCCTAAAAAGGACAACCCGAATCTCAATCGGGTCTCGTTAGTTTTTTACCCTTCGTTTTTTCGACACGTGGATTTTTACGGTAAAACGGGATTACCGTGGCTTGCCTTCGACTTACCATCGCTGGAGAGTGGTGCACCATGGTACTGTTCCGTTTCAAATCCATGCACGCATTTCTAAAAGTCGTACGACACTGTTTCGCCATTTCGGACGGATGTTGCACCTTGCACCGTGGCTGTTGCACCCTGTAGATATCGATTATTCGGACGGCCATAACTTTTTGCTCGTTTAGAGTTACGGGAGCCATAACCTGTCAAAACAAAGGCCTCGATGAGTTCTACGACTTTGACAGCTTTCAGCCGTCAACGGATAGATTAATGCCCAAAAAGGACAACCCGAATTTCAATCCGGTCTCGTAAGTTTTTTACCCTTCGTTTTTTTCGACACGTGGATTTTTACGGTAAAACAGGATCACGGTGGCTGGTCTTCGATTTACCATCGCTGGAGAGTGGTGCACCATGGTACTGTTCCTTTTAAAATCCATGCACGCATTTCTAAAAGATGTACGACACTGTTTCGCCATTTCAGACGGATGTTGCACCTTGCACCGTGGATGTTGCACCCTGTAGATATCGATTATTCGGACGGCCATAACTTCTGGCTCGTTTAGAGTTACGGGAGCCATAACCTGTCAAAACGAAGGCCTCGATGAGTTCTACGGCTTTGAAAGCTTTCAGCCGTCAACGGATAGATTAATGCCCAAAAAGGACAACCCGAATCTCTATCGCGTCTCGTAAGTTTTTTACCCTTTGTTTTTTCGACACGTGGAACTTCACGATAAAACGGGATTACGATGGCTGGTCTTCGATTTACCATCGCTGGAGAGTGGTGCACCATGGTACTGTTCCGTTTCAAATCCACGCATGCAATTCTAAAAGTCTTACGACACTGTTTCGTCATTTCGGACGGATGTTGCACCTTGCACCGTGGATGTTGCACCCTGTAGATATCGATTATTCAAACGGCCATAACTTCTGGCTCGTTTAGAGTTACGGGAGCCATAACCTGTCAAAACGAAGGCCTCGATGAGTTCTACGGCTTTGATAGCTTTCAGCCGTCAACGGATAGATTAGTGCCCAAAAAGGACAACCCGAATCTCAATCAGGTATCGTAAGTTTTTTACCCTTCGTTTTTTCGACACGTGGATTTTTACGGTAAAACGGGATTACGGTGGCTGGCCTTCGATTTACCATCGCTGGAGAGTGGTGCACCATGGTACTGTTCCGTTTCAAATCCATGCACGCATCTAAAAGTTGTACGGCACTGTTTCGCCATTTCGGACGGATGTTGCACCTTGCACCGTGGATGTTGCACCCTGTAGATATCGATTATTCAAACGGCCATAACTTCTGGCTCATTTAGAGTAACGGGAGCCATAACCTATCAAAACGAAGGCCTCGATGAGTTCTACGGCTTTGATAGCTTTCAGCCGTCAACGGATAGATTAATGCCTATAAAGGACAACCCGAATCTCAATCGGGTCTCGTAAGTTTTTTACCCTTCGTTTTATCGACACTTGGTTTTTTACGGTAAAACGGGATTACCGTGGCTGGTCTTCGATTTACCATCGCTGGAGAGTGGTGCACCATGGTACTGTTCCGTTTCAAATCCATGCATGCATTTCTAAAAGTCATACGGCACTGTTTCGCCATTTCGGTCGGATGTTGTACCTTGCACCGTGGATGTTGCACCCTGTAGATATCGATTATTCGGACGGCCATAACTTCTGGCTCGTTTAGAGTTACGGGAGCCATAACCTGTCAAAACGAAGACCTTGATGAGTTCTACGGCTTTGACCGCTTTCAGCCGTCAATGGATAGATTAATGCCGAAAACGGACAACCCGAATCTCAATCGAGTTTTGTGAGTTTTTTACCCTTCGTTTTTTCGACACGTGGATTTTTACGGTAAAACGGGATTACCGTGGCTGGCCTTTGATTTACCATCGCTAGAGAGTGGTGCACCATGGTACTGTTCCATTTCAAATCCATGCACGCATTTCTAAAAGTCGTACGGCACTGTTTCGCCATTTCGGACGGATGTTGCTCCTTGCACCGTGGATGTTGCACCCAATAGATATCGATTATTCGGACGGCCATAACTTCTGGCTCGTTTAGGGTTACGGGAGCCATAACCTGTCAAATAGAAGGCCTCGATGAGTTCTACGGCTTTGACAGCTTTCAGCCGTCAATGGATAGATTAATGCCCAAAAAGGACAACCCGAATCTCAATCGGGTCTGCTTAGTTTTTTACCCTTCGTTTTTTCGACACGTGGATTTTTACGGTAAAACGGGATTACTGTGGTTGGTCTTCGATTTACCATCGCTGGAGAGTGGTGCACCATGGCACTGTTCTGTTTCAAATCCATGCACGCATTTCTAAAAGTCGTACGGCACTGTTTCGCCATTTCGGACGGATGTTGCACCTTGCACCGTAGATGTTGCACCCTGTAGATATCGATTATTCGGACGGCCACAACTTCTGGCTCGTTTAGAGTTACGGGAGCCATAACCTGTCAAAACAAAGGCCTCGATGAGTTCTACGGCTTTGAAAGCTTTCAGCCGTCAACGGATAGATTAATGCCCAAAAAGGACAACCCGAATCTCTATCGGGTCTCGTAAAATTTTTTACCCTTCGTTTTTTCGACACGTGGAATTTTACGGTAAAACGGAATTACGGTGGCTGGTCTTCGATTTACCATCCCTGGAGAGTGGTGCACCATGGTACTGTTCCGTTTCCAATCCATGCACGCATTTCTAAAAGTCGTACGACACTGTTTCGCCATTTCGGACGGATGTTGCACCCTGTAGATATCGATTATTCAAACGGCCATAACTTCTGGCTCGTTTAGAGTTACGGGAGCAATAACCTGTCGAAACGAAGGCCTCGATGAGTTCTACGGCTTTGACAGCTTTCAGCCGTCAACGGATAGATTTATGCCTAAAAAGGACAACCCGAATCTCAATCGGGTCTCGTAAGTTTTTTACCCTTCGTTTTTTCGACACGTGGATTTTTACGGTAAAACGGGATTACCGTGGCTTGCCTTCGATTTACCATCGCTGGAGAGTGGTGCACCATGGTACTGTTCCGTTTCAAATCCATTCACGCATTTCTAAAAGTTGTACGACACTGTTTCGCCATTTCGGACGGATGTTGCACCTTGCACCGTGGACGTTGCACCCTGTAGATATCGATTATTCGGACGGCCATAACTTCTAGCTCGTTTAGAGTTACGGGAGCCATAACCTGTCAAAACAAAGGCCTCGATGAGTTCTACGGCTTTGACAGCTTTCAGCCGTCAACGGATAGATTAATGCCGAAAAAGGACAACCCGAATCTCAATCCGGTCTCGTAAGTTTTTTACCCTTCGTTTTTTTCGACAGGTGGATTTTTACGGTAAAACAGGATCACGGTGGCTGGTCTACGATTTACCATCGCTGGAGAGTGGTGCACCATGGTACTGTTCCTTTTCATATCCATGCATGCATTTCTAAAAGACGTACGACACTGTTTCGCCATTTCAGACGGATGTTGCACCTTGCACCGTGGATGTTGCACCCTGTAGATATCGATTATTCGGACGGCCATAACTTCTGGCTCGTTTAGATTTACGGGAGCCATAACCTGTCAAAACGAAGGCCTCGATGAGTTCTACGGCTTTGAAAGCTTTCAGCCGTCAACGGATAGATTAATGCCCAAAAAGGACAACCCGAATCTCTATCGCGTCTCGTAAGTTTTTTACCCTTCGTTTTTTCGACACGTGGAATTTTGCGATAAAACGGGATTACGATGGCTGGTCTTCGATTTACCATCGCTGGAGAGTGGTGCACCATGGTACTGTTCCGTTTCAAATCCATGCACGCAATTCAAAAAGTCGTACGACACTGTTTCGCCATTTCGGACGGATGTTGCACCTTGCACCGTGGATGTTGCACCCTGTAGATATCGATTATTCAAACGGCCATAACTTCTGGCTCGTTTAGAGTTACGGGAGCCATAACCTGTCAAAACGAAGGCCTCGATGAGTTCTACGGCTTTGATAGCTTTCAGCCGTCAACGGATAGATTAATGCCCAAAAAGGACAACCCGAATCTCAATCTGGTATCGTAAGTTTTTTACCCTTCGTTTTTTCGACACGTGGATTTTTACGGTAAAACGGGATTACGGTGGTTGGTCTTCGATTTACCATCGCTGGAGAGTGGTGCACCATGGTACTGTTCCGTTTCAAATCCATGCACGCATTTCTAAAAGTTGTACGGCACTGTTTCGCCATTTCGGACGGATGTTGCACCTTGCACCGTGGATGTTGCACCCTATAGATATCGATTATTCAAACGGCCATAACTTCTGGCTCATTTAGAGTAACGGGAGCCATAACCTATCAAAACGAAGGCCTCGATGAGTTCTACGGCTTTGACAGCTTTCAGCCGTCAACGGATAGATTAATGCCCAAAAAGGACAACCCGAATCTCAATCGGGTCTCGTAAGTTTTTTACCCTTCGTTTTATCGACACGTGGTTTTTTACGGTAAAACGGGATTACCGTGGCCGGCCTTCGATTTACCATCGCTGAAGAGTGGTGCACCATGGTACTGTTCCATTTCGAATCCATGCACGCATTTCTAAAAGTCGTACGGCACTGTTTCGCCATTTCGTACGGATGTTGCACCTTACACCGTGGATGTTGCACCCTGTAGATATCGATTATTCGGACGGCCATAACTTCTGGCTCGTTTAGAGTTACGGGAGCCATAACCTGTCAAAACGAAGACCTTGATGAGTTCTACGGCTTTGACCCATTTCAGCCGTCAATGGATAGTTTAATGCCGAAAACGGACAACCCGAATCTCAATCGGGTTTCGTAAGTTTTTTACCCTTCGTTTTTTCGACACGTGGATTTTTACGGTAAAACGGGATTACCGTGGCTGGCCTTTGATTCACCATCGCTAGAGAGTGGTGCACCATGGTACTGTTCCATTTCAAATCCATGCACGCATTTCTAAAAGTCGTACGGCACTGTTTCGCCATTTCGAACGGATTTGCTCCTTGCACCGTGGATTTTGCACCCTATAGATATCGATTATTCGGACGGCCATAACTTCTGGCTCGTTTAGGGTTACGGGAGCCATAACCTGTCAAATAGAAGGCCTCGATGAGTTCTACGGCTTTAACAGCTTTCAGCCGTCAACGGATAGATTATTGCCCAAAAAGGACAAACCGAATCTCAATAGGGTCTCGCAAGTTTTTTACCCTTCGTTTTTTCGACACGTGGATTTTTACGGAAAACCGGGATTACGGTGGCTGGTCTTCGATTTACCATCATTGGAGAGAGGTGCACCATGGTACTGTTCCGTTTAAAATCCATGCACGCATTTCTAAAAGTCGTACGGCGCTGTTTCGCCATTTCGGACGGATGTTGCACCTTGCACCATGGATGTTGCACCCTGTAGATATCGATTATTCGGACGGCCATAACTTCTGGCTCGTTTAGACTTACGGGAGCCATAACCTGTAAAAACAAAGGCCTCGATGAGTTCTACGGCTTTGACTACTTTCAGCCGTCAACGGAGATAATAATGCCCAAAAAGGACAACCCGAATCTCAATCGGGTCTCGTATGTTTTTTACCCTTCGTTTTTTCGACACGTGGATTTTTACGGCAAAACGGGATTACGGTGGCTGGTCTTCGATTTACCATCGTTGAAGCATGGTGCACCATGGTATTGTTCCGTTTTAAATCCATGCACGCATTTCTAAAAGTCGTACGGCACTGTTTCGCCATTTCGGACGGATGTTGCACCTTGCACCGTGGATGTTGCACCCTGTAGATATCGATTATTCGGACGGCCATAACTTCTAGCTCGTTTAGAGTTACAAAAGCCATAACCTATCAAAACGGAGGCCTCGATGAGTTCTACGGCTTTGACAGCTTTCAGCCGTCAACGGATAGATTAATGCCCAAAAATGACAACCCGAATCTCAATTGGGCCTCGTAAGTTTTTTACCCTTCGTTTTTTCGACACGTGGATTTTTACGGTAAAATGGGATTACGGTGGTTGGTCTTCGATTTACCATCGCTGGAGAGTGGTGCACCATGGCACTGTTCTGTTTCAAATCCATGCATGCATTTCCAAAAGTCGTACGGCACTGTTTCGCCATTTCGGACGGATGTTGCACCTTGCACCGTCGATGTTGCACCCTGTAGATATCGATTATTCGGACGGCCATAACTTCTGGCTCGTTTAGAGTTACGGGAGCCATAACCTGTCAAAACAAAGGCCTCGATGTGTCTACGGCTTTGATAGCTTTCAGCCTCCAACGGATAGATTATTGCCCAAAAAGGACAACCCGAATCTCAATCGGGTCTCGTAAGTTTTTTACCCTACGTTTTTTCGACACGTGGATTTTTACGGTAAAACGGGATTACGGTGGCTGGTCTTCGATTTACCATCGCTGGAGAGTGGTGCACCATGGCACTGTTCTGTTTCAAATCCATGCATGCATTTCCAAAAGTCGTACGGCACTGTTTCGCCATTTCGGACGGATGTTGCACCTTGCACCGTGGATGTTGCACCCTGTAGATATCGATTATCCGGACGACCATAACTTCTGGCTCGTTTAGAGTTACAGGAGCCATAACCTGTCAAAACGAAGGCCCCGACGAGTTCAACGGCTTTGATAGCTTTCAGCCGTCAACGGATAGATTAATGCCAAAAAAGGACAACCCGAATCTCAATCGGGTCTCGTAAGTTTTTTACCCTACGTTTTTTCGACACGTGGATTTTTATGGTAAAACGGGATTACGGTGGCTGGTCTTCGATTTACCATCGTTGGAGAGTGGTGCACCATGTTACTGTTCCGTTTCAAATCCATGCACACATTTCTAAAAGTCGTACGGCAATGTTTCGCCATTTCGGACGGATGTTGCACCTTGCACCGTGGATGTTGCACCCTGTAGATATCGATTATTCGGACGGCCATAACTTAAGGATCGTTTAGAGTTACAAAAGCCATAACCTATCAAAACGAAGGCCTCGATGAGTTCTACGGCTTTGACAGCTTTCAGTCGTCAACGGATAGATTAATGCCCAAAAAGGACAACCCGAATCTCAATCGGGTCTGCTAAGTTTTTTACCCTTCGTTTTTTTCGACACGTGGATTTTTACGGTAAAACGGGATTACGGTGGTTGGTTTTCGATTTACCATCGTTGGAGAGTGGTGCACCAAGGCACTGTTCTGTTTCAAATCCATGCACGCATTTCTAAAAGTCGTACGACACTGTTTCGCCATTTCGGACGGATGTTGCACCTTGCACCGTAGATGTTGCACCCTGTAGATATCGATTATTCGGACGGCCACAACTTCTGGCTCGTTTAGAGTTACGGGAGCCATAACCTGTCAAAACAAAGGCCTCGATGAGTTCTATGGCTTTGAAAGCCTTCAGCCGTCAACAGATAGATTAATGCCCAAAAAGGACAACCCGAGTCTCTATCGGGTCTCGTAAAATTTTTTACCCTTCGTTTTTTCGCCACGTGGAATTTTACGGTAAAACGGGATTACGGTGGCTGGCCTTCGATTTACCATCCCTGGAGAGTGGTGCACCATGGTACTGTTCCGTTTCCAATCCATGCACGCATTTCTAAAAGTCGTACGGCACTGTTTCGCCATTTCGGACGGATGTTGCACCCTGTAGATATTGATTATTCAAACGGCCATAACTTCTGGCTCGTTTAGAGTTACGGGAGCAATAACCTGTCGAAACGAAGGCCTCGATGAGTTCTACGGCTTTGACAGCTTTCAGCTGTCAACGGATAGATTTATGCCTAAAAAGGACAACCCGAATCTCAATCGGGTCTCGTTAGTTTTTTACCCTTCGTTTTTTCGACACGTGGATTTTTACGGTAAAACGGGATTACCGTGGCTTGCCTTCGATTTACCATCGCTGGAGAGTGGTGCACCATGGTACTGTTCCGTTTCAAATCCATGCACGCATTTCTAAAAGTCGTACGACACTGTTTCACCATTTCGGACGGATGTTGCACCTTGCACCGTGGCTGTTGCACCCTGTAGATATCGATTATTCGGACGGCCATAACTTCTAGCTCGTTTAGAGTTACGGGAGCCATAACCTGTCAAAACAAAGGCCTCGATGAGTTCTACGACTTTGACAGCTTTCAGCCGTCAACGGATAGATTAATGCCCAAAAAGGACAACCCGAATTTCAATCCGGTCTCGTAAGTTTTTTACCCTTCGTTTTTTTCGACACGTGGATTTTTACGGTAAAACAGGATCACGGTGGCTGGTCTTCGATTTACCATCGCTGGAGAGTGGTGCACCATGGTACTGTTCCTTTTAAAATCCATGCACGCATTTCTAAAAGACGTACGACACTGTTTCGCCATTTCAGACGGATGTTGCACCTTGCACCGTGGATGTTGCACCCTGTGGATATCGATTACTCGGACGGCCATAACTTCTGGCTCGTTTAGAGTTACGGGAGCCATAACCTGTCAGAACGAAGGCCTCGATGAGTTCTACGGCTTTGAAAGCTTTCAGCCGTCAACGGACAGATTAATGCCCGAAAAGGACAACCCGAATCTCTATCGCGTCTCGTAAGTTTTTTACCCTTTGTTTTTTCGACACGTGGAACTTTACGATAAAACGGGATTACGATGGCTGGTCTTCGATTTACCATCGCTGGAGAGTGGTGCACCATGGTACTGTTCCGTTTCAAATCCATGCACGCAATTCTAAAAGTCGTACGACACTGTTTCGTCATTTCGGACGGATGTTGCACCTTGCACCGTGGATGTTGCACCCTGTAGATATCGATTATTCAAACGGCCATAACTTCTGGCTCGTTTAGAGTTACGGGAGCCATAACCTGTCAAAACGAAGGCCTCGATGAGTTCTACGGCTTTGACAGCTTTCAGCCGTCAACGGATAGATTAATGCCCAAAAAGGACAACCCGAATCTCAATCAGGTATCGTAAGTTTTTTACCCTTCGTTTTTTCGACACGTGGATTTTTACGGTAAAACGGGATTACGGTGGCTGGTCTTCGATTTACCATCGCTGGAGAGTGGTGCACCATGGTACTGTTCCGTTTCAAATCCATGCACGCATTTCCAAAAGTTGTACGGCACTGTTTTGCCATTTCGGACGGATGTTGCACCTTGCACCGTGGATGTTGCACCCTGTAGATATCGATTATTCAAACGGCCATAACTTCTGGCTCATTTAGAGTAACGGGAGCAATAACCTATCAAAACGAAGGCCTCGATGAGTTCTACGGGTTTGACAGCTTTCAGCCGTCAACGGATAGATTAATGCCCAAAAAGGACAACCCGAATCTCAATCGGGTCTCGTAAGTTTTTTACCCTTCGTTTTATCGACACTTGGTTTTTTACGGTAAAACGGGATTACCGTGGCTGGTCTTCGATTTACCATCGCTGGAGAGTGGTGCACCATGGTACTGTTCCGTTTCAAATCCATGCACGCATTTCTAAAAGTCGTACGACACTGTTTCGCCATTTCGGTCGGATGTTGTACCTTGCACCGTGGATGTTGCACCCTGTAGATATCGATTATTCGGACGGCCATAACTTCTGGCTCGTTTAGAGTTACGGGAGCCATAACCTGTCAAAACGAAGACCTTGATGAGTTCTACGGCTTTGAACCCTTTCAGCCGTCAATGGATAGATTAATGCCGAAAACAGACAACCCGAATCTCAATCGAGTTTTGTATGTTTTTTACCCTTCATTTTTTCGACACGTGGATTTTTACGGTAAAACGGAATTACCGTGGCTGGCCTGTGATTTACCATTGCTAGAGAGTGGTGCACCATGGTACTGTTCCATTTCAAATCCATGCACGCATTTCTAAAAGTCGTACGGAACTGTTTCGCCATTTCGGACGGATGTTGCTCCTTGCACCGTGGATGTTGCACCCTATAGATATCGATTATTCGGACGGCCATAACTTCTGGCTCGTTTAGGGTTACGGGAGCCATAGCCTGTCAAATAGAAGGCCTCGATGAGTTCTACGGCTTTGACAGCTTTCAGCCGTCAACGGATAGATTAATGCCCAAAAAGGACAACCCGAATCTCTATCGGGTCTGCTTAGTTTTTTACCCTTCGTTTTTTCGACACGTGGATTTTTACGGTAAAACGGGATTACTGTGGTTGGTCTTCGATTTACCATCGCTGGAGAGTGGTGCACCATGGCATTGTTCTGTTTCAAATCCATGCACGCATTTCTAAAAGTCGTACGACACTGTTTCGCCATTTCGGACGGATGTTGCACCTTGCACCGTAGATGTTGCACCCTGTAGATATCGATTATTCGGACGGCCACAACTTCTGGCTCGTTTAGAGTTACGGGAGCAATAACCTGTCAAAACAAAGGCCTCGATGAGTTCTACGGCTTTGAAAGCTTTCAACCGTCAACGGATAGATTAATGCCCAAAAAGGACAACCCGAATCTCTATCGGGTCTCGTAAAATTTTTTACCCTTCGTTTTTTCGACACGTGGAATTTTACGGTAAAACGGGATTACGGTGGCTGGTCTTCGATTTACCATCCCTGGAGAGTGGTGCACCATGGTACTGTTCCGTTTCCAATCCATGCACGCATTTCTAAAAGTCGTACGGCACTGTTTCGCCATTTCGGACGGATGTTGCACCCTGTAGATATCGTTTATTCAAACGGCCATAACTTCTGGCTCGTTTAGAGTTACGGGAGCAATAACCTGTCGAAACGAAGGCCTTGATGAGTTCTACGGCTTTGACAGCTTTCAGCTGTCAACGGATAGATTTATGCCTAAAAAGGACAACCCGAATCTCAATCGGGTCTCGTAAGTTTTTTACCCTTCGTTTTTTCGACACGTGGATTTTAACGGTAAAACGGGATTACCGTGGCTTGCCTTCGATTTACCATCGCTGGAGAGTGGTGCACCATGGTACTGTTCCGTTTCAAATCCATGCACGCATTTCTAAAAGTCGTACGACACTGTTTCGCCATTTCGGACGGATGTTGCACCTTGCACCGTGGACGTTGCACCCTGTAGATATCGATTATTCGGACGGCCATAACTTCTAGCTCGTTTAGAGTTACGGGAGCCATAACCTGTCAAAACAAAGGCCTCGATCAGTTCTACGGCTTTGACAGCTTTCAGCCGTCAACGGATAGATTAATGCCCAAAAAGGACAACCCGAATCTCAATCCGGTCTCGTAAGTTTTTTACCCTTCGTTTTTTTCGACACGTGGATTTTTACGGTAAAACAGGATCACGGTGGCTGGTCTTCGATTTACCATCGCTGGAGAGTGGTGCACCATGGTACCGTTCCTTTTCAAATCCATGCACGCATTTCTAAAAGACGTACGACACTATTTCGCCATTTCAGACGGATGTTGCACCTTGCACCGTGGATGTTGCACCCTGTACATATCGATTATTCGGACGGCCATAACTTCTGGCTCGTTTAGATTTACGGGAGCCATAACTTGTCAAAACGAAGGCCTCGATGAGTTCTACGGCTTTGAAAGCTTTCAGCCGTCAACGGATAGATTAATGCCCAAAAAGGACAACCCGAATCTCTATCGCGTCTCGTAAGTTTTTTACCCTTCGTTTTTTCGACACGTGGAATTTTACGATAAAACGGGATTACGATGGCTGGTCTTCGATTTACCATCGCTGGAGAGTGGTGCACCATGGTACTATTCCATTTCAAATCCATGCACGCAATTCAAAAAGTCGTACGACACTGTTTCGCCATTTCGGACGGATGTTGCACCTTGCACCGTGGATGTTGCATCCTGTAGATATCGATTATTCAAACGGCCATAACTTCTGGCTCGTTTAGATTTACGGGAGCATAACCTGTCAAAACGAAGGCCTCGATGAGTTCTACGGCTTTGACAGCTTTCAGCCGTCAACGGATAGATTAATGCCCAAAAAGGACAACCCGAATCTCAATCTGGTATCGTAAGTTTTTTACCCTTCGTTTTTTCGACACGTGGATTTTTACGGTAAAACGGGATTACGGTGGCTGGTCTTCGATTTACCATCGCTGGAGAGTGGTGCACCATGGTACTGTTCCGTTTCAAATCCATGCACGCATTTCTAAAAGTTGTACGGCACTGTTTCGCCATTTCGGACGGATGTTGCACCTTGCACCGTGGATGTTGCACCCTGTAGATATCGATTATTCAAACGGCCATAACTTCTGGCTCATTTAGAGTAACGGGAGCCATAACCTATCAAAACGAAGGCCTCGATGAGTTCTACGGCTTTGACAGCTTTCAGCCGTCAACGGATAGATTAATGCCCAAAAAGGACAACCCGAATCTCAATCGGGTCTCGTAAGTTTTTTACCCTTCGTTTTATCGACACGTGGTTTTTTACGGTAAAACGGGATTACCGTGGCTGGCCTTCGATTTACCATCGCTGAAGAGTGGTGCACCATGGTACTGTTCCGTTTCAAATCCATGCACGCATTTCTAAAAGTCGTACGACACTGTTTCGCCATTTCGGACGGATGTTGCACCTTGCACCGTGGATGTTGCACCCTGTAGATATCGATTATTCGGACGGCCATAACTTCTGGCTCGTTTAGAGTTACGGGAGCCATAACCTGTCAAAACGAAGACCTTGATGAGTTCTACGGCTTTGACCCCTTTCAGCCGTCAATGGATAGTTTAATGCCGAAAAAGGACAACCCGAATCTCAATCGGGTTTCGTAAGTTTTTTACCCTTCGTTTTTTCGACACGTGGATTTTTACGGTAAAAAGGGATTACCGTGGCTGGCCTTTGATTTGCCATCGCTAGAGAGTGGTGCACCATGGTACTGTTCCATTTCAAATCCATGCACGCATTTCTAAAAGTCGTACGGCACTGTTTCGCCATTTCGGACGGATTTGCTCCTTGCACCGTGGATGTTGCACCCTATAGATATCGATTATTCGGATGGCCATAACTTCTGGCTCGTTTAGGGTTACGGGAGCCATAACCTGTCAAATAGAAGGCCTCGATGAGTTCTACGGCTTTGACAGCTTTCAGCCGTCAACGGATAGATTATTGCCCAAAAAGGACAAACCGAATCTCAATCGGGTCTCGCAAGTTTTTTACCCTTCGTTTTTTCGACACGTACTGTTCCGTGGAGAGAGGTGCACCATGGTACTGTTTCGTTTAAAATCCATGCACGCATTTCTAAAAGTCGTACGGCACTGTTTCGCCATTTCGGACGGATGTTGCACCTTGCACCATGGATGTTGCACCCTGTAGATATCGATTATTCGGACGGCCATAACTTCTGGCTCGTTTAGACTTACGGGAGCCATAACCTGTAAAAACGAAGGCCTCGATGAGTTCTACGGCTTTGACTGCTTTCGGCCGTCAACGGAGATAATAATGCCCAAAAAGGACAACCGGAATCTCAATCGGGTCTCGTATGTTTTTTACCCTTCGTTTTTTCGACACGTGGATTTTTACGGCAAAACGGGATTACGGCGGCTGGTCTTCGATTTACCATCGTTGAAGCGTGGTGCACCATGGTATTGTTCCGTTTCAAATCCATGCACGCATTTCTAAAAGTCGTACGGCACTGTTTCGCCATTTCGGATGGATGTTGCACCTTGCACCGTGGATGTTGCACCCTGTAGATATCGATTATTCGGACGGCCATAACTTCTAGCTCGTTTAGAGTTACAAAAGCCATAACCTATCAAAACGGAGGCCTCGATGAGTTCTACGGCTTTGACAGCTTTCAGCCGTCAACGGATAGATTAATGCCCCAAAATGACAACCCGAATCTCAATTGGGCCTTGTAAGTTTTTTACCCTTCGTTTTTTCGACGCGTGGATTTTTACGGTAAAACGGGATTACGGTGGTTGGTCTTCGATTTACCATCGCTGGAGAGTGGTGCACCATGGCACTGTTCTGTTTCAAATCCATGCATGCATTTCCAAAAGTCGTACGGCACTGTTTAGCCATTTCGGACGGATGTTGCACCTTGCACCGTCGATGTTGCACCCTGTAGATATCGATTATTCGGACGGCCATAACTTCTGGCTCGTTTAGAGTTAAGGGAGCCATAACCTGTAAAAACGAAGGCCTCGATGAGTTCTACGGCTTTGAAAGCTTTCAGCCATCAACGGATAGATTAATGCCCAAAAAGGGCAACCCGAATCTCTATCGGGTCTCGTAAGTTATTTACCCTTCGTTTTTTCGACACGTGGAATTTTACGGTAAAACGGGATTACGGTGGCTGGTCTTCAATTTACCATCGCTGGAGAGTGGTGCACCATTGTACTATTCCATTTCAAATCCATGCACGCATTTCTAAAAGTCGTACGGCACTGTTTCGCCATTTCGGACGGATGTTGCACCTTGCACCGTGGATGTTGCACCCTGTAGATATCGATTATTCAAACGGCCATAACTTCTGCCTTGTTTAGAGTTACAGGAGCCATAACCTGTCAAAACGAAGGCCTCGATGAGTTCTACGGCTTTGACAGCTTTCAGCCGTCAATGGATAGATTAATTCCCAAAAAGGACAACTCGAATCTCAATCGGGTCTCGTAAGTTTTTTACCCTTCGTTTTTTCGACACGTGGATTTTTATGGTAAAACGGGATTACCGTGGTTGGCCTTCGATTTACAATCGCTGGAGAGTGGTGCACCATGGTACCGTTCCGTTTCAAATCCATCCACGCATTTCTAAAAGTCGTACTGCACTGTTTCTCCATTTCGGACGGATGTTGCACCTTGCACCGTGGATGTTGCACCCTGTAGATATCGATTATTCAAACGGCCATAACTTCTGGCTCGTTTAGAGTTACGGGAGCCATAACCTGTCAAAACGAAGGCCTCGACGAGTTCTACGGCTTTGACAGCTTTCAGCCGTCAACGGATAGATTAATGCCCAAAAAGGACAACCCGAATCTCAATCAGGTATCGTAAGATTTTACCGTTCGTTTTTTCGACACGTGGATTTTTACGGTAAAACGGGATTACGGTGGCTGGTCTTCGATTTACCATCGCTGGAGAGTGGTGCACTATGGTACTGTTCCGTTTCAAATCCATGCACGCATTTCTAAAAGTTGTACGGCACTGTTTCGCCATTTCGGACGGATGTTGCACCTTGCTCCGTGGATGTTGCACCCTGTAGATATCGATTATTCAAACGGCCATAACTTCTGGCTCATTTAGAGTAACGGGAGCCATAACCTATCAAAACGAAGGCCTCAATGAGTTCTATGGCTTTGACAGCTTTCAGCCGTCAACGGATAGATTAATGCCCAAAAAGGACAACCCGAATCTCAATCGGGCCTCGTAAGTTTTTTACCCTTCGTTTTATCGACACATGGTTTTTTATGGTAAAACGGGATTACCGTGGCCGGCCTTCGATTTATCATCGTTGGAGAGTGGTGCACCATGGCACTGTTCCGTTTCAAATTCATGCACGCATTTCTAAAAGTCGTACGGCACTGTTTCGCCATTTCGTACGGATGTTGCACCTTGCACCGTGGATGTTGCACCCTGTAGAAATCGATTATTCGGACGGCCATAACTTCTGGCTCGTTTAGAGTTACGGGAGCCATAACCTGTCAAAATGAAGGCCTCGATGAGTTCTAATGCTTTGACGGCTTTCAGCCGGCAACGGATATATTAATGCCCAAAAAGGACAACCCGAATCTCAGGGTCTCCTATGTTTTTTACCCTTCGTCTTTTCGACACGTTGATTTTTACGGTAAAACGGGATTACCGTGGCCCGTCTTCGACTTCCCATCGCTGGAGAGTGGTGCACCATGGTACTGTTCCATATCAAATCCATGCACGCATTTGAAAAAGTCGTACAGCACTGTTTCGCCATTTCGGACGGATGTTGCACCTTACACCGTGGATGTTGCACCATGTAGATATCGATTATTCGGACAGTCATAACTTCTGGCTCGTTTGGAGTTACGGGAGCCATAACCTTTCAAAACGAAGGCCTCGATGAATTCTACGGCTTTGACAGCTTTCAGCCGTCAACGGATAGATTAATGCCCAAAAAGGACAACCCGAATCTCAATCGGGTCTCGTAAGTTTTTTACCCTTCGTTTTTTCGACACGTGGATTTTTAGGGTAAAACGGGATTACGGTGGCTGGTCTTTGATTTACCATCGTTGGAGAGTGGTGCACCATGGTACTGTTCCATTTCAAATCCATGCACGCATTTCTAAAAGTCGTACGGCACTGTTTCTCCATTTCGAACGGATGTTGCACCTTGCACCGTGGAAGTTGCACCCTGTAGTTACCGATTATTCGGACGGCCATAACTTCTGGCTCGTTTAGAGTTACAAAAGCCATAACCTGTCAAAACGAAGGCCTCGATGAGTTCTACCGGTTTGACAGCTTTCAGCCGTCAGCGGATAGATTAATGCCCAATAAGGACAACCCGAATCTCAATCGGGTCTCGTAAGTTTTTTACCCTTCGTTTTTTCGACACGTGAATTTTTACGGTAAAACGGGATTACCGTGGCCCGTCTTCGACTTCCCATCGCTGGAGAGTGGTGAACCACGGTACCGTTCCGTTTCAAATCCATGCACGCATTAGCAAAAGTCGTACGGCACTGTTTCGCCATTTCGGACGGATGTTGCACCTTGCACCGTGGATGTTGCACCCTGTAGATATCGATTATTCAAACGCCCATAACTTCTGGCTCGTTTAGAGTTACGGGAGCCATAACCTATCAAAACGAAGGCCTCGATGAGTTCTACGGCTTTGACGACTTTCACCCATCAACGGATAGATTAATGCCCAAAAAGGACAACCCGAATCTCAATCGGGTCTCGTAAGTTTTTTACCCTTCGTTTTTTCGACACGTGGATTTTTACGGTAAAACGGGATTACCGTGGCTGGCCTTTGATTTACAATCGCTGGACAGTGGTACACCATGGTACTGTTCCATTTCAAACCCATGCATGCATTTCTAAAAGTTGTACGACACTGTTTCGCAATTTCGGACGGATGTTGCACCTTGCACCGTGGATGTTGCACCCTGTAGATATCGATTATTCGGACGGCCATAACTTATGGCTCGTTTAGATTTACGGGAGCCATAACCTATCAAAACGAAGGCCTCGATGAGTTCTACGGCTTTGACAGCTTTCAGCCGTCAACGGATAGATTAATGCCCCAAAAGGACAACCCGAATCTCAATCGGGTCTCGTAAATTTTTTACCCTTCGTTTTTTCGACACGTGGATTTCTACGGTAAAACAGGATTACGGTGGCTGGTCTTCGATTTATCATTGCTGGAGAGTGGTGCACTATTGTACTGTTCCGTTTCAAATCCATGCACGCCTTTCTAAAAGTCGTACGACACTGTTTTGCCATTTCGGACGGATGTTGCACCTTGCACCGTGGATGTTGCACCCTGTAGATATCGATTATTCGGACGACCATAACTTCTGGCTCGTTTAGAGTTACGAGAGCCATAACCTGTAAAAACGAAGGCCACGATGAGTTCTACGGCTTTGACAGCTCTCAGCTGTCAACGGATAGATTAATGCCCAAAAAGGACAACCTGAATCACAATCGGGTCTCGTAAGTTTTTTACCCTTCGTTTTTTGACACATGGATTTTTACGGTAAAACGGGATTACCGTGGCCCGTCTTCGACTTCCCATCGCTGGAGAGTGGTGCACCATGGTACTGTTCCATTTCAAATCCATGCACGCATTTCTAATATTCGTACGACACCGTTTCACCATTTCGGACGGATGTTGCACCTTGCACCGTGGATGTTGCACCCTGTAGATATCGATTACTCAAACGGCCATAACTTCTGACTCATTTAGAGTTACGGGAGCCATAACCTGTCAAAATGAAGGCCTCGATGAGTTCTACGGTTTTGACAGCTTTCATCCGTCAACGTATAGATTAATGCCCAAAAAGGACAACCCGAATCTCAATCGGGTCTCGTAAGTTTTTTACGCTTCGTTTTTTCGACACGTGGATTTTTACGGTAAAACAGGATTACTGTGGCCCGTCTTCGACTTCCCATCGCTGGAGAGTGGTGCACCATGGTACTGTTCCGTTTCAAATCCATGCACGCTGTTATCCCAACTTTTGGCAAAGTTGAGATATCCAAAATTTACTGGAAATCAATAATTGCTATTCATGAATATCAGCCATGCATTGCAGGATAACCATGGATATCGATGAATTTTGTCCGAGTCCGGAACGGGCCACAATTGATAGGACACGACAAGAAAGATCGTAGAAGTCTGCATCTCAAATTTCAGGTCAATCCGAGGTCGTATGCTCAAGTTATGATGGATTCAAGATAAGAGGAATTGACATTGCTCGGTTCGAACCCATTATGTTCGAACCCATCATATTCGAAACCGTCTGTTTCGAACCCATCGTGTTCGAACCCAACTAGTTCGAATCCATGCGAAGAATTGGCGTTCGAATCCATCAGCCGACATCATCCTTCGACTCCATCGGCCTCGACTCCACTCCGAATCCATCCACGACCTGACTTCGAATCCGTGAACTGAGCCTTACTTCGAAACCATCCAAGCCGCCTCGCCCCATGCTGTCTTCGAACCCAACATGATAAGTCAACTTCGAATCGATCCAAGGTGACGCATTTGGATCGATTCGAACGGACACCCTTCCAACGATTCGAAGACGACCTTCGAACCCAGTGCACGAAGCCACCCAGTAAACACGGCAAAGAACTCGGACTCGACTCATTCAACTCGGCGCAAAGCTTGGATCGAACCGAAGAAGGCGCTCCACGTCACCACGAAGTCGCGTGCTATGAAGGATTCGAAGCCATCGGTTCGAACACATGAGTTCGAACCAAACAGCTATCCCATAAACCCAAATTCGAATCCACCATATCTCCCAACCTGCTGATCCAAATGCCATGAAATTTTCACAGATGCTTCCATACATGTTGACGAATGTCCACGCCAAATTTCACCTCGATTGGATGAATTCTTGATCGGTTCGAATGGAGTTCGAACCGATGCCAAAGTGGGCCCAAACTTCCCGAGACAGTACATATGAGCCCCCTCACGTGCCAGAAGAGGTCTCCCGAGTTTTCAGCAAGAGAGCAAAAACCTACGCCTATAAATAGACTCCCAGGTCATTCAGAAAAAGGACCGGATTCTCTTTGGCAAGATCAAGACTCTGAAGCATCAAGACTCCACCAAGGCTCTACTTTGCACTCAACAACCACCGTTGTATTTGAATTTCAGAACTATAATTCATTGTAATCCGCTGTAATCGATTGTAATCAGCGAAGAACATCAATAAAAGGAAAAACCTTTGAAGTGGACGTAGGCTGGAGATAGCCGAACCACTATAAATCGTGTGTTCTTGTTTGCATTTATTACTTTGCTACTTAGATCTGTGATTTGTGTTTGGATATTGTTGATTTATATTCCAACACTGGTGCTTTCACATTCATCGGGGTTTGTGACCAATTTTGGTGCAAACACTTTGGTGCTTTCACTGAGAAGGACTAGCACCCGCTACATCAGATTCAGAATTCAGATTAAAAAGTTTGAAGAAACTCCAATCCGGAAACAATGACTTGACAAACGAGACAAAGAATTGATAGAAGCCAACAGGGAGGAAGCCAAGAGGCATCCTCAGGATCAGGAGAAGGACAAGCTTCCGTCTACATCACCAGAGACGAGATGGAGGCTATGGCTAATTCATTGCGCGAAAGCATAATGAAGAGTCAACAGGAGATGCTGCAGAATTTCCTCGAGCAGATGAGAGCGGCGAATATGCAAAACCTTGGACCAACTACAACAGCTACGAGTATGGGGCAAGGAATCAGGATTGCAGAAGCAAATGAAGGACAGGCTCAAGGCCAGAATACAGGAGTTGAAGGCGGTCAGCAAGACCTTGGGGGCAGACCCTCAGGGTCCGATACCGGAAGACCAACAGACGGAGCTCAACAGACTGGAGCCAATGCCTATACTAACGTGCCACCAGAAGAATACGTACCAGAATTCCCTTCAAGGCTCGGGGGGTAGGACAGGAATCTGACAAGGGGCCAACCCCTAGACGGAGATGAGAGAATGATAGGCCTAATGCGACGAATCATGAGAGGAGGATTGCCTAGCGGAGGCCTAGAAGAAGTTAGTCGGAGTCCATTCACTCCAAACATCCGAAACGCAAGGAACCCTCCAAAGTTCAAATTACCAGCGCTAGATCCCTATGACGGAAGGTCAGACCCGACCATGCACATTACAAGATATATCAGGCACATGGAAGTGCCGAGGGCATCCGAGGAAGTGATGGCACGATGCTTCCCTCTATATTTGACAGATTTAGCTTCACTATGGTTCAGACAACTAGAGATGGGATCAATCGGAACATGGAGCGAGCTCGTTGATTGCTTCATGAGACAGTTCAGGGTCCATGTAACGCGACCCAAGAGCGTGATGACCTTAGCATCAATCAAGCAAAGGACCGGAGAGTCCATAAAAGATTTTCTACTAAGATTCAACGTGACAGTGACTTCTGTGGATCGCCCGGATCCATCAATGATTTTAATGGCGGTGGTGGCAGGAGTCGCGGAAGGCACCAAGTTCAAAGATTCTCTAACAAAAGATCCACCACAAGATCTTGGAGAATTCTTTCATAAAGCCGAGAAGTTCATTCGGTTAGAAGAATCACGAGTCGAGAGTCGTGAAATAAATGCCACGAAAAGCATAGGGACCTCTAGAGAGCAGTCCGGAGCGGACAAGGGAAAAAGGAGACAGGATGACAGACATGATGGTCCTGATAAACGGAAGAAATCCCGAGAACCAAGATTCAGGCAATACACCGATCTGAATACAAGCCTAGAAAGAATCTACACTGAAACTCGGGGACAAATCCCCTATCGAAAGCCACCTATAAGGGATCCCACCGAGCGGGAGCGCAGGACTGGAAAATATTGCCTGTTTCATGAGCTGGATGGGCACACCACAGATGAATGCCGTCACCTGAAGGATGAGGTGGAAGAACACGCTAGGGGTGGTAGATTGCCACAATATGTCAGAGAACGGACAGCAGCAACGAGACATGAACAACTACCGCCTCCACCTAGCAGGAACGATCCTGGATCGGGATCACGACTCGTCATCAACTGATTAGAGATGGCAAGGGCCAAGTCCAGGATTTGGGCTTCGGTCGAATAATGTTATTTAGATTTATTTTCAGAATAAAACGGTTACTCCACTTACACATGTACGGGAACCGGAGAAATCCCTAGGCATGCTCTGAGATGGAAATAAACCGATATGCCGGAGAGGCAGTTCTTAGTTTTTTTTTGATGTTTGAGATTGAACATCTAGAACTTGAATTTTAATAAATAAATTAGAACTTCTTGCAATAAACCTTTTGATCGGAGAGTCAAAGGATGGACATTGAACACCAATATAAACATGATCGCTTTATGACCCTACCCGGAGAGACGGGGTCCGGAGTGCAAGAAGTGAGTTGCTTGGCTGGAGAGCGACAGGATCAACTCACTTGAGCGCTGTTTCCCCTTCACCGGAGAGTGACAGGATGGGATCCAGCAAGAGCCCGGAGAGGCTATGATCGGTCTCGAACGACCAAGACATCGCTTAATGTTCAGATACACTGAACCGGAGTGCAAGAAGTGAGTTGCTTCGCCGGAGAGCGACAGGATCGACTCACTTAAGCGTTGTTTCCCCTTCACCGGAGAGTGACAGGATGGGATCCAGCAAGATCCCGGAGAGGCTATGATCGGTCCCAAACGACCATGATATCGCTATACGTCCTAACTGGGACCAGAGTGCAAGGGATAGAAGGCAACGCCAGAGAGCAATAGGATCTTTCTATTCAATCACTAAGTCTAGATTGGGCTTAGTAAGGGTTCAGAGCAGCCAATAATAGTCCGGAGAGACAATGAAACTTCATTCTCAACTTCTACGAAAAACAAACAAATGCTGATTTGGCTTCGAACAGCCACAAACTTGATTGTTAACACCACAGCTATGGATGAAACATGAATTTATTGCACTTGATTTAAGACCGTTCAAAACATACCTTTTACAAAAAGGCATGTTTTGGGGGGCAAAATGTTATCCCAACTTTTGGCAAAGTTGAGATATCCAAAATTTACTGGAAATCAATAATTGCTATTCATGAATATCAGCCATGCATTGCAGGATAACCATGGATATCGATGAATTTTGTCCGAGTCCAGAACGGGCCACAATTGATAGGACACGACAAGAAAGATCATAGAAGTCTGCATCTCAAATTTCAGGTCAATCCGAGGTCGTATGCTCAAGTTATGATGGATTCAAGATAAGAGGAATTGACATTGCTCGGTTCGAACCCATTATGTTCGAACCCATCATATTCGAAACCGTCTGTTTCGAACCCATCGTGTTCGAACCCAACTAGTTCGAATCCATGCGAAGAAGTGGCGTTCGAATCCATCAGCCGACATCATCCTTCGACTCCATCGGCCTCGACTCCACTCCGAATCCATCCACGACCTGACTTCGAATCCGTGAACTGAGCCTTACTTCGAAACCATCCAAGCCGCCTCGCCCCATGCTGTCTTCGAACCCAACATGATAAGTCAACTTCGAATCGATCCAAGGTGATGCATTTGGATCGATTTGAACGGACACCCTTCCAACGATTCGAAGACGACCTTCGAACCCAGTGCACGAAGCCACCCAGTAAACACGGCAAAGAACTCGGACTCGACTCGTTCAACTCGGCGCAAAGCTTGGATTGAACCGAAGAAGGCGCTCCACGTCACCACGAAGTCGCGTGCTATGAAGGATTCGAAGCCATCGGTTCGAACACATGGGTTCGAACCAAACAGCTATCCCATAAACCCAAATTCGAATCCACCATATCTCCCAACCTGCTGATCCAAATGCCATGAAATTTTCACAGATGCTTCCATACATGTTGACGAATGTCCACACCAAATTTCACCTCGATTGGATGAATTCTTGATTGGTTCGAATGGAGTTCGAACCGATGCCAAAGTGGGCCCAAACTTCCCGAGACCGTACATATGAGCCCCCTCACGTGCCAGAAGAGGTCTCCCGAGTTTTCAGCAAGAGAGCAACAGCCTACGCCTATAAATAGACTCCCAGGTCATTCAGAAAAAGGACCGGATTCTCTTTGGTAAGATCAAGACTCTGAAGCATCAAGACTCCACCAAGGCTCTACTTTGCACTCAACAACCACCGTTGTATTTGAATTTCAGAACTATAATTCATTGTAATCGGCTGTAATCGATTGTAATCAGCAAAGAACATCAATAAAAGGAAAAACCTTTGAAGTGGACGTAGGCCGGAGATAGCCGAACCACTATAAATCGTGTGTTCTTGTTTGCATTTATTACTTTGCTACTTAGATCTGTGATTTGTGTTTGGATATTGTTGATTTATATTCCAACACTGGTGCTTTCACATTCATCGGGGTTTGTGACCAATTTTGGTGCAAACACACGCATTTCTAAAAGTCGTACGACACTGTTTCGCCATTTCGGATGGATGTTGCACCTTGCACCGTGGATGTTGCACCATGTAGATATCGATTATTCGGACGACCATAACTTCTGGCCCGTTTAGAGTTACGGGATCCATAATCTGTCAAAACGAAGGCCTCGATGAGTTCTATGGCTTTGATAGCTTTCAGCCGTCAACGGATAGATTAATGCCCAAAAAGGACAACCCGAATCTCAATCGGGTCTCGTAAGTTTTTTACCCTTCGTTTTTTCGACACGTGGAATTTTACGGTAAAACGGGATTACGGTGGATGGTCTTCGATTTACCATCGTTGGAGAGTGGTGCACCATGGTACTGTTCCGTTTCAAATCCATGCACGCATTTCTAAAAGTCATACGGAAGTGTTTCGCCTTTTCGGACGGATGTTGCACCTTGCACCCTGGATGTTGCACCCTGTAAATATCGATTATTCGGACGGCCATAACTTCTGGCTCGTTTAGAGTTACGGGAGCCATAACCTGTCAAAACGAAGGCCTCGATGAGTTCAACGGCTTTGATAGCTTTCAGCCGTCAACGGATAGATTAATGCCCCAAAAGGACAACCCGAATCTCAATCGGGTCTCGTAAGTTTTTTACCCTTCGTTTTTTCGACACGTGGATTTTTTCGGTAAAACAGCATTACGGTGGCTGGTCTTCGATTTATCATCGCTAGAGAGTGGTGCACCATTGTACTGTTCCGTTTCAAATCCATGCACGCATTTCTAAAAGTCGTACGGCACTGTTTTGCCATTTCGGACGGATGTTGCACCTTGCACCGTTGATGTTGCACCCTGTAGATATCGATTATTCGGACGGCCATAACTTCTGGCTCGTTTAGAGTTACGGAAGCCATAACCTGTAAAAACGAAGGCCTCGATGATTTCTACGGCTATGACAGCTTTCAGCCGTCAATGGATAGATTAATGCCCAAAAAGGACAACTCGAATCTCAATCGGGTCTCGTAAGTTTTTTACCCTTCGTTTTTTTGACACATGGATTTTTACGGTAAAATGGGATTACCGTGGCCCGTCTTCGACTTCCCATCGCTGGAGAGTGGTGCACCATGGTACTGTTCCATTTCAAATCCATGCACGCATTTCTAAAATTCGTACGACACCGTTTCACCATTTCGGACGGATGTTGCACCTTGCACCGTGGATGTTGCACCCTGTAGATATCGATTACTCAAACGGCCATAACTTCTGACTCGTTTAGAGTTACGGGAGCCATAACTTGTCAAAATGAAGGGCTCGATGAGTTCTACGGCTTTGACAGCTTTCAGCCTTCAACGGATAGATTAATGCCCAAAAAGGACAACCCGAATCTCAATCGGGTCTCGTAAGTTTTTTACGTTACGTTTTTTCGACACGTGGATTTTTCCGGTAAAACAGGATTACCGTTGCCCGTCTTCGACTTCCCATCGCTGGAGAGTGGTGCACCATGGTACTGTTCCGTTCCAAATCCATGCACGCATTTCTAAAAGTCGTACGACACTGTTTCGCCATTTCGGATGGATGTTGCACCTTGCACCGTGGATGTTGCACCATGTAGATATCGATTATTCGGACGGCCATAACTTCTGGCTCGTTTAGAGTTACGGGATCCATAATCTGTCAAAACGAAGGCCTCGATGAGTTCTATGGCTTTGATAGCTTTCAGCCGTGAACGGATAGATTAATGCCCGAAAAGGACAACCCGAATCTCAATCGGGTCTCGTAAGTTTTTTACCCTTCGTTTTTTCGACACGTGGATGGTCTTCGATTTACCATTGCTGGAGAGTGGTGCACCATGGTACTGTTCCGTTTCAAATCCATGCACGCATTTCTAAAAGTCATACGGAACTGTTTCGCCTTTTCGTACGGATGTTGCACCTTGCACTCTGGATGTTGTACCCTGTAGATATCGATTATTCGGACGGCCATAACTTCTGGCTCGTTTAGATTTACTGGAGCCATAACCTATCAAAACAAAGGCCTCGATGAGTTCAACGGCGTTGACAGCTTTCAGCCGTCAACGGATAGATTAATGCCCAAAAAGGACAACCCGAATCTCAATCGGGTCTCGTAAGTTTTTTACCCTTCGTTTTTTCGACATGTGGATTTTTACGGTAAAACGGCTTTACCGTGGCCCGTCTTCGACTTCCCATCGCTGGAGAGTGGTGCACCATGGTACTGTTCCGTTTCAAATCCATGCACGCATTTCTAAAAGTCGTACGACACCGTTTCGCCATTTCGGACGGATGTCGCACCTTGCACCGTGGATGTTGCACCCTGTAGGTATCGATTATTCAAACGGCCATAACTTCTGGCTCGTTTAGAGTTACGGGAGAAATAACCAGTCAAAACAAAGGCCTCGATGAGTTCTACGGCTTTGACCGCTTTCAGCCATCGACAGATAGATTAATGCCCAAAAAAGACAACCCGAATCTCAATCGGGTCTCGTAAGTTTTTTACCCTTCGTTTTTTCGACACGTGGATTTTTACGGTAAAACGGGATTACTGTGGCTGGCCTTCGATTTACCATCGCTGGAGAGTGGTGCACCATGGTACTGTTCTGTTTCAAATCCATGCACGCATTTCTAAAAGTCGTACGACACTGTTTCGCCATTTCGGACGGATGTTGCGCCTTGCACCGTGGATGTTGCACCCTGTGGATATCGATTATTCGGACGGCCATAACTTCTGGCTCGTTTAGAGTTACGGGAGCCATAACCTGTGAAAACGAAGGCCACGATGAGTTCTACGGCTTTGACCGCTTTCAGCCATCAACGGATAGATTAATACCCAAAAAGGACAACCCGAATCTCAATCGGGTCTCGTAAGTTTTTTACCCTTCGTTTTTTCGACACGTGGATTTTTACGGTAAAACAGGATTACCGTGGCTGGCCTTCGATTTACAATCGCTGGAGAGTGGTACACCAAGGTACTGTTCCGTTTCAAATCCATGCACGCATTTCTAAAAGTCGTACGGAACTGTTTCGCCATTTCGGACGGATGTTGCACCTTGCACCTTGGATGTTGCACCCTGTAGATATCGATAATTTGGACAGCCATAACTTCTGGCTCATTTAGTTTTACTGGAGCCATAACCTTTCAAAACGAAGGCCTCGATGAGTTCTATGGCTTTGACAGCTTTCAGCCGTCAACGGATAGATTAATGCCCAAAAAGGACAGCCCGAATCTCAATCGGGTCTCGTAAGTTTTTTACCCTTCGTTTTTTCGACACGTGGATTTTTACGGTAAAACAGGATTACCGTGGCTGGCCTTCGATTTACCATCACTGGAGAGTGGTGCACCACGGTACTGTTCCGTTTCAAATCCATGCACGCTTTTCTAAAAGTCGTACGGCACTGTTTCGCCATTTCGGACGGATGTTGCACCTTGCACCGTGGATGTTGCACCCTGTAGATATCGATTATACGGACGCCCATAACTTCTGGCTCGTTTAGAGTTACGGGAGACACAACCTGTCAAAATGAAGGCCTCGATGAGTTCTACGGCTTTGACTACTTTCAGCCGTCAACGGATAGATTAATGCCCAAAAAGGACAACCCGAATCTCAATCGGGTCTCGTAAGTTTTTTATCCTTCGTTTTTTCGACACGTGGATTTTTACGGTAAAACAGGATTACCGTGGCTGGCCTTCGATTTACCATCGCTGGAGAGTGGTGCACCATGGTACTGTTCCGTTTCAAATCCATGCACGCATTTCTAAAAGACATACGGCACGGTTTCGCCATTTCGGACGGATGTTGCACCTTGCACCGTGGATGTTGCACCCTGCAGATATCGATTATTCGGACGGCCATAACTTCTGGCTCGTTTAGAGTTACGGGAGCCATAACCTGTCAAAACGAAGGCCTCGATGAGTTCTACGGCTTTGACAGCTTTCAGTCATCAACGGATAGATTAATGCCCAAAAAGGACAACCCGAATCTCAATCGGGTCTCGTAAGTTTTTTACCCTTCGTTTTTTCGACACGTGTATTTTTACGGTAAAACGGGATTACCGTGGCTTTTCTTCGACTTCCCATCGCTGGAGAGTGGTGCACCATGGTACTGTTCTGTTTCAAATCCATGCACGCATTTCTAAAAGTCGTACGACACTGTTTCGCCATTTCGGACGGATGTTGCACCTTGCACCGTGGATGTTGCACCCTGTAGATATCGATTATTCGGACGGCCATAACTTCTGGCTCGTTTAGAGTTACGGGATCCATAATCTGTCAAAACGAAGGCCTCGATGAGTTCTATGGCTTTGACAGCTTTCAGCCGTCAACGGATAGATTAATGCCCAAAAAGGACAACCCGAATCTCAATCGGGTCTCGTAAGTTTTTTACCTTTCGTTTTTTCGACACGTGGAATTTTACGGTAAAACGGGATTACGGTGGCTGGTCTTCGATTTACCATCGCTGGAGAGTGGTGCACCATGGTACTGTTCCGTTTCAAATCCATGCACGCATTTCTAAAAGTCATACGGAACTGTTTCGCCATTTCGGACGGATGTTGCACCTTGCACCCTGGATGTTGCACCCTGTAGATATCAATTATTCGGACGGCCATAACTTCTGGCTCGTTTAGAGTTACAGGAGCCTGAACCTGTCAAAACGAAGGCCTCGATGAGTTCTACGGCTTTGACTACTTTCAGCCGTCAACGGATAGATTAATGCCCAAAAAGGACAACCCGAATCTCAATCGGGTCTCGTAAGTTTTTTACCCTTCGTTTTTTCGACACGTGGATTTTTACGGTAAAACAGGATTACCATGGCCCGTCTTCGACTTCCCATCACTGGAGAGTGGTGCACCATGGTACTGTTCCGTTTCAAATCCATGCACGCATTTGTAAAAGTCGTACGGCACCGTTTCGCCATTTCGGACGGATGTCGCACCTTGCACCGTGGATGTTGCACCCTGCAGGTATCGATTATTCAAACAGCCATAACTTCTGGCTCGTTTAGAGTTACGAGATCCATAACCAGTCAAAACGAAGGCCTCGATGAGTTCTACGGCTTTGACCGCTTTCAGATGTCAACGGATAGATTAATGCCCAAAAAGGACAACCCGAATCTCTATAGGGTCTCGTAAGTTTTTTACCCTTCGTTTTTTCGACACGTGGATTTTTACAGTAAAACGGGATTGCCGTGGCTGGCCTTCGATTTACCATCGCTGGAGAGTGGTGCACCAAGGTACTGTTCCGTTTCGAATCCATGCACGCATTTCTAAAATTCGTACGACACTGTTTCGCCGTTTCGGACGGATGTTGCACCTTGCACCGTGGATGTTGCACCCTCTAGATATCGATTATTCGGACGGCCATAACTTCTGGCTCGTTTAGAGTTACGGGAGCCATAACCTGTCAAAATGAAGGCCTCCATGAGTTCTACGGCTTTGACCGCTTTCAGCCGTCAACGGATAGATTAATGCCCAAAAAGTACAACCCGAATCTCAATCGGGTCTCGTAAATTTTTTACCCTTCGTTTTTTCGACACGTGGATTTTTACGGTAAAACAGGATTACCTTGGCTGACCTTCGATTTACCATCGCTGGAGAGTGGTGCACCATGGTACTGTTCCGTTTCAAATCCATGCACGAATTTCTAAAAGTCGTACGGCACTGTTTCGCCATTTCGGACGGATGTTGCACCTTGCACCGTGGATGTTGCACCCTGTAGATATCGATTATACGGACGGCCATAACTTCTGGCTCGTTTAGATTTACAGGAGCCGTAACCTGTAAAAACGAAGGCCTCGATGAGTTCTACGGCTTTGACAGCTTTCAGCCGTCAACGGATAGATTAATGTCCAAAAAGGACACCCCGAATCTCAATCGGGTCTCGTAAGTTTTTTACCCTTCGTTTTTTCGACATTTGGATTTTTATGGTAAAACAGGATTACCGTGCCTGGCCTTCGATTTACCATCGCTGGAGAGTGGTGCACCTTGGTACCGTTCCGTTTCAAATCTATGCACGCATTTCTAAAAGTCGTACGGCACGGTTTCGCAATTTCGGATGGATGTTGCACCTTGCACAGTGGATGATGCACCCTGTAGATATCGATTATTTGGACGGCCATAACTTCTGGCTCGTTTAGAGTTACGGGAGCCATAACCTATCAAAACGAAGGCCTCGAGGAGTTCTACGGCTTTGACAGCTTTGAGTCATCAACGGATAGACTAATGCCCAAAATTGACAACCCGAATCTCATTCGGGTCTCGTAAGATTTTTACCCTTCGTTTTTTCGACACATGGATTTTTACGGTAAAACGGGATTAGCGTGGCCCGTCTACGACTTTCCATCGCTGGAGAGTGGTGCACCATGGTACTGTTCCGTTTCAAATCCATGCACGCATTTCTAAAAGTCGTATGGCATTGTTTCGCTATTTCGGACGGATGTTGCACCTTGCACCGTGGATGTTGCACCGTGTAGATATCGATTATTCGGACGGCCATAACTTCTGGCTCGTTTAGATTTACGGGATCCATAATCTGTCAAAACAAAGGCCTCGATGAGTTCTATGGCTTTGACCGCTTTCCGCCGTCAACGGACAGATTAGTGCCCAAAAAGGACAATCCGAATCTCAATCGGGTCTCGTAAGTTTTTTACCTTCCGTTTTTTCGACACGTGGAATTTTATGGTAAAACGGGATTACGGTGGATGGTTTTCGATTTACCATCGCTGGAGAGTGGTGTACCATGGTACTGTTCCGTTTCAAATCCATGCACGCATTTCTAAAAGTCATACGGAACTGTTTCACCATTTCGGACGGATGTTCCACCTTGCACCCTGGATGTTGCACCCTGTAGATATCGATTATTCGGACGGCCATATCTTCTGGCTCGTTCAGAGCTACGGGAGCCATAACCTGTCAAAACGAAGGCCTCGATGAGTTCAACGGCTTTGACAGCTTTCAGCCGTCAACGGATAGATTAATGCCCAAAAAGGACAACCCGAATCTCAATCGGGTCTCGTAAGTTTTTTACCCTTCGTTTTTTCGACACTTGGATTTTTACGGTAAAACGGGATAACCGTGGCCCGTCTTCGACTTCCCATCGCTGGAGAGTGGTGCCCCATGGTACTGTTCCGTTTCAAACCCATGCATGCATTTCTAAAAGTCGTACGACACTGTTACGCCATTTCGGACGGATATTGCACCTTGCACCGTGGATGTTGCACCCTGTAGATATCGATTATTCAAACGGCCATAACTTCTGGCTAGTTTAGAGTTACGGGAGCCATAACCAGTCAAAATGAAGGCCTCGATGAGTTCTAAGGTTTTGACCACTTTTAGCCGTCAACGGATAGATTAATGCCCAAAAACGACAACCCGAATCTCAATCGGGTCTCGCATGTTTTTTACCCTTCGTTTTTTCGACACGTGGATTTTTACGGTAAAACGGGATTACCGTGGCTGGCCTTCGATTTACCATCGCTGGAGAGTGGTGTACCATGGTACTGTTCCGTTTCAAATCCATGCACGCATTTCTAAAAGTCGTACGACACTGTTTCGCCATTTCGGACGGATGTTGCACCTTGCGCCATGGATGTTGCACACTGTAGATATCGATTATTCGGACGGCCATAACTTCTGGCTCGTTTAGAGTTACGCGAGCCATAACCTGTCAAAACGAAGGCCTCGATGAGTTCTACGGCTTTGATAGCTTTCAGCCGTCAACGGATAGATTAATGCCCAAAAAGGACAACCCGAATCTCAATCGGGTCTCGTAAGTTTTTTACCCTTCGTTTTTTCGACACGTGGATTTTTACGGTAAAACGGGATTACCGTGGCCGTCTTCGACTTCCCATCGCTGAAGAGTGGTGCACCATGGTACTGTTCCGTTTCAAATCCATGCACGCATTTCTAAACGTCGTACGACACTGTTACGCCATTTCGGACGGATGTTGCACCTTGCACCGTGGATGTTGCACCCTGTAGATATCGATTATTCAAACGACCATAACTTCTGGCTCGTTTAGAGTTACGGGAGCCATAACCTGTCAAAACGAAGGCCTCGATGAGTTCAACGGCTTTGACAGCTTTCAGCCGTCAACGGATAGATTAATGCCAAAAAAGGACAATCCGAATCTCAATCGGGTCTCGTAAGTTTTTTACCCTACGTTTTTTCGGCACGTGGATTTTTACGGTAAAACGGGATTACGGGGGCAGGTCTTCGTTCACCATCGTTGGAGAGTGGTGCACCATGGTAACGTTCCGTTTCAAATCCATGCACGCATTTCTAAAAGTGATACGGCACTGTTTCGCCATTTCGGACGGATGTTGCACCTTGCACCGTGGATGTTGCACCCTGTAGATATCGATTATTCGGACGGCCATAACTTCTGGCTCGTTTAGAGTTACGGGAGCAATAACCTGTCAAAACGAAGGCCTCGATGAGTTCTACGGCATCGAAAGCTTTCAGCCATCAACGGATAGATTAATGCCCAAAATGGACAACCCGAATCTCTATCGGGTCTTGTAAGTTTTTTACCCTTCGTTTTTTCGACACGTGGAATTTTACGGTAAAACGGGATTACGGTTGCTGGTCTTCGATTTACCATCGCTGAAGAGTGGTGCACCATGCTATTGTTCCGTTTCAAATCCATGCACGCATTTCTAAAAGTCGTACGACACTGTTACGCCATTTCGGACGGACGTTGCACCTTGCACCGTGGATGTTGCACCCTGTAGATATCGATTATTCAAACGGCCATAACTTCTGGCTCGTTTAGAGTTACGGGAGCATAACCAGTCAAAACGAAGGCCTCGATGAGTTCTAAGGCTCTGACCGCTTTCAGCCGTCAACGGATAGATTAATGCCCAAAAAGGACAACCCGAATCTCAATCGGGTCTCGTAAGTTTTTTACCCTTCGTTTTTCGACACGTGGAATTTTACGGTAAAACGAGATTACGGTGGCTGGTCTTCGATTTACCATCGCTGGAGAGTGGTGCACCATGGTACTGTTCCGTTTCAAATCCATGCACGCATTTCTAAAAGTCGTACGGCACTGTTTTGCCATTTCGGACGGATGTTGCACCTTGCACCCAAGATGTTGCACCCTGTAGATATCGATTATTCGGAGGGCCATAACTTCTGGCTCGTTTAGAGTTACGGGAGCCATAACCTGTCAAAACGAAGGCCTCGATGAGTTCTACGGCTTTGACAGCTTTCAGCCGTCAACAGATAGATTAATGCCCAAAAAGGACAACCCGAATCTCAATCGGGTCTCGTAAGTTTTTTACCCTTCGTTTTTCGACACGTGGATTTTTACGGTAAAACGGGATTACCGTGGCCCGTCTTCGACTTCCCATCGCTGGAGAGTGGTGGACCATGGTACTGTTCAGTTTCAAATCCATGCACGCATTTCTAAAAGTCGTACGGCACTGTTTCGCCATTTCGGACGGATGTTGCACCTTGCACCGTGGATGTTGCACCCTGTAGATATCGATTATTCGGACGGCCATAACTTCTGGCTCGTTTAGAGTTACGAAAGCCATAACCTGTCAAAACGAAGGCCTCGATGAGTTCTACGGCTTTGACAGCTTTCAGCCGTCAACGGATAGATTAATGCCCAAAAAGGACAACCCGAATCTCAATTGGGCCTCGTAAGTTTTTTACCCTTCGTTTTTTCGACACTTTGATTTTTATGGTAAAACGGGACTACGTTGGTTGGTCTTCGATTTACCATCATTGGAGAGTGGTGCACCATGGTACTGTTCTGTTTCAAATCCATGCACGCATTTCTAAAAGTCGTACGGCACTGTTCGCCATTTCGGACGGATGTTGCACCTTGCACCGTAAATGTTGCACCCTGTAGATATCGATTATTCGGACGGCCATAACTTCTGGCTCGTTTAGAGTTACGCGAGCCATAACCTGTCAAAACGAAAATCTGGATGAGTTCTACAGCTTTGAAAGCTTTCAGCTGTCAACGGATAGATTAATGCCCAAAAAGGGCAACCCGAATCTCTATCGGGTCTCGTAAGTTTTTTACCCTTCGTTTTTTCGACACGTGGAATTTTACGGTAAAACGGGATTACGGTGGCTGGTCTTCGATTTACCACCGCTGGAGAGCGGTGCACCATGGTACTGTTCCATTTCAAATCCATGCATGCATTTCTAAAAGTCGCACGGCACTGTTTCGCCATTTCGGACGGATGTTGCACCTTGCACCGTGGATGTTGCACCCTGTAGATATCGATTATTCAAACGGCCATACCTTCTGGCTCGTTTAGAGTTACGGGAGCCATAACCTGTCAAAACGAAGGCCTCGATGAGTTCTACGGCTTTGACAGCTTTCAGCTGTCAACGGATAGATTAATGCCCAAAAAGGACAACCCGAATCTCAATCGGGTCTCGTATGTTTTTTACCCTTCGTTTTTTCGACACGTGGATTTTTATGGTCAAACGGGATTACCGTGGCTGGCCTTCGATTTACCATCGTTAGAGAGTGGTGCACCATGGTACTGTTCCGTTTCAAATCCATGCACGCATTTTTAAAAGTCGTACGGCACTGTTTCGCCATTTCGGACGGATGTTGCACCTTGCACCGTGGATGTTGCACCCTGTAGATATCGATTATTCGGACGGCCATAACTTCTGGCTCGTTTAGAGTTACGTGAGCCATAACCTGTCAAAACGAAGGCCTCGATGGGTTCTACGGCTTTGACAGCTTTCATCCATCAACGGATAGATTAATGCCCAAAAAGGACAACCCGAATCTTAATCGGGTCTCGTAAGTTTTTTACCCTTCGTTTTTTCGACACGTGGATTTTTACGGTAAAACAGGATTACGGTGGCTGGTCTTCGCTTTACCATCGCTGGAGAGTGGTGCACCATGGTACTGTTCCATTTCAAATCCATGCATGCATTTCTAAAAGACGTACGGCACTGTTTTGCCATTTCGGACGGATGTTGCACCTTGCACCGTGGATGTTGCACCCTGTAGATATCGATTATTCGGACGGCCATAACTTCTTGCTCGTTTAGAGTTACGGGGGCCATAACCTGTCAAAACTAAGGCCTCGATGAGTTCTATGGCTTTGAAAGCTTTCAGCCGTCAACGGATATATTAATGCCCAAAAAGGACAACCAGAATCTCTATCGGGTCTCGTAAGTTTTTTACCCTTCGTTTTTTCGACACGTGGAATTTTACGTTAAAACGGGATTACGGTGGCTGGTCTTCGATTTACCCTTCGTTTTTTCGACACCGGATTTTTACAGTAAAACGGGATTACTGTGTCATCGATTTACCATCGCTGGAGAGTGTTGCAACATGGTACTGTTCCGTTTCAAATCCATGCACGCATTTCTAAAAGTCGTACGACACTGTTTCGCCATTTCGGGCGGATGTTGCACCTTGCACTACGGATGTTGCACCCTGTAGATATCGATTATTCGGATGGCCATAACTTCTGGCTCGTTTAGAGTTACGGGAGCCATAAATTGTGAAAACGAAGGCCACGATGTGTTCTACGGCTACGACAGCTTTCAGCCGTCAACGGATAGATTAATGCCCAAAAAGGACAACCCGAATCTCAATCGTGTCTCGTAAGTTTTTTACCCTTCGTTTTTTCGACACGTGGATTTTTATGGTGAAACAGGATTACGGTGGCTGGTCTTCGATTTACCATCGCTGGAGAGTGGTGCACCATGGTACTGTTCCGTTTCAAATCCATGCAAGCATTTCTAAAAGTCGTACGGCACTGTTTCGCCATTTCGGACGGATGTTGCACCTTGCACCGTGGATGTTGCACCCTGTAGATATCGATTATTCGAACGGATGTTGCACCTTGCACCGTGGATGTTGCACCCTGTAGATATCGATTATTCGGACGACCATAACTTCTGGCTCGTTGAGAGTTACGGGAGCCATAACCTGTAAAAACGAAGGCCTCGATGAGTTCTACGGCTTTGACAGCTTTCAACCGTAAACGTATAGATTAATGCCCAAAAAGGACAACCCGAATCTCAATCGGGTCTCGTAAGTTTTTTACCCTTCGTTTTTTCGACACGTGGATTTTTACGGTAAAACGGGATTACCGTGGCCCGTCTTCGACTTCCCATCGCTGGAGAGTGGTGCACCATGGTACTGTTCCGTTTCAAATCCATGCACGCATTTCTAAAAGTCATACGGCACTGTTTCGCCATTTCGGACGGATGTTGCACCTTGCACCGTGGATGTTGCACTCTGTAGATATCGATTATTCGAACGGATGTTGCACCTTGCACAGTGGATGTTGCACCATGTAGATATCGATTATTCAAACGACCATAACTTCTGCTCGTTTAGAGTTACGGGAGCCATAACCTGTCAAAACGAAGGCCTCGATGAGTTCTACGGCATTGACAGCTTTCAGCCGTCAACGGATAGATTAATGCCCAAAAAGGACAACCCGAATCTCAATCAGGTCTCGTAAGTTTTTTACCCTTCGTTTTTTCGTCACGTGGATTTTTACGGTAAAACAGGATTACCGTGGCCCGTCTTCGACTTCCCATCCCTGGAGAGTGGTGCACCATGGTACTGTTCCGTTTCAAATCCATGCACGCATTTCTAAAAGTCATATGGCACTGTTTCGCCATTTCGGACGGAAGTTGCACCCTGCACCGTGGATGTTGCACCCTTTAGATATCGGTTATTTGGGCGACCATAACTTCTGGCTCGTTTAGAGTTACAGGAGCCATAATCTGTCAAAACGAAGACCTCGTTGAGTTCTATGGCTTTGACAGCTTTCAGCCGACAACGGATAGATTAATGCCCAAAAAGGACAACCCGAATCTCAATCGGGTCTCGTAAGTTTTTTACCCTTCGTTTTTTCGACACGTGGAATTTTACGGTAAAACGGGATTACGGTGGCTGGTCTTCGATTTACCATCGCTGGAGAGTGGTGCACCATGGTACTGTTCCGTTTCAAATCCATGCACGCATTTCTAAAAGTCGTACGGCACTGTTTTGCCATTTCGGACGGATGTTGCACCTTGCACCCAAGATGTTGCACCCTGTAGATATCGATTATTCGGACGGCCATAACTTCTGGCTCGTGTAGAGTTACGGGAGCCATAACCTGTCAAAATGAAGGCCTCGATGAGTTCAACGGCTTTGACAGCTTTCAGCCATCAACGGATAGATTAATGCCCAAAAAGGACAATCCGAATCTCAATCGGGTCTCGTAAGTTTTTTACCCATCATTTTTTCGGCACATGGATTTTTACGGTAAAACGGGATTACCGTGGCCGGCCTTTGATTTACCATCGCTGGAGAGTGGTGCACCATGGTACTGTTCCGTTTCAAATCCATGCACGCATTTCTAAAAGTCGTACGGCACTGTTTCGCCATTTCGGACGGATGTTGCACATTGCACCGTGGATGTTGCACCCTGTAGATATCGATTATTCGGACGGCCATAACTTTTGGCTCGTTTAGTGTTACGGGAGCCATAACCTATCAAAACGAAGGCCTCGATGGGTTCTACGGCTTTGACAGCTTTCAGCCTTCAACGGATAGATTAATGCCCAAAAAGGACAACCCGAATCTCAATCGGGTCTCGTAAGTTTTTTACCCTTCGTTTTTTCGACACGTGGAATTTTACGGTAAAACGGGATTTAGGTGGCTGGCCTTCGATTTACCATCGCTGGAGAGTGGTGCACCATGGTACTGTTCGGTTTCAAATCCACGCATGCATTTCTAAAAGTCGTACGGCACTGTTTCGCCATTTCGGACGGATGTTGCACCTTGCACCGTGGATGTCGCACCCTGTAGATATCGATTATTCGGACGGCCATAACTTCTGGCTCATTTGGAGTTACGAGAGCCATAACCTGTCAATACGAAGGCCTCGATGAGTTCAACGGCTTTGACAGCTTTCGGCCGTCAACGGATAGATTAATGCCCAAAAAGGACAACCCGAATCTCAATCGGGACTCGTAAGTTTTTTACCCTTCGTTTTTTCGACACGTGGATTTTTGCGGTAAAACGGGATTACCGTGGCCCGTCTTCGACTTCCCATCGGTGGAGAGTGGTGCACCATGGTACTATTCCGTTTCAAATCCATGCACGCATTTCTAAAAGTCGTACGGCACTGTTTTGCCATTTCGGACGGATTGCACCTTGCACCTTGCACCGTGGATGTTGCACCCTGTAGATATCGATTATTCGGACGGCCATAACTTCTGGCTCGTTTAGAGTTACAAAATCCATAACCTGTCAAATCGAAGGCCTCGATGACTTCTACGGCTTTGACAGCTTTCAGCCGTCAACGGATAGATTAATGTCCAAAAAGGACAACCCGAATCTCAATCGGGTCTCGTAAGTTTTTTACCCTTCGTTTTTTCGACACGTGGATTTTTACGGTAAAACAGGATTACCGTGGCTGGCCTTCGATTTACCATCGCTGGAGAGTGGTGCACCATGGTACTGTTCCATTTCAAATCCATGCACGCATTTCTAAAAGTCGTACGGCATTGTTTCGCCATTTCGGACGGATGTTGCACCTTGCACCGTGGATGTTGCACCCTGTAGATATCGATTATTCGGACGGCCATAACTTCTGCCTCGTTTAGAGTTACAGGAGCCATAACCTGTTAAAACGAAGGCCTCGATGAGTTCTACGGCTTTGACAGCTTTCAGCCGTCAACGGATAGATTAATGCACAAAAAGGACAACCCGAATCTCAATCGGGTCTCGCATGTTTTTTACCCTTCGTTTTTTCGACACGTGGATTTTACGGTAAAAACAGGATTACTGTGGATGGTCTTCGATTTACCATCGCTGGAGAGTGGTGCACCATGGTACTGTTCCGTTTCAAATCCATGCACGCATTTCTAAAAGTAGAACGGCACTGTTTCGCCATTTCGGACGGATGTTGCACCTTGCACCGTGGATGTTGCACCCTGTAGATATCGATTATTCGGACGGCCATAAATTCTGCCTCGTTTAGATTTACGGGACCCATAACCTGTTAAAATGAAGGCCTCGATGAGTTCTACGGCTTTGACAGCTTTCAGCCGTCAATGGATAGATTAATGCCCAAAAAGAACAACCCGAATCTCAATCGGGTCTCGTAAGTTTTTTACCCTTCGTTTTTTCGACACGTGGATTTTTACGGTAAAACGGGATTACTGTGGCTGGTCTTCAATTTACCATCGCTGGAGAGTGGTGCACCATGGTACTGTTCCGTTTTAAATCCATGCACGCATTTCTAAAAGTCGTACGATACAGTTTCGCCATTTCGGACGGATGTTGCACCTTGCACCGTGGATGTTGCACCCTGTAGATATCGATTATTCGGACGGCCATAACTTCTGGCTGGTTTAGAGTTACGGGAGCCATAATCTGTCAAAATGAAGGCCTCGATGAGTTCTATGGCATTGACAGCTTTCAGCCGTCAACGGATAGATTAATGCCCAAAAAGGACAACCCGAATCTCACTCGGGTCTCGTAAGTTTTTTACCCTTCATTTTTTCGACACGTGGAATTTTACGATAAAACGGGATTACTGTGGCTGGTCTTCGATTTACCATCGCTGGAGAGTGGTGCACCATGGTACTGTTCCGTTTCAAATCCATGCATGCATTTCTAAAAGTCGTACGGCACTGTTTCGCCATTTCGGAAGGATGTTGCACCTTGCACCGTGGATGTTGCACCCTGTAGATATCGATTATTCGGACGGCCATAACTTCTGCCTCGTTTAGATTTACGGGAGCCATAACCTGTTAAAATGAAGGCCTCGATGAGTTCTACGGCTTTGACAGCTTTCAGCCGTCAATGGATAGAGTAATGCCCAAAAAGAACAACCCGAATCTCAATCGGGTCTCGTAAGTTTTTTACCCTTCGTTTTTTCGACACGTGGATTTTTACGGTAAAATGGGATTACTGTGGCTGGTCTACGATTTACCATCGCTGGAGAGTGGTGCACCATGGTACTGTTCCATTTTAAATCAATACACGCATTTCTAAAAGTCGTACGGCACAGTTTCGCAATTTCGGACGGATGTTGCACCTTGCACCGTGGATGTTGCACCGTGTAGATATCCATTATTCGGACGACCATAACTTCTGGCTCGTTTAGATTTACGGGAGCCATAATCTGTCAAAATGGAGGCCTCGATGAGTTCTATGGCTTTGGCAGCTTTCAGCCGTCAACGGATAGATTAATGCCCAAAAAGGACAACCCGAATCTCAATCGGGTCTCGTAAGTTTTTTACCCTTCGTTTTTTCGACACGTGGATTTTTACGGTAAAACAGGATTACCGTGGCCGGTCTTCGACTTCACATCGCTGGAGAGTGGTGCACCATGGTACAGTTCCGTTTCAAATCCATGCACGCATTTCTAAAAGTCGTACGATACAGTTTCGCCATTTCGGACGGATGTTGCACCTTGCACCGTGGATGTTGCACCCTGTAGATATCGATTATTCGGACGGCCATAACTTCTGGCTGGTTTAGAGTTACGGGAGCCATAATCTGTCAAAATGAAGGCCTCGATGAGTTCTATGGCATTGACAGCTTTCAGCCATCAACGGATAGATTAATGCCCAAAAAGGACAACCCGAATCTCACTCGGGTCTCGTAAGTTTTTTACCCTTCATTTTTTCGACACGTGGAATTTTACGATAAAACGGGATTACTGTGGCTGGTCTTCGATTTACCATCGCTGGGGAGTGGTGCACCATGGTACTGTTCCGTTTCAAATCCATGCATGCATTTCTAAAAGTCGTACGGCACTGTTTCGCCATTTCGGAAGGATGTTGCACCTTGCACCGTGGATGTTGCACCCTGTAGATATCGATTATTCGGACGGCCATAACTTCTGCCTCGTTTAGATTTACGGGAGCCATAACCTGTTAAAATGAAGGCCTCGATGAGTTCTACGGCTTTGACAGCTTTCAGCCGTCAATGGATAGAGTAATGCCCAAAAAGAACAACCCGAATCTCAATCGGGTCTCGTAAGTTTTTTACCCTTCGTTTTTTCGACACGTGGATTTTTACGGTAAAATGGGATTACTGTGGCTGGTCTACGATTTACCATCGCTGGAGAGTGGTGCACCATGGTACTGTTCCATTTTAAATCAATACACGCATTTCTAAAAGTCGTACGGCACAGTTTCGCAATTTCGGACGGATGTTGCACCTTGCACCGTGGATGTTGCACCGTGTAGATATCCATTATTCGGACGACCATAACTTCTGGCTCGTTTAGATTTACGGGAGCCATAATCTGTCAAAATGGAGGCCTCGATGAGTTCTATGGCTTTGGCAGCTTTCAGCCGTCAACGGATAGATTAATGCCCAAAAAGGACAACCCGAATCTCAATCGGGTCTCGTAAGTTTTTTACCCTTCATTTTTTCGACACGTGGAATTTTACGGTAAAACGGGATTACTGTGGCTGGTCTTCGATTTACCATCGCTGGAGAGTGGTGCACCATGGTACTGTTCCGTTTCAAATCCATGCACGCATTTCTAAAAGTCGTACGACACTGTTTCGCCATTTCGGAAGGATGTTGCACCTTGCACCGTGGATGTTGCACCATGTAGATATCGATTATTCGGACGGCCATAACTTCTGGCTCGTTTAGCGTTACGGGAGCCATAACCTGTCAAAACGAAGGCCTCGATGATTTCAACGGCTTTGACAGCTTTCAGCCATCAACGGATAGATTAATTCCCAAAAAGGACATCCCGAATCTCAATACGGACTCGTAAGTTTTTTACCCTTCGTTTTTTCGACATATGGATTTTTACGGTAAAACGGGATTACCGTGGCCCGTCTTCAACTTCCCATCGTTGGAGAGTGGTGCACCATGGTACTGTTCTGTTTCAAATCCATGCTTGCATTTCTAAAAGTCGTACGACACTGTTTCGCCATTTCGGACGGATGTTGCACCATGCACCGTGGATGTTGCACCCTATAGCTATCGATTATTCAAACGGCCATAACTTATGGCTCGTTTAGAGTTACAGGAGCCATAACCTGTCAAAACGAAGGCGTCGATGAGTTCTACGGCTTTGACAGCTTCATCCGTCAACGGACTGATTAATGCCCAAAAAGGACAACCCGGATCTCAATCGGGTCTCGTAAGTTTTTTACCCTTCGTTTTTTCGACACGTGGATTTTTACGGTAAAACGGGATTACCGTGGCCCGTCTTTGACTTCCCATCGTTGGAGAGTGGTGCACCATGGTACTGTTCCGTTTCTAATCCATGCACGCATTTCTAAAAGTCGTACGGCACAATTTCGCCATTTCGGACGGATGTTGCACCTTGCACCGTGGATGTTGCACCCTGTAGATATCGATTATTCGGACGGCCATAACTTCTGGCTTGTTTAGAGTTACGGGAGCCATATACTTTCAAAACAAAGGCCTCGATGAGTTCTACGGCTTTTACAGCTTTTCAGCCGTCAACGGATAGATTAATGCCCAAAAAGGACAACCCGAATCTCAATCGGGTCTCGTAAGTTTTTTACCCTTCATTTTTTCGACACGTGGAATTTTACGGTAAAACGGGATTACCGTGGCTGGTCTTCGATTTACCATCGCTGGAGAGCGGTGCACCATGGTACTGTTCCGTTTCAAATCCATGCACGTATTTCTAAAAGTCGTACGGCACTGTTTCGCCATTTCGGAAGGATGTTGCACCTTGCACCGTGGATGTTGCACCCTGTGGATATCGATTATTCGGACGGCCATAACTTCTGGTTCATTTAGAGTTACGGGAGCCACAATCTATCAAAACGAAGGCCTCGATGACTCTATGGCTTTGACAGCTTTCAGACGTCAACGGATAGATTAACGCCCAAAAAGGACAACCCGAATCTCAATCGGGACTCGTAAGTTTTTTACCCTTCGTTTTTTCGACACATGGAATTTTACGGTAAAACGGGATTACGGTGGCTGGTCTTCGATTTACCATCGCTGGAGAGTGGTGCACCATGGTACTGTTCCGTTTCAAATCCATGCACGCATTTCTAAAAGTCGTACGGCACTGTTTCGCCATTTTGGACGGATGTTGCACCTTGCACCGTGGATGTTGCACCCTGTAGATATCGATTATTCGGACGGCCATAACTTCTGGTTCGTTTAGAGTTACGGGAGCCATAACCTGTCAAAACGAAGGCCTCGATGAGTTTAACGGCATTGACAGCTTTCAGCCGTCAACGGATAGATTAATGCCCAAAAAGGACAACCCGAATCTCAATCGGGACTCGTAAGTTTTTTCCCCTTCGTTTTTTCGACACATGGATTTTTACGGTAAAACGGGATTACCGTGGCCCATCTTCGACTTTCCATCGCTGGAGAGTGGTGCACCATGGTACTGTTCCGTTTCAAATCAATGCATGCATTTCTAAAAGTCGTACGGCACTGTTTCACCATTTCGTACGGATGTTGCACCTTGCACCGTGGATGTTGCACCCTGTAGATATCGTTTATTCGGACGGCCATAACTTCTGGCTCGTTTAGAGTTACAGGAGCCATAACCTGTCAAAACGAAGGCCTCGATGAGTTCTACGGCTTTGACAGCTTTCAGCCGTCAACGGATAGATTAATGCCCAAAAAGGACAACCCGAATCTCAGTCGGGTCTCGTAGGTTTTTTACCCTTCGTTTTTTCGACACGTGGATTTTTATGGTAAAACAGGATTACCATGTCCCATCTTCGACTTCCCATCGCTAGAGAGTGGTGCACCATGGTACTGTTCCGTTTCAAATCCATACACGCATTTCTAAAAGTCGTACGGCACTGTTTCCCTATTTGGGACGGATGTTGCACCTTGCACCGTGGATGTTGAACCCTGTAGATATCGATTATTCGGACGAGCATAACTTCTGGCTCGTTTAGAGTTACGGGAGTCATAACCTGTCAAAACGAAGGCCTCGATGAGTTCTACGGCTTTGACAGCTTTCAGCCGTCAACGGATAGATTAATGCCCAAAAAGGACAACCCGAATCTCAATCGGGTCTCGTAAGTTTTTTACCCTTCGTTTTTTCAACACGTGGATTTTTACGGTAAAACAGGATTACCGTGGCCCGTCTTCGACTTCCCATCGTTGGAGAGTGGTGCACCATGTTACTGTTCCGTTTCAAATCCATGCACGCATTTCTAAAAGTCGTACGGCACTGTTTCGCCATTTCGGACGGACGTTGCACCTTGCACCGTGGATGTTGCACCCTGTAGATATCGATTATTCGGACGGCCATAACTTCTGGCTCGTTTAGAGTTACGGGAGGCATAATCTGTCAAAACGAAGGCCTTGATGAGTTCTATGGCTTTGACAGCTTTCAGCCGTCAACGGATAGATTAATGCACAAAAAGGACAACCCGAATCTCAATCGGGTCTCGTAAGTTTTTTACCCTTCGTTTTTTCGACACGTGGAATTTTACGGTAAAACGGGATTACGGTGGTTGGTCTTCGATTTACCATCGCTGGAGAGTGGTGGACCATGGTACTGTTCCGTTTCAAATCCATGCACGCATTTCTTAAAGTCGTACGGCACTGTTTCGCCATATCGGACGGATGTTGCACGTTGCACCGTGGATGTTGCACCCTGTAGATATCGATTATTCGGACGACCATTACTTCTGGCTCGTTTAGAGTTAAGGGAGCCATAACCTGTCAAAACGAAGGCCTCGATGAGTTCAACGGCTTTGACAGCTTTCAACCGTCAACGGATAGATTAATGCCCAAAAAGGACAACCCGAATCTCAATCGGGACCGGTAAGTTTTTTACCCTTCGTTTTTTCGACACGTGGATTTTTACGGTAAAACGGGATTACCGTGGCCCGTCTTCGACTTCCTATCGCTGGAGAGTGGTGCACCATGGTACTGTTCCGTTTCAAATCCATGCACGCATTTCTAAAACTCGTACGGCACTGTTTCGCCATTTCGGAAGAATGTTGCACCTTGCACCGTGGATGTTGCACCTTGTAGATATCGATTATTCGAACGGCCATAACTTCTGGCTCGTTTAGAGTTACAAAAGCCATAACTAGTCAAAACGAAGGCCTCGATGAGTTCTACAGTTTTGACAGCTTTCAGCCTTCAACGGATAGATTAATGCCCAAAAAGGACAACCCGAATCTCAATAGGGTCTCGTAAGTTATTTACCCTTCGTTTTTTCGACACCGGATTTTTACGGTAAAACGGGATTACCGTGGCTGGCCTTCGATTTACCATCACTGGAGAGTGGTGCACCATGGTACTGTTCCATTTCAAATCCATGCACGTATTTCTAAAAGTCGTACGACACTGTTTCGCCATTTCGGACGGATGTTGCACCTTGCACCGTGGATGTTGCACCCTGTAGATATCGATTATCCGGACGGCCATAACTTCTGACTCGTTTAGAGTTACGGGAGCCATGACCTGTCAAAACGAAGGCCTCGTTGAGTTCTACGGCTTTGACAGCTTTCAGCCGTCAACGGATAGATTAACGCCCAAAAAGGACAACCCGAATCTCAATCGGGTCTCGTAAGTTTTTTACCCTTCGTTTTTTCGACACGTGGATTTTTACGGTATAACAGGATTACGATGGCTGGTCTTCGATTTACCATTGTTGGAGAGTGGTGCACCATGGTACTGTTCCGTTTCTAATCCATGCACGCATTTCTAAAAGTCGTATGGCATTGTTTCGCCATTTCGGACGGATGTTGCACCTTGCACCGTGGATGTTGCACCCTGTAGATATCGATTATTCGGACGGCCATAACTTCTGGCTCGTTTAGAGTCACGGGAGCCATAACCTGCCAAAACGAAGGCCTCGATGAGTTCTCCTGCTTTGACAGCTTTCAGCCGTCAACGGATAGATTAACGAACAAAAAGGACAACCCGAATCTCAATCGGGTCTCGTAAGTTTTTTCCCTTTGTTTTTTCGACATGTGGATTTTTACGGTAAAACGGGATTACCGTAGCCCGTCTTCGACTTTCCATCGTTGGAGAGTGGTGCACCATGGTACTGTTACGTTTCAAATCCATGCACGCATTTCTAAAAGTCGTACGGCACTGTTTCACCATTTCGGACGGATGTTGCACCATGCACCGTGGTTGTTGCACCCTGTAGATATCGATTATTCAAACGGCCATAACTTCTGGCTCGTTTAGAGTTACGGGAGCCATAACCTGTCAAAACAAAGGCCTCGATGAGTTCTACGGCTTTGACAGCTTTCAGCCGTCAATGGATAGATTAATGCCCAAAAAGGACAACCCGAATCTCAATCGGGTCTCGCAAGTTTTTTACCCTTCGTTTTTTCGACACGTGGATTTTTACGGTAAAACAGGATTACCGTGGCCCGTCTTCGACTTCCCATCGCTAGAGAGTGGTGCAACATGGTACTGTTCCGTTTCAAATCCATACACGCATTTCTAAAAGTCGTACAACACTGTTTCGCCATTTCTGACCGATGTTGCACCTTGCACCGTGGATGTTGCACCCTGTAGATATCGATTATTTAGACGGCCATAACTTCTGTCTCGTTTAGAGTTACGGGAGCCATAACCTGTCAAAACGAAGGACTCGATGAGTTCTACGGCTTTGACAGCTTTCAGCCATCAATGGATAGATTAATGCCCAAAAAGGACAACCCGAATCTCAATCGGGTCTCGTAAGTTTTTTACCCTTCGTTTTTTCGACACGTGGATTTTTGCGGTAAAACGGGATTACCGTGGCTGGCCTTCGATTTACCATCGCTGGAGAGTGGTGCACCATGGTATTGTTCCGCTTCAAATCGATGCATGCATTTATAAAAGTCGTACGGCACTGTTTCGCCATTTCGGACAGATGTTGCACCTTACACCGCGGATGTTGCACCCTGTAGATATCGATTATTCGGAAGGCCATAACTTCTGGCTCGTTTAGAGTTACGGGAGCCATAACCTATCAAAACGAAGGCCACGATGAGTTCTACGGATTTGACAGCTTTCAGCCGTCAACGGATAGATTAATGCCCAAAAAGGACAACCTGAATTTCAATCGCGTCTCGTAAGTTTTTTACCCTTCGTTTTTTCGACACCGGATTTTTAAGGTAAAACGGGATTACCGTGCCTCGCCTTCGATTTTCCATCGCTGAAAAGTGGTGCACCATGGTACTGTTCCGTTTCAAATCCATGCACGCATTTCTAAAAGTCGTACGGCACTGTTTCGCCATTTCAAACGGATGTTGCACCTTGCACCGCGGATGTTGCACCCTGTAGATATCGATTATTCGGACGGCCATAACTTCTGGCTCGTTTAGAGTTACGGGAGCCATAACCTATCAAAACGAAGCCTCGATGAGTTCTACGGCTTTGACCACTTTCAGCCGTCAACGGATTGATTAATGCCCAAAAAGGACAACCCAAATCTCAATCGGGTCTCGTAAGTTTTTTACCCTTCGTTTTTTCGACACGTGGATTTTTACGGTAAAACAGGATTACCGTGGCCCGTCTTCGACTTCCCATCACTGGAGAGTGGTGCACCATGGTACTGTTCCGCTTCAAATCCATGCACGCATTTCTAAAAGTCGTACGGCACTGTTTCGCCATTTCGGACGGATGTCGCACCTTGCACCGTGGATGTTGCACCCTGTAGATATCGATTATTCGGACGGCCATAACTTCTGGCTCGTTTAGAGTTACGGGAGCCATAATCTGTCAAAACGAAGGCCTCGATGAGTTCTATGGCTTTGACAGCTTTCAACCGTCAACTGATAGATTAATGCCCAAAAAGTACAACCCGAATCTCAATCGGGTCTCGTAAGTTTTTTACCCTTCATTTTTTTCGACACGTGGAATTTTACAGTAAAACGGGATTACAGTGGCTGGTCTTCGATTTACCATCGTTGGAGAGTGGTGCACCATGGTACTGTTCCGCTTTAAATCCATTCACGCATTTCTAAAAGTCGTACGGCACTGTTTCGCCATTTCGGACGGATGTTGCACCTTGCACCGTGGATGTTGCACCCTGTAGATATCGATTATTCGGACGGCCATAACTTCTGGCTCGTTTAGAGTTGCGGGAGCCATAACCTGTGAAACGAAGGCCTCAATGAGTTCAACGGCTTTGACAGCTTTTAGCCGTCAACGGATAGACTAATCCCCAAAAAGGACAACCCGAATCTCAATCGCGTCTCGTAAGTTTTTTACCCTTCGTTTTTTCGACACGTGGATTTTTACGGTAAAACGGGATTACCGTGGCCCGTCTTCGACTTTCCATCGTCGGCGAGTGGTGCACCATGGTACTGTTCTGTTTCAAATCCATGCACGCATTTCTAAAAGTCGTACGGCACCGTTTCTCCATTTCGGACGGATGTTGCACCTTGCACCGTGAATGTTGCACCCTGTAGATATCGATTATTCGGACGGCCATAACTTCTGGCTCGTTTAGAGTTACAAAAGCCATAACCTGTCAAAACGAAGGCCTCGATGATTTCTACGGGTTTGACAGCTTTCAGCCGTCAACGGATAGATTAATGCCCAAAAAGGACAACCCGAATCTCAATCGGGTCCCGTAAGTTTTTTACCCTTTGTTTTTTCGACACGTGGATTTTTACGGTAAAACAGAATTACCGTGGCCCGTCTTCGACTTCCCATCGCTGGAGAGTGGTGCACCATGGTACTGTTCCGTTTCAAATCCATGCACGCATTTCTAAAAGTCGTACGGCACTGTTTCGCCATTTCGGACGGATGTTGCACCTTGCACCGTGGATTTTGCACCCAGTAGATATCGATTATTCGGACGGCCATAACTTCTGGTTCGTTTAGAGTTACAGGAACCATAATCTGTCAAAACGAAGGCCTCGATGAGTTCTATGGCTCTGACAGCTTTCAGCCGTCAACGGATAGATTAATCCCCAAAAAGGACAACCCGAATCTTAATCGGGTCTCGTAAGTTTTTTACCCTTCGTTTTTTCGACACGTCGAATTTTACGGTAAAACGGGATTACGGTGGCCCGTCTTCGACTTCCCATCGCTGGAGAGTGGTGCACCATGGTACTGTTCCGTTTCAAATCCATGCACGCATTTCTAAAAGTCGTACGACACTGTTTCGCCGTTTCGGATGGATGTTGCACCTTGCACCGTGGATGTTGCACCCTGTAGATATCGATTATTCGGACGGTCATAACTTCTGGTTCTTTTAGAGTTACGGGAGTCATAATCTGTCAAAACGAAGGCCTTGATGAGGTATATGGCTTTGACAGCTTTCAGCCGTCAACGGATAGATTAATGCGCAAAAAGGACAACCCGAATGTTAATCGGGTCTCGTAAGTTTTTTACACTTCGTTTTTTCGACACGTCGAATTTTACGGTAAAACGGGATTACGGTGGCTGGTCTTCGATTTACCATCGCTGGAGAGTGGTGCACCATGGTACTGTTCCGCTTCAAATCCATGCACGCATTTCTAAAAGTCGTACGGCACTGTTTCCCCATTTCGGACGGATGTTGCACATTGCACCGTGGATGTTGCACCCTGTAGATATCGATTATTCGGACGGCCATAACTTCTGGCTCGTTTAGAGTTACGGGAGCCATAAACTGTCAAAAAGAAGGCCACGTTGAGTTCAACGGCTTTGACAGCTTTCAGCCGTTAACGGATAGATTAACGCCCAAAAAGGACAACCCGAATCTCAATCGGGTCTCGTAAGTTTTTTACCCTTCGTTTTTTCGACACGTGGATTTTTACGGTAAAACGGGATTACCGTGGCCCGTCTTCGACTTCCCATCGCTGGAGAGTGGTGCACCATGGTATTTTTCCGTTTCAAATCCATGCACGCATTTCTAAAAGTCGTACGGCACTGTTTTGCCATTTCGGAAGGATGTTGCACCTTGCGCCGTGGATGTTGCACCTTGTAGATATTGATTATTCGAACGGCCATAACTTCTGGCTCGTTTAGAGTTACAAAAGCCATAACCTGTCAAAACAAAGGCCTCGATGAGTTCTACGGTTTTGACAGCTTTCAGCCGTCAACGGATAGATTAATGCCCAAAAAGGACAACCCGAATCTCAATCGGGTCTCGTAAGTTTTTTTCCCTTCGTTTTTTCGATACGTGGATTTTTACGGTAAAACAGGATTACCGTGGCTGGCCTTCGATTTACCATCACTGGAGAGTGGTGCACCATGGTACTGTTCCATTTCAAATCCGTGCACGTATTTCTAAAAGTCGTACGGCACTGTTTCGCTATTTCGGACGGATGTTGCACCTTGCACCGTGGATGTTGCACCCTGTAGATATCGATTATTCGGACGGCCATAACTTCTGGCTCATTTAGAGTTACGGGAGCCATGACCTGTCAAAACGAAGGCCTCGTTGAGTTCTACGGCTTTGATAGCTATCAGCTGTCAACGGATAGATTAATGCCCAAAAAGGACCACCCGAATCTCAATCGGGTCTCGTAAGTTTTTTACCCTTCGTTTTTTCGACACGTGGATTTTTACGGTAAAACAGGATTACGGTGGCTGGTCTTCGATTTACCATCATTGGAGAGTGGTGCACCATGGTACTGTTCCGTTTCAAATCCATGCACGCATTTCTAAAAGTCGTACGACACTGTTTCGCCATTTCGGACGGATGTTGCACCTTGCACCGTGGATGTTGCACCTTGTAGATATCGATTATTCGGACGGCCATAACTTTTGGCTCGTTTAGAGTTACTGGAGCCATAACCTGTCAAAACGAAGGCCTCGATGAGTTCTATGGCTTTGACAGCTTTCAGCCGTCAACGGATAGATTATCGAACAAAAAGGACAACCAGAATCTCAATCGGGTCTCGTAAGTTTTTTCCCTTTGTTTTTTCGACATGTGGATTTTTACGGTAAAACGGGATTACCGTGGCCCGTCTTCGACTTCCCATCGCTGGAGAGTGGTGCACCATGGTACTGTTCCGTTTCAAATCCATGCACGCATTTCTAAAAGTCGTACGGCACTGTTTCAACATTTCGGACGGATGTTGCACCATGCACCGTGGATGTTGCACTCTGTAGATATCGATTATTCAAACGGCCATAACTTCTGGCTCGTTTAGAGTTACGAGAGCCATAACCTGTCAAAACGAAGGCCTCGATGAGTTCTACGGCTTTGACAGCTTTCAGCCGTCAAAGGTTAGATTAATGCCCAAAAAGGACAACCCGAATCTTAAACGGGTCTCGTAAGTTTTTTACCCTTCGTTTTTTCGACACGTGGATTTTTACGGTAAAACAGGATTACGGTGGCTGGTCTTCGATTTACCATCATTGGAGAGTGGTGCACCATGGTAATGTTCCGTTTCAAATCCATGCACGCATTTCTAAAAGTCACTGTTTCGCCATTCCGGACGGATGTTGCACCTTACACCGCGGATGTTGCACCCTGTAGATATCGATTATTCGGAAGGCCATAACTTCTGGCTCGTTTAGAGTTACGGGAGCCATAACCTATCAAAACGAAGGCCACGATGAGTTCTACGGATTTGACAGCTTTCAGCCGTCAACGGATAGATTAATGCCCAAAAAGGACAACCTGAATTTCTATCGCGTCTCGTAAGTTTTTTACCCTTCGTTTTTTCGACACCGGATTTTTACGGTAAAACGGGATTACCGTGCCTCGCCTTCGATTTTCCATCGCTGAAAAGTGGTGCACCATGGTACTGTTCCGTTTCAAATCCATGCACGCATTTCTAAAAGTCGTACGGCACTGTTTCGCCATTTCAAACGGATGTTGCACCCTGTAGATATCGATTATTCGGACGGCCATAACTTCTGGCTCGTTTAGAGTTACGGGAGCCATAACCTGTCAAAAAGAAGCCTCGATGAGTTCTACGGCTTTGACCGCTTTCAGCCGTCAACGGTTTGATTAATGCCCAAAAAGGACAACCCGAATCTCAATCGGGTCTCGTAAGTTTTTTACCCTTCGTTTTTTCGACACGTGGATTTTTACGGTAAAACAGGATTACCGTGGCTCGTCTTCGACTTCCCATCACTGGAGAGTGGTGCACCATGGTGCTGTTCCGCTTCAAATCCATGCACGCATTTCTAAAAGTCGTACGACACTGTTTCGCCATTTCGGACGGATGTCGCACCTTGCACCGTGGATGTTGCACCCTGTAGATATCGATTATTCGGACGGCCATAACTTCTGGCTCGTTTAGAGTTACGGGAGCCATAATCTGTCAAAACGAAGGCCTCGATGAGTTCTATGGCTTTGACAGCTTTCAGCCGTCAACTGATAGATTAATGCCCAAAAAGTACAACCCGAATCTCAATCGGGTCTCGTAAGTTTTTTACCCTTCATTTTTTTCGACACGTGGAATTTTACAGTAAAACGGGATTACAGTGGCTGGTCTTCGATTTACCATCGTTGGAGAGTGGTGCACCATGGTACTGTTCCGCTTCAAATCCATTCACGCATTTCTAAAAGTCGTACGGCACTGTTTCGCCATTTCGGACGGATGTTGCACCTTGCACCGTGGATGTTGCACCCTGTAGATATCGATTATTCGGACGGCCATAACTTCTGCCTCGTTTAGAGCTGCGGGAGCCATAACCTGTGAAACGAAGGCCTCAATGAGTTCAACGGCTTTGACAGCTTTTAGCCGTCAACGGATAGACTAATGCCCAATAAGGACAACCCGAATCTCAATCGCGTCTCGTAAGTTTTTTACCCTTCATTTTTTCGACACGTGGATTTTTACGGTAAAACGGGATTACCGTGGCCCGTCTTCGACTTTCCATCGCCGGCGAGTGGTGCACCATGGTACTGTTCTGTTTCAAATCCATGCACGCATTTCTAAAAGTCGTACGGCACTGTTTCTCCATTTCGGACGGATGTTGCACCTTGCACCGTGGATGTTGCACCCTGTAGATATCGATTATTCGGACGGCCATAACTTCTGGCTCGTTTAGAGTTACAAAAGCCATAACCTGTCAAAACGAAGGCCTCGATGATTTCTACGGGTTTGACAGCTTTCAGCCGTCAACGGATAGATTAATGCCCAAAAAGGACAACCCGAATCTCAATCGGGTCCCGTAAGTTTTTTACCCTTTGTTTTTTCGACACGTGGATTTTTACGGTAAAACAGAATTACCGTGGCCCGTCTTCGACTTCCCATCGCTGGAGAGTGGTGCACCATGGTACTGTTCCGTTTCAAATCCATGCACGCATTTCTAAAAGTCGTACGGCACTGTTTCGCCATTTCGGACGGATGTTGCACCTTGCACCGTGGATGTTGCACCCAGTAGATATCGATTATTCGGACGGCCATAACTTCTGGTTCGTTTAGAGTTACAGGAACCATAATCTGTCAAAACGAAGGCCTCGATGAGTTCTATGGCTCTGACAGCTTTCAGCCGTCAACGGATTGATTAATGCCCAAAAAGGACAACCCGAATCTTAATCGGGTCTCGTAAGTTTTTTACCCTTCGTTTTTTCGACACGTCGAATTTTACGGTAAAACGGGATTACGGTGGCTGGTCTTCGATTTACCATCGCTGGAGAGTGGTGCACCATGGTACTGTTCCGCTTCAAATCCATGCACGCATTTCTAAAAGTCGTACGGCACTGTTTCCCCATTTCGGACGGATGTTGCACATTGCACCGTGGATGTTGCACCCTGTAGATATCGATTATTCGGACAGCCATAACTTCTGGCTCGTTTAGAGTTACGGGAGCCATAAACTGTCAAAACGAAGGCCACGTTGAGTTCAACGGCTTTGACAGCTTTCAGCCGTTAACGGATAGATTAACGCCCAAAAAGGACAACCCGAATCTCAATCGGGTCTCGTAAGTTTTTTACCCTTCGTTTTTTCGACACATGGATTTTTACGGTAAAACGGGATAACCGTGGCCCGTCTTCGACTTCCCATCGCTGGAGAGTGGTGCACCATGGTATTGTTCTATTTCAAATCCATGCACGCATTTCTAAAAGTCGTACGGCACTGTTTTGCCATTTCGGAAGGATGTTGCACCTTGCGCCGTGGATGTTGCACCTTGTAGATATCAATTATTCGAACGGCCATAACTTCTGGCTCGTTTAGAGTTACAAAAGCCATAACCTGTCAAAACAAAGGCCTCGATGAGTTCTACGGTTTTGACAGCTTTCAGCCGTCAACGGATAGATTAATGCCCAAAAAGGACAACCCGAATCTCAATCGGGTCTCGTAAGTTTTTTTCTCTTCGTTTTTTCGATACGTGGATTTTTACGGTAAAACAGGATTACCGTGGCTGGCCTTCGATTTACCATCACTAGAGAGTGGTGCACCATGGTACTGTTCCATTTCAAATCCGTGCACGTATTTCTAAAAGTCGTACGGCACTGTTTCGCTATTTCGGACGGATGTTGCACCTTGCACCGTGGATGTTGCACCCTGTAGACATCGATTATTCGGACGGCCATAACTTCTGGCTCATTTAGAGTTACGGGAGCCATGACCTGCCAAAACGAAGGCCCCGTTGAGTTCTACGGCTTTGATAGCTATCAGCTGTCAACGGATAGATTAATGCCCAAAAAGGACAACCCGAATCTCAATCGGGTCTCGTAAGTTTTTTTCTCTTCGTTTTTTCGATACGTGGATTTTTACGGTAAAACAGGATTACCGTGGCTGGCCTTCGATTTACCATCACTAGAGAGTGGTGCACCATGGTACTGTTCCATTTCAAATCCGTGCACGTATTTCTAAAAGTCGTACGGCACTGTTTCGCCATTTCGGACGGATGTTGCACCTTGCACCGTGGATGTTGCACCTTGTAGATATCGATTATTCGGACGGCCATAACTTCTGGCTCGTTTAGAGTTACTGGAGCCATAACCTGTCAAAACGAAGGCCTCGATGAGTTCTACGGCTTTGACAGCTTTCAGCCGTCAACGGATAGATTATCGAACAAAAAGGACAACCCGAATCTCAATCGGGTCTCGTAAGTTTTTTCCCTTTGTTTTTTCGACATGTGGATTTTTACGGTAAAACGGGATTACCGTGGCCCGTCTTCAAATTCCCATCGCTGGAGAGTGGTGCACCATGGTACTGTTCCGTTTCAAATCCATGCACGCATTTCTAAAAGTCGTACGGCACAGTTTCACCATTTCGGACGGATGTTGCACCATGCACCGTGGATGTTGCACCCTGTAGATATCGATTATTCAAACGGCCATAACTTCTGGCTCGTTTAGAGTTACGAGAGCCATAACCTGTCAAAACGAAGGCCTCGATGAGTTCTACGGCTTTGACAGCTTTCAGCCGTCAAAGGATAGATTAATGCCCAAAAAGGACAACCCGAATCTTAATCGGGTCTCGTAAGTTTTTTACACTTCGTTTTTTCGACACGTGGAGTTTTACGGTAAAACAGGATTACCGTGGCCCGTCTTCGACTTTCCATCGCTAGTGAGTGGTGCACCATGGTGCTGTTCCGTTTCAAATCCATACACGCATTTCTAAAAGTCGTACGACACTGTTTTGCCATTTCTGACGGATGTTGCACCTTGCACCGTGGATGTTGCACCCTGTAGATATGGATTATTTGTACGGCCATAACTTCTTGCTCGTTTAGAATTACGGGAGCCATAACCTGTCAAAACGAAGGACTCAATGAGTTCTACGGCTTTGACAGCTTTCAGCCGTCAATGGATAGATTAATGCCCAAAAAGGACAACCCGAATCTCAATCGAGTCTCGTAAGTTTTTTACCCTTCGTTTTTTTCGACACGTGGATTTTTCCGGTAAAACAGGATTACCGTGGCTGGCCTTCGATTTACCATCGCTGGAGAGTGGTGCACCATGGTACTGTTCCGTTTCAAATCGATGCACGCATTTCTAAAAGTGGTATGGCACTGTTTCGCCATTTCGTACGGATGTTGCACCTTGCACCGTGGATGTTGCACCTTGTAGATATCGATTATACGGACGAACATAACTTCTGGCTCGTTTAGAGTTACGGGAGCCACAACCTGTCATAACGAAGGCCTCGATGATTTCTACGGCTTGGACTGCTTTCAGCCGTCAACGGATAGATTAATGCCCAAAAAGGACAACCCGAATCTCAATCGGGTCTCGTAAGTTTTTTACCCTTCGTTTTTTCGACACGTGGATTTTTACGGTAAAACAGGATTACGGTGGCTGGTCTTCGATTTACCATCGCTGGAGAGTGGTGCACCATGGTACTGTTCCGCTTCAAATCCATGCACGCATTTCTAAAAGTCGTACGGCACTGTTTCCCCATTTCGGACGGATGTTGCACATTGCACCGTGGATGTTGCACCCTGTAGATATCGATTATTCGGACAGCCATAACTTCTGGCTCGTTTAGAGTTACGGGAGCCATAAACTGTCAAAACGAAGGCCACGTTGAGTTCAACGGCTTTGACAGCTTTCAGCCGTTAACGGATAGATTAACGCCCAAAAAGGACAACCCGAATCTCAATCGGGTCTCGTAAGTTTTTTACCCTTCGTTTTTTCGACACATGGATTTTTACGGTAAAACGGGATAACCGTGGCCCGTCTTCGACTTCCCATCGCTGGAGAGTGGTGCACCATGGTATTGTTCTATTTCAAATCCATGCACGCATTTCTAAAAGTCGTACGGCACTGTTTTGCCATTTCGGAAGGATGTTGCACCTTGCGCCGTGGATGTTGCACCTTGTAGATATCAATTATTCGAACGGCCATAACTTCTGGCTCGTTTAGAGTTACAAAAGCCATAACCTGTCAAAACAAAGGCCTCGATGAGTTCTACGGTTTTGACAGCTTTCAGCCGTCAACGGATAGATTAATGCCCAAAAAGGACAACCCGAATCTCAATCGGGTCTCGTAAGTTTTTTTCTCTTCGTTTTTTCGATACGTGGATTTTTACGGTAAAACAGGATTACCGTGGCTGGCCTTCGATTTACCATCACTAGAGAGTGGTGCACCATGGTACTGTTCCATTTCAAATCCGTGCACGTATTTCTAAAAGTCGTACGGCACTGTTTCGCTATTTCGGACGGATGTTGCACCTTGCACCGTGGATGTTGCACCCTGTAGATATCGATTATTCGGACGGCCATAACTTCTGGCTCATTTAGAGTTACGGGAGCCATGACCTGCCAAAACGAAGGCCCCGTTGAGTTCTACGGCTTTGATAGCTATCAGCTGTCAACGGATAGATTAATGCCCAAAAAGGACAACCCGAATCTCAATCGGGTCTCGTAAGTTTTTTTCTCTTCGTTTTTTCGATACGTGGATTTTTACGGTAAAACAGGATTACCGTGGCTGGCCTTCGATTTACCATCACTAGAGAGTGGTGCACCATGGTACTGTTCCATTTCAAATCCGTGCACGTATTTCTAAAAGTCGTACGGCACTGTTTCGCCATTTCGGACGGATGTTGCACCTTGCACCGTGGATGTTGCACCTTGTAGATATCGATTATTCGGACGGCCATAACTTCTGGCTCGTTTAGAGTTACTGGAGCCATAACCTGTCAAAACGAAGGCCTCGATGAGTTCTACGGCTTTGACAGCTTTCAGCCGTCAACGGATAGATTATCGAACAAAAAGGACAACCCGAATCTCAATCGGGTCTCGTAAGTTTTTTCCCTTTGTTTTTTCGACATGTGGATTTTTACGGTAAAACGGGATTACCGTGGCCCGTCTTCAAATTCCCATCGCTGGAGAGTGGTGCACCATGGTACTGTTCCGTTTCAAATCCATGCACGCATTTCTAAAAGTCGTACGGCACAGTTTCACCATTTCGGACGGATGTTGCACCATGCACCGTGGATGTTGCACCCTGTAGATATCGATTATTCAAACGGCCATAACTTCTGGCTCGTTTAGAGTTACGAGAGCCATAACCTGTCAAAACGAAGGCCTCGATGAGTTCTACGGCTTTGACAGCTTTCAGCCGTCAAAGGATAGATTAATGCCCAAAAAGGACAACCCGAATCTTAATCGGGTCTCGTAAGTTTTTTACACTTCGTTTTTTCGACACGTGGAGTTTTACGGTAAAACAGGATTACCGTGGCCCGTCTTCGACTTTCCATCGCTAGTGAGTGGTGCACCATGGTGCTGTTCCGTTTCAAATCCATACACGCATTTCTAAAAGTCGTACGACACTGTTTTGCCATTTCTGACGGATGTTGCACCTTGCACCGTGGATGTTGCACCCTGTAGATATGGATTATTTGTACGGCCATAACTTCTTGCTCGTTTAGAATTACGGGAGCCATAACCTGTCAAAACGAAGGACTCAATGAGTTCTACGGCTTTGACAGCTTTCAGCCGTCAATGGATAGATTAATGCCCAAAAAGGACAACCCGAATCTCAATCGAGTCTCGTAAGTTTTTTACCCTTCGTTTTTTTCGACACGTGGATTTTTCCGGTAAAACAGGATTACCGTGGCTGGCCTTCGATTTACCATCGCTGGAGAGTGGTGCACCATGGTACTGTTCCGTTTCAAATCGATGCACGCATTTCTAAAAGTGGTATGGCACTGTTTCGCCATTTCGTACGGATGTTGCACCTTGCACCGTGGATGTTGCACCTTGTAGATATCGATTATACGGACGAACATAACTTCTGGCTCGTTTAGAGTTACGGGAGCCACAACCTGTCATAACGAAGGCCTCGATGATTTCTACGGCTTGGACTGCTTTCAGCCGTCAACGGATAGATTAATGCCCAAAAAGGACAACCCGAATCTCAATCGGGTCTCGTAAGTTTTTTACCCTTCGTTTTTTCGACACGTGGATTTTTACGGTAAAACAGGATTACGGTGGCTGGTCTTCGATTTACCATCGCTGGAGAGTGGTGCACCATGGTACTGTTCCGTTTCAAATCCATGCACGCATTTCTAAAAGTCGTACGGCACTGTTTCGCCATTTCGGACGGATGTTGCACCTTGCACCGCGGATGTTGCACCCTGTAGATATCGATTATTCGGACGGCCATAACTTCTGGCTCGTTTAGAGTTACGGGAGCCATAACCTATCAAAACGAAGGCCACGATGAGTTCTATGGATTTGACCGCTTTCAGCCGTCAACGAATAGATTAATGCACAAAAAGGACAACCTGAATCTCAATCGCGTCTCGTAAGTTTTTTACCCTTCGTTTTTTCGACACCGGATTTTTACGGTAAAACGGGATTACCGTGCCTCGCCTTCGATTTTCCATCGCTGGAAAGTAGTGCACCATGTTACTGTTCCGTTTCAAATCCATGCACGCATTTATAAAAGTCGTATGGCACTGTTTCGCCATTTCAAACGGATGTTGCACCTTGCACCGCGGATGTTGCACCCTGTAGATATCGATTATTCGGACGGCCATAACTTCTGGCTCGTTTAGAGTAACGGGAGCCATAACCTCTCAAAACGAAGGCATCGATGAGTTCTACGGCTTTGACTGCTTTCAGCCGTCAACTGATAGATTAATGCCCAAAAAGGACAACCCGAATCTCAATCGGGTCTCGTAAGTTTTTTACCCTTCGTTTTTTCGACACGTGGAATTTTACGGTAAAACGGGATTACAGTGGCTGGTCTTCGATTTACCATCGTTGGAGAGTGGTGCACCATGGTACTGTTCCGCTTCAAATCCATTCATGCATTTCTAAAAGTCGTACGACACTGTTTCGCCATTTCGGACGGATGTTGCACCATGCACCGTGGATGTTGCACCCTGTAGATATCGATTATTCGGACGGCCATAAATTCTGGCTCGTTTAGAGTTACAGGAGCCATAACCTGTCAAAACGAAGGCCTCGATGAGTTCTACGGCTTTGACAGCTTTCAGCCGTCAACGGATAGACGAATGCCCAAAAAGGACAACCCGAATCTCAGTCGCGTCTCGTATGTTTTTTAACCTTCGTTTTTTCGACACGTGGATTATTACGGTAAAACGGGATTACCGTGGCCCGTCTTCGACTTTCCATCGCTGGCGAGTGGCGCACCATGGTACTGTTCTATTTCAATTCCATGCACGCATTTCTAAAAGTCGTACGGCACTGTTTCTCCATTTCGGACGGATGTTGCACCTTGCACCGTGGATGTTGCACCCTGTAGATATCGATTATTCGGACGGCCATAACTTCTGGCTCGTTTAGAGTTATAAAAGCCATAACCTGTCAAAACGAAGGCCTCGATGAGTTCTACGGCTTTGACAGCTTTCAGCCGTCAACGGATAGATTAATGCCCAGAAAGGACAACCCGAATCTCAATCGGGTCTCGTAAGTTTTTTACCCTTCGTTTTTCGACACGTGGATTTTTACGGTAAAAGGGGATTATCGTGGCCCGTCTTCGACTTCCCATCGCTAGAGAGTGGTGCACCATGGTACTGTTCCATTTCAAATCCATGCACGCATTTCTAAAAGTCGTACGACACTGTTTCTCTATTTCGTACGGATGTTGCACCTTGCACCGTGGATGTTGCACCATGTAGATATCGATTATTCGGACGGCCATAACTTCTGGCTCGTTTAGAGTTACAAAAGCCATAACCTGTCAAAACGAAGGCCCCAATGAGTTCTACGGTTTTGACAGCTTTCAGCTGTCAACGGATAGATTAATGCCCAAAAAGGACAACCCGAATCTCAATCGAGTCTCGTAAGTTTTTTACCCATCGTTTTTTCGACACGTGGATTTTTAGGGTAAAACAGGATTACCGTGGTTGGCCTTCGATTTACCGTCGCTAAAGAGTGGTGCACCATGGTACTGTTCCATTTCAAATCCATGCACGCATTTCTAAAAGTCGTACGGCACTGTTTCGCCATTTCGGACGGATGTTGCACCTTGCAACGTGGATGTTGCACCCTGTAGATATCGAATATTCGGACGGCCATAACTTCTGGCTCGTTTAGAGTTACGGGAGCCATAACCTGTCAATACGAAGGCCTCGATGAGTTCTACGGCTTTGACTGCTTTCAGCCGTCAACGGATAGATAAATGCCCAAAAAGGACAACCCGAATCTCAATCGGGTCTCGTAAGTTTTTTACCCTTCGTTTTTTCGACACGTGGATTTTTACGGTAAAACAGGATTACGGTGGCTGGTCTTCGATTTACCATCGCTGGAGAGTGGTGCAGCATGGTACTGTTCCGTTTCAAATCCATGCATGCATTTCTAAAAGTCGTACGGCACTGTTTCGCCATTTCGGACGGATGTTGCACCTTGCACCGTGGATGTTGCACCTTGTAGATATCGATTATACGGACGACCATAACTTCTGGCTCGTTTAGAGTTACGGGAGCCACAACATGTCAAAACGAAGGCCTCGATGAGTTCTATGGCTTGGACTGCTTTCAGCTGTCAACGGATAGATTAATGCCCAAAAAGGACGACCCGAATCTCAATCGGGGCTCGTAAGTTTTTTACCCTTCGTTTTTTTGACACGTGGATTTCTACGGTAAAACAGGATTACAGTGGCTGGTCTTCGATTTACCATCGCTGGAGAGTGGTGCACCATGGTACTGTTCCGTTTCAAATCCATGCACACATTTCTAAAAGTCGTACAGCACTGTTTCGCCATTTCGGACGGATGTTGCACCTTGCACCGTGGATGTTGCAACCTGTAGATATCGATTATTCGGACGGCCATAACTTCTGGCTCGTTTAGAGTTACGGGAGCCATAACCTGTCAAAACGAAGGCCTCGACGAGTTCTACGGCTTTGACAGCTTTCAGCCGTCATCGGATAGATTAATGCCCAAAAAGGACAACCCTAATCTCAATCGGGTCTCGTAAGTTTTTTACCCTTCGTTTTTTCGACACGTGGAGTTTTACGGTAAAACAGGATTACCGTGGCCCGTCTTCGACTTCCCATCACTGGAGAGTGGTGCACCATGGTATTGTTCCGTTTCAAATCCATGCATGCATTCCTAAAAGTCGTACGGCACTGTTTCGCCATTTCAGACGGATGTTGCACCTTGCACCGTGGATGTTGCACCCTGTAGATATCGATTATTCGGACGGCCATAACTTCTGGCTCGTTTAGAGTTACGGAAGCCATAACCTGTCAAAACGAAGGCCTCGATGAGTTCTACGGCTTTGACAGCTTTCAGCCATCAATGGATAGATTAATGCCCATAAAGGACAACCCGAATCTCAATCGGGTCTCGTAAGTTTTTTACCCTTCGTTTTTTCGACACGTGGATTTTTACGGTAAAACAGGATTACCGTGGCCCGTCTTCGATTTACCATCACTGGAGAGTGGTGCACCATGGTACTGTTCCGCTTCAAATCCATGCACGCATTTCTAAAAGTCGTACGGCACTGTTTCGCCATTTGGGACGGATGTCGCACCTTGCACCGTGGATCTTGCACCTTGTAGATATCGATTATTCGGACGGCCATAACTTCTGGCTCGTTTAGAGTTACGGGAGCCATAATCCGTCAAAACGAAGGCCTCGATGAGTTCTATGGCTTTGATAGCTTTCAGCCGTCAGCGGATAGATTAATGCCCAGAAAGGACAACCCGAATCTCAATCGGGTCTCGTAAGTTTTTTACCCTTCGTTTTTTCGACACGTGGAATTTTACGGTAAAACGGGATTACGGTGGCTGGTCTTCGATTTACCATCTTTGGAGAGTGGTGCACCATGGTACTGTTCCGTTTCAAATCCATTCACGCATTTCTTAAAGTCGTACGACACTGTTTCGCCATTTCGGACGGATGTTGCACCTTGCACCGTGGATGTTGCACCCTGTAGATATCGATTATTCAGACGACCATAACTTCTGGCTCGTTTAGAGTTACGGGAGCCATAACCTGTCAAAACGAAGGCCTCAATGAGTTCAACGGCTTTGACAGCTTTCAGCTGTCAACGGATAGACTAATGCCCAAAAAGGACAACCCGAATCTCAATCGCGTCTCGTAAGTTTTTTACCCTTCGTTTTTTCGACACGTGGATTTTTACGGTAAAACGGGATTACCGTGGCCCGTCTTCGACTTTCCATCGCTGGTGAGTGGTGCACCATGGTACTGTTCTGTTTCAAATCCATGCACGCATTTCTAAAAGTCGTACGGAACTATTTCTCCATTTCGGACGGATGTTGCACCTTGCACCGTGGATGTTGCACCCTGTAGATATCGATTATTCGGACGACCATAACTTCTGGCTCGTTTAGAGTTACAAAAGACATAACCTGTCAAAACGAAGGCCTCAATGAGTTCTACGGCTTTGACTGCTTTCAGCCGTCAACTGATAGATTAATGCCCAAAAAGGACAACCCGAATCTCAATCGGGTCTCGTAAGTTTTTTACCCTTCGTTTTTTCGACACGTGGAATTTTACGGTAAAACGGGATTACAGTGGCTGGTCTTCGATTTACCATCGTTGGAGAGTGGTGCACCATGGTACTGTTCCGCTTCAAATCCATTCATGCATTTCTAAAAGTCGTACGACACTGTTTCGCCATTTCGGACGGATGTTGCACCATGCACCGTGGATGTTGCACCCTGTAGATATCGATTATTCGGACGGCCATAAATTCTGGCTCGTTTAGAGTTACAGGAGCCATAACCTGTCAAAACGAAGGCCTTGATGAGTTCTACGGCTTTGACAGCTTTCAGCCGTCAACGGATAGACGAATGCCCAAAAAGGACAACCCGAATCTCAGTCGCGTCTCGTAAGTTTTTTAACCTTCGTTTTTTCGACACGTGGATTATTACGTAAAACGGGATTACCGTGGCCCGTCTTCGACTTTCCATCGCTGGCGAGTGGTGCACCATGGTACTGTTCTGTTTCAATTCCATGCACGCATTTCTAAAAGTCGTACGGCACTGTTTCTCCATTTCGGACGGATGTTGCACCTTGCACCGTGGATGTTGCACCCTGTAGATATCGATTATTCGGACGGCCATAACTTCTGGCTCGTTTAGAGTTATAAAAGCCATAACCTGTCAAAACGAAGGCCTCGATGAGTTCTACGGCTTTGACAGCTTTCAGCCGTCAACGGATAGATTAATGCCCAAAAAGTACAACCCGAATCTCAATCGGGTCTCGTAAGTTTTTTACCCTTCGCTTTTTCGACACGTGGATTTTTACGGTAAAACAGGATTACCGTGGCTGGCCTTTGATTTACCATCGCTGGAGAGTGGTGCACCATGGTACTATTCCGTTTCAAATCCATGCACGCATTTCTAAAAGTCATACGACACTGTTTCGCCATTTCGGACGGATGTTGCACCTTGCACCGTGGATGTTGCACCCTGTAGATATCGATTATTCGGACGGACATAACTTCTAGCTCGTTTAGAGTCACGGGAGCCATACCCTGCCAAAACGAAGGCCTCGATGAGTTCTATGGCTTTGACAGCTTTCAGCCGTCAACGGATAGATTAATGCCCAGAAAGGACAACCCGAATCTCAATCGGGTCTCGTAAGTTTTTTACCCTTCGTTTTTTCGACACGTGGATTTTTACGGTAAAAGGGGATTATCGTGGCCCGTCTTCGACTTCCCATCGCTAGAGAGTGGTGCACCATGGTACTGTTCCATTTCAAATCCATGCACGCATTTCTAAAAGTCGTACGACACTGTTTCTCTATTTCGTACGGATGTTGCACCTTGCACCGTGGATGTTGCACCATGTAGATATCGATTATTCGGACGGCCATAACTTCTGGCTCGTTTAGAGTTACAAAAGCCATAACCTGTCAAAACGAAGGCCCCAATGAGTTCTACGGTTTTGACAGCTTTCAGCTGTCAACGGATAGATTAATGCCCAAAAAGGACAACCCGAATCTCAATCGAGTCTCGTAAGTTTTTTACCCTTCGTTTTTTCGACACGTGGATTTTTAGGGTAAAACAGGATTACCGTGGTTGGCCTTCGATTTACCGTCGCTAAAGAGTGGTGCACCATGGTACTGTTCCATTTCAAATCCATGCACGCATTTCTAAAAGTCGTACGGCACTGTTTCTCCATTTCGGACGGATGTTGCACCTTGCAACGTGGATGTTGCACCCTGTAGATATCGAATATTCGGACGGCCATAACTTCTGGCTCGTTTAGAGTTACGGGAGCCATAACCTGTCAATACGAAGGCCTCGATGAGTTCTACGGCTTTGACTGCTTTCAGCCGTCAACGGATAGATAAATGCCCAAAAAGGACAACCCGAATCTCAATCGGGTCTCGTAAGTTTTTTACCCTTCGTTTTTTCGACACGTGGATTTTTACGGTAAAACAGGATTACGGTGGCTGGTCTTCGATTTACCATCGCTGGAGAGTGGTGCAGCATGGTACTGTTCCGTTTCAAATCCATGCATGCATTTCTAAAAGTCGTACGGCACTGTTTCGCCATTTCGGACGGATGTTGCACCTTGCACCGTGGATGTTGCACCTTGTAGATATCGATTATACGGACGACCATAACTTCTGGCTCGTTTAGAGTTACGGGAGCCACAACATGTCAAAACGAAGGCCTCGATGAGTTCTATGGCTTGGACTGCTTTCAGCAGTCAACGGATAGATTAATGCCCAAAAAGGACGACCCGAATCTCAATCGGGGCTCGTAAGTTTTTTACCCTTCGTTTTTTTGACACGTGGATTTCTACGGTAAAACAGGATTACGGTGGCTGGTCTTCGATTTACCATCGCTGGAGAGTGGTGCATCATGGTACTGTTCCGTTTCAAATCCATGCACACATTTCTAAAAGTCGTACAGCACTGTTTCGCCATTTCGGACGGATGTTGCACCTTGCACCGTGGATGTTGCACCCTGTAGATATCGATTATTCGGACGGCCATAACTTCTGGCTCGTTTAGAGTTACGGGAGCCATAACCTGTCAAAACGAAGGCCTCGACGAGTTCTACGGGTTTGACAGCTTTCAGCCGTCATCGGATAGATTAATGCCCGAAAAGGACAACCCGAATCTCAATCGGGTCTCGTAAGTTTTTTACCCTTCGTTTTTTCGACACGTGGAGTTTTACGGTAAAACAGGATTACCGTGGCCCGTCTTCGACTTCCCATCACTGGAGAGTGGTGCACCATGGTATTGTTCCGTTTCAAATCCATGCATGCATTTCTAAAAGTCGTACGGCACTGTTTCGCCATTTCGGACGGATGTTGCACCTTGCACCGTGGATGTTGCACCCTGTAGATATCGATTATTCGGACGGCCATAACTTCTGGCTCGTTAGAGTTACGGAAGCCATAACTTGTCAAAACGAAGGCCTCGATGAGTTCTACGGCTTTGACAGCTTTCAGCCATCAATGGATAGATTAATGCCCATAAAGGACAACCCGAATCTCAATCGGGTCTCGTAAGTTTTTTACCCTTCGTTTTTTCGACACGTGGATTTTTACGGTAAAACAGGACTACCGTGGCCCGTCTTCGATTTACCATCGCTGGAGAGTGGTGCACCATGGTACTATTCCGCTTCAAATCCATGCACGCGTTTCTAAAAGTCGTACGGCACTGTTTCCCCATTTCGGACGGATGTCGCACCTTGCACCGTGGATGTTGCACCTTGTAGATATCGATTATTCGGACGGCCATAACTTCTGGCTCGTTTAGAGTTACGGGAGCCATAATCCGTCAAAACGAAGGCCTCGATGAGTTCTATGGCTTTGATAGCTTTCAGCCATCAGCGGATAGATTAATGCCCAGAAAGGACAACCCGAATCTCAATCGGGTCTCGTAAGTTTTTTACCCTTCGTTTTTTCGACACGTGGAATTTTACGGTAAAACGGGATTACGGTGGCCGGTCTTCGATTTACCATCTTTGGGGAGTGGTGCACCATGGTACTGTTCCGTTTCAAATCCATTCACGCATTTCTTAAAGTCGTACGACACTGTTTCGCCATTTCGGACGGATGTTGCACCTTGCACCGTGGATGTTGCACCCTGTAGATATCGATTATTCGGACGGCCATAACTTCTAGTTCGTTTAGAGTTACGGGAGCCATAACCTGTCAAAACGAAGGCCTCGATGAGTTCTACGGCTTTGACAGCTTTCAGCCATCAACGGATAGATTAATGCCCAACAAGGACAACCCGAATCTCAATCGGGTCTCGTAAGTTTTTTACCCTTCGTTTTTTCGACACGTGGATTTTTACGGTAAAACAGGATTACCGTGGCCCGATTTCGACTTTCCATCGTTGGAGAGTGGTGCACCACGGTACTATTCCGTTTCAAACCCATACACGGATTTCTAAAAGTCGTACGACACTGTTTCGCCATTTCGGACGGATGTTGCACCCTGCACCATGGACGTTGCACCTTGTAGATATCGATTATTCGGACGGCCATAACTTCTGGCTCGTTTAGATTTACGGCAGCCATAACCTGTCAAAACGAAGGCCTCGATGAGTTCTACGGCTTTGACAGCTTTCAGCCGTCAATGGATAGATTAATGCACAAAAATGGCAACCCGAATCTCATTCGGGTCTCGTATGTTTTTTACCCTTCGTTTTTTCGACACGTGGATTTTTACGGTAAAACAGGATTACCGTGGCCCGACTTTGACTACCCATCGCTGGAAAGTGGTGCACCATGGTACTGTTCTGTTTCAAATCCATGCACGCATTTCTAAAAGTCGTACGACACTGTTTCGCCATTTCGGACGGATGTTGCACCTTGCACCGTGGATGTTGCACCCCGTAGATATCGATTATTCGGACGGCCATAACTTCTGGCTCGTTTAGAGTCACGGGAGCCATAACCTGTCAAAACAAAGGCCTCGATGAGTTCTACCGCTTTGACAGCTTTCAGCCGTCAACGGATAGATTAATGCCCAGAAAGGACAACCCGAATCTCAATCGGGTCTCGTAAGTTTTTTTACCCTTCGTTTTTCGACACGTGGAATTTTACGGTAAAACGAGATTACGGTGGCTGGTCTTCGATTTACCATCGCTGGAGAGTGGTGCACCATGGTACTGTTCCGTTTCAAATCCATGCACGCATTTCTAAAAGTCGTACGACACTGTTTCGCCATTTCGGACGGATGTTGCACCTTGCACCGTGGATGTTGCACCCTGTAGATATCGTTTATTTGGACGGCCATAACTTCTGGCTCGTTTAGAGTTACGGGAGCCATAACCAATCAAAACGAAGGCCTCGATGAGTTCAACGGCTTTGACGGCTTTCAGCCGTCAACGGATAGATTAATGCCCAAAAAGGACAAACCGAATCTCAATCGGGACTCGTAAGTTTTTTACCCTTCGTTTTTTTGACACGTGGATTTTTACGGTAAAACAGGATTACCGTGGCCCGTCTTCGACTTCCCATCGCTGGAGAGTGGTGCACCATGGTATGTTTCGTTTCAAATCCATGCACGCATTTCTAAAAGTCATACGGCACTGTTTCGCCATTTCGGACGGATGTTGCACCTTGCACCGTGGATGTTGCACCCTGTAGATATCGATTATTCGGACGGCCATAACTTCTGGCTCGTTTAGAGTTACAAAAGCCATAACCTGTCAAAACGAAGGCCTAGATGAGTTCTACGGCTTTGATAGCTTATGGCCGTCAACGGATAGATTAATGCCCAAAAAGGACAACTCGAATCTCAATCGGGTCTCGTAAGTTTTTTACCCTTCGTTTTTTTCGACACGTGGATTTTTCCGATAAAACAGGATTACTGTGGCTGGCCTTCGATTTACCATCGCTGGAGAGTGGTGTACCATGGTACTATTCCGTTTCAAATCCATGCACGCATTTCTAAAAGTCGTACGGCACTGTTTCGCCATTTCGGACGGATGTTGCACCTTGCACCGTGGATGTTGCACCCTGTAGATATCGATTATTCGGACGGCCATAACTTCTGGCTCGTTTAGAGTTACGGGAGCCATAACCTGTCAAAACGAAGGCCTCGATGAGTTCTACGGCTTTGACAGCTTTCAGCCATCAATGGATAGATTAATACCCAAAAAGGACAATACGAATCTCAATCGGGTTTCGTAAGTTTTTTACCCTTCGTTTTTTCGACACGTGGATTTTTACGGTAAAACAGGATTACGGTGGCTGGTCTTCGATTTTCCATCGCTGTAGAGTGGTAAACCATGGTACTGTTCCGTTTTGTTGAATATGCGCTTTGCGCTATACGATTTTTGTTTGATGATAATAAACATATATACATTCATTTCAATGTATTTGGTAATGTACTATTTTGTTTTTCATAGTTTAAATAAATATTTGTTGAATAAAATTAAATTACACAGAATTCGAATTTGAATTCAAATAGAACAAGTTAAACAGATTTTGAATTCAAACAGAAATTTTATTCAAACAAATATTTTGAATAGTATGTATTTGGTTAGATAAATATATGTTTTATAAATTAAATTACACAGAATTCGAATTTGAATTCAAACAGAACAAGTTAAACAGATTTTGAATTCAAACAGAAATTTTTATTCAAACAAATATTTATTACAATTTTTGAATAGTACAATTTCAATCTCTCACTATACATATACATTTTTGATTACATCACGATTACATCACAAATATTTTTACATTGATAACCTCACTACATATCACTCACACTCGTATCTTGTCTTCAACTGCATTCCAGTTTACATCCAGCATCTGAGAAATCTGCAAAAATATTCACTAACGCAGTAAAATTGAAAAAGAAATATTTTTGCAATTCAAAAATAAAAAAATAATTTTTGAAAATATGATTTGCCTCAGTTATTTGGGTTGTTCGTCATAATTTAAATTTGAATTCATCATACACGAACAACTTGTGACACACACAGTGTATTACTGTATATGCCACTAGGCCGTGCACGTCGATATATACACTTGATTGATTTACAGGGACAGACGAGCACAGGTCAAACCCAAATGAAAAAACCGGGTTCAACTCACGTGCAATAACATTGAAAATCACGACACGAGCACAAGGTCAAACCCGAGTTTTTTTTTGAAAAACTGGATTCAACACAGGGCAGGTCACAAGCCAAAAACAGTGCAACAAAACTCAATGTCGAGCATGCACGAAACATGAAACAGTGGATTGAACCAGAAACATGATCAACACAGCAATGCAAAGACCAGACAACAATTTCATCAAATATGCTCAAGTCCAGATGCATCAGGTTGAAAATGTTCAAAGCACAAGTATACAACAAAGTGACTGAAGCAACTACCAAACAAACATAACATGCAGTTTGCTGTGTTACGAGCTCGAGCACATTTCAAGCTCAAGACATCAAGTGATACAAGTATGCAACAACAGTAAACCATGCTTCACGATGAACTTATGGTCATAAACACAGTAACACACACAGATGCATTAAAGAACAGCAGCCCCAAAACCAAGACAGTAGTGTGCAACAGTATCAAATACAATATGGACACAACCTGCCTCAAATGCACAATTCAAATCAAAGACAACAGCAATAATATACACAAGTGCAGATGAACAGATATGGGCCAAAATCAGTATAACCAAGGCCAAGCACAATGGACTCATGTCGAAACAGCAAGTCAGTGGCAAGACACAAACTGCAGTGGACAGACCAGAGTGCAACAGGCAAGTACAATGCAACAACACGACTTATGGCAGTGAAACTCAAGCAAGTGCAGACAACAGCAACTAAATGCAACAAACTCAAATGTCCAGTTACAACTACAGAGTCGAGTGCATGCTATAGCAATAAAACCAAGGCCGAAGTATGATCAAGATCAAATGCAAACTCAGTGTACATATATGCACAGGTACAAACAACAGTGAGCACACTCATATGAACAAATGCAAAGAACAGTGAAGCATGCACATAGGCCACCAGTGAAACAAAGTAATATATACATGAACAAGTGTAGCATCTGTTACAGTGAAAAAGCCCAAGTCAAGATGGAGTTACAACAATGCATCAGTGAGGAACACAACAACAATGAATACTGCAACAACCAAATGGATACGGCATCCCACAATATCCAGAAGTTTAGAAAATCAAATGGCCGAAGTAAACACTCAGTATCAAGGCCGAAGTGACAGTGAATCGCAAATTCAATGATGAACAAGTCAACAAAGTGAAAATTCACGAAATCAGTATTGTCAAAGTCAAACAAGTGTTCACCGTGATAGCCAAGCAAATTGACCGCGAAATCAAATCAATATCGTGTTATTCAAGTAATATGAACAAGTCAGTGAAATCTCGTGCATCAATACAAGATCGAACGAACGAAGACAAATTCAAATGAACGAATACGAACGCAAAAATAGGATTTCGAATCCTATATAACCCAATCATCACTGGCAAATTAAATCATCGATTTCAAGCATCAAACAGCAAAGCAAAAGGAGAAAAATACATACCGAAAAAGCAGAACGAATTCGATCCAAAATTGAAGAGCCGTAAGCAAATCAAAAGCACCGAAGCCTACTATCGAACGAGAACGAGCGGCGCTTCAATTTTGCACAATCCTAGTTTAAATCGCAAGGAGTAAAAGCAATTTGCAGAAACCCTAATTCGCAAAAAGGAACGAAAGAGGATCGGCCATAATTTCACAAGCAACAGCAAAAAGGAACGGAGCAAAGTCAAACGGGCTAAAGAAAAAGTGGACCGGCCTTGGTTAAAAAAAAAAAAAAAAAAGGGGGGCTTTCTTTATTTAAGGGTTTTTAATTTTGGTTCAGGGTTGTTTAAGTACTGTTTTTTTTTAATTGTTGTTTTTAACTTTTTCAAATCAAAAACTGGTAAATCACCACCTAGGGTTTAGGTCGTGTCAGATTGTCTAGTTAGAATTAGTTCAGTGAGCAAGGTGTGCGAGTTTGCAAAGTTCTATTGTAGGCGAGAGCAGTGTTTGCGAGTAAACGAAGCTCTATAGGCGGGAGTCAAAGTTTGCGAGTAAACGAAACTCTATAGGCGGGAGCAGGGTGTGCGAGTCTAGTAGAGTGTTTGTGAGCGGGAGCAAATGTTTGCGAGCAGGGTGTGCGAGTCTAGTAGAGTGTTTGTGAGCGGGAGCAAATGTCTGCGAGTCTAGTAGATTGTTTGTAAGCGTGATACTGTTTAATTCTAATAGAAATCTGTGAATGCAGCAGTAGGCAGGGGCTGCCGAAGCTGGGTAAATTTTGTGTGTGATTTACTTTTCAGCATATTTATTTCTGCTATTATATTTCTGTGTTTAATTCGAGAAAATTTTCTATAACCCTATTCACCCCCCCCCCCTCTAGGGTTAATCTAGATCCTACAAGTGGTATCAGAGCCCGGAATTTTTTTATTATTTAACTCTAGAGTCATGAGTCTACAAAATAATGCTTTTTCTGAGGGGCAATCTATTGCTAGGCCACCCATGTTTAACGGGAACGATTATGCTTATTGGAAAGTTAGGATGAGTATTTATCTTAGTTCCGTTGATTATGATGTTTGGGATATTATTGAAACTGGCTATAAACCTCCCACTATAATCGTTGGTGGTACTGAGATTCCTAAACCTAAGGATAGGTGGGATGCTAACGATAAGAGATTGAAAACGACAAATGCTAAAGCCATGAATGCTTTGATATGTGCTCTTGATAAAAATGAATTTAATAGAATTTCTCATTGTACAACAGCACATGAAATCTGGCATACTTTGGAGGTGACACACGAAGGAACTTCTCAAGTCAAGGAGTCTCGTCTAGCCCTATTCAGCAACGAATACGAGAAATTTGTGATGGACAAAGGCGAGAGCATAAAAGACATGTTTGGACGTTTTTCAACCTTGGTATACAACGCTAGAGCGCTTGGGAAGGTCTTCACTGAGGTAGAGCTTGTGAGGAAGGTGCTACGAGTTTTACCAATGAACTTTGAGGCAAAAGTCAGAGCAATCCAAGAATCAAAAGATCCGAGCAAACTAAGCATGGAGGAGTTGATTGGCAACTTGATGACATATGAGCTTGAGTTAAAAGCAAAGGAAGAACGCAACAACTCCGAACCAAAGAAGAAGACGATTGCCTTAAAGAGTAAAGAAGAAAGCGATGAAGAAGATCCAATTAAAGAGCTGGCAATGGCTGTCAATAATCTTAGAAGATGGACTAGATTCAAGCCACGAAAGAAGTAAACAAAGGGCAATAGGTCAAAAGATTCCGAAAATTCCGATAATGAACTGACGTGTTATAACTGCAACAAGCCTGGCCACATCAAACCAAAATGCCCACTTCTCAAAAACAACAAAGAAAAGAAAAAGGCGAAGAAGGTATTTGCAGCGACTTGGGATGATGAAGAAGGAGAGGAAGCTTCGGATAGCAGCTCAGAGGAGGCTAACTTGTGTTGCATGGCAAAATCAGAATCAGAAGCAACCTCCGACGAATCTAGTGAGGCAGGTGAGTTTTCTTATAAAGAACTTGTTTTTATGTGTTCTGATCTTACTAAGGTAGTGGATACTCTTGAATCTAAAATTGAAAAACTGAAATCTGATAGGAGAGAATTTGCTCGTGAAAATTTTAGGTTAAAAACTGAACTTGAAAATATTCAAAACCTAGAATGTAAAAAATGTAAGATTTTAGATTCAGAATTATCAAAACTGAGGAATAACTTTGAAAGTCTTGAAAATGAAAACTTGAATCTTAAGGAAACCATCGACACTAGGAGAAAGGATTTTATTAATCGATGCACCTCACTTGTTACTGAAAACTCAACATTAAAAACCAAAGTCCAAAATCTTGAGAAATCTTTGAATAACTTTTCAAGAGGCGAAAAATCTTTCAACATGCTATTGGGAAATCAAATTTTTGCTAACAATAGAAAAGGACTAGGCTTTGGGAAATCACAAAATGATGATAATGCAAAAAGTAAAAGTGTTTTTTCTCGATCTGAAATAATTGGAAATCATGTTGAAAATCATAGTCATAGGAACACAAAATTTAATCAAGTCAATTTAATGAGCTCGTTTTGTAGAGAATTTGGACATAATCGAAATAATTGTTGGTATAGACCCAAACACGTGAAAACTATACCAACTTGGGTTCCAAAAGGCACAAATATAAAATCTTTGAAAGTCAGACAAATTTGGGTGCCAAAAGGAACATATATAAATAGTTTTGAGTCTCCAAAAACATATTTTTCATATTCTGCCACTAACAACAATGGACCTATAAAAACAAATAGGTCACATAAATCTTTTATCGTGTAGGTGTGGTGGCAGGCTAAGGAACAACAACAGTGTTATTTGGATTTCGGCTTTTCCAGAAACACAACGGACGACAAAGCAAAGTTCCTTAGCCTAGTATAAAGGTGACAGAATCACAATGGGCAATCACGAAAAATTATCGTAAAGGTAAAACAGGTAATTGTTTTTAATGTGATTATCTGCACCATACTCTAAATTAAAATCAGCCAATATTGAGATGAACAAAAGATGATGATTTTGATTCTATGATTTTTTCCAAATATTGACCAATCACCTTTAAAATAGAATTACTTGGAGTAATTATGATGGTTGACTGATTCGGATTTAACTAATATGATTTTTAGACTTGTTCTTATTTATGACATTGATTTGTGCTTAATTGATGACCAATCAGATTTTCAACTTTGAACTAATCCATATAAATTTGTTCGGTCAAATGATGGTATTTGATCTCATGCTACACGTAGATATATTTTGCTCACTGCTTGTAAATTTGCACGATTTCAATTTTCATGTGAAAGTTGTTGAAAAAGAACTTTATGAAATTGTTGAAACTTCAAGAAATTGTTTTGAAATAATAATGAAGTTTTAATGACTGTTGATAGTTGTTCATCCTATGGCTTCTAAGATTGACACTATGATATGTTTTTGATTGTTAACACGACTTAAATTCAAATTCAAAAGAATTGATGTTAGGTTTGAAATTCTTGGTGCACACTTCATGTTTTGGTCAATCAAATTCAACGAGTGAATATTAAGTGAAATTTAAATTCAGATGCAGATTACACTGGTAATATGGTTGATAAAAAAAAATTACTAAGAGTAACGTGATTAATTTTTGAAACATTCATTTGCTGCATCATTTTTTTTAAAAGAAAATATCTGCATATTTTTCACTTGAAATAATTTTCAAATAGCAGAAAATTTTCTTATAAACCCCCCTCGAGAAAATCATGTTTGACCATATTTACAGCTTAATCATTTTTGAAAAATTGATTTTATAATTTTTAATTTGATTTTAAATGACAAATTTGACTAATCTGACTCCCTTTGATTATCGAAAAGATAAATAGTGATTGAAAAAGAGATGAGTGTTGATATTTATCATATATTATAACTCGAGAAAGTATAATTAGAAAATTTCTTTAGAATTTCATAACAAGAGTTATAAAAACTTTCTGTTGGGTAAAAATTCGATCACCATTTCTATTTCTATCATCTTTCTATCGACCATCACTCATCAAGATCATATTTAGTATGTAAATTTGTGGTAGTTTACAAAGGAAATCATTTGTTCTTCAATATCATTAAATCTGTGAAGGAAATTATTTGTGCTTCAACTTATTATATTTAGCAATAAAAATAAATATCCAAAGTATTCACTCTCATTTAAAAGTCCTCACGGTTATGCATGGGTGAATTACTTGGATTTTTGATTATGTGCTTCCATGCTCATTTAAAAGTCCTCACGGTTATGCATGTGTGGAACGCATATCAAATTTAATTGATTTAATAGACAAGTTGATTCTAATCCCATTTAAAAGTCCTCACGGTCATGCGTGGTTAGAAGATACTTGATTTCATTTTTAAATTAAATTGTAATACTACTAATCTCATTTAAAAGTCCTAACGGTTATGCATGGTTAGCAGATATTCAAATTTCCAGAAATAAATATACCACAAATAGACATATCTATATGAATTTTTGATGATTTTATCTCCATCACTTCTGAAAGTGGAATATGCGCTTGACAAGGGTAATTATGATTTTTGTTTGAGTTTTATTGAAATTTGATATTTATATTTAATTGAGTTAAATGTTTGATTCATGTCTATCACTTCATCCCTATTTTTATAACACTGTTATTCTTTTGCTGATAACAAAAGGGGGAGAGAAAAGTTAAGATTTTGTCAAATAGAATCAAGCAAAGGTCAAATAACTTTCAATTTGCATATAGGCTCATTTACATATTTTTATTTGTATGCATATATGTAGGGGGAGCCATATATGTAGGGGGAGCATCACATAAAAAGGAAGCATTCAAATAGGGGGAGCAAATGAAATTATCAAATACATTTAATATATTCAAAATCTTAAATATATGTTTGTTGTCATCAAAAGGGGGAGATTGTTGAATATGCGCTTTGCGCTATATGATTTTTGTTTGATGATAATAAACATATATACATTCATTTAAATGTATTTGGTAATGTACTATTTTGCTTTTCATAGTTTAAATAAATATTTGTTGAATAAAATTAAATTACACAGAATTCGAATTTGAATTCAAACTGAACAAGTTAAACAGATTTTGAATTCAAACAGAAATTTTATTCAAATAAATATTTTGAATAGTATGTATTTGGTTAGATAAATATTTGTTGAATAAAATTAAATTACACAGAATTCGAATTTGAATTCAAACAGAACAAGTTAAACAGATTTTGAATTCAAACAGAAATTTTAATTCAAACAAATATTTATTACAATTTTTGAATACTACAATTTCAATCTCTCACTATACATATACATTTTTGATTACATCACGATTACATCACAAATATTTTTACATTGATAACCTCACTACATATCACTCACACTCGTATCTTGTCTTCAACTGCATTCCAGTTTAAATCCAGCATCTGAGAAATCTGCAAAAATATTCACTAACGCAGTAAAATTGAAAAAGAAATATTTTTGCAATTCAAAAATAAAAAAATAATGTTTGAAAATATGATTTGCCTCAGTTATTTGGGTTGTTCGTCATAATTTAAATTTGAATTCATCATACACGAACAACTTGTGACATACACAGTGTATTACTGTATATGCCACTAGGCCGTGCACGTCGATATATACACTTGATTGATTTACAGGGACAGACGAGCACAGGTCAAACCCAAATGAAAAAACCGGGTTCAACTCACGTGCAATAACATTGAAAATCACGACACGAGCACAAGGTCAAACCCGAGTTTTTTTTGAAAAACTGGATTCAACACAGGGCAGGTCACAAGCCAAAAACAGTGCAACAAAACTCAATATCGAGCATGCATGAAACATGAAACAGTGGATTGAACCAGAAACATGATCAACACAGCAATGCAAATACCAGACAACAATTTCATCAAATATGCTAAAGTCCAGATGCATCAGGTTGAAAATGTTCAAAGCACAAGTATACAACAAAGTGACTGAAGCAACTACCAAACAAACATAACATGCAGTTTGTTGTGTTACGAGCTCGAGCACAGTTGAAGCTCAAGACATCAAGTGATACAAGTATGCAACAACAGTAAACCGTGCTTCACGATGAACTTATGGTCATAAACACAGTAACACAAACAGATGCATTAAAGAACAGCAGCCCCAAAACCAAGACAGTAGTGTGCAACAGTATCAAATACAATATGGACACAACCTGCCTCAAATGCACAATTCAAATCAAAGACAATAGCAATAATATACACAAGTGCAGATGAACAGATATGGGCCAAAATCAATATAACCAAGGCCAAGCACAGTGGACTCATGTCGAAACAGCAAGTCAGTGGCAAGACACAAACTGCAGTGGACAGACCAGAGTGCAACAGGCAAGTACAATGCAACAACACGACTTATGGCAGTGAAACTCAAGCAAGTGCAGACAACAGCAACTAAATGCAACAAACTCAAATGTCCAGTTACAACTACAGAGTCGAGTGCATGCTATAGCAATAAAACCAAGGCCGATGTATGATCAAGATCAAATGCAAACTCAGTATACATATATGCACAGGTACAAACAACAGTGAGCACACTCATATGAACAAATGCAAAGAACAGTGAAGCATGCACATAGGCCACCAGTGAAACAAAGTAATATATACATGAACAAGTGTAGCATCTGTTACAGTGAAAAAGCCCAAGTCAAGATGGAGTTACAACAATGCATCAGTGAGGAACACAACAACAATGAATACTGCAACAACCAAATGGAGACGGCATCCCACAATATCGAGAAGTTTAGAAAATCAAATGGCCGAAGTAAACACTCAGTATCAAGGCCGAAGTGACATTGAATCGCAAATTCAATGATGAACAAGTCAACAAAGTGAAAATTCACGAAATCATTATTGTCAAAGTCAAACAAGTGTTCACCGTGATAGCCAAGCAAATTGACAACGAAATCAAATCAATATCGTGTTATTCAAGTAATATGAACAAGTCAGTGAAATCTCGTGCATCAATACAAGATGGAACGAACGAAGACAAATTCAAATGAACGAATACGAACGCAAAAATAGGATTTCGAATCCTATATAACCCAATCATCACTGGCAAATTAAATCATCGAGTTCAAGCATCAACCAGCAAAGCAAAAGGAGAAAAATACATACCGAAAAAGTAGAACGAATTCGATCCAAAATTGAAGAGCCGTAAGCAAATCAAAAGCACCGAAGCCTACTATCGAACGAGAACGAGCGGCGCTTCAATTTTGCACAACCCTAGTTTAAATCGTAAGGAGTAAAAGCAATTTGCATAAACTCTAATTCGCAAAAAGGAACGAAAGAGGATCGGCCATAATTTCACAAGCAACAGCAAAAAGGAACGGAGCAAAGTCAAACGGGATAAAGAAAAAGTGGACCGGCCTTGGTTAAAAAAAAAAAAAAGGGGCTTTCTTTATTTAAGGGTTTTTAATTTTGGTTCAGGGTTGTTTAAGTACTGTTTTTTTAATTGTTGTTTTTAACTTTTTCAAATCGAAAACTGGTAAATCACCACCTAGGGTTTAGGTCGTGTCAGATTGTCTAGTTAGAATTAGTTCAGTGAGCAGGGTGTGCGAGTTTGCAAAGTTCTATTGTAGGCGGGAGCAGAGTTTGCGAGTAAACGAAGCTCTATAGGCGGGAGGCAAAGTTTGCGAGTAAACGAAACTCTATAGGCGGGAGCAGGGTGTGCGAGTCTAGTGGAGTGTTTGTGAGCGGGAGCAAATGTTTGCGAGCAGGGTGTGCGAGTCTAGTAGAGTGTTTGTGAGCGGAAGCAAATGTCTGCGAGTCTAGTAGATTGTTTGTAAGCGTGATACTGTTTAATTCTAATAGAAATCTGTGAATGCAGCAGTAGGCAGGGGTTGCCAAAGCTGGGTAAATTTTTTGTGTAATTTACTTTTCAGCATATTTATTTCTGCTATTATATTTCTGTGTTTAATTCGAGAAAATCTGCTATAACCCTATTCACCCCCCCTCTAGGGTTAATCTAGATCCTACAAGTGGTATCAGAGCCCGGAATTTTTTTTATATTTAACTCTAGAGTCATGAGTCTACAAAATAATGCTTTTTCTGAGGGGCAATCTATTGCTAGGCCACCCATGTTTAACGGGAACGATTATGCTTATTGGAAAGTTAGGATGAGTATTTATCTTAGTTCCGTTGATTATGATGTTTGGGATATTATTGAAACTGGCTATAAACCTCCCACTATAATCGTTGGTGGTACTGAGATTCCTAAACCTAAGGATTGGTGGGATGCTAACGATAAGAGATTGAAAACGAAAAATGCTAAAGCCATGAATGCTTTGATATGTGCTCTTGATAAAAATGAATTTAATAGAATTTCTCATTGTACAACAACACAGGAAATCTGGCATACTTTGGAGGTGACACACGAAGGAACTTCTCAAGTCAAGGAGTCTCGTCTAGCCCTATTCAGCAATGAATACGAGAACTTTGTGATGGACAAAGGCGAGAGCATAAAAGACATGTTTGGACGTTTTTCAACCTTGGTATACAACGCTAGAGCGCTTGGGAAGGTCTTCACTGAGGTAGAGCTTGTGAGGAAGGTGCTACGAGTTTTACCAATGAACTTTGAGGCAAAAGTCACAGCAATCCAAGAATCGAAAGATCTGAGCAAACTAAGCATGGAGGAGTTGATTGGCAACTTGATGACATATGAGCTTGAGTTAAAAGCAAAGGAAGAACGCAACAACTCCGAACCAAAGAAGAAGACGATTGCCTTAAAGAGTAAAGAAGAAAGCGATGAAGAAGATCCAATTGAAGAGCTGGCAATGGCTGTCCATAATCTTAGAAGATGGAGTAGATTCAAGCCACGAAAGAAGAAAACAAAGGGCAGTAGGTCAAAAGATTCCGAAAATTCCGATAACGAACTGACGTGTTATAACTGCAACAAGCCTGGCCACATCAAACCAAAATGCCCACTTCTCAAAAACAACAAAGAAAAGAAAAAGGCGAAGAAGGTATTTACAGCGACTTGGGATGATGAAGAAGGAGAGGAAGCTTCGGATAGCAGCTCAGAGGAGGCTAACTTGTGTTGCATGGCAAAATCAGAATCAGAAGCAACCTCCGACGAATCTAGTGAGGCGGGTGAGTTTTCTTATAAAGAACTTATTTTTATGTGTTCTGATCTTACTAAGGTAGTGGATACTCTTGAATCTAAAATTGAAAAACTGAAATCTGATAGGAGAGAATTTGCTCGTGAAAATTTTAGGTTAAAAACTGAACTTGAAAATATTCAAAACCTAGAGTGTAAAAAATGTAAGATTTTAGATTCAGAATTATCAAAACTGAGGAATAACTTTGAAAGTCTTGAAAATGAAGACTTGAATCTTAAGGAAACCATCGACACTAGGAGAAAGGATTTTATTAATCGATGCACCTCACTTGTTACTGAAAACTCAACATTAAAAACCAAATTCCAAAATCTTGAGAAATCTTTGAATAACTTTTCAAGAGGCGAAAAATCTTTCAACATGCTATTGGGAAATCAAATTTTTGCTAACAATAGAAAAGGACTAGGCTTTGGGAAATCACAAAATGATGATAATGCAAAAAGTAAAAGTGTTTTTGCTCGATCTGAAATAATTGGAAATCATGTTGAAAATCATAGTCATAGGAACACAAAATTTAATCAAGTCAATTTAATGAGCTCGTTTTGTAGAGAATTTGGACATAATCGAAATAATTGTTGGTATAGACCCAAACACGTGAAAACTATACCAATTTGGGTTCCAAAAGGCACAAATATAAAATCTTTGAAAGTCAAACAAATTTGGGTGCCAAAAGGAACATATATAAATAGTTTTGAGTCTCCAAAAACATATTTTTCATATTCTGCCACTAACAACAATGGACCTATAAAAACAAATAGGTCACATAAATCTTTTATCGTGTAGGTGTGGTGGCAGGCTAAGGAACAACAACAGTGTTATCTGGATTTCGGCTGTTCCAGAAACACAACGGACGACAAAGCAAAGTTCCTTAGCCTAGTATAAAGGTGACAGAATCACAATGGGCAATCACGAAAAATTATCGTAAAGGTAAAACAGGTAATTGTTTTTAAATGTGATTATCTGCACCATATCTAAATTAAAATCAGCCAATATTGAGATGAACAAAAGATGATGATTTTGATTCTATGATTTTTTCAAAATATTGACCAATCACCTTTAAAATAGAATTACTTGGAGTAATTATGATGGTTGACTGATTCGGATTTAACTAATATGATTTTTAGACTTGTTCTTATTTATGACATTGATTTGTGCTTAATTGATGACCAATCAGATTTTCAACTTTGAACTAATCCATATAAATTTGTTCGGTCAAATGATGGTATTTGATTACTCATGCTACACGTAGATATATTTTGCTCACTGCTTGTAAATTTGCACGATTTCAATTTTCATGTGAAAGTTGTTGAAAAAGAACTTTATGAAATTGTTGAAACTTCAAGAAATTGTTTTGAAATAATAATGAAGTTTTAATGACTGTTGATAGTTGTTCATCCTATGGCCTCTAAGATTGACACTATGATATGTTTTTGATTGTTAACACGACTTAAATTCAAATTCAAAAGAATTGATGTTAAGTTTGAAATTCTTGGTGCACACTTCATGTTTTGGTCAATCAAATTCAAAGAATGAATATTGAGTGAAATTTAAATTCAGATGCAGATTACACTGGTAATATGGTTGATAAAAAAAAACTACTAAGTGTAACGTGATTAATTTTTGAAACATTCATTTGCTGCATCATTTTTTTTAAAAGAAAATATCTGCATATTTTTCACTTGAAATAATTTTCAAATAGCAGAAAATTTTCTTATAAACCCCCCTCGAGAAAATCATGTTTGACCATATTTACAGCTTAATCATTTTTGAAAAATTGATTTTATAATTTTTAATTTGATTTTAAATGACAAATTTGACTAATCTGACTCCCTTTGATTATCGAAAAGATAAATAGTGATTGAAAAAGAGATGAGTGTTGATATTTATCATATATTATAACTCGAGAAAGTATAATTAGAAATTTTCTTTAGAATTTCATAACAAGAGTTATAAAAACTTTCTGTTGGGTTAAAATTCCATCACCATTTCTATTTCTATCATCTTTCTATCGACCATCACTCATCAAGATCATATTTAGTATGTAAATTTGTGGTAGTTTACAAAGGAAATCATTTGTTCTTCAATATCTTTAAATCTGTGAAGGAAATTATTTGTGCTTCAACTTATTATATTTAGCAATAAAAATAAATATCCAAAGTATTCACTCTCATTTAAAAGTCCTCATGGTTATGCATGGGTGAATTACTTTGATTTTTGATTATGTGCTTCCATGCTCATTTAAAAGTCCTCACGGTTATGCATGTATGGAACGCATATCAAATTTAATTGATTTAATAGACAAGTTGATTCTAATCCCATTTAAAAGTCCTCACGGTCATGCGTGGTTAGAAGATACTTGATTTCATTTTTAAATTAAATTGTAATACTACTAATCTCATTTAAAAGTCCTAACGGTTATGCATGGTTAGTAGATATTCAAATTTCCAGAAATAAATATACCACAAATAGACATATCTATATGAATTTTTGATGATTTTATCTCCATCACTTCTGAAAGTGGAATATGCGCTTGACAAGGGTAATTATGATTTTTGTTTGAGTTTTATTGAAATTTGATATTTATATTTAATTGAGTTAAATGTTTGATTCATGTCTATCACTTCATCCCTATTTTTATAACACTGTTATTCTTTTGCTGATAACAAAAGGGGAGAGAAAAGTTAAGATTTTGTCAAATAGAATCAAGCAAAGGTCAAATAACTTTCAATTTGCATATAGGCTCATTTACATATTTTTATTTGTATGCATATATGTAGGGGGAGCCATATATGTAGGGGGAGCATCACATAAAAAGGAAGCATTCAAATAGGGAGAGCAAATGAAATTATCAAATACATTTAATATATTCAAAATCTTAAATATATGTTTGTTATCATCAAAAGGGGGAGATTGTTGAATATGCGCTTTGCGCTATATGATTTTTGTTTGATGATAATAAACATATATACATTCATTTAAATGTATTTGGTAATGTACTATTTTGTTTTTCATAGTTTAAATAAATATTCGTTGAATAAAATTAAATTACACAGAATTCGAATTTGAATTCAAACAGAACAAGTTAAACAGATTTTGAATTCAAACAGAAATTTTATTCAAACAAATATTTTGAATAGTATGTATTTGGTTAGATAAATATTTGTTGAATAAAATTAAATTACACAGAATCCGAATTTGAATTCAAACAGAACAAGTTAAACAGATTTTGAATTCATACAGAAATTTTTATTCAAACAAATATTTATTACAATTTTTGAATAGTACAATTTCAATCTCTCACTATACATATACATTTTTGATTACATCACGATTACATCACAAATATTTTTACATTGATAACCTCACTACATATCACTCACACTCGTATCTTGTCTTCAACTGCATTCCAGTTTAAATCCAGCATCTGAGAAATCTGCAAAAATATTCACTAACGCAGTAAAATTGAAAAAGAAATATTTTTGCAATTCAAAAATAAAAAAATAATTTTTGAAAATATGATTTGCCTCGGTTATTTGGGTTGTTCGTCATAATTTAAATTTGAATTCATCATACACGAACAACTTGTGACACACACAGTGTATTACTGTATATGCCACTAGGCCGTGCACGTCGATACATACACTTGATTGATTTACAGGGACAGACGAGCACAGGTCAAACCCAAATGAAAAAACCTGGTTCAACTCACGTGCAATAACATTGAAAATCACGACACGAGCACAAGGTCAAACCCGAGTTTTTTTTTGAAAAACTGGATTCAACACAGGGCAGGTCACAAGCCAAAAACAGTGCAACAAAACTCAATGTCGAGCATGCATGAAACATGAAACAGTGGATTGAACCAGAAACATGATCAGCACAGCAATGCAAAGACCAGACAACAATTTCATCAAATATGCTAAAGTCCAGATGCATCAGGTTGAAAATGTTCAAAGCACAAGTAAACAACAAAGTGACTGAAGCAACTACCAAACAAACATAACATGCAGTTTGCTGTGTTACGAGCTCGAGCACAGTTGAAGCTCAAGATATCAAGTGATACAAGTATGCAACAATAGTAAACCATGCTTCACGATGAACTTATGGTCATAAACACAATAACACACACAGATGCATTAAAGAACAGCAGCCCCAAAACCAAGACAGTAGTGTGCAACAGTATCAAATACAATATGGACACAACCTGCCTGAAATGCACAATTCAAATCAAAGACAACAGCAATAATATACACAAGTGCAGATGAACAGATATGGGCCAAAATCAATATAACCAAGGCCAAGCACAGTGGACTCATGTCGAAACAGCAAGTCAGTGGCAAGACACAAACTGCAGTGGACAGACCAGAGTGCAACAGGCAAGTACAATGCAACAACACGACTTATGGCAGTGAAACTCAAGCAAGTGCAGACAACAGCAACTAAATGCAACAAACTCAAATGTCCAGTTACAACTACAGAGTCGAGTGCATGCTATAGCAATAAAACCAAGGCCGAAGTATGATCAAGATCAAATGCAAACTCAGTATACATATATGCACAGGTACAAACAACAGTGAGCACACTCATATGAACAAATGCAAAGAACAGTGAAGCATGCACATAGGCCACCAGTGAAACAAAGTAATATATACATGAACAAGTGTAGCATCTGTTGCAGTGAAAAAGCCCAAGTCAAGATGGAGTTACAACAATGCATCAGTGAGGAACACAACAACAATGAATACTGCAACAACCAAATGGAGACGGCATCCCACAATATCCAGAAGTTTAGAAAATCAAATGGCCGAAGTAAACACTCAGTATCAAGGCCGAAGTGACAGTGAATCGCAAATTCAATGATGAACAAGTCAACAAAGTGAAAATTCACGAAATCAGTATTGTCAAAGTCAAACAAGTGTTCACCGTGATAGCCAAGCAAATTGACAACGAAATCAAATCAATATCGTGTTATTCAAGTAATATGAACAAGTCAGTGAAATCTCGTGCATCAATACAAGATCGAACGAACGAAGACAAATTCAAATGAACAAATACGAATGCAAAAATAGGATTTCGAATCCTATATAACCCAATCATCACTGGCAAATTAAATCATCGAGTTCAAGCATCAACCAGCAAAGCAAAAGGAGAAAAATACATACCGAAAAAGCAGAACGAATTCGATCCAAAATTGAAGAGCCGTAAGCAAATCAAAAGCACCGAAGCCTACTATCGAACGAGAACGAGCGGCGCTTCAATTTTGCACAACCCTAGTTTAAATCGCAAGGAGTAAAAGCAATTTGCAGAAACCCTAATTCGTAAAAAGGAACGAAAGAGGATCGGCCATAATTTCACAAGCAACAACAAAAAGGAACGGAGCAAAGTCAAACGGGCTAAAGAAAAAGTGGACCGGCCTTGGTTAAAAAAAAAAAAAAGGGGCTTTCTTTATTTAAGGGTTTTTAATTTTGGTTCAGGGTTGTTTAAGTACTGTTTTTTTTAATTGTTGTTTTTAACTTTTTCAAATCGAAAACTGGTAAATCACCGCCTAGGGTTTAGGTCGTGTCAGATTGTCTAGTTAGAATTAGTTCAGTGAGCAGGGTGTGCGAGTTTGCAAAGTTCTATTGTAGGCGGGAGCAGAGTTTGCGAGTAAATGAAGCTCTATAGGCGGGAGGCAAAGTTTGCGAGTAAACGAAACTCTATAGGCGGGTGCAGGGTGTGCGAGTCTAGTAGAGTGTTTGTGAGCGGGAGCAAATGTTTGCGAGCAGGGTGTGCGAGTCTAGTAGAGTGTTTGTGAGCGGGAGCAAATGTCTGCGAGTCTAGTAGATTGTTTGTAAGCGTGATACTGTTTAATTCTAATAGAAATCTGTGAATGCAGCAGTAGGCAGGGGTTGCCGAAGCTGGGTAAATTTTGTGTGTGATTTACTTTTCAGCATATTTATTTCTGCTATTATATTTCTGTGTTTAATTCGAGAAAATTTGCTATAACCCTATTCACCCCCTCTCTAGGGTTAATCTAGATCCTACACGTTTCAAATCCATGCATTTCTAAAAGTCGTACGGCACTGTTTCGCCATTTCGGACGGATGTTGCACCTTGCACCGTGGATGTTGCAGCCTGTAGATATCGATTATTCGGACGGCCATAACTTCTGCCTCGTTTAGAGTTACGGGAGCCATAACCTTTTAAAAAGAAGTCCTCGATGAGTTCTACGGCTTTGACATCTTTCAGCCATCAATGGATAGATTAATGCCCAAAAAGGACAACCCGAATCTCAATCGGGTCTCGTAAGTTTTTTACCCTTCGTTTTTTCGACACGTGGATTTTTACGGTAAAACGGGATTACCGCGGCCCGTCTTCGACTTCCCATCGCTGGAGATTGGTGCACCTTGGTACTGTTCCATTTCAAATCCATGCATGCATTTCTAAAAGTCGTACGGCACTGTTTCACCATTTCGGACGGATGTTGCACCATGCACCGTGGATGTTGCACCCTGTAGATATCGATTATTCAAACGGCCATAACTTCTAGCTCGTTTAGAGTTACGGGAGCCATAACCTGTCAAAACGAAGGCCACGATGAGTTCTACGGCTTTGACAGCTTTCAGCCGTCAACGGATAGATTAATTCCGAAGAAGGACAACCCGAATCTCAATCGGGTCTCGTAAGTTTTTTACCATTCGTTTTTTCGACACGTGGATTTTTACGGTAAAACAGGATTACCGTGGCCTATCTTCGACTTCCCATCGCTGGAGAGTGTGCACCGTGGTACTGTTTCGTTTCAAATCCATACACGAAATTCTAAAAGTCGTACGGCACTGTTTCGCCATTTCGAACGGATGTTGCACCTTGCACCGTGGATGTTGCACCCTATAGATATCGATTATTCGGACGGCCATAACTTCTGGCTCGTTTAGGGTCACGGGAGCCATAACCTGTCATAACGAAGGGCTCGATGAGTTCTATGGCTTTGACAGCTTTCAGCCGTCAACGGATAGATTAATGCCCAAAAAGGACAACCCGAATCTCAATCGGGTCTCGTAAGATTTTTACCCTTCGTTTTTTCGACACGTGGATTTTTACGGTAAAACAGGATTACGGTGGCTTGCCTTCGATTTACCATCGCTGGAGAGTGGTTCACCATGGTACTGTTCCGTTTCAAATCCATGCATGCATTTCTAAAATTCGTACGCCACTGTTTCGCCATTTCGGACGGATGTTGCACCTTGCACCGTGGATGTTGCACCCTGTAGATATCGATTATTCGGACGGCCATAACTTCTGGCTCGTTTAGAGTTACGGGAGCCATAACCTGTCAAAACGAAGGCCTCGATGATTTCTGCGGCTTTGACAGCTTTCAGCCGTCAATGGATAGATTAATGCCCAAAAAGGATAACCCGAATCTCAATCAGGTCTCGTAAGTTTTTTACCCTTCGTTTTTTCGACACGTGGATTTTTACGGTAAAACAGGATTATGATGGCTGGCCTTTGATTTACCAACGCTGGAGAGTGGTGCACCATGGTACTGTTCCGTTTCAAATCCATGCACGCATTTCCAAAAGTCGTACGACACTGTTTCGCCATTTCAGACGGATGTTGCACCTTGCACCGTGGATGTTGCACCCTGTAGATATCGATTATTCGGACGGCCGTAACTTCTGGCTCGTTTAGAGTTACGGGAGCCATAACCTGTCAAAACGAAGGACTCGATGAGTTCTACGGCTTTGACAGCTTTCAGCCGTCAACGGATAGATTAATGCCCAAAAAGGACAACCCGAATCTAAATCGGGTCTTGTAAGTTTTTTACCCTTCGTTTTTTCGACACGTGGATTTTTACGGTAAAACGGGATTACCGTGGCCCATCTTCGACTTCCCATCGCTGGAGAGTGGTGCACCATGGTACTGTTCCGTTTCAAATCCATGCATGCATTTCTAAAAGTAGTACGGCACTGTTTCCCCATTTCGGACGGATGTTGCACCTTGCACCGTTGATGTTGCACCCTGTAGATATCGATTATTCGGACGGCCATAACTTCTGGCTCGTTTAGAGTTACGGGAGCCATAACCTGTCAAAACGAAGGCCTCGATGAGTTCAACGGTTTTGACAGCTTTCAGCCGTCAACGGATAGATTAACGCCCAAAACGGACAACCCGAATCTCAATCGGGCCTCGTAAGTTTTTTACCCTTCGTTTATTTAACACGTGGATTTTTACGGTAAAACGGGATTACCGTGGCCCGTCTTCGACTTCCCATCGCAGGAGAGTGGTGCACCATGGTATTGTTCCGTTTCAAATCCATGCACGCATTTCTAAAAGTCGTACGACACAGTTTCACCATTTCGGACGAATGTTGCACCTTGCACCGTGGATGTTGCACCTTGTAGATATCGATTATTCGAACGGCCATAACTTCTGGCTCGTTTAGAGTTACAAAAGCCATAACCTGTCAAAACGACGTCCTCGATGAGTTCTACGGCTTTGACTGCTTTCAGCCGTCAACGGATAGATTAATGCCCAAAAAGGACAACCCGAATCTCAATCGGGTCTCGTAAGTTTTTTACCCTTCGTTTTTTCGATACGTGGATTTTTACGGTAAAACAGGATTACCGTGGCTGGACTTCGATTTACCATCGCTGAAGAGTGGTGCACCATGGTACTGTTCCATTTCAAATCCATGCTGGTATTTCTAAAAGTCGTACGGCACTGTTTCGCCATTTCGGACGGATGTTGCACCTTGCACCGTGGATGTTGCACCCTGTAGATATCGATTATTCGGACGACCATAACTTCTGGCTCGTTTAGAGTTACGGGAGCCATGACCTGTCAAAACGAAGGCCTCGTTGAGTTCTACGGCTTTGACAGCTTTCGGCCGTCAACGGATAGATTAATGCCCAAAAAGGACAACCCGAATCTCAATCGGGTCTCGTAAGTTTTTTACCCTTCGTTTTCTCGACACGTGGATTTTTACGGTAAAACAGGATTACCGTGGCTGGTCTTCGATTTACCATCGTTGAAGAGTGGTGCACCATGGTACTGTTCCGTTTCAAATCCATGCACGCATTTCTAAAAGTCGTACGGCACTGTTTCGCCATTTCGGACGGATGTTGCACCTTGCACCATGGATGTTGCACCCTGTAGACATCGATTATTCGTACGACCATAACTTCTGGCTCGTTTAGAGTTACGGTAGCCATAACCTGTCAAAACGAAGGCCTCGATGAGTTCTACGGCTTTGACAGCTTTCAGCTGTCAACGGATAGATTAACGAACAAAAAGGACAACCCGAATCTCAATCGGGTCTCGTAAGTTTTTTCCCTTTGTTTTTTCGACATGGGGATTTTTACGGTAAAACGGGATTACCGTGGCCCGTCTTCGACTTCCCATCGCTGGAGGGTGGTGCACCATGGTACTGTTCCATTTCAAATCCATGCACGCATTTCTAAAAGTCGTACGGCACTGCTTCACTATTTCGGACGGATGTTGCACCATGCACCGTGGATGTTGCACCCTGTAGATATCGATTATTTCAAACGGCCATAACTTCTGGCTCGTTTAGAGTTACGGGAGCCATAACCTGTCAAAACGAAGACCTCGATGAGTTCTACGGCTTTGACAGCTTTCAGCCATCAACGGATAGATTAATGCCCAAAAAGGACAACCCGAATCTCAATCGGGTCTCGTAAGTTTTTTACCCTTCGTTTTTTCGACACGTGGATTTTTACGGTAAAACAGGATTACCGTGGCCCGTCTTCGACTTCCCATCGCTAGAGAGTGGTGCAACATGGTACTGTTCCGTTTCAAATCCATACACGCAATTCTAAAAGTCGTACGACACTGTTTCGCCATTTCTGACGGATGTTGCACCTTGCACCGTGGATGTTGCACCCTGTAGATATCGATTATTTGGACGGCCATAACTTCTGGCTCATTTAGAGTTACGGAAGCCATAACCTGTCAAAACGAAGGACTCGATGAGTTCTACGGCTTTGACATCTTTCAGCCGTCAATGGATAGATTAATGCCCAAAAAGGACAACATGAATCTCAATCGGGTCTCGTAAGTTTTTACCCTTCGTTTTTTCGACACGTGGATTTTTACGGTAAAACAGGATTACCGTGGCTGGCCTTCGATTTACCATCACTGGAGAGTGGTGCACCGTGGTACTGTTCCGTTTCAAATCGATGCATGCATTTCTAAAAGTCGTGCGGCACTGTTTCGCCATTTCGGACGGAGGTTGCCCCTTGCACCGTGGATGTTGCACCTTGTAGATATCGATTATATGGACGACCATAACTTCTGGCTCGTTTAGAGTTACGGGAGCCACAACCTGTCAAAACGAAGCCCTCGATGACTTCTACGGCTTGGACCGCTTTCAGCCGTCAACGGACAGATTAATGCCCAAAAAGGACAACCCGAATCTCAATCGGGTCTCGTAAGTTTTTTACCCTTCGTTTTTTCGACACGTGGATTTTTACGGTAAAACAGAATTACGGTGGCTGGTCTTCGATTTACCATCGCTATAGAGTGGTGCACCATGGTACTGTTTCATTTCAAATCCATGCACGCATTTCTAAAAGTCCTACGGCACTGTTTCGCCATTTCGGACGGATGTTGCACCTTGCACCTTGGATGTTGCACCCTGTAGATATCGATTATTCGGACGGCCATAACTTCTGGCTCGTTTAGAGGTACGAGAGCCATAACCTGTCAAAACGAAGGCCTCGATGAGTTCTACGGCTTTGACAGCTTTCAGCCGTCAACGGATAGATTAATGCCCAAAAAGGACAACCCGAATCTCAATCGGGTCTCGTAAGTTTTTTACCCTTCGTTTTTTCGACACGTGGATTTTTACGGTAAAACGGGATTACCGTTGCCCGTCTTCGACTTCCCATCGCTGGAGAGTGGTGCACCACGGTACTGTTCCGTTTCAAATCCATGCATGCATTTCTAAAAGTAGTACGGCACTGTTTCCCCATTTCGGACGGATGTGCCACCTTGCACCGTGGATGTTGCACCCCGTAGATATCGATTATTCGGACGGCCATAACTTCTGGCTCGTTTAGTGTTACGGGAGCCATAACCTGTCAAAACGAAGGCCTCGATGAGTTCAACGGTTTTGACAGCTTTCAGCCGTCAACGGATAGATTAACGCCCAAAAAGGACAACCCGAATCTCAATCGGGTCTCGTAAGTTTTTTACCCTTCGTTTTTTCGACACGTGGATTTTTACGGTAAAACGGGATTACCGTGGCCCGTCTTCGACTTCCCATTGCTGGAGAGTGGTGCACCATGTTATTGTTCCGTTTCAAATCCATGCACGCATTTCTAAAAGTCGTACGGCACAGTTTCGCCATTTCGAACGAATGTTGCACCTTGCACCGTGGATGTTGCACCTTGTAGATATCGATTATTCGAACGACCATAACTTCTGGCTCGTTTAGAGTTACAAAAGGCATAACCTTTCAAAACGAAGTCCTTGATGAGTTCTACGGTTTTGACAGCTTTCAGCCGTCAACGGATAGATTAATGCCCAAAAAGGACAACCCGAATCTCAATCGGGTCTCGTAAGTTTTTTACCCTTCGTTTTTTCGATACGTGGATTTTTACAGTAAAACAAGATTACCGTGGCTGGACTTCGATTTAACATCGCTAGAGAGTGGTGCACCATGGTACTGTTCCATTTCAAATCCATGCACGTATTTCTAAAAGTCGTACGGCACTGTTTCGCCATTTCGGACGGATGTAGCACCTTGCACCATGGATGTTGCACCCTGTAGATATCGATTATTCGGACGGCCATAACTTCTGGCTCGTTTAGAGTTACGGGAGCCATGACTTGTCAAAACGAAGGCCTCGTTGAGTTCTACGGCTTTGACAGCTTTCGGCCGTCAACGGATAGATTAATGCCCAAAAAGGACAACCCGAATCTCAATCGGGTCTCGTAAGTTTTTTACCCTTCGTTTTTTCGACACGTGGATTTTTACGGTAAAATAGGATTACCGTGGCTGGTCTCCGATTTATCATCGTTGGAGAGTGGTGCACCATGGTACTGTTCCGTTTCAAATCCATGCACGCATTTCTAAAAGTCTTACGGCACTGTTTTGCCATTTAGAATGGATGTTGCACCTTGCACCGTGGATGTTGCACCCTGTAGATATCGATTATTCGGACAGCCATAACTTCTGGCTCGTTTAGAGTTACGGGAGCCATAACCTGTCAAAACGAAGGCCTCGATGAGTTCTACGGCTTTGACAGCTTTCAGCCGTCAACGGATAGATTAACGAACAAAAAGGACAACCCGAATCTCAATCGGGTCTCGTAAGTTTTTTCCCTTTGTTTTTTCGATATGTGGATTTTTACGGTAAAACGGGATTACCGTGGCCCGTCTTCGACTTCCCATCGCTGGAGAGTGGTGCACCATGGTACTGCTGCGTTTCAAATCCATGCACGCATTTCTAAAAGTCATACGGCACTGTTTCACTATTTCGGACGGAAGTTGCACCATGCACCGTGGATGTTGCACCCTGTAGATATCGATTATTCAAACGGCCATAACTTCTGGCCCGTTTAGAGTTATGGGAGCCATAACCTGTCAAAATGAAGGCCTCGATGAGTTCTACGGCTTTGACAGCTTTCAGCCGTCAACGGATAGATTAATGCCCAAAAAGGACAACCCGAATCTCAATCGGGTCTCGTAAGTTTTTTACCCTTCGTTTTTTCGACACGTGGATTTTTACGGTAAAACAGGATTACCGTGGCCCGTCTTCGACTTCCCATCGCTAGAGAGTGGTGCAACATGGTACTGTTCCGTTTCAATTCCATACACGCATTTCTAAAAGTCGTACGACATTGTTTCCCCATTTTTGACGGATGTTGCACCTTGCACCGTGGATGTTGCACCCTGTAGATATCGATTATTTGGACAGCCATAACTTCTGGCTCGTTTAGAGTTACGGGAGCCATAACCTGTCAAAACGAAGGACTCGATGTGTTCTACGGCTTTGACATCTTTCAGCCGTAGATTAATGCCCAAAAAGGACAACCCGACTCTCAATCGGGTCTCGTAAGTTTTTTACCCTTCGTTTTTTCGACACGTGGATTTTTACGGTAAAACAGGATTACCGTGGCTGGCCTTCGATTTACCATCACTGGAGAGTGGTGCATCGTGGTACTGTTCCGTTTCAAATCGATGCATGCATTTCTAAAAGTCGTACGGCACTGTTTCGCCATTTCGGACGGATGTTGCCCCTTGCACCGTGGATGTTGCACCTTGTAGATATCGATTATACGGACCACCATAACTTCTGGCTCGTTTAGAGTTACGGGAGCCACAACCTGTCAAAACGAAGGCCTCGATGAGTTCTACGGCTTGGACTGCTTTCAGCCGTCAACAGACAGATTAATGCCCAAAAATGACAACAAGAATCTCAATCGGGTCTCGTAAGTTTTTTACCCTTCGTTTTTTCGACACGTGGATTTTTACGGTAAAACAGAATTACGGTGGCTGGTCTTCGATTTACCATCGCTGGAGAGTGGTTCACCATGGTACTGTTCCGTTTCAAATCCATGCATGCATTTCTAAAAGTCGTACGGCACTGTTTCGCCATTTCGGACGGATGTTGCACCTTGCACCGTGGATGTTGCACCCCGTAGATATCGATTATTCGGACGGCCATAACTTCTGGCTCGTTTAGAGTTACGGGAGCCATAACCTGTCAAAACGAAGGCCTCGATGAGTTCTACGGCTTTAACAGCTTTCAGCCGTCAACGGATAATTAATGCCCAAAAAGGACAATCCGAACCACAATCGCGTCTCGTAAGTTTTTTACCCTTCGTTTTTTCGACACGTGGAGTTTTACGGTAAAACAGGATTACGGTGGCTGGTCTTCGATTTTCCATCGCTGGAGAGTGGTAAACCATGGTACTGTTCCGTTTCAAATCCATGCACGCATTTCTAAAAGTCGTACGGCACTGTTTCGCCATTTCGGACGGATCTTGCACCTTGCACCGTGGATGTGTCAGCCTGTAGATATCGATTATTCGGACGGCCATAACTTCTGCCTCGTTCAGAGTTACGGGAGCCATAACCTTTTAAAACGAAGTCCTCGATGAGTTCTACGGCTTTGACAGCTTTCAGCCGTCAATGGATAGATTAATGCCCAAAAAGGACAACCTGAATCTCAATCGGGTCTCGTAAGTTCTTTACCCTTCGTTTTTTCGACACGTGGATTTTTACGGTAAAACGGGATTACCGTGGCCCGTCTTCGACTTCCCATCATTGGAGAGTGGTGCACCTTGGTACTGTTCCATTTCAAATCCATGCATGCATTTCTAAAAGTCGTACGGCACTGTTTTACCATTTCGGACGGATGTTGCACCATGCACCGTGGATGTTGCACCATGTAGATATCGATTATTCAAACGGCCATAACTTCTAGCTCGTTTAGAGTTACGGGAGCCATAACCTGTCAAAACGATGGCCTCGATGAGTTCTACGGCTTTGACAGCTTTCAGCCGTCAACAGATAGATAAATTCCCAAGAAGGACAACCCGAATCTCAATCGGGTCTCGTAAGTTTTTTACCCTTCGTTTTTTCGACACGTGGATTTTTACGGTAAAACAGGATTACCGTGGCCCATCTTCGACATTCCATCGCTGGAGAGTGTACACCATGGTACTGTTCCGTTTCAAATCCATACACGCAATTCTAAAAGTCGTACGGCACTGTTTCGCCATTTCAGACGGATGTTGCACCTTGCACCGTGGATGTCGCACCCTGTAGATATCGATTATTCGGATGGCCATAACTTCTGGCTCGTTTAGAGTTACGGGAGGCATAACCTGTCAAAACGAAGACCTCGATGAGTTCTACGGCTTTGACTGCTTTCATCCGTCAACGGGTAGATTAATGCCCAAAAAGGACAACCCGAATCTTAATCGGGTCTCGTAAGTTTTTTACCCTTCGTTTTTTCGACACGTGGATTTTTACGGTAAAACAGGATTACGGTGGCTTGCCTTCGATTTACCATCGCTGGAGAGTGGTGCACCATGGTACTGTTCCGATTCAAATCCATGCATGCATTTCTAAAAGTCGTACAGCACTGTTTCGCCATTTCGGACGGATGTTGCACCTTGCACCGTGGATGTCGCACCCTGTAGATATCGATTATTCGGACGGCCATAACTTCTGGCTCGTTTAGAGTTACGGGAGCCATAACCTGTCAAAACGAAAGCCTCGATGATTTCTGTGGCTTTGACAGCTTTCAGCCGTCAACGGATAGATTAATGCCCAAAAAGGATAACCCGAATCTCAACCGGGTCTCGTAAGTTTTTTACCCTTCGTTTTTTCGACACGTGGATTTTTACGGTAAAACAGGATTATGATGGCTGGCCTTCGATTTACCATCGCTGGAGAGTGGTGCACCATGGTACTGTTCCGTTTCAAATCCATGCACACATTTCTAAAAGTCGTACGGCACTGTTTCGGCATTTCAGACGGATGTTGCACCTTGCACCGTGGATGTTGCACCCTGTAGATATCGATTATTCGGACGGCCGTAACTTATGGCTCGTTTAGAGTTACGGGAGCCATAACCAGTCAAAACGAAGGACTCGATGAGTTCTACGGCTTTGACAGCTTTCAGCCATCAACGGATAGATTAATGCCCAAAAAGGACAACCCGAATCTCAATCGGGTCTCGTAAGTTTTTTACCCTTCGTTTTTTCGACACGTGGATTTTTACGGTAAAACGGGATTACCGTGGCCCGTCTTCGACTTCCCATCGCTGGAGAGTGGTGCACCATGGTACTGTTCCGTTTCAAATCCATGCACGCATTTCTAAAAGTCGTACGGCACTGTTTCCCCATTTCGGACGGATGTTGCACCTTGCACCGTGGATATTGCACCCTGTAGATATCGAATATTCAAATGGCCATAACTTCTGGCTCGTTTAGAGTTACGGGAGCCATAACCTGTCAAAACGAAGGCCTCGATGATTTCTGCGGTTTTGACAGCTTTCAGCCGTCAACGGATAGATTAATGCCCAAAAAGGATAACCCGAATCTCAATCGGGTCTCGTAAGTTTTTTACCCTTCATTTTTTCGACACGTGGATTTTTACGGTAAAACAGGATTTTGATGGCTGGCCTTCGATTTACCATCGCTGGATAGTGGTGCACCATGGTACTGTTCCGTTTCAAATCCATGCACGCATTTCTAAAAGTCGTACGGCACTGTTTCGCCATTTCAGACGGATGTTGCACCTTGCACCGTGGATGTTGCACCCTGTAGAAATCGATTATTCGGACGGCCGTAACTTCTGGTTCGTTTAGAGTTACAGGAGCCATAACCTGTCAAAACGAAGGCCACGATGAGTTCAACGGCTTTGATAGCTTTCAGCCGTCAACGAATAGATTAACGCCCAAAAAGGACAACCCGAATCTCAATCGGGTCTCGTAAGTTTTTTACCCTTCGTTTTTTCGACACGTGGATTTTTACGGTAAAACGGGATTACCGTGGCCCGTCTACGACTTTCCATCGCTGAAGAGTGGTGCACCATGGTATTGTTCCGTTTCAAATCCATGCACGCATTTCTAAAATTCGTACGGCACTGTTTCGCCATTTCGGAAGAATGTTGCACCTTGCACCGTGGATGTTGAACCATGTAGATATCGATTATTCGAACGGCCATAACTTCTGGCTCGTTTAGAGTTACAAAAGCCATAACCTGACAAAACGAAGGCCTCGATGAGTTCTACGGTTTTGACAGCTTTCAGCTGTCAACGGAAAGATTAATGCCCAAAAAGGACAACCCGAATCTCAATCGGGTCTCGTAAGTTTTTTACCCTTCGTTTTTTCGATACGTGGATTTCTACGGTAAAACAGGATTACTGTGGCTGGACTTCGATTTACCATCGTTGGAAAGTGGTGCACCACGGTACTGTTCCGTTTCAAACCCATGCACACATTTCTAAAAGTCGTACGGCACTGTTTCGCCATTTCGGACGGATGTTGCACCATGCACCGTGGATGTTGCACCCTATAGATATCGATTATTCAAACGACCATAACTTCTGGCTCGTTTAGAGTTACGGGAGCCATAACCTGTCAAAACGAAGGCCTCGTTGAGTTCTACGGCTTTGACAGCTTTCAGCCGTCAACGGATAGATTAATGCCCAAAAAGGACAACCCGAATCTCAATCGGGTCTCGTAAGTTTTTTACCCTTCGTTTTTTCGACACGTGGATTTTTACGGTAAAACAGGATTACCGTGGCTGGTCTTCGATTTACCATCGTTGGAAAGTGGTGCACCACGGTACTGTTCCGTTTCAAACCCATGCACACATTTCTAAAAGTCGTACGGCACTGTTTCGCCATTTCGGACGGATGTTGCACCTTGCACCGTGGATGTTGCACCCTGTAGATATCGATTATTCGGACGGCCATAACTTCTGGCTCGTTTAGAGTTACGGGAGCCATAACCTGTCAAAACGAAGGCCTCGTTGAGTTCTACGGCTTTGACGGCTTTCAGCCGTCAACGGATAGATTAATGCCCAAAAAGGACAACCCGAATCTCAATCGGGTCTCGTAAGTTTTTTACCCTTCGTTTTTTCGACACGTGGATTTTTACGGTAAAACAGGATTACCGTGGCTGGTCTTCGATTTACCATCGTTGGAAAGTGGTGCACCACGGTACTGTTCCGTTTCAAACCCATGCACACATTTCTAAAAGTCGTACGGCACTGTTTCGCCATTTCGGACGGATGTTGCACCTTGCACCGTGGATGTTGCACCCTGTAGATATCGATTATTCGGACGGCCATAACTTCTGGCTCGTTTAGAGTTACGGGAGCCATAACCTGTCAAAACGAAGGCCTCGATGAGTTCTACGGCTTTGACGGCTTTCAGCCGTCAATGGATAGATTAACGAACAAAAAGGACAACCCGAATCTCAATCGGGTCTCGTAAGTTTTTTCCCTTTGTTTTTTCGACATGTGGATTTTTACGGTAAAACGGGATTACCGTGGCCCGTCTTCGACTTCCCATCGCTGGAGAGTGGTGCACCATGGTACTATTCCGTTTCAAATCCATGCACGCATTTCTAAAAGTCGTACGGCACAGTTTCACCATTTCGGACGGATGTTGCACCATGCACCGTGGATGTTGCACCCTGTAGATATCGATTATTCAAACGGCCATAACTTCTGGCTCGTTTAGAGTTACGGAAGCCATAACCTGTCAAAACGAAGGCCTCGAGGATTTCTACGGCTTTGACAGCTTTCAGCCGTCAACGGATAGATTAATGCCTAAAAGGACAACCCGAATCTCAATCGGGTCTCGTAAGTTTTTTACCCTTTTTTTTTCGACACGTGGATTTTTACGGTAAAACATGATTACCGTGGCCCGTCTTCGACTTCCCATCGCTAGAGAGTGGTGCAACATGGTACTGTTCCGTTTCAAATCCATAAACGCATTTCTAAAAGTCGTACGACACTGTTTCGCCATTTCTGACGGATGTTGCACCTTGCATCGTGGATGTTGCACCCTGTAGATATCGATTATTTGGACGACCATAACTTCTGGCTCGTTTAGAGTTACGGGAGCCATAACCTGTCAAAACGAAGGACTCGATGAGTTCTACGGCTTTGACATTTTTCAGCCGTCAATGGATAGATTAATGCCCAAAAAGGACAACCCGAATCTCAATCGGGTCTCGTAAGTTTTTTACCCTTCGTTTTTTCGACACGTGGATTTTTACGGTAAAACAGGATTACGGTGGCTGGTCTTCGATTTACCTTCGCTGGAGAGTGGTGCACCGTGGTACTGTTCCGTTTCAAATCCTTGCACGCATTTCTAAAAGTCGTACGGCACTGTTTCGCCATTTCGGACGGATGTTGCACCTTGCACCGTGGATGTTGCACCCTGTAGATATCGATTATTCGGACGGCCATAACTTTTGGCTCGTTTAGAGTTACGGGAGCCATAACCTATCAAAACGAAGGCCACGATGAGTTCTACGGATTTGATAGCTTTCAGCCGTCAACGGATAGATTAATGCCCAAAAAGGACAACTCGAATCTCGATCGGGTCTCGTAAGTTTTTTACCCTTCGTTTTTTCGACACGTGGATATTTACGGTAAAACGGGATTACCGTGGCCCGTATTCGACTTCCCATCGCTGGAGAGTGGTGCACCATGGTACTATTCCGTTTCAAATGCATGCACGCATTTCTAAAAGTCGTACGACACTGTTTCGTTATTTCGGACGGTTGTTGCACCTTGCACCGTGGATGTTGCACCCTGTAGATATCGATTATTCGGACGGCCATAACTTCTGGCTCGTTTAGAGTTACGGGAGCCATAACCTGTCAAAACGAAGGCCTCGATGAGTTCTACGGCTTTGATGGCTTTCAGCCGTCAACGGATATAATAATGCCCAAAAAGGGCAACCCGAATCTCGATCGGGTCTCGTAAGTTTTTTACCCATCATTTTTTCGACACGTGGATTTTTACGGTAAAATAGGATTACCGTGGCCCGTCTTCGACTTCCCATCACTGGAGAGTGGTGCACCATGGTACTGTTCCGCTTCAAATCCATGCACGCATTTCTAAAAGTCGTACGGCACTGTTTCGCCATTTCGAACGGATGTCGCACATTGCACCGTGGATGTTGCACCATGTAGATATCGATTATTCGGACGGCCATAACTTCTGGCTCGTTTAGAGTTACAAAAGCCATAACCTGTCAAAACGAAGGCCTCGATGAGTTCTACGGGTTTGACAGCTTTCAGCAGTCAACTGATAGATTAATGCCCAAAAAGGACAACCCAAATCTCAATCGGGTCTCGTAAGTTTTTCACCCTTCGTTTTTTCGACACGTGAAATTTTATGGTAAAACGGGATTACAGTGGCTGGTCTTTGATTTACCATCGCTGGAGAGTGGTGCACCATGGTACTGTTCCGTTTCAAATCCATGCACGCATTTCTAAAAGTCGTACGACACTGTTTTGCCATTTCGGGCGGATGTTGCACCTTGCACCGTGGATGTTGCAGCCTGTAGATATCGATTATTCGGACAGCCATAACTTCTGGTTCGTTTAGAGCTACGGGAGCCATAATCTATCAAAACGAAGGCCTCGATGAGTTCTATGGCTTTGACAGCTTTCAGCCGTCAACGGATAGATTAATGCCCAAAAAGGACAACCCGAATCTTAATCGGGTTTCGTTAGTTTTTTACCCTTCGTTTTTTCGACATGTCGAATTTTACGGTAAAACGGGATTACGGCGGCCCGTCTTCGACTTCCCATTGCTGGAAAGTGGTGCACCATGGTACTGTTCCATTTCAAATCTATGCACGCATTTCTAAAAGTCGTACGGCACTGTTTCACCATTTCGGACGGATGTTGCACCTTGCACCGTGGATGTTGCACCCTGTAGATATCGATTATACGGAAGGTCATAACTTCTGGTTCGTTTAGAGTTCTGGGAGCCATAATCTGTCAAAACGAAGGCCTCGATGAGGTCTATGGCTTTGACAGCTTTCAGTCGTCAACGGATAGATTAATGCCCAAAAAGGACAACTCGAATCTTAATCGGGTCTCGTAAGTTTTTACCCTTCGTTTTTTCGACACGTCGAATTTTACGGTAAAACGGGATTACGGTGGCTGGTCTTCGATTTACCATCGCTGGAAAGTGGTACACCATGGTACTGTTCCGCTTCAAATCCATGCACGCATTTCTAAAAGTCGTACGGCACTGTTTCCCCATTTCGGACGGATGTTGCACCTTGCACCGTGGATGTTGCACCCTATAGATATCGATTATTCGGACGGCCATAACTTCTGGCTCGTTTAGAGTTACGGGAGCCATAACCTGTCAAAACGAAGGCCTCGATGAGTTCAACGGCTTTGACAGCTTTCAGCCGTCAATGGATAGATTAACGCCCAAAAAGGACAACCCGAATCTCAATCGGGTCTCGTAAGTTTTTTACCCTTCGTTTTTTCGACACGTGGATTTTTACGGTAAAACGGGATTACCGTGGTCGGTCTTCGACTTCCCATCGCTGGAGAGTGGTGCACCATGGTATTGTTTCGTTTCAAATCCATGCATGCATTTCTAAAAGTCGTACGACACTGTTTCGCCATTTCGGAAGAATGTTGCAACTTGCACCGTGGATGTTGCACCTTGTAGATATCGATTATTCGAACGGCCACAACTTCTGGCTCGTTTAGAGTTACAAAAGCCATAACCTGTCAAAACGAAGGAATCGATGAGTTCTACGGTTTTGACAGCTTTCAGCCGTCAACGGATAGATTAATGCCCAAAAAGGACAACCCGAATCTCAATCGGGTCTCGTAAGTTTTTTACCCTTCGTTTTTTCGATACGTGGATTTTTATGGTAAAACAGGATTACCGTGGCTGGCCTTCAATTTACCATCGTGGAGAGTGGTGCACCATGGTACTGTTCCATTTCAAATCCATGCACGTATTTCTAAAAGTCGTACGACACTGTTTCGCTATTTCGGACGGATGTTGCACCTTGCACCGTGGATGTTGCACCCTGTAGATATCGATTATTCGGACGGCCATAACTTCTGGCTCATTTAGAGTTACGGGAGCCATGACCTGTCAAAACGAAGGCCTCGTTGAGTTCTACGGCTTTGATAGCTTTCAGCTGTCAACGGATAGATTAATGCCAAAAAAGGACAACCCGAATCTCAATCGGGTCTCATAACTTTTTTACCCTTCGTTTTTTCGACACGTGGATTTTTACGGTAAAACAGGATTACGGTGGCTGGTCTTCGATTTACCATCGTTGGAGAGTGGTGCACCATGGTACTGTTCCGTTTCAAATCCATGCACGCATTTCTAAAAGTCGTACGGCACTGTTTCGCCATTTCGGACGGATGTTGCACCTTGCACCGTGGATGTTGCACCCTGTAGATATCGATTATTCGGACGGCCATAACTTCTGGCTCGTTTAGAGTTACGGGAGCCATAACCTGTCAAAACAAAGGCCTTGATGAGTTCTACGGCTTTGATAGCTTTCAGCCGTCAACAGATAGAATAACGAACAAAAAGGACAACCCGTATCTCAATCGGGTCTCGTAAGTTTTTTCCCTTTGTTTTTTCGACATGTGGATTTTTACGGTAAGACGGGATTACCGTGGCCCGTCTTCGACTTCCCATCGCTGGAGAGTGGTGCATCATGGTACTGTTCCGTTTCAAATCCATGCACGCATTTCTAAAAGTCGTACGGCACTGTTTCACCATTTCGGACGGATGTTGCACCTTGCACCGTGGATGTTGCACCCTGTAGATATCGATTATTCAAACGGCCATAACTTCTGCCTCGTTTAGAGTTACGGGAGCCATAACCTGTCAAAACGAAGGCCTCGATGAGTTCTACGGTTTTGACAGCTTTCAGCCGTCAACGGATAGATTAATACCCAAAAAGGACAACCCGAATCTCAATCGGGTCTCGTAAGTTTTTTACCCTTCGTTTTTTCGACACGTGGATTTTTACGGTAAAACAGGATTACCGTGGCCCGTCTTCGACTTCCCATCGCTGGAGAGCGGTGCACCGTGGTACTGTTCCTTTCAAATCCATGCACGCATTTCTAAAAGTCGTACGGCACTGTTTCGCCATTTCGGACGGATGTTGCACCTTGCACCGTGGAGTTGCACCCCGTAGATATCGATTATTCGGACGGTCATAACTTCTGGCTCCTTTAGAGTTACGGGAGCCATAACCTGTCAAAACGAAGGCCTCGATGAGTTCTACGGCTTTGACAGCTTTCAGCCGTCATCAGTTAGATTAGTGCCCAAAAAGGACGACCCGAATCTCAATCGGGTCTCGTAAGTTTTTTACCCTTCGTTTTTTCGACACGTGGATTTTTACGGTAAAACGGGATTACCGCGGCCCGTCTTCGACTTTCCATCGCTGGAGAGTGGTGCACCATGGTACTGTTCCGTTTCAAATCCATGCACGCATTTCTAAAAGTCGTACGGCAGTGTTTCACCATTTCAGATCGATGTTGCACCTTGCACCGTGGATGTTGCCCCCTGTAGATATCGATTATTCAAACGGCCATATCTTCTGGCTCGTTTAGAGTTACGGGAGCCATAACCTGTCAAAACGAAGGCCTCGATGAGTTCTACGGCTTTGACAGCTTTCAGCCGTCAACGGATAGATTAATGCCCAAAAAGGACAACCCGAATCCTTATCGGGTCTCGTAAGTTTTTTACCCTTCGTTTTTTCGACACGTGGAGTTTTACGGTAAAACAGGATTACCGTGGCCCGTCTTCGACTTCCCATCGCTAGAGAGTGGTGCACCATGGTACTGTTCCGTTTCAAATCCATACACGCATTTCTAAAAGTCGTACTACACTGTTTCGCTATTTCTGACGGATGTTGCACCTTGCACCATGGATGTTGCACCCTGTAGATATCGATTATTTGGACGGCCATAACTTCTGGCTCGTTTAGAGTTACGGGAGCCATAACCTGTCAAAACGAAGGACTCAATGAGTTCTACGGCTTTGACAGCTTTCAGCCATCAATGGATAGATTAATACCCAAAAAGGACAATCCGAATCTCAATCGGGCCTCGTAAGTTTTTTACCCTTCGTTTTTTCGACACGTGGATTTTACAGTTAAACAGGATTACCGTGGCTGGCCTTCGATTTACCATCGCTGGAGAGTGGTGCACCATGGTACTGTTCCGTTTCAAATCGATGCATGCATTTCTAAAAGTCGTACGGCACTGTTTCGCAATTTTGGACGAATGTTGCACCTTGCACCGTGGATGTTGCACTTTGTAGATATCGATTATACGGACGACCTTAACTTCTGGCTCGTTTAGAGTTACGGGAGCCATAACCTATCAAAACGAAGGCCACGATGAGTTCTACGGATTTTACAGCTTTCAACCGTCATCGAATAGATTAATGCCCAAAAAGGACAACCTGAATCTCAATCGCGTCTCGTAAGTTTTTTACCCTTCGTTTTTTCGACACCGGATTTTTACGGTAAAACGGGATTACCGTGCCTCGCCTTCGATTTTCCATCGCTGGAAAGTGGTGAACCATGGTACTGTTCCATTTCAAATCCATGCACGCATTTCTAAAAGTCGTACGGCACTGTTTCGCCATTTAAAACGGATGTTGCACCTTGCACCGCGGATGTTGCACCCTGTAGATATCGATTATTCAGACGGCCATAACTTCTGGCTCGTTTAGAGTTACGGGAGCCATAACCTGTCAAAGCGAAGGCCTCGATATGTTCTACGGCTTTGACAGCTTTCAGCCGTCAATGGATAGATTAATGCCGAAAAAGGACAACCCGAATCTCAATCGGGTCTCGTAAGTTTTTTACGCTTCGTTTTTTCGACACGTTGATTTTTACGGTAAAACAGGATTACCGTGGCCCGTCTTCGACTTCCCATCACTGGAGAGTGGTGCACCATGGTACTGTTCCACTTCAAATCCATGCACGCATTTCTAAAAGTCGTACGACACTGTTTCGCCATTTCGGACGGATGTCGCACCTTGCACCGTGGATGTTGCACCCTGTAGATATCGAATATTCGGACGGCCATAACATCTGGCTCGTTTAGAGTTACGGGAGCCATAATCTGTCAAAACGAAGGCCTCGATGAGTTCTATGGCTTTGACAGCTTTCAGCCATCAACTGATAGATTAATGCCCAAAAAGGACAACCCGAATCTCAATCGGGTCTCGTAAGTTTTTTACCCTTCGTTTTTTCGACACGTGGAATTTTACGGTAAAACGGGATTACAGTGGCTGGTCTTCGATTTACCATCATTGGAGAGTGGTGCACCATGGTTCTGTTCCGCTTCAAATCCATTCACGCATTTCTAAAAGTCGTACGGCACTGTTTCGCCATTTCGGACGGATGTTGCACCTTGCACCGTGGATGTTGCACCCTGTAGATATCGATTATTCGGACGGCCATAACTTCTAGCTCGTTTAGAGTTACAGGAGCCATAACCTGTCAAAACGAAGGCCTCAATCAGTTCAACGGCTTTGACTGCTTTCAGCCATCAACGGATAGACTAATGCCCAAAAAGGACAACAAGAATCTCAATCGCGTCTCGTAAGTTTTTTACCCTTCGTTTTTTCGACACGTGGATTTTTACGGTAAAACGGGATTACCGTGGCCCGTCTTCGACTTTCCATCGCTGGCGAGTGGTGCACCATGGTACTGTTCTGTTTCAAATCCATACACGCATTTCTAAATATCGTACGACACTGTTTCTCCATTTCGGACGGATGTTGCACCTTGCACCGTGGATGTTGCACCCTGTAGATATCGATTATTCGGACGACCATAACTTCTGGCTCGTTTAGAGTTACAAACGCCATAACCTGTCAAAACGAAGGCCTCGATGAGTTCTACGGCTTTGACAGCTTTCAGCCGTCAACGGATAGATTAATGCCCAAAAAGGACAACCCGAATCTCAATCGGGTCTCGTAAGTTTTTTACCCTTTGTTTTTTCGACACGTGTATTTTTACGGTAAAACAGGATTACCGTGGCTGGCCTTCGATTTACCGTCGCTGGAGAGTGGTGCACTATGGTACTGTTACGTTTCAAATCAATGCACGCATTTCTAAAAGTCGTACGATACTGTTTCGCCATTTCGGACGGATGTTGCAGCTTGCACGGTGGATGTTGCACCCTGTAGATATCGATTATTCGGACGGACATAACTTCTGGCTCGTTTAGAGTCACGGGAGCCATAACCTGTCAAAACGAAGGCCTCGATGAGTTCTACGGCTTTGACAGCTTTTAGCCGTCAACGGATAGATTAATGCCCAGAAAGGACAACCCGAATCTCAATCGGGTCTCGTAAGTTTTTTACCCTTCGTTTTTTCGACACGTGGATTTTTACGGTAAAACGGGATTACCGTGGCCCGTCTTCGACTTCCCATCGCTGGAGAGTGGTGCACCATGGTACTGTTCTCTTTCAAATCCATGCATGCATTTCTAAAAGTCGTACGGCACCGTTTCTCCATTTCGGACGGATGTTGCACCTTGCACCGTGGATGTTGCACCCTGTAGATATCGATTATTCGGACGGCCATAACTTCTGGCTCGTTTAGAGTTACAAAAGCCATAACCTGTCAAAACAAAGGCCTCAATGAGTTCTATGGTTTTGACAGCTTTCAGCCGTCAACGGATAGATTAATGCCCAAAAAGGACAACCCGAATCTCAATCGAGTCTCGTAAGTTTTTTACCCTTCGTTTTTTCGACACGTGGATTTTTAGGGTAAAACAGGATTACCGTGGCTGGCCATCGATTTACCGTTGCTGGAGAGTGGTGCACCATGGTACTGTTCCGTTTCAAATCCATGCACGCATTTCTAAAAGTCGTACGGCACTGTTTCGCCATTTCGGACGGATGTTGCACCTTGCACTGTGGATGTTGCACCCTGTAGATATCGAATATTCGGACGGCCATAACTTCTGGCTTGTTTAGAGTTACGGGAGCCATAACCTGTCAAAACGAAGGCCTTGATGAGTTCTACTGCTTTGACTGCTTTCAGCCGTCAACGGATAGATAAATGCCCAAAAAGGACAACCCGAATCTCAATCGGGTCTCATAAGTTTTTTACCCTTCGTTTTTTTGACACGTGGATTTTTACGGTAAAACAGGATTACGGTGGCTGGTCTTCGATTTACCATCGCTGGAGAGTGGTGCACCATGGTACTGTTCCGTTTCAAATCCATGCATGCATTTCTAAAAGTCGTACGGCACTGTTTTGCCATTTCGGACGGATGTTGCACCTTGCACCGTGGATGTTGCACCTTGTAGATATCGATTATGCGGACGACCATAACTTCTGGCTCGTTTAGAGTTACGAGAGCCACAACCTGTCAAAACGAAGGCCTCGATGAGTTCTATAGCTTGGACTACATTCTGCTGTCAACGGATAGATTAATGCCCAAAAAGGACAACCCGAATCTCAATCGGGTCTCGTAAGTTTTTTACCCTTCGTTTTTTCGACACGTGGATTTTTACGGTAAAATGGGATTACCGTGGCCCGTCTTCGATTTACGATCGCTGGAGAGTGGTGCACCATGGTACTTTTCTGTTTCAAATCCATGCATGCATTTCTAAAAGTCGTACGGCACTGTTTCGCCATTTCGGATGGATGTTGCACCTTGCACCGCGGATGTTGCACCCTGTAGATATCGATTATTCGGACGGCCATAACTTCTGGCTCGTTTAGAGTTACGGGAGGCATAAACTGTCAAAACGAAGGCCTCGATGAGTTCTACGGCTTTGACAGCTTTCAGCCGTCAACGGATAGATTAATGCCCAAAAAGGACAACCCGAATCTCAATCGGGTCTCGTAAGTTTTTTACCCTTCGTTTTTTCGACACGTGGATTTTTACGGTAAAACAGGATTACCGTGGCCCGTCTTCGACTTCCCATCGCTGGAGAGTGGTGCACCATGGTATTGTTCCGTTTCAAATCCATGCACGCATTTCTAAAAGTCGTACGGCACTGTTTCGCCATTTCGGACGGATGTTGCACCTTGCACCGTGGATGTTGCACCCTGTAGATATCGATTATTCGGACGGCCATAACTTCTGGCTCGTTTAGAGATACGGGAGCCATAACCTGTCAAAACGAAGGCCTCGATGAGTTCTACGGCTTCGATAGCTTTCAGCCGTCAATGGATAGATTAATGCCCAAAAAGGACAACCCGAATATCAATCGGGTCTCGTAAGATTTTTACCCTTCGTTTTTTCGACACGTGGATTTTTACGGTAAAACAGGATTACCGTGGCCCGTCTTCGACTTCCCATCACTGGAGAGTGGTTCACCATGGTACTGTTCCGCTTCAAATCCATGCACGCGTTTCTAAAAGTCGTACGGCACTGTTTCGCCATTTCGGACGGATGTCGCACCTTGCACCATGGATGTTGCACCCTGTAGATATCGATTATTCGGACGGCCATAAATTCTGGCTCGTTTAGAGTTACGGGAGCCATAATCCGTCAAAACGAAGGCCTCGATGAGTTCTATGGCTTTGACAGCTTTCAGCCGTCAACGGATAAATTAATGCCCAAAAAGGACAACCCGAATCTCAATCGGGTCTCGTAAGTTTTTTACCCTTCGTTTTTTCGACACGTGGAATTTTACGTTAAAATGGGATTACGGTGGCTGGTCTTTGAATTACCATCGTTGGAGAGTGGTGCACCATGGTACTGTTCCACTTCAAATCCATTCACGCATTTCTAAAAGTCGTACGGCACTGTTTCGCCATTTCGGACGGATGTTGCACCTTGCACCGTGGATGTTGCACCCTGTAGATATCGATTATTCGGACGGCCATAACTTCTGGCTCGTTTAGATTTACGGGAGCCATAACCTGTCAAAACGAAGACCTCAATGTGTTCAACGGCTTTGACAGCTTTCAGCCGTCAATGGATAGACTAATGCCCAAAAAGGACAACCCGAATCTCAATCGCGTCTCGTAAGTTTTTTACCCTTCGTTTTTTCGACACGTGGATTTTTACGGTAAAATGGGATTACCGTGGCCCATCTTCGACTTTCCATCGCTGGCGAGTGGTGCACCATGGTACTGTTCTGTTGGGCGGATTTTCACCCAGAAGATCTCAAGACCAAGAAGCCGCAGTTTCACCCGGGCTCGCGAGCAACCTCTACTTTGTTATCCCGTTTTTTGGTCAAAACTGGAATATCAATGTCGAGCGCGTCTCCACCACGATCAAGCTAAGAAGAAGCAACCAGCAAGCGTATGTAAGCCCAGAGTTCCACTCAAGATCCGAATACAAAGCCCTTTCAACAATACAAGCATAAGTCCACTCGGCAAAGCAATGCAAGGAAGCATTCAGCCAGCAACCAACCTAACACACACAAGCTCATTCGGCATGGCAAGCATTGGGTTTCATTCGGCTTTCCAGTTCATTCGGCTTTCCAAACCTCTGTTCATTCGGCACTCCAAACTCAAGCCCATCCGGCATTCCCCCACTGATGAACCAGCCAAGACCGAACCAACCTTCCACTGCCGGATGAGAACCAACACCGGTCCAAACTCCATCTCCGTGCTACCACCGGACCACTTCCACGACCGAACCAACACACCATCACCGGTCCAAAACACACCATCACCGGTCCAAAACCCACTACCACCGAACCAACCATGACCGGACCAAACTCCAACTTCTCCAAACACGGCCGGACCAAGCTCCGCCGAACCAGAATGCTACCAGGCCAGATTGCTTCAGCCCGGGCCCACCAGCATCTATATACTTCCAAGACCCCTGCCCCCTACCTCACTCTATAAATAGAGGGGCAGGGGTACAACAATGGCAGACAAGTTTGAGAGCTCAAGCAAGGAAGGAACTTTCAAACTACTTTCATACACTTGTATACAAAGCATTGTACTTGTAATCTGGAAGAAGAAAGATAATAACATATAAAGTGGACGTAGGCACATTCTGGCCGAACCACTATAAATCTGCGTGTCTTTTACATTTCAGCCCTTACTTTTCTCATATTTACATACTCATCTAAAATCATTGAAAATCACACATACTCAACTAAAATAATACGACTTGGAGGTGTTTGTCCATTTTTTGTGCAAACATTTTTGGTGCTTTCACTGAGAATTGAACTCGAAGCTTCAGCTTCTCCCACTCAACCTTCTTCCTCATAACGACGTTCGTCGCTTAGAAATCATGCCTTCCAAGCAACGGAAGGATGTTAACAAAGGAAAGAACATCGCAACTAGCAGTCTTCCGGATCCAGTAGCCCCAGATCAAGAGGATCATCCAATTTCAACAGCAGCACCAGATGGATACCAGGCAAATCTGATAGCTCCTGCCACCGAACAACCAATAACTAGGGCAGATCTAGACAGAGTTGTGGCTGAAGTAACCAACCGCTTCACATCCCAACAAGAAGCTTTAGTGGACCAACTTATGTCACGCTTAAGGGATGCTGAGGAATCCAACCGCAACACTGAATCATGGGATGAGTCTCAATCTGGAGGATCTCGGAGACAGCAAAGGTCATCTGGACGAGATAGATCCCGCAGGGAAGAACTAAGCTCATTTTTGTCCGCTCCAAGTTCGGACGAACGAATGGCACGATTATTCAGAGAGTGTGTCCAACGAGAGCAAAGGGACCGGGGGATAGGCGCTAGGGTCACCAGCCCCTTTACCCGAAATATCGAAACTACCATCGCCCCCCGGGAATGGAAAATGCCAACCATGGAACCTTACAAAGGAACTTCCGACCCCATCGTACACTTACAGAGATACACCCAGCATATGCTCATGAGTGGAGCAACAGAAGGAGTATTATGTAAATGCTTTCCGCTATTCCTAGCAGATCTAGCTACCTCCTGGTTCTGCCATCTACCCCGAGGATCCATCAGCTCATGGGAGATGTTGAAAGAAAGGTTTATTAGCCAGTTCCTCATCCATGTGGAACAACCCAAGGATGCTTATTCTCTATCCAATATCAAACAGAAATCCGGAGAGACGCTGCAACAATATCTAACACGGTTCAACGCCACAACAGCAACAGTTCAAGATGCCAATGAGAAACTTATCCTAACGGCCCTTTGTAGTGGCGTGCATCCGGATACCAAGTTTGCTAGGAGGTTAACAAAAGATAAACCAGCTACGTTACCTGACTTCTTCCATGAAGCTGGGAAGTATATGAGGCTTGAAAACGCTACCGCTAAAAGACAGTCAGGACAACAGGCTAAGACTACCCATGGCGACACTCCCGCTGCAACAAAGGACGTTTGAAGAAATGACTCTAGAGATAACGCTGGGGGCAAGAAGGGAGGAAAGCGTTTATATCAACCAGGACAGAGATTTGACTCTTGCCCCCCTCCCTTGCTTTAAACTTTGTCCTGGATGGCTAGAAGGATGTTTTTAATCATTTCACCAAATGGGTGGAAGCGGACCCTTTAAAATAAAATATCTTTGGCACAAATTATCAACTTCTTACATAAATTATCAACTTCTTGATCAAAAAATATTCTATGCAGGTACGGAGTCCCACTCAAGATCATATCAAACAACGGACTCCAGTTTGACAACAAAGAGTTTACCAACCGATGCCAAGAGCACATAATTCACAAAAGCTTCTCATCTGTAGCTTATCCTCAGGCAAACGGACAAGTCAAAGCTGTCAACAGAATTCTCAAAACCCTAACCAAGAAGAAGCTTGAAAAGTCAAAAGGCGCTTGGGTGGACGAACTTCCTACGGCACCCTGGGCCTGCCGCACCTCTCATAGAACATCAACGGGGCATACTCCTTTCTCTTTGGCATACAGATTGGAGGCCATGCCCCCAGTTGAAACTGTAGCGCCATCTCACCATGGGACCCACTGCAACCCAGAAGAAAACGAAGAACTCCTCCTCATGTCTTTGGATCTGATTGAGGAGAGGAGAAACGATGCAACACTTAAAAGCAGAAGCCCACAAGCAAAAAGTGGCAGCACAATGCAACTCCAAAATCAAGCATCGCAGCTTACAAGAGGGAGATCTTATCCTCATGCGGATCCTCCCGCAACACCGAATCATGGACCGAGTCCCAATCTGGAGGATCTGTGAGACAACAATGACCTTTCTTCTTCGAAGAGGTTAATAAAGAAATGGTCATGGTAGGAGCCGAGCCCGGACTCAGCCCGAATTCCGACCTGAGGAAACACTTGGAACCAAACCCAACGGGGGAGGTGCCAGGCAGGGGTCGGAGATAGCTGAGCCTGTCATGCTACCTAACCATGAAAGCACCAGTAGACGGACCATATGAAATTCATCAAGATCTTCACAACAACGGAGCTTATATTTTGTCAACAGTGGACGGAGTGGTGTTCCAGAGGGCTTGGAACATCCGACACCTCCGTCGATACTTTGCTTAACACGTACCGCCCATATGAAGCGTATTAACACGGTGGACGTAGGCATTATCGTGCCGAACCACTTTAAAAATCTTATCTCTTGTTACCTTGTGCCTTCATATCTTGGCTGCTTGTTAAGCTTTATCCCTTTCTGTTGAACAAAATCCTATGGCATCTCCACTCAAGATGCACCGCGGCCTCATCTGGACTAGGCCTAACAGGTACGCTACGATTCTATGCACTCGCCAATGAGACACTTTTGCTCCAGCATCCCTCTGCTGCGGGTTAACTCATTGTGCGCCTGCCCTCAAAGCCAACTGTAATGAGCCGATTATAAGTCATCATAAAGGCCGACTATAGCCGATGGCAGCTCATTACGGCGTTCGGCTCGCCGGTAACTGTGAACCTACTTTAAGCCCCAACATAAGGTGTGGCCAGCCAGGGGTAGTTCACGGCCAACGGCACCCACGCTAGCCGGCCACGGTAAATCGAATAATACCCACGATTACGGACCATAATGGTTCGGGTAGTTACCGTGCGCGATCTCGGCTCCGATGTGTCTTAAGTGCGGCTGTGGTAAAAAAGAAAACTCCCCGCGGAGGCGTAAGATGGGTGACAAATGTCTCCAAGACCCACAGCTAGGGAAAGTGACTACAAAACCCGTTTGCCACGAACTTAAGCACATCGACGGCCTTCCGTGACTGGAAGTTTTACTTTTACTATATTTCCATTTCATTTAAATATTTTTCTCCTATCCTGTATAACAAACTCTAAAGTACAGGAAACCAAATAGGAAGCATTCACTCATGAGGCTCTAAGCCTGCGTGCTGGGTAGCAGGGCGCTCTGCTATACCCGTGAACAGTTACACAAGACACTCAAAGCTACCGCCTGCGAATAAAACATAAAGGGCGGTACTCTCTTCTCTTGTACATAAATGCGTAACTATAACTTATTCATACACTGACATTGCAAAACGTGAAATTATATTTCAAGCAAAAACTTAACATCAAACACAAGTGGAATCACAGGCATATACATAATTATACTTCTCACACAGCACATAAAGATAGCAACAACATTTAAACACGACAAAATCAGCTTATATTATAAGATCACACGAAGTTATTCTTTGCAAATAATTTTATTACAGTTGCATATCAAAGACTAACATGAACAGTGATAAAAAAGAAACAAAAAGATGGCAGATGCATCCACACTCCATCACCAACTCCCCCAGCCTACTTAGCCGCAGGATCGGAGCCCCCAGCATGTGGATCTGAAGTCCCACCTGTCCAGATCAGAAGAGGAATTCATTAAACGAACGATCAAGTTATGAAAACACGAAAAGAAAAGAAAGGGAAAAGAATAACTCACCAGCATCCGCCGCTTGATCCTCATCATCCAACTGCACGCCCGCTTCCTCTGCAGCGAGTAGCCGCATCCCCTCCTTCACCGCCGCTTGCTCCTCCTTTGAGAACTGAGCAGTAACCGCACTCAAGTTGAAAGCCTCTCCGCCTTCCTTACCCGCATTCACCCTGGCCTCCTCTAAAGCCTGGAGATACACCTTGGCCATGACCCGAGGGTAATCGTCCATCCAAGACAAGCCGCCCTCCTTCCAAGTGTGGAAGTACATATCCTGCAACATCTCATCCATCATCCCCTCGTTTTCCTCAAACTCCCTCACCCGGGCCTCGGAAGCTTGCAACTTGGCGATGGCGACGTCCCTCTCTGATTGGTATCTCAAGCAGTCAGCCTGGAGTGACCTCCTCATTTCCTCTTCCTTCAACTTGAGGGACCTCCTCATCTCCTCCATCTCCTCCTTCAACTCGGCCTGAGCCATCTCCGCAGCCTCGAGCCTCCCTGACAACTCCTCTACCCGCTCGAGATCCGCATTTCGAACCTCATCCACCGTTGCGATAGCTATGTTAATCCGTTCCCTGCAAGCGACCTCCATCTTCCGTAATTCCGCCCTACTGGCCTTCTCCATGGTCTCTTTCAGACGCTTGGAGGCTTCCTCATGCTGAGAAATCTGGATGGCTTGGTCGGCGAGTTGCTTGGCCTGATCGGCAACCTTTAACCTCAACCGAATGTTAGCACTCCCGATCTCTTCCCCGGCCTTGACCAACTTAGCATGATGCTCCATTAACTTCTTGGTCTCTGCGGCCACCCGGTCGATATTAGCTTTGGCCTCATCCCCCATGGTGACTACCCGTGTAGTAAGTAAATCAAGATCTAAAGATTTGGCCTCGTCCAGCACTCTTACCATGGGGTTGCGGGGAAGGAGGTGCTCGCCCGTGGTCTCATCGAATGAAATGTCCCGAAAACTTGGGTCTAAATCAGGATGGCCGGCAAAAGGGTCACGAGGCACGGGGCGAGGCACATCGGGACGCCTTATATGAATGACAGTAGAACTCTTGGAAGGAGGAGGAGGGGGGCAGGGCTCCGTGCTCTCCTCCGTAGTATCACAAGGAGGCTGAGTAGGGGGAGGCAGAGTAGGAAGCTGCGAAGCAGAAGAAGACTCAAATAAGGAACGGCTCCGCTTCCTTTTCTGAATGCCCTCTTCGATGACCCCAAGAAGAGGGCGGTACTTGACTACGTCCCCAGTGCGATCAGTAGAAGGTTTCGCGGAAGCTCTCCTCGACTTAAATTGTTCAAGGCGGTGTCGAACATCCGACGTTTTACCCGCCTGGCCTGCCCCTGGAATAAAGAACAAGTGTTACGAACATACAATAATCCGCAATTCAAAAAATATGCTAAGTTAAAAAGAAAGAAAAGTGAGGAGACACATCTATTATACAAACCCGGCGGAGGAGTGGGATACTGCAATAAGTCCTGGATCTCATTCCAGGACGGAAGTGAACCGTAAAAAATTTCTAAGTCCTTATCGAAAATAGAATCGGCAGAAGACAAAAGTTCACCTTGCATCGCCGGAATCACCCTAGCTGAGGAACCCTTAGAGGATGGGTCAGTGCCAGCCACAGCTTTGCCGGTTTCCTTTGCCTTCTCCGTTCCCTTCTCCATTTCCGACTCTCCCTCCGACTCCCCGAAGGCCCGACGGAGAGCCTCATCCAGTTCGAGGTCTTGTTCAGAGGTTAGAGCAGCAACACCACTACCACCTTGACCGTCGCCATCTCCTCCACCCTCCGACCCTTCTCCAACTTCGCCTCCTTCCTCCTCTTCCACACCTTCCTCCTCCGGGACAGTCGGGCAAGTACTTGGAGAAGGGCCATCGGACTTCTTCAGTTTCTTCCCCCCAACCGCAGGACGCGCTGCGAAAGGCTCCCTCTTACCGCTCTTTACCGTAGCCCCCTCCTTAGCTTTAGCAGCCCTCTCCTCAGCCGTATCCCTTTGCTTAACCACGGACTGGCGCGGTAAGATCAAATTATACTCCAAGAGGGTTGCGTTCCTGATCAAGAAAGAGGCCGACCGGTCCCGTGCCGGAATAGCCTTTAGTTCAGCAACCATTCGCACTAAGGAATCGTCC